>CM016626.1:131331005-131931005 GCA_005393395.2 Gossypium australe | reverse complement strand
AACTGTTAAAGATTTTGAATGTTTCCATTGATGAATAAGCACGTGTTTTGATGTTTGAAGATAGATTATGAATGTTTGTTGTGAATTATACAAGTTTTGTTCAGTGATTATTAGTGAAAATGCAAATTAGGGATTAAATTGTGAAATATGGAAATTTTGTGGTTAAAATGTGAAATAAATGAAAAATATGGGCTTCTAGGGGCATAATGGTAATTTGGCTAGCATGGGTTAGTATGGAATTTCATGAATTTGTGATTTTATGAAATAAGGACTAAATTGTAAAAGATATGAAATATTAGGGGCAATTGTGTAAAAATACCTTAAAGTGAATTTTGGACTAAATTGAATAGAGAGATGATTAAGTAAGTTAATTTTGATTACATATAGATGAAGAAGAGCGAAACTCAGATCTAGATCGAGGGAAAAACAAAGTTCTCGACTAGTCGACTCTTTCTGTCGTTTTGCGTCCGAGGTAAGTTCGCATGTAATAAGCACTGTTATAATTATGCTTTAAATGCTTTGATATTGCATAAATTGTGTATACGAGACTACAGTCATGTTTGACGACAATTCTGCTATGTATGGCACTTAGTGTGCGAGATCGAGATAGCTTCGGCTATGTATGGCACTTAGTGTGCGAGATTGAAATAGCTTCGGCTATGTATTGGCACTTAGTGTGCAATAATTTGGGTATTCGACATTATTCCGTTTAGGTATGAGTTTGTTATGGATTGGTGCAGGTATGTATATGATTCATACGAGATTTAAATTGAAGAAGTTATGAAGTTTGCATATAAGCATATGATTAAGCATGTGGAAGGTTTGTTAGTATTCATGAATTACAAGTTAATAAGTTCAAATTGATGATTTGTGCATTTATGATTAGTTGAGTTTTTTTCATACGAGCTTACTAAGATATAAAGTTTACTTTGTTCATTTTTCCCATGTTTTATAGTGTTATCAAAGGTAGCTCAGATTCGAGGATCGTCAGAGATCGCTTCACACTATCCACATATCACTCGGTACCTATGAACTTGGTATTTCAAGTATATGGCATGTATAGGGACTATGGTCATGTTAGTTATGTTTTGGTAATGATTTTGGCCTGTAACATCCCTAACCCATAACCATTGCTGGTCTAGGGTTAAGTGGCATTACTAGACAAATCGGAAACTTTTATGAACATTTCACATCATAAAGTATATCATCATCATATTATAGCAAAATATAAGCATATAGCCGCCTAATGAGCTTTACAAGACCTTAAACATGCTTTAGAAAGGGATCGGGACAAAATCGGAAACATACAAAATTTTTTTGAAAACTTAACATTTTCAAAGATACAGAGGTCACATGCCTGTGTGGTCAGGCCGTGTGCCTCACATGGCCTCAGACACGCCCGTGTGTCTAAGCCGTGGTTGGCACTGACTTACCTCACACGGCCTGTCAGACACCTGTGTGTCTAGCCCATGGTCGAAACTAACTTGCATCACACGGCCAGTTACATGCCCGTGTGTCCAACCTGTGTGTGAGCCTAACTTGAATCAAATTACAAATTTCAGGGACACAGTCGAGCCACACGCCCGTGTGCTCCACCTTGTGGGCAATTATAGGCCATTTGCAAGGCCAATTTGCCACCCATTTTTGGTCAATCCTACAAGCACAAACAAACACATTTCATACCTTCAAATTTCAACCAAATCATACCAATAATATCCATTCTTTCTAATCATTCAAATGCCTATCAAACATACCAACTTATGAACCATTTATCTCATATTAATCACAAGTATTTCTAAGTAGAATCCATCCAAAAACTTACCAATTCATTATGACAACCTTTCATCAAAATATACTAACTTTGCATCACTAAAACATAGACTACAATTTACCATATTCACATCTCATTTACAAGCCATATCATATAGCTTATATATACAACACAAAACATTATCAAATTCATCTAGACTATACATGCCATGCTTAAATATATACACATCCAAAAGTACCGAAATAGAGTTTGATAGTATGGTGATGATCCTCGACAATCCTTGAGCCTTCCGTAGCTTTAACGATCTATAAAACAATGCAAACACACACAAAGTAAGCTTTCAAGAGCTTAGTAAGCCATATACAAATAAATTTAACATATAAACAATTATAACCATTTCAATTATAAGAACTTTAACATATCTCAATATCATGTTCATAATTCTTCTTTAGCTCAATTGTATCTAACCATTTGCTTGACAACAAATAAAATCTCCATGTATCTCATAGATCATAGCACTTTCATACATATATCATATTTTGTCTCAACAAATCTATGCACATATCTCACTTTTTCAATTTCACATATACTTACCCTTCATACTCAAACATAATATACATGTCAAACGTACCTGAATCGATTACACATTTTACATAGTCTTTCATTTCTCAGAATTTCTCGTTGAACCATTCAGTATCAAATAGGATACTCAGATATCTCAGAATACTCGTACAATGCCAACGTCACAGACGTGGTCTTACACGTAATCAAATATCGATGCCACTCTCCCAGACAGGGTCTTACATGAAATCATCTACGATGCCAATGTCCCAGACATGGTCTTACACGTAATTCTCAAATCGATGCCGACGTCCCAGACGTGGTCTTACACGATATCACATATCGGAACCCTATGTCATGACATATGAATGCTATCTATTCTTAGGGTTCGTACGGGACTTTTTGGACATTGACACATTGTCGATACTTTCTCGGTTTTCACATATATATCTTCCAAACCTATTCATCACAATTCAATATTATATGAACATGAATAAATCAACTTAAATACATTTATTTGTATATAGACTTACCTCGGATTCGGAATAAACAGACTGATTCGACTACTCGATCACTTTTGACTTTCCTCGGTCTAAATCTGTTTTTTTTTCTTGATCTATACATATTAAAATTTAACCCATTTATTCACCAAATCATTCAATTGAATCCAAAAACACATATTTAGGGCATTTTACAAATTAGCCCTCACATTCTCACATTTTAGTCCTTATTTCACAAAATCACAAAATACACATAATTTCTTTGTACCCATGCTTAGCCGAATTTTCATATGCTTCATATAAGCCCATATATTTCATTTATTTCACATTTTAGCCCTTCAAAATAATATTTTCACAATTTAGTCCAAATTACTCAAATTCATCAAAAATCCAAAGACAAAACATGTTAATCTAACATATTCATTTCATATTTCATCAACTAACATCACAAAGCTTAAACATTCATCAATAGCACATCTCAAATTCTTCATCAAATTCTAAAATTAATACATGGGCTTAAAAGAACACGAAGCAACGATCACAAAAATGTAGAAATCATAAGAATTTGAAGCAAAAAATACCTTGATTAAAGCTTCCAATGACCGAACCCTATAACTCTTTTCTTCTTTTCTTTCTCTTTTAATTTCAACAAGATGAACACATTTTTCATGGCATTTTAATGTTTGTTTTATTATAACATATGTTATTACAAAAATTACTATTTTATCCATCATAAAATAATGTATAAACCTTTTAATTAATGACCACAACCGTCCATACTAATATACAATGGTCTAATTTCATTTTAAGGCCTTCATATTAAAAGAACATAGCATTAAAGCACTTTAACAATTATCAAGGCACTTTTGCATTTTACGTTGTAACACCCCAAACCCGGCCCAAACACTACAGTCGGATCTGGCATGTCACTAAAAAGATTTTTTTGTAAAAGATGTCACAATTTCGGGAAATATTTTTCTTGTATTTAATCTTTTGTTCGGGAAAACTTAATAACTCGATAGGTTTAAGTAAGATATAAATTTCATTTTTTGTTTTATGAATTAAAACCAAAAACTTAATGCATGCCTTAGTTTAATTAAAACTCAAGTGTCTAACAATAATGAAAGCCAAAATAAAACCATACGAAGTCTAATAGTCTAGTGGCCCGTGGCCTTATTACAACCATATTTAAAACCCACTTAAAATAAATTTCTTAAAAATAAATAAATGAAGTAAAGTCTTTTGCAGAAGTCCTTGGTTCTCTATTGCATGGCCACCTTGCTCTCCTCTCCAGCCCGGTCCGATGCGCTAAGTGTCACCTGAAATTATTAAAATAATAGGGTGAGTCGCGAAACTTAGTGTGCAACCCTCGTGCACCATCAGATTGGGCCTTAGCCCACAGATCAGAATATAGACATAATATAGAAGATAACAAACATAAAACCCAACCCAATCCTAGGTGTCCATCCGCTACACACCACCCTTACCTGCCAATCACACCATTGGGGATTTCTACAATCAACCCACATGCTACACACCATCAATGGCAGTCATGCTGCAGTTAGCTGCTCATCGTCAAAGTTGTGACAGAGTCACTAGGCTGAAATGGCAGAAGCCACCAGAAACAGAGTTGTGACAGAGTCACCGGGCTGAAATGGCATAAGCCACCAGAACAGATCACTTCCCCTTTCATCAATCACCTAACCCCAAGCATATAGAAAACAATCGACATATATCACATATCGTTTTAATAGAATCATTCACTGATGAATGGCAGAATTCACTAACCTGATATTTAGCCTTTACCCTTCTTGGGTTTCCAAACGTTATGCCGGGATTTCGGCATTTAACAGAGTATAGCAGATTTATTACATATATATATATATATAAGCAATTAGTCTGATGGTGTGAGAAGTTACACACCTAATTAATGTCGATACTCTTGCAAAATCGATCTACAACTTTGCTCGAAAAGTCAGAAAGATGTGAAAATAGGGCCTCTCCTATAATCGGCCATGGTTAGTGTTCTACCCGATTTTACACACTAAAATCAATAGATTTTCTTGCCTTGAAATCCCGAAAGTACCACGATTCGAGTATTACTGAACTTATGACTTAGAGATCTACGCGATTGACTCCTCTTCAGATCCCAGAATGCCGAAAATAAGAGAGAAATAAGAGATTAGTTTCTAAATAGCCATTCGGCTAGGGACTTTGAAAAGCCGAAAAAAACATTGAAATCCTGAAATCGACACTTACCTATCGTTTCCTTCAAAATTCGGCACAAGCAGACTCCACTGAAGAAAATTCGGCAACTTCAGGAGGTGTGATCTTAGTGATTTCGGCTTTTTGAAGAACAAAGAATTGGAAAAATATAAGCAAGGAGTGGATAGAGGGATTCGGCCAAAAGAAAAGACAAAAAGAATGGTGGGGTTTCGGTAATTGAGATCTGAGAAGTTTTTGGTTTCTGTCAGAAAAAGAAAAGAGAAGAGAGGGTTCAAGTTTACCGAAAAAAATAAAAGAGAATCTTGAGAGAATTTTCAGAGAACATAATGAAGAATTCAGCACCCCCCTTAGACTATACTAAACCGATTTCTCCCCCTTACTGAGTTTGATTTTCGGCTAACTCTAGCCTCTTGGATGAGCTCTCATCTTTTGCCTTATCTTGATCCATTATCTCCTCAAAAATAGCCTTTATCTGCTTATTATCCACATAAAATAAACATTAAAAATCCCTAAAAAATAGCCTTGTGCCGTCCCCCCTATTGCTCCCTTTAAGTGCCAAAATTTAGCCCTAAAACTTAGGCTTCAAGCTACCAAAATTTGGGCCCTCCTAATGCACTTGTGACGCCACTTATAGCTCCCCTTTACTATGCCCCTAGTTGCTGGGCCACAAGCCCAATATGTCACTTAAACTACTAAAACTTTAATTTAAGCCCCTAGAGTGTCTAAATAAAATATTTATTCAAAGCCTCAGCCCAAACCTGAGCCCCATTTGCACCTCAAATCCTTAAATTAATAATTTAAGCACACATTACACAAAATGTACAAGCCCATAAATTCAGGATGTTACAGTTCTACCACCCTTAAAATAAATTTTGGCCTTAAAATTTACCTGATCAAAAGAGATGGGGATACTGTTGTCGCATAACATCCTCTGGCTCCCACGTCGCCTCTTCTGCGCCGTGATTTCGCCACAAAACTTTGACCAAAGGGACGGACTTCCTTCTCAACATTTTTACGTCTTGATCCAAGATTTGCACTGGTTCCTCCTCAAAGGATAAATCTGGCCTTACTTCAATCTCTTCCACCGGCACCACATGCGATGGATCAGAGTGATAACGTCTTAGCATTGAGACATGAAACACGTCATGTATCCGCTCCAACTCCGAAGGCAACTCCAAATGATAAGCCACTGGGCCTACGTGTTCTAGTACCTGATAAGGCCCAATAAACCGAAGACTTAACTTACCCTTCCGTCCAAACCTCATTATCTTCTTCCCCGAAGATACTTTCAAAAGACTTGATCTCCTACTGCAAATTCCATCCCCTTCCGCTTTAGATCCGCATAAGATTTTTACCGATCAGACGCCTCTTTCAACCGAGCCCATATTGACTTAACTTTCTCCTCCGTTTTCGAAACTAGCTCTGGACCCAACACCTAACATTCACCCAACTTCGTCCAACAAGTAGGGGTACGACATTTCCTTCCATATAACGCTTCGTACGGCGCCATCTGAATACTAGCTTGATAACTATTATTGTACGCGAATTCTGCCAAGGGCAAATATTCCTCCCAACTACCCCTAAAATCGATGATGCAACCCCTTAGCATATCCTCCAATATTTGAATTACCCTCTCAGACTGACCATCAGTCTGTGGGTGAAAAGCAATACTAAAGTCCAACCTTGTTCCCATTGCTTGATGAAGAGCCTTCCAAAATCGTGACGTGAATCTAGGGTCCCTATCCGATATGATCGACACCGGTACACCATGTAGTCTTACAACCTCAGCCACGTACAACTTAGCCAACTTTTGCAGAGAAAAGTCCACTCGAACTAGTATGAAGTGAGCAGACTTCGTCAACCGATCCACGATTACCCAAATCGAATCTTCTTAGTGGGCGTAAGAGGTAACCCACTAAACAAAATCCATCGTGATTCTTTCCCATTTCCATTGGGGAATCTTTACCGGCTGCAACAATCCCGAAGGCACTTGATGTTCAGTTTTCACCTACTGGCACGTCAAACACTTCTCCACATATTCCGTAACTTCTCGCTTCAAACCTGGCCACCAAAATTGCTCTCGCAAATCCCGATACATCTTAACTCCTCCAGGATGCATAGCATAAGGGCTACTATGCGATTCCCGAAGAATCATTTGCCTTAACTCCACATCTTTTGGCATACAAATCTTCCCACAGAAACACAAAACTCCATCACCATTCCAACTATAGTCCTCTCCTTCACCATTCTGTACTTGTCGAATTCGAGTACTCAAAACATCATCCAAAAGTTGCTTCTCATTGATCTATCTTGTCCACATAGGTCTTACTTGAAGTTCGGCTACCAAACTGCCATCTTCATACAGACTGAGATTAGCGAACATCGCCCTCAAATCCGTTATCACCTTCCTACTCAACGCATCTGCCACCACGTTAGCCTTACCCGGATGGTATTCGATCGAATAGTCATAGTCCTTCAAGAGTTCAATCCACCTACGTTGTCTCAGATTCAATTCCTTCTGGGTAAGGATATACTTCAGACTCTTATGGTCCGTGTAAATAACCAACTTCTCCCCATACAGGTAATGCCTCTAAATCTTTAGAGCAAACACTATCGCCGCCAATTCTAAATCGTCCGTAGGGTAGTTCAATTCATGCGGTCGCAACTGTCGAGACGCATATGCAACAACTTTTCCATCTTGCATTAACACACACCCTAAACCTGTGTGTGACGCATCACAATAGACGATAAATTCTTTTCCCACCTCTGGCTGAATTAACACTGGCGCTTCCGTCAAAATTCTCTTCAGCTTCTCAAAGCTCTCCTGCAATTTTTCAGTCCATACAAACAATACTCCCTTCCTTAACAACTTAGTTAAAGGTGCCACTATTGAAGAGAACCCCTCAACAAATCTCCCGTAATACCCTGCCAATCCCAAGAAACTTCGAATTTTTGCCAAAAACTTCGGCGGTTTCCAATCTAATACAACTTCTATCTTTCGAGGGTCTACCCTAATTCCTTTTGCGAAAACTACATGCCCTAAGAAAGTCACTTCCTTCAGCCAGAACTCACACTTACTGAACTTCGCGTACAGCTGCTTCTCCCTCAGAATTTGCAACACCATACGAAGATGTGCATCATGCTCCTCCTCGTACTTGGAGTAAACCAAAATATCGTCGATGAACACCACCACAAACCGATCTAGGTATGGTTGAAACACCCGGTTCATCATATCTATAAATGCTGCTGGCGCGTTCGTCAAACCGAACGGCATTACCGAGAATTCATAATGACTGTAACGTGTTCGAAACACCGTCTTATGAATTTCCCCTTCCTTCACCTTTAACTGATGATAACCCGACCTTAGATCAATCTTCAAAAAGACCGAAGCTTCTTTAAGTTGATCGAACAGGTCGTCGATTCTTGGCAATGGGTACTTGTTCTTAATCGTCAACTTATTCAGTTGACGATAGTCCACGCACATACGCATGGATCCGTCATTCTTTTTCACAAACAGGACCGATGCTTCCCATGGAGACACACTCGGTCGAATAAATCCTCGATCCAAAAGCTCCTGGATCTGAGCTTTGAGTTCCACCAACTCCTTCGGTGCCATTCGATAAGGAGCAATGGATACCGGAGCCGTACCCGAAAGTAGCTCTATTCCAAACTCCACCTCGCGATCCGGGGGTAATCCTGGCAACTCCTCCGGAAAGACATCCGCAAAATCCTTGACTATTTGAACCTCATCGACAGTCACCTCCTTAGCATCCAACGCACTAATAAAAGCTAAGAATACGTTGCATCCTTTCCGAATCATCTTAACAGCCTTCAATGTCGATACTACGTTGGACAAATAGTTCCTTCTTTCTCTTGACACAACCACCTCCCCGCCTCCGGGGTACTCAACACCACACGCTTGGTCTCACAATCCAACTTAGCATAATGCTTGGTCAACCAATCCATTCCTAGGATAAGATCAAACTCTCCAAAAGGCAATTCCATTAAATCTGCCGGAAACACTACCCCTTGAGTTTCTAACGGTACATCCTTAAATAGCTTGTCCACTACCCTAGATTGTTCTAGGGGACTAACCACGGTCATCTTCCTAGTAGTTGTTTCAGAGTCTATACTTAGAGTCTTAGATATCGAACATGCAACATAGGAGTAGGTTGACCGAATATCAATCAAGGCAAGTAAAGGGTTATCAGCAATGAGAAACGTACCAGTTATGACATACGGTGCATCACCATCCTTCTATCGACGAACTACATAAACTAGACCCGTCTGCCTTGCATCCACATTACTTGGACCTCTACCAGGTGCTCCACCTCCGCTATCAGCCCCATTTCCACCTCTACCTGAACCACGACCCCTCGGTCCAGGCTGGTCACCTCTCCTAGTCTGGTCAGAACCTCGGCCCGTTGGCTGTACCTGATCCACTTCCGGACAGTCCTTAATCAGATGCTCCATGGATCCACACCTGAAACATCCACCCGTTCTTCTTCTACACTCCCCAGAATATGCTTTCCCTCACCAATTACATAATCGATTCTAATTCCCTGCAGCCGGTGTCAGAGCACGAGCTAGCTCATCAGACCTAGGCCTCTTCTAAAAATTTCCAGATGATCCTGATGACCCAAAACTTCTCTTATTCTTACCCCGATCCTTATCTCATTCTTGTCTTTCAGTCTGTTTTACCTCCTCAGCTATCTTAACCTTTTCCACCAGAACAGCAAAATCTTTCTCTCTCTACGGTGCTATCAAAACCCTTAACTCATTCCGCAATCCATCCTCGAACCGAACATAACGTTCATATTCAGTTGCTACCATTCCTCGAGCATAGCGGCTCAAGCGCAGAAACTCCGCCTCATATTCAGCCGTAGATTTACTTCCCTGCACTAGATTCAGAAATGCTTTCCTCTGTGCATCCACATAGCTGGCCCCAACATACTTTCCCTAGAATGACTACTTAAAGAAGTCCTAGTCAATCCGATCTGCGGCAGTACCCTCCTTCATCGTGAGCCACCACTGATAAGCCTCGTCTCGAAGAAAAGACACAACCCCTTTCAACTTTTCCTCCATCATGAAATCTAAGTCATCCATTATGCACTTAGTCGCTTCCATCCAATACTCAGCTGTGTTAGGGGCTACGCCAGAAACTCTCCTAAACACTTCTGCCCCATTGGCCCTAAGCCGCTCCGGCACAGATTTCTGAGCTCCTGTGCCCATGCCTACTCCAGCAACTCTTTTGAGAACCCGCAGCATCGCCTGAGATACCGCATCATCTCCGGTCGCCTGATCCTGTAACTCTCCCTCCACAGTTGGAGGATCCGGCATTTCGTTTCCTGACCCGTGGCCAGACCCTACTGGCTCGAACAAAGTCATCCTACCCCTACCGTGTCCACACGGTGGACGTCCTCGACCCCTTGTACTCATTCTTCCGATTGGCATTTATCTGATTAAGAATTTTATGAATCATTAATTCTTTCCACTGATTAACCACGAACAGTCTTATGAATAGTAATTTTGGGAGTAGTTCTTTCGAATCTTCAATTCAGTCTCAAGTTCACATCCCCTCTAAAAACTACATACATTCCACAATCAACATACAGACAACATCCATACATCCATATTCAATACCTAGGGGTATTTCGTTATTCCACTACCCAGGGGTATTTTCGTAATTTTATCCTACAGGGGTATTTTCATAATTTTCAAAAATAAAGTTCCTTGTTGATTTCATGAAATAAGGGTATTTTGGTAATTTTGAAATCCGGGGGTATTTCGATAATTTTGCAATCCAAGGGTATTTCGGTAATTTTGCAATCCAGGGGTATTTTGTGAAATTTTAAAATCCGGGGGTATTTCGGTAATTTTTAAGTCCAAGGTTATTTCGGTAATTTTAAGATCAGGGGTACTTTGGTCATTTTACAAATCAGGGGCAATTTAATAATTTTTACAAATCAGGGATGTTTTAGTTATTTTCACAAATCAAGGGTATTTTCAAAATTTTACAAAATTAAGGGGGTATCTTGGAGAATTTGATTTCAAAAGGAAATAGTAGTGTTCAGGTGTTTATGAGTTTCTGGTTGTTGTCGGGTGTTGGGTGAGGTTTTTTTTTTTTAAGGAAAAATTTCGTTGACTTCGTAAATCGGGATATATTTGCAAATCATGGGATATTTTTTTCAGAATAAGGGTATTTTAGTAATTGTTTTTGAAAAAAATAAGGTGATTGGTCCCTTTCGGGTTTTAACTATAAGGTTTAGCCTGTCAACAAGTCCTCGTGATCAGGTGAACAGTCACTACGCACCAGGTAAGATTCCAGCGAAGAGGAGGTGAGTCGCTAGGACTGCTTAAATACCAAGCTCTCCCTGAATCCACTCCTAAACATGCGTATGCCTGCTGCCACACCCTAACTCGGCTAAGGTGAATAGTCACTACATACCAGGTAAGATTCCAGCGAAGAGGAGGTGAGTCACTAGGACTGCTTAAATACCAGGCTCTTCTGGATCCAATCTTAGACATGCGTATGCTTGTTGCCACACCCAAGCCTTGCGACTCATTTACGGGTTTGTTTAATGAACTTATGTCTTATGAGTTTTAGGAAGTTGTTTAAACTAGGCCTAAAGTCCATCAAATTCTAATCAAACAATCTACGTCCCATAAAGCCCATCAAGCCCACATACATATAATACACACAGGGAGTTCAGAATACTTACCTGGCAGACTTGGGCCGGAGACGCAGGTGCCATGCCGAGAAGACAAACCTGTTATCATTTATAAACATGCATGTTTCAAAAGCCCATTTTTAGAAATGTTTTGAGCCCAAAACCCCAGAGCTGAGTTTTGAACCAGGCTCTGATACCAATCTGTAACACCCCAAACCCGGCCCAAACACTACAGCCGGATCTGGCATGTCACTAAAAAGATTTTTTTGTAAAAGATGTCGCAATTTCGGGAAATATTTTTCTTGTATTTAATCTTTTGTTCGGGAAAACTTAATAACTCGATAGGTTTAAGTAAGATAAAAATTTCATTTACTGTTTTGTGAATTAAGACCAAAAACTTAATGCATGTTTTAATTTAATTAAAACTCAAGTGTCTAACAATAATGAAAGCCAAAATAAAACCATACGAAGTCTAACAGTCTAGTGGCCCGTGGCCTTATTACAACCATATTTAAAACCCACTTAAAATAAATTTCTTAAAAATAAATAAATGAAGTAAAGTCTTTTGTGGAAGTCCTTGGTTCTCTATCGCATGGCCACCTTGCTCTCCTCTCCAGCCCGGTCAGATGCGCTAAGTGTCACCTGAAATTGTTAAAATAATAGGGTGAGTCACGAAACTCAGTGTGCAACCCTCGTGCACCATCAAATTGGGCCTTAGCCCACAGATAAAAATATAGACATAATATAGAAGATAACATACATAAAACCCAACCCAATCCTAGGTGTCCATCCGCTACACACCACCCTTACCTGCAATCACACCATTGGGGATTTCTACAATTAACCCACACCGCTACACACCATCGATGGCAGTCATGTTGCAGTTAGCTGCTCATCGTCAAAGTTGTGACAGAGTCACCAGGCTGAAATGGCAGAAGCCACCAGAAACAGAGTTGTGACAGAGTCACCAGGCTGAAATGGCATAAGCCACCAGAACAGATCACTTCCCCTTTCATCAATCACCCAACCCCAAGCATATAGAAAACAATCGACATATATCACATATTGTTTTAACAGAATCATTCACTGATGAATGGCAGAATTCACTAACCTGATATTTAGCCTTTACCCTTCTTCGGTTTCCAAACGTTATGTCGGGATTTCGGCATTTAACAGAGTATAGCAGATTTATTACATATATATATAAGCAATCAGTCTAATGGTTTGAGAAGTTACACACCTGATTAATGTTGATACCCTTGCTAAATCGATCTACAACTTTGCTCGAAAAGCCGGAAAGATGTGAAAATAGGGCCTCTCCTATAATCGGCCATGGTTAGTGTTCTACCTGATTTTACACACTAAAATCAATAGATTTTCTTACCTTGAAATCCCGAAAGTACCACGATTCGAGTATTACTGAACTTAAGACTTAGAGATCTACGCGATTGACTCCTCTTCAGATCCCAGAATGCCGAAAATAAGAGAGAAATAAGAGATTAGTTTCTAAATAGCCATTCGGCTAGGGACTTTGAAAATCCAAAAAAAAATTGAAATCTCGAAATCGACACTTACCTATTGTTTCCTTCAAAATTTGGCACAAGCAGACTCCACTGAAGAAAATTCAGCAACTTCAGGAGGTGTGATCTTAGTGATTTCGGCTTTTTGAAGAACAAAGAATTGGAAAAATATAAGCAAGGAGTGGATAAAAGGATTCGGCCAAAAGAAAAGAGAAAAAGAATGGTGGGGTTTCGGCAATTGAGATCTAAGAAGTTTTTGGTTTCTGTCAGAAAAAGAAAAGATAAGAGAGGGTTCAAGTTTACTTAAAAAACAAAAGAGAATCTTGAGAGAATTTTCAGAGAACATAATGAAGAATTCGAAACCCCCTTAGACTATACTAAACCGATCTCTCCCCCTTACTGAGTTTGATTTTTGGCCAACTCTAAGCAAGAACAATCCACATTCCATGATCTTGATTACTCATTTCATCTCTTGCCACATTTCAACCAAATCACAAGCCAAATGCTCACATTATTTAACATGCATCCCTGCACTTATCACCACATGACCACATGAAACAACACTTAACAATTTCATAATAAGCCATTCCTTGTAATACCAAACACTCGGTGGTTTCGCCTTAGCCCACCATTAATCTTTAATAGGGTGGTATCGCACATAGCCCACCATCGAGAATATCTACGGTGGTATCGCACATAGCCCACCAAATGATATTATAAACGATGGTATCGCACACAACCCATCGTGAATAAGTAATAAGGTGGTATCACATATAGCCCACCAACAAGAATTATTAAAGTGGTATCACACACAGCCCACCATTAATTACTACGGGTAATATTCCACACTTACATATCTATTTCAACATTCATACGGAAATTATTCATTATTTACCAAATTCAATCCACTTGAATCATAAATGTTCTCAATCATACAATGCACCAATAATTAACATGTGTATTTAAGATGCATCATTTACACAAAAACTTACCTCGGTGTAAAATGTGTTAGGTTGCGATATAATCCAAAACCTTGTATTTTCCCCCGTCAAGGTTAATTCCGTGCTATTCTTGATCTATAATAACAAAATTCACTCCTCAATCATTTTATAATTTGATCGTTGTTTTATGCGATGTCAAAGTCTTAAAATTTATAAAAAGAATGATCAAATCTAGACACTAACTATGACAATGATTTGAGGCAAGCGCACCTATCGAACAATAGTATAGTGAACGCAAGATTGGAATGTCAAACCCAAAGGAACCAAAAGTACTAATACTAACTTTCTTTTTATTATCTAGCCTAAGAATTAAGGGAATTGTTTATCTAATCTAAAATTAATTAACTACTAAACTAAAGACTCTAAGACAAAGAAGAATGAAATTGGAGAATACTTTTAGGAAAAACCAATTGATTAAAACAACACCCAAGGAAGAATCCACCTAGACTTCACTTGTTATCTAATTCTGAACCAGACGATTTATACATTTGACTTGATTCGTAAGATTCCCTAAGTTATATTAATCCCTCTCTCGAGGCGACTAACGTCTAACCCTAGGTTGATTAATTGAAATCTCTTTCTAATTAAAACCCCTAAAATCGCATTAACTTGATCTATGGTCTCCAATATTAGGTTTCACCCTAATCCAGCAAAATCTCGTCACCCTATCTCTAGGTGTGCGATCAACTCCGCTTAATTATGCTAGATCTACTCTTAGGCAGGGACTTTTGCTCGTCCACCTAAGCGCATCATACTTGAATTAATATCCTGGAAATATCAACACAAAAATTAAGAACACATAATTAAGAACAAGTCAAATATTTATCATATAGTTCAGCAAACGATAACAGGATTCATCTTAGGTTTCATCCCCCTCAGGTATCTGAGGGCTTAGTTCATAACAATGAAAGAAAGCATCTCAGAAGAAAAGCTTAAGCAAAACATAAGAAATTCCTAAAACCCCTGAAGGAATTGAAGGAGAGATGCTCCATCTTGAGTATGATTTCAGCTTCTTGAGATGGATCAACTGGCTATATGCGAGTAAATCTCCACAAATCTACCCTCTTTGGCCTAGTTGGACGCCCCCTGACTAAAGCCCTGGGTTCCCCCTTTTTAGGTTATACTTGGGGTGTTTATATAGGCTTCTGAATATGTTTCTTTGCCCTTAAGTGTTCTAATCCGAGTGAAACTCTTCTTTCCCACGGCAGGGACACGCCCATGGCACACACCCGTGTAAGTCGTGGCCAGGTTCGAAGCTGTTGAATGAGGCACGGCTGTATGGTCTTGGGCCCAGGCCGTGTGGATTTCGTGATATGGCCCATTTACTCCGTTTTGGGCTCGTTTTCCGTTCTTTTCATCATCCGGTGCTCTTCTGAGTATAAAATATGAAAACAAAGGATTAAGAGCACCAAATTACATAATTCAAGCCTTAAATCATCCAAAAGCATGCTAAATGTGGGCTTAAAATATGTTACTTTTACGGTTTATCAAATACCCCCACACTTAAGCTTTTGCTTGTCCTCAAGCAAAAATTCTCAACTCACAATTAAAACAAACTTCCCCGAGTCATAATATTCATTAATAATGTTTCGTCATAATTCAAAGATAACTCATACATGGATAATTCAACTCAAAGAGTCCTAAAGATTCAAACAATCACAGTCATAAGTTTTATAGTATGAAAACGTTACGTGTTTCCCCTTACCTAAATAATTACCTCTGATTCAAAATCGACAAGAGTTGACATCCTCACAAAAGATTCACTCAAATCAATCGAAGTGTTTAAGGTTCAGAATTAAGCACTCAAAAGTCTAACATGAAAACTTAATCCCATAGGCTTGCATGAAAATCAAATCTCCACCACTGTAAAAATGAGATGATACACAAATCAAAAGGTCTTTAACAGGGTTGTAATGGGGCTTGGGTTAAAGGTGTGGATAAAGGTTGAATTAGAGGGTTAAAATCAAGATTGAATTGACAAACTACCTAACCAAAAATATGAACTAATCCTAAATAATTACATCAATTGAAAACTAAAAATACGAACTTTTTCTTCAAGATTTGAAATTTAAGCATGTAAGCTCACTTAATTATAGAACTAATAATGAATATACTTCGGCTTGTTAGGATCAACGTGGTTCACTAGGGGTTAGTTATGAAGGTAGGCTTTTTAGTGGAGGAAGTGGTTTAAAACCTAGGTGCCTTTATCATCTCCATATATCAAATCAAAGGTATGGTCTTGACATGTATAATCAAAGCAAGTTCTAGAATAACAAATCAATGTTGACACACTCATAACCAATAAGTGAGCAAGGAACAGAATATATGCTCTATAAGGCTCAAAATCTCACAAAAATTATGGGTGTTTGATATCAACCTCGCAAATTTCAAACTTCAAGGTAATAATTAGATTCAGGTAGACAAACTAACAAATTTTAAATTTCTGAAAAATAGACTTATTATGCTTGATTCTCTAGTGTCGTAAAGTTTAATCATCAATGCACAATTATCAATGACTTAATCCAAAGCATATCAACAAAGTCATAAATCAAAGGAAATTTCATTTTAATCATAATATGAGAAACTTACTTTAAGACAAGATATCATTCAGGGATTTGAGAATAATGTAGAAAGTTAGGCACTTTCTTGAAATAAATATTCACCCCCCACACTTAAGATGTACATTGCCCTCAATGTACAAAGATGTATATGAAATTTAATAGAAAGGGAGAGGTGAAACTTCCTAAATTTGGATGGTTTCCTTGAGTTGGGAGTCCCGAGGTGTGGTGGCTACTACCGAGCTCTGTGCTAGATGAAGAAATTGGGAAGCTCATAGAGAATTAGCTAGGAAATAATAATAATAATTCAAAAAATACTAAATATATATTTAAAGACAAGAAAGATAAAGAGAAAGAAAATAGCAAGTAGAATAAAATTAAAATAAAAGATGATAGACCGAGGAGTCCTTATTGTTAGATGGTTTGCGATGTGGGTGTGACCTCTAAGGCTGCATTGAGGTAGTGGTCATGGTTTCGGTCTGATTCCTTAGTATCCTTTTGAACCTAAAATTAAGCAACTAAAATGAAATAAACTAATTTAAGCATAAGATAGTCAAAGAGAAGGAAAATAAAGCTGAAGAGTAAAGAAGAAGAAGAATTAAATGGTCTCAAAGACCCTTGGCTTGTCGAGTAGATGAAACGGCCGGCATGAACTTATGTAGATCGGTCTCCCTCGAGGAGACTGCGCTTGGCTCCTTCTGCTTCTTCGACATGGATATGGTGGATGTCAAGGGTTGGAAAAATGAGAATGAAGAAAGATGAAAGGGTGAAACAAAAGAGGTGTGAGTGAAAAGAGGTTTGGGAGTAAGTAGGGAGTGAAGGGGGTGGTGGTTTAAATAAAGTTTCAAGCCTGACACATCCCCACGCCCGTGTACCTTGAGCGTGTCGAGTCACACGGTGGTGTCGCTCGGTCGTGTTTATGCTTCGTTCATTTTTCCCACGCCCGTGGTTAGGGTCCCCTGCCCGTATGTGATCTAACAGTGTTGTCCACGGCCGTGGGGTTTTGTCGGTGCCCGTGGTGTGGTGGTTAGAGTCCTTGACTCGAAGATTTTATTTATTCTGACTCGTACCGTTTCTGCCATGTCAGTACAAAGATTCGGGAGGTCCACACGGCCACGGCCACGGCTGTGTGCAAGAGCATGTGATTTGGAAATCTGCACCTTTGGTTAGTTTAAAGTTAGGTGATAAAAAGAAAGAATAAAATAAAATAGATAAGATAAGATAAATAAAAATGTAGAAGTTAATGGGGTTAGTACTCGGGTTACCTCCCAAGAAGCGCTCGTTTATAGTCTTAAGCTAGACTTACCTCTCATTCGCATATTCATGGTGGTTTGAGGAGTTGATAGTCCTACCTAATGCTAGCAGTTCCATTATCATGATAAAGTGTAAGACGAGTAGTGTTTATTTTCAAAGTGCCAAAAATAGGGTTACTTACCTCGACTGTTCAGTAAGAGAAAACATTGACCACCTTAAAAGGGATTTCTTTGTTAGGATCAGGGGGTATTTGTGGGTCTGCTTTATCTAACAATACCTGATCACCGTTTTTGAACTTGTCTGTCTCGTAGAGTGGCTTTGATTCTACTTCATGTATCCCTAGTTTTCTTTGAGATGCGTCTTCCACTCTTTTAGTTCATCGTTTTGAATCCCTTGTTCCTCATGAGTTATTTCTTTGTTGGCACAGGGTCTTGGATCGGGATCATGCTGTGGTGCTTCCTGGAAAGAAGGGTTAACCGAATGGTTATCAATAGAATTTACTTTCTCACCTTGATTATATGATGTCCTAGTTGAATCGAGAGCTTGAAGAGTGACTATCTCGTCACCTACACAGAGTATGAGTTCGCCTGCATCGACATCAATTTTAGTCTTGGCAGTTGCTAAGAATGGTCTTCCTAAAATTAGGGGGATCGTGTTGTCCTCATCCATGTCTAAAATGAAAAAGTCTACTAGGAATACGAATTTATCAATCTTCACGAGTACATCTTCGATTATACCCTTAGGAATTCTAACAGTTTTATCAGCTAATTGAATGCTCATCCTAGTTCCTGTGTTGATGCCTCAAGTTTTGTTTCTATCTTTTGGAAACGTATGTCTGAGGCTACTATGAAATTTGTCACCATCTCTTTAAGGTTCGGCTTCTTTTCTTGTGGGTAGGGCTGTTGTTGGAAGTTTTGGGATGGTTGTTGCCCTTGATTTCTTTGACCGCCCCATGAGAAATTGGGGTGGTTCTTCCAACCTAGATTATAAGTATTACTATAAGGGTTATTGTTAGATCAGAAATTGTTACCCATATAGTTCATCTGTTCGCTCTCCATGCCCTATCCGTAGGGTGGGTAGTCAGGATTCGCCACTCCTTCACTTGCATCGCACTGCATAACTGGATGTGCCTATGAAGAACCGTATAAACCATCAAATTTTTTATGTAGCAACTCTACCTGATTTGATAATATGGTTACTGCATCAAGGTTGAAAACTCCGGCTGCTTTGGATGGCATTGTCCTTGTAACTTACCACTGATAGTTATTCAATGACATCTCCTCTATAAACTCGTAAGCCGCTTCAGGAGTCTTGTTGTTCAGGGTTCCACTGGCGGCTGAAGGATTAGTTGCCGTGTTGAAGGGTTCACACCATTGTAAAAAGTTTGGACCTATAGCCACAAAGGTAATCCATGGTGTGGGCACCTCCTCAACAAATCTTTGTATCTCTCCCATGCATCGTAAAGTGTCTCTAATCCATCTGCACAAAATAAGAGATGCCATTCCTTAACTTGGCCGTTTTGGCCGGCGAAAAATATTTTAATAAAATTTCTTTGGTCATTTGGTCCCATGTAGTGATTGACCCCCGTGGAAGAGAATGTAACCACTATTTGGCTTTATTCCTCAAAGAAAAGGGAAATAACCGAAGACGGATGGCATCATCAGAAACGCCATTTATTTTGAAGGTATCACAGAATTCTAGAAAATCCGATAAGTGTGTATTAGGATCCTCATCCTGCAAACCATCAAACTGAACAAACTGTTGTATCATCTGTATAGTGTTAGGTTTCAGTTCAAAATTATTTGCAGCAATAGTAGGCCTAACAATACTTGACTCAGTTCCTGTTAAACTAGGTTTAGTATAATCATACATAGTTTGAGGAGCATGATGTTTGGCCATCTCTGGAGGTGGTGGATTATTCTCAGCCATCTCCTTGGTGGTATTGATTTCGGCTTCTTGCTCTTCTTCTATGTAGTTTAAGCTTCGCCCTATTTCTCTGCGATTTCTGCGAACGGTACCTTCAATATCACTATTGTAAAGTAGGGGTCCTGTCGGGTTTCTTCTAGTCATAAACTAGAGGTACCTGAAAGGAACAAAAGAAAGAAAATTAGCAAAGTTAATAATAAAAGTAAATTGCAAAAAATAAAAATGGCTAAAGTAATAAAAATTAAGCTTTCTTAATATTTCAGTTCCCTGACAACGGCGCCAAAAACTTGATCGTTGTTTTATGCGATGTCAAAGTCTTAAAATTTATAAAAAGAATGATCAAACCTAGAAACTAACTATGACAATGATTTGAGGCAAGCGAACCTATCAAACAATAGTATAGTTAAGGCAAGACCGGGATGTCGAACCCAAAGGAACCAAAAGTACTAATACTAACTCTCTTTTTATTATCTAGCCTAAGAATTAAGGGAATTATTTATCTAATCTAAAATTAATTAACTACTAAACTAAAGACTCTAAGACAAAGAAGAATGAAATTGGAGAATAACTTTTAGGAAAAACCAATTGATTAAAACGACACCCAAGGAAGAATCCACCTAGACTTCAGTTATCTAATTCTGAACCAGACGATTGATTCATTTGACTTGATCTGTAAGATTCCCTAAGTTATATTAATCCCTCTCTCGAGGCGACTAACGTCTAACCCTAGGTTGATTAATTGAAATCTCTTTCTAATTAAAACCCCATAGAATTGCATTAACTCGATCTATGGACTCCCATATTAGGTTTCATCCTAATCCGGCAATATCTCGTCACCCTATCTCTAGGCGTGCGATCAACTCCGCTTAATTATGCTAGATCTACTCTTCGGCAGGGACTTTTTCTCCTCCACCTAAGCACATCATACTTGAATTAATATCCCAAAAATATCAACACAAGAATTAAGAACACATAATTAAGAAAAAGTCAAATATTTATCATATAGTTCAGCAAACGATAACAAGATTCATCTTAGGTTTCATCCCTCTCAGGTATCTGCGAGTTTAGTTCATAACAATGAAAGAAAGCATCTCGAAGAAAACATAAGAAATCCCTAAAACCCCTGAAGGAATTGAAGGAGAGATCCTCCGTCTTGAGTATGATTCCGGCTTCTTGAGATGGATCAACTAGCTATCTGCGAGTAAATCTCCACAAACCTGCCCTCTTTGGCCTAGATGGACGCCCCCTGACTAAATCCTTGGGTTTCCCCTTTTTAGGTTATACTTGGGGTGTTTATATAGGCTTCTGAATATGTTTCTTTGCCCCTAAGTATCCTAATCCGAGTGAAACTCTTCTTTCCCACTGCAGGGACACGCCCATGGCACACGCCCGTGTAAGTCGTGGCCAGGCCGTGTTCGAAGCTGTTGAGTGAGGCACGGCCATGTGGTCTTGGGCCCAGGCCATGTGGATTTCATGATATGGCCCATTTACTCCGTTTTGGGCCCGTTTTCCATTCTTTTAACCATCCGGTGCTCTTCTGAGTATAAAACATGAAAACAAAGGATGAAGAGCACCAAACTACATAATTCAAGGCTTAAATCATCCAAAAGCATGCTAAATCTGGGCTTAAAATATGTTACTTTTACAGTTTATCATAATTATAATACATCATAATCTCTACTTAGGCAAAAATGACCATTTTGCCCTTGTACTATGGCAAAATTACAATTTTTCCCTTAGGCCCGTAAATCACTTTTCATCACATTTTCTCATTAAACAAGCCTAGCTAAACATTTATTCCTCTTATAGCTACTCACAAATCCAACTATTTCATGCATTTATGACTAAATCATAACATTTACAACTTGGTCCCATTTAGGTGTTTTCATGATAACACCTTTCACAAAAGTTGTTTCTCATCTCATTAACATTCATTTTCTTCGATAAAAACTCATCAAAAAACATAAACACTCTCATGGCAAGCCCCTAAACTTTCATCCATATTACAGATTAGTCCCCTCATTAGCTAGCTTAAGCTTTGGGGGTCCTAAAAATTCAAAAATCATCAAGAAAGACCTCTAAAATCACTTACTTGCAAGGAGATAGTGTAGAGCCCAATTCTTGCCCGGGCCTTAAACACGAAATAAGGCAAAATATAAAACTAATAAAATCCAATAAAAAAACCAATGTCCATTTACAACCCGTTTACAAATCCTAGCCCGAAACATTAAGCCCAATATACACTACCCAAATTTCAGCCCAGAATAATAAAAATCGTCCCAAAATTACACGGCCCAAATGGCCCAAACATTTCAGGGTTTCAAAAAACCCTAAGGAAGCTTCCAGCATTGCCCAGCGCCGCAGCAGCCTCCCCTACGCATGCATCCTCGCACATCACTGCTCGTGTCTTCGTACGCCCCACGCACCTCCGTATGCCACGTCCACGCCATCCTTACCTGCAAACAAGGCCTCCAATAGAAGAGAAACAGCAAAATATATAGCAAATATACAATAAAAATTTGTATTTCGATGGCTTGAAAAAGCCATCAATATTATGTATCGTTTTTTTACGAACACCTTTTTTACAGACACAGAATACAAAAAAGAATACGAAATCAAAAAACAAGAATCAAAAGGTGATTTCATCTTTTTCTCTTCGATTTAGAATTTTTCTTTTATTTTTTTAAATTTGAGTACACATGCGAAAATAAAAAGAAAAAGGAAGGATTACCATTTTAAGTTTCTGTCCTCGTCTTCTCCGTCGCAATCAGAGTTAGATATGGAAGTTGATCAGAGGGCAAAGCTTTAAGTTCGGTGCTTAAGAGCAAATCAGATCTTCGTGTACCACTACATGCCATTTACAGTGGCGTTTTAGTGATCGAACGGAGAGGTTTTAGATGCGGCTAAGAATAAAAGCAAAGAGAGTTAGGGTTTTTTTGTTGAAAAGGTGAGGGTCGATTGTTTTAATCAGATTTTTTAGGGAAATATTGTTCATTAAAGAAACGACACCATTTAGGCTAATTTTGATAGCCTTAAAATGACGCCGTACGAGGTGACCCGATCCGATCTGATTCAGTATCCACAAGATCCGCGCATTTTCATGGTGATGGAATATTTGCGCATCAGGTCCCTCCATATTTGCAGAAGGTTTCAATGGGGTCCCATGTTCGTTTTTTAATTTAGCCCCAATTTTTTGTTGTTGTTTTAATTTAGTCCTCAAACTGTCAAGTGGCCAATGTTTGAACGGCGTCGTTTCGGGTGTTTCGGTTAATTGCTCATTTAATCACTATTCTTCACGCGCGTTTTCCATCTGGATCCTCCTGTTGATTTAATGTTTAGCTTTTAGATTTCTAATTTTGTTTTAATTTTAATTTCGTCCTTAACTTGTTTTAATTTATTTATTTAGCTATTTTTATGTTTCTGTTTTATTATTACTGTTATTACTATTTATCTTTTTATCTCTTATTATTTACAAATATATATCATTTATATTAAGTTTCTATAGTATCTATTTTAAATACTCTTATATATGTTATATAATTTAAATTATTTCATACTTTTATTTATCGTTTTAAAGATCATTTTGTTACTACTTATTTTAAGACATTGTATATTAATTATTTTGATCATTTCACGCATATTTTGTCCTTAAATAGTTTTACATAATATTGGTTTTTAATTACTTTCATTTTACATTCGTTTTTGTATATCATTTTGCTCCATTTTCTTCAATAGCTGAGGTTGAAATTGTGTTATATGATGTTTGTTATTGTATGGATTATATTTCTTAATTTGTAACCATTAATTATTTGTGATTCATCATTGTAATATTTTTGCGTATGTATTGCTACTTTGCTTTGTATATTATCATTCCATTGCGATTTATTTGTTAAAGAAAATCGAGTTTAATGTCGTTCAAATTTCAAAATCATTCAAAGTTTTTTTAAAATAAGACAATGCTCGTGTTTGGAGGTTTCGAGAAAATAGTGCCCTAACTTACTGGGTTCCGATTCTTCTCGTTAAAACCTAACAATCGAGTCCCCTTTTCATTTTTAAATTGAAATATTTTAAATAAAAAATTTATTCTCGGGAATTTGAGACATTGCGCCCTAACTCACTGGGTGTGATGTTTTATCATCTCGAGATAAGAATTTCAAAAAAAAAAAGGCAATGTTCCGTTTTCGGAAATTTTGAGAAATTTTGCCCTAACTTACTGGGTTCCAATTTTTCATAAAGCCCAAATAACCTAATACCCTTCTCAAACTTTATTATGTGTGTTTTAAAAATCAAAAGATAAATTTAATTTCGATAATAATAGATGTTGTACCCTAACTTACTGAGTACGACATTTTATTTCTCCGAAATAAGAAGTTTTGGCATCCAATATGATTCTGTCCAAATGTATCTTAAGCAAACGGATCGTAATCTAGAATCTTTTCAAGTTTTCGACATTAAGACATTAAGTAATCAATTAGGTACCAATTTTTGGGCGCTACGAGGGTGCTAACCCTTCCCGTACGTAACCGACTCCCGAACCCGTTTTCTCGAGTTTTTGTAGACTAAAATATGAGTTAATAAATCAAAGTTTTCAATTTCAAGGTGATCCGATCACACCTCAAAAAGGGTCGGTGGCGACTCCATTTTGATTTTCAAAGTTGATCCCTATTTTTCAAATATAAAAAAATGGTTTCGACAGCTTGGCGACTCCACTTGTAACACCCCAAACCCAGCCCACAAGCCACGACCGAATTCAGAATGCCACTGCGGAAAACGTTTGAAAAGTATTTTGACTTAAAGTAAAACATAAAAATTTTATTGCCTTTAAGAAAACATTGGGTATTTAAAATTTCCGAAATAGGTTACATTGTCACAATTTCTTTGGTTAAAAACTTTATCATATATTTTAAAAGGAAAGTTGCTAAAATAAAACATTTCCAGATATGAATATAATCGACAATCCAACTTAAAACATTATAAAAATCCTTAAATACTTTAGGGGGCCTTTATTACAATCAATAATAATTCATAAATACTGGAAATATAAAATACTTAAAACATGTAAAACTTCTTCTGCATGGGCCACCTCGTATCCACTCCAACCCGGTCCAAGCTTTATGCATCACCTGCAAAGTTGGTAAAATTTGGGTGAGTCAAACAGACTTAGTGTGTAATTAGTCCACTGAATTCCACCCACATATCAAATCACATATTAACCCACATATCAAATATCAATGCAACTTATTCACATGTTTTCACTTATTGGGCTTGACCCATATCCACATCACATATCATATAATAGGGCAATTTAACCACATGAGTCTACATATTGGGCTTGGCCCATTTCCACGTTAATCCATATCACATATTGGGCTTGGCCCATTTCCACATTAATCCATATCACATATTGGGCTTGGCCCATTTCACATTGATTCACATGTCAGATAATAAATTCATGCAACATGCACCCACCCAGCCTAGGGTCCATCCTCTACACACCCCCGTACCCAGCCACCACACACCAGGGGATTACTAAATCACCCTCCAACCGCTACACACCAATTTTGGCAACTAATGCCGTCCACGCGAACTAAATCGCAATTCATCCACAACGCGACCACAGTCGGCGTCAATCCACGATGTAGCCCGTAGCTATCATCAAAACCACGATGAGCACAAAGCCATCATTAACCACGATATGGCACATAGCCTATATCAACCACGTACTCAAAGTACACCCTGTCCTTCTTTCATATGCATTTCCCATCCCATGCACATGCAACATACGATGGTGACATGATAATAATGCATGAGCATGTTCATCAAGCATACCATCACATATACACATTAATAACCACCTTTATCAGATTTGGTACTTACCTGATTATCGACATACCCCTTAAGGGTATCCATATCTTAATGATCACTGCAATTATTAGCACATATTCACAACACACATACATTTATAACATGTATCCCGAAAAACGGTAGGCTAACTACACACCTGATAACTTGAAGTACTACACTCTCAATCCCGATGCTATCACTAAGCGATACTACGGCTATCTGCCTACTTTCCTGCTCTGACGTTGGCCCACACCCCGGTGGCCAATCTCGAACTGCAGAAACGGATTCTTCTTGAACTTAGGGATAGGGACTTCCCCTTGTCCTCATTGACTGGCATTCGCGTCCATCGTAGAACACTTAATCAGAACCATTCGGTTAAACCACAATACACGAGATCTTAATCGAATAAACTAAATCACAACTTACAGCCTTACCAAAAATGGATCAAAATCCCGAAAGCTTTCTTTATTCTTGTCGATTTGGCCCTAAAACATCATAGTTAGAATCGGCTAACTTTAATACCAAATATGGCCTATGGCCGAATACCATGAATCACTTACCTTACTTACCGAAATCCTGAATCACCACTTAACTATGACGCTGTCGAAATCCCTGAGTGAAACCATATCAAAATCGGCTTAAGCATAAATCCATAGAAAATAACCCTTGGCCGAATAGCACATACCACTTACCTTGAGCGCTCCAAATCCCGAAAACTTTGCTTGCACCTTGAAGAATCGAACCCAAGAAACTCCTTAGTGCTCCTTAACGTTGGCATATACAAAAGAAATACGAAGTTATGATACTATACACATTCGGCCAACCTTAGTCCAAGGCCCAACTATAGATTTCGGCATACTTATGACGAAGAATTCAAAACCGATTACTAAGGGAGAAATACTTACCACTCTACGTTGCTTGAAGAGAGTCCAAAAGTAAATAGTCGACAGCACCCTTCCTTAGAGATTCGGCTTGAGGAACACTAGGGAGATTCGGCTATGGTGTTCCCTTAAAGTTTTAAGCAAAGCAAAGAGGAAAAAGTGCTTATAAGGTTCGGCTAAGCCTTACAAAAGGGTGAAGCAATATTCGGCTATCCAAAAGGAGTAGGTATGGAGTTGAAGAAAAGAAGAATAGAAGAATAGTGAAGGCCTAGGAGAATTCGGCTTTAAGGATGTGTGAAGAGGAAAAAGATGTGAAAGAAAGAAAATAAATGCATCTAACTTTCGGCTCTTATCAAAGGGAAAAATAAGGTGTAATTTCGGCAATAACCAAGATGAAAAGAAAGGTTTTGAAAGAGGGAATTTAGCACACACACTAGCACCTTATTCAAACCGAAAATGCCACCCCAAGGAGTCCTATATTCGGCCATTGCTTATCCCCCTCTCAAATCCCATTTTCTTTTCCTATTTTATCTCTTATCCTATCATTTAAAAATAAATAAAATAAACAACAATTATCCTACTCTTCTTAGCCGAAATTTAAAAGAAAAACTAAGCTTATCCTTACCTTCCAAAGTCCCAAAGCCGTCCAACTCTTTCTCCACCTTGACGCAAAATAAAATGCTCCCACTTGCTTCCGTTGCAACTCGAACCGAGGCCCTAGCCCACTGCACATGGCGTCATTCACCAAGGCCTTAAGTGGCGCCTTGCAGCCACTTTACCAAGGCATTTCTTATGTCCAAGAACTCCCACAAATTTCCTTAAGGCCTCCTTAGCCTAGCTCCTCCTTAAAGCTTAAAATCCAATATTTTTCCAAAGCATTCTCCTTCATCCTAGAGTTTTAAAAACCCCTTAAAACACACTCAACCATACACTGAGCCTACTAACTCATGAATTATGCACCAAATGCATAACCCCTAATTCTAGGGTATTACAGTTCTACCCTCCTTAAAAATAATTTCGTCCTCAAAATTACTTACTATCGAACAATTGTACATCCTAACTCATCACACTATGCTACGACTGTGCACTCTGATCTTAATAGAACTAACACATTCCTACGCACAATCTCGAAGTTCACATTCAAGGTTCCATACACTTCACTAGCAACACAAGAACGAACTAACTTTATAATAATTAAGGCAATAAAGGGATTCCAGGATTAGGGACCATACCAGATCCTATCTGGCCCAACTTCCTCCTCGCTACAACTGATTGCCCAAGCCAACCTTGGTTGTCTCGCATCTGAACCTTCAGCATCTCTGCTTGATGTTCCACGACCTCGGCCTACTGCTCAAGCCATATCTATCACTAGAGGACACTTCTTAACCAAATGAGCCTTAGACCCACACTGGAAACATTCCTTATTATTTCCCCAACACTCTCCTGCATGAGCTCTTCCACACAGAGCACATACACGACTCCGATTCTCAGCAACTGGTACAGGTGCGCATACAGAATTCTCAATCCTTGGTCTCTTTTGAAAATCTCCAGATGATTCTGACGATCCAAAACTCCTCTTATTCCGGTTTCTATCCTTTTCTCGGTTCTGCCTCACAGACTTCTTAACTTCTTCAGCAATCCGAGCTTTCTCCACCAGAATAGCAAAATCCCTTTCTCTTTGCGGAGCAATCAACACTCGCAGCTCATCCCGTAATCCATCTTCGAATCGAACACACCTCTCATAATCAGTAGCCACAATCCCCTTAGCATACTGACTTAGCCGCACAAATTCTGTTTCATACTCCGCTATCGACATACTTCCTTGTACCAAGTTCAGAAACGCCTTCCTTTGCGAGTCCAAATAACTAGCTCCAACGTACTTTCCTTCGAACTTAACCTTGAAGTACTCCCAATCCACTCGATCTGCAGGGGTACCTTGTCTGACAGTGAGCCACCACCGATAAGCCTCATCTCGGAGCAGCGAAACCGCACCTTTCAGCTTTTCTTCAGCAGTGCAATCCAAATCGTCCATGATCCTTTCGACTGCCTCCAGCCAGTACTCCGCTACGTTCGGAGCTACTCCAGACACTCCTCTAAAAACCTCGGCTCCACTTGCTCTAAGTCTTTCTGGCACTGACTTCCGAGCTCCATTGCCCACATTGGCTCCTGCGACTCGCTCTAGCACTCGCAACATAGCCAACGATACTGCGTCATCTCCTCCAGTCTGATCTTGATCCTCCGCGCCCACTGTTGGCGGCGGCACATCATTTTCTGACCCATGGCCAGACCCTACTGGTTTCGACACCGTCATTCTACCTCGCCCACGTCCACTAGAACTCATATCTAACGTCGCGGTTTAATCTGATTAAAAAGTTTTATGCATTAGTACTTTTGGTTCCACTGTTTATCCGCGAGCAGTTTTATGAAAAGAAGTTTGGTAGTGGTTCTTTCGT
The DNA here is from genome assembly GCA_005393395.2 of Gossypium australe. NCBI lineage: Eukaryota > Viridiplantae > Streptophyta > Magnoliopsida > Malvales > Malvaceae > Gossypium > Gossypium australe. Next base: position 131,901,839 of record CM016626.1, on the reverse strand, counting down.
TCAATCAAAATTTTCATCTCGAGTTCACTATTCTAATTCAGAGATTCGCATTCGGTCATTCACAACATTCAACACACTTCTATCACACTTTTATGGGCATCTTTGTCCATTCCCAACCCAGGGGTAATTTCGTCATTTGTCCTATAGGGTTGTTTTGGTAATAAGTCGGGGTCAATTTGAAAATATTTTACAAATCAAAGGTATTTCAGAATTTACAAAAACTCGGAGTTATCTTGAAAATTTGTTTTCCAAATCAGAGGTGTTGCAAAAATTTCAGGAATCGGGGTTACTTTGGTAATTTTGGAAGTTAAGGGCATTTCTGTAAATTTTCCAAATCAGGGTATCTTGATATTTCGTAAAATAGAGATTTTGATATTTTTGCAAAGTAAGAATATTTCAGTAAAAATCAAGGGTAGTATGGTAATTTTACAACCAGGGGTATTTTAGAAATTTTACCCGCCAGGGGTAATTGGGTAATTTTGCAAATCGAGAATTTTTCGAAAATTTTTCCTCCAAAGAGTTTTTATAAATCAAAGGGGTGATTTGGTGACTTAAAAAAAAAAACTAAGGTTTTTATAAAACTGTTATGGCTAGTCCCTTTCGGGTTTTAGTTATCGGGTTTAGCCGATGAACAAGTCCTCTTGGTTAGGGTGAACCGTTACTACGCACCAGGTAGGATTCAAGTAAAGAGGAGGTGAGTCACTAGGACTGCTTAAATACCAAGCTCTTACCGAATCCACTCCTAGACATGCGCACAATGGTTGCCACACCTTAACTCGGCGACTTACTTCGTAGGTTTGTTCGGTTGTTATTAAGTCTTAAGCATTCTTATGTTGGAGTAGACTAGTCCTAGGGTTCAATAGTTCCTAGTGTACTAATCTACGTTCCCTTCATGCCCATATAGTTCACATAAACAAATCACTTCAGTAGTTAGAGGTACTTGCCTAGTGGACTTCGGGTCGAAGATACAGGTGCCATGCCAGAATAAACTGAAAATTTCATGAAAATCCATATTTTTGAAAAGCCTAACTTTGAAAATGTTTTTGGGCCCAAAACCCTCAAAGCTGAGTTTTGAACTGGGCTCTGATACCAAACTGTAACACCCCAAACCCGGCCCACGAGCCACGACCGAATTCAGAATGCCACTGCGGAAAACGTTTGAAAAGTATTTTGACTTAAAGTAAAACATAAAAATTTTATTGCCTTTAAGAAAACATTGGGTAATTAAAATTTCCGAAATAGGTTACATTGTCACAATTTCTTTGGTTAAAAACTTTATCATATATTTTAAAAGGAAAGTTGCTAAAATAAAACATTTCCAGATATGAATATAATCGACAATCCAACTTAAAACATTATAAAAATCCTTAAATACTTTAGGGGGCCTTTATTACAATCAATAATAATTCATAAATACTGGAAATATAAAATACTTAAAACATGTAAAACTTCTTCTGCATGGGCCACCTCGTATCCACTCCAACCCGGTCCAAACTTTATGCATCACCTGCAATGTTGGTAAAATTTGGGTGAGTCAAACAGACTCAGTGTGTAATTAGTCCACTGAATTCCACCCACATATCAAATCACATATTAACCCACATATCAAATATCAATGCAACTTATTCACATGTTTTCACTTATTGGGCTTGATCCATATCCACATCACATATCATATAATAGGGCAATTTAACCACATGAGTCCGCATATTGGGCTTGGCCCATTTCGACGTTAATCCACATCACATATTGGGCTTGGCCCATTTCCACGTTAATCCATATCGCATATTGGGCTTGGCCCATTTCACATTGATTCACATGTCAGATAATAAATTCATGCAACATGCACCCACCCAGCCTCGGGTCCATCCTCTACACACCCCCGTACCCAGCCACCACACACCAGGGGATTACTAAATCACCCTCCAACCACTACACACCAATTTTGGAAACTAATGCCGTCCACACGAACTAAATCGCAATTCATCCACAACGCGACCTCAGTCAGCGTCAATCCACGATGTAACCCGTAGCTATCATCAAAACCACGATGAGCACAAAGCCATCATTAACCACGATATGGCACATAGCCTATATCAACCACGTACTCGAAGTACACCCTGTCCTTCTTTCATATGCATTTCCCATCCCATGCACATGCAACATACGATAGTGACATGATAATAATGCATGAGCATGTTCATCAAGCATACCATCACATATACACATTAATAGCCACCTTTATTAGATTTGGTACTTACCTGATTATCGACATACCCCTTAAGGGTATCCATATCTTAATGATCACTGTAATTATTAGCACATATTCACAACACACATACATTTATAACATAAATCCCGGAAAACGGTAGGCTAACTACACACCTGATAACTTGAAGTACTACGCTCTCAATCCCGATGCTATCACTAAGCGATACTACGGCTATCTACCTACTTTCCTGTTCTGACGCTGGCCCACACCCCGGTGGCCAATCCCGAACTGCAGAAACGGATCTCTTCTTGAACTTAGGGATAGGGACTACCCCTTGTCCTCCTTGACTGGCATTCGCGTCCATCGTAGAACACTTAATCAGAACCATTCGATTAAACCACAATACACGAGATCTTAATCGAATAAACTAAATCACAACTTACAGCCTTACCAAAAATGGATCAAAATCCCAAAAGCTTTCTTTATTCTTGTCGATTTGGCCCTAAAACATCATAGTTAGAATCGGCTAACTTTAATACCAAATATGGCCTATGGCCGAATACCATGAATCACTTACCTTACTTACCGAAATCCCGAATCACCACTTAACTATGAAGCTGTCGAAATCCCTGAGTGAAACCATATCAAAATCGGCTTAAGCATAAATCCATAGAAAATAACCCTTGGCCGAATAGCACATACCACTTACCTTGAGCGCTCCAAATCCTGAAAACTTTGCTTGCACCTTGAAGAATCGAACCCAAGAAACTTGTAACATCCCGAAATTGGGCCTAGTAGGATTGGGCCGATTGGGTCTTGGGCTTTAGGAAAAATTTGTATGTCATCTAGTTAATTGTGTTAGCTCGGGTATGAATTTTTGTGTGTTTAGCATAGTCTTGTGAAGGCTTGATTTTATTAAGGAAGTTAGAATAATTTTTAGTATGGTTTATTTAATGAAGTGGATTAAGTGAACTTGACACTTAAGTTAATTTAAGTGTTAAATTAAAGCACATGAGGAGTTAGTGGCATAGTGGTTAAGGAGCTTGAAAGGTTGCTTGAGGGAAGTGGTTCGAGTAGCATGAAAAGCATATTGAGGATTTTAATTTTATGTACATTCTAGCATTGATGGACGGTCAAACTTTATTTATGATAGGTTGGACTCTTAATTTTGGTAAGTTGAATATTGGTTTAAGGAAAGCATGAAATTGGGGATAAGAATCTTAAGGTTATGGAAGGTTGGGGAGACATAAGGCTAGGCTTTAGGAAGATGTTTTGGAAAGTATTCCAAGGTCTTTAGTGCTTGAATGTGGATGGCATGTGTGGCTAGGGGGTGGCCGAATGTTGATAGGAAGTTGGGGGGTTTAGTTGGCCAATTTGAGCATTTTGTGCTTTTTGTTCATCTTTTGGTATTTTTTTTCTTTTCCTCTCAAAAGCTCTCCTCCTTAGCCGATTATGTTCTTAGCAATAAGGTGAATTTTGTTTTAGTTTTGGCCTTCTTTCTTTGTTTTGTGTCTTAACCAAAAACCCTTTGAACTTTACCAACTTTTCTCTAATGCACCAAAGTGAGCCATAACCGAATGTCCATTGGTGTTGTTGATTTTTTCCTCTTAGGCTTTTGGCCGAATCTTCTTTGGAACCTCCCTCTCATCTTTTAATTCTTTGTAGCCGAAAACAACCTCTCTTGTTCTCATCTCTCTTTTTCATTCTTTTTCATATTGTTCAAAATCCACATTTCTTCTTTTACTTTCCTTTGGCCGAATCTTTCTCCTTTCAATTCTCTTTTCTTTTCTTCCATTGTTTGCTCAAGCCGAATTCTCCTTCTCCTATTTTCACTTTTATTTTCCTTTCTTTTTCTCCACTCTAGCCGAATCCTATTTGTGTCTCACTCAACCACATTACCGAAATTGTATTACCTTGAGAGGATTTTCTTTGTGACCGAAATCATTATCTCTTCTTTTTCCAAACAAACCCTTTTATTTTGGTAGTGGTATAGTGGAGTGTTGATCATTTCTTTATTGATAGTCGACCATAGTCATACTAAGATCGTGTGGAAAGGATTTCATCATTCAAGGATTTTGACCAACTCCATAGGCTAGTGACGATTTTCGGAATTGAATCGAAGTGTTAAGGTAAGGATCTTTACACTTGTTATATCGTTTTAGATGGTCTACTAATCGATTAAGTTTTAGGGGACTCTATCATCCGTTTATTATCTTCTTTCCGTGAACGTTAGATTTTGGGGCAATCAAGAATGGGTTCGAAAAGAGCAGTTCATAGTGTTTGGAAGAGGGGTGGTTCTGCCATACCCTCAAATTTCAAACGAAGGGCTGTATCGGGAGTCCGAGACTTTCCACCGGGATGTGGACCCTCTGCCGGCGAAAATAAATTATTTGAAGTCGTTCGTACCCCCGAGCCATTGTTTGTTCGTGGTTCTTCATCGGGTTATGAACCACCAACCAGAGAGAAATCACATATTGTTGTTGTTCGAGATTCTGAGGGTATCGATAAGCGGGAAGGTTTAGTTATCACTATTATCAGGTGTGTACCTTACACACTTTATAACTCGGTTTTGTATATGTATAAATATATTATGATAATCATATTATCAAAGTGGAAACAATGAGATCTTGATATGATACCATGATGGTATGAATGAGGATTCGGGTAAGTCCGTTTCGATATGTTGTTAATACATGTGGATTGAAATCATGATCTACGATTTATGATATTTTTGTTATGTGATTCATATCAAAGTATATTGACATGATTTTTTATCTAATGCATTGGTATGGGCAACATGAGAGGAGGGGGAAGATTGATATCGTGTCTTCGGACACCAGAGGTTTGGTACCTCCAGTGATTTGGTATCACATTTGTGTCTTTGGGACACCAGAGGTTTGGCACATCATAGCGACTCGTCCCTGTGGTTAACACCACCGTGGGTTGGCCCCACTTTTGAGATATGGGATCGTCGCCAGTGATTTGGTATCACACGTGGGTTGGCCCCACAGATGGATTATTCGTGACTTCGGTCACCAGTGATTTGGTATCACATTTGTGTCTTTGGGACACCAGAGGTTTGGCACCTCATAGCGACTCGTCCCTGTGGTTAACACCACCGTGGGTTGGCCCCACTTTTGAGATATGTGATCGTCGCCAGTGATTTGGTATCACACGTGGGTTGGCCCCACATATGGATTATTGTGACTTTGAGTCACCAGTGATTTGGTATCATAATATTGAATATCGTGACTTTGGTCACCAGTGGTTTGGCACCACCAGTGGTTTGGTACCACACGGGGTAGAAAAGGAGTTATGGATGGTTAGGTTGGGTGCATTATACATATATGTTGCTTTGTTATAATTTGTGTAAGTGTGTGGCATTTACCCGAGAGAGGGAATATGCACTGAGTCTTGGTGACTCACCTTCTCCCTTATCTTTTCAGGTGATTCGTGAGATTGCGGATGAGGAGCTGGATGAACTCGAGGAGGCCATGCAATAAAATTTGGTTTTACATGAACTACCATTTGGGTACTTTATTTTAATTTGGTTTTCATATTTTTATGGATTTGTAATAAGGCCTGTTTATTTATGTTTTGGATTATTTATATGTTTTGGATTTGTTTTAAATTTGGCTTACAAATTACATGTTTGATATAATAATTTGAGCATAAAGTTTTCTAAATTACAAAATGCGATGGTTTTTAAAACGTTACCATCGGGTAACATAAATCATTTGATAATTTTAACATCTTAAGCATTTTCGATAACTCATACTATTTTCAAAAACTCAACTTTTCCAAATTTCTTTTAGATACTTTAATTTGGTTTTCTAATCTAAGGATTTGCAACTAAGTTTTAAAGACTTACTCTTGAGATTTCAAAAGTAAATTATCAGCTTTCAATTTATTATACACTTGTTTTCTACAAACAAAGTTCAACAAAGAGTTTTTCACAAAAATTTAATCGTTAACTCGTTTTTCTTCAAAACGTTTTTCTTCGTGGCATGCCAGATTCAGTCATGGCGTATTGACCGGGTTTGGGGTGTTACAAAACTACTTAGTGCTCCTTAACGTTGGCATATACAAAAGAAATACGAAGTTATGATACTATACACATTCGGCCAACCTTAGTCCAAGGCCCAACTATAGATTTCGGCATACTTATGAAGAAGAATTCAAAACCGATTACTAAGGGAGAAATACTTACCACTCTACGTTGCTTGAAGAGAGTCCAAAAGTAAGTAGTCGACAACACCCTTCCTTAGAGATTCGGCTTGAGGAACACTAGGGAGATTCGGCTATGGTGTTCCCTTAAAGTTTTAAGCAAAGCAAAGAGGAAAAGGTGCTTATAAGGTTCGGCTAAGCCTTACAAAAGGGTGAAGCAATATTCGGCTATCCAAAAGGAGTAGGTATGGAGTTGAAGAAAAGAAGAATAGAAGAATAGTGAAGGCCTAGGAGAATTCGGCTTTAAGGATGTGTGAAGAGGAAAAAGATGTAAAAGAAAGAAAATAAATGCATCTAACTTTCGGCTCTTATCAAAGGGAAAAATAAGGTGTAATTTCGGCAATAACCAAGATGAAAAGAAAGGTTTTGAAAGAGGGAATTTAGCACACACACTAGCACCTTATTCAAACCGAAAATGCCACCCCAAGGAGTCCTATATTCGGCCATTGCTTATCCCCCTCTCAAATCCCATTTTCTTTTCCTATTTTATCTCTTATCCTATCATTTAAAAATAAATAAAATAAACAACAATTATCCTACTCTTCTTAGCCGAAATTTAAAAGAAAAACTAAGCTTATACCTTCCAAAGTCCCAAAGCCGCCCAACTCTTTCTCCACCTTGACGCAAAATAAAATGCTCCCACTTGCTTCCGTTACAACACAAACCAAGGCCCTAGCCCACTGCACATGGCGTCATTCACCAAGGCCTTAAGTGGCGCCTTGCAGCCACTTTACCAAGGCATTTCTTATGTCTAAGAACTCCCACAAATTTCCTTAAGGCCTCCTTAGCCTAGCTCCTCCTTAAAGCTTAAAATCCAATATTTTTCCAAAGCATTCTCCTTCATCCTAGAGTTCTAAAAACCCCTTAAAACACACTCAACCTTACACTGAGCCTACTAACTCATGAATTATGCACCAAATGCATAACCCCTAATTCTAGGGTATTACACCATTGGGGACAATAAGAGAGTCAAGCTGTAAAATTGATTATTTTTTGTCTTTTCGTCGAAAATTTAAAAATTTGATTCGAAAAATTACAATCCTTTTATTTCATTCGCTTGCGTCATCTCATTTGACTGTGGTTTAAGTCTTGTAGAATACTTTTACATCATATCGCATGACCGCTGGGTCACACCCTTTTAAGGGACTTAGAAGCTACTTCTTCATGAGGTTTTCACCTCCGTGCAGGATAGGGAATTGCTTCCGGGATACATCTGTACCTATGTCTTCGTGAGATTTTCATCTCCATCCAGCCATAGGAAAATGTGTCCCCCTGAACCGAACTCGGTCCGTATGACCCTACGATGGGTGAGGATTGAGGAATTGCTGGTTTAGGTACCTCAACTTTAGAACTGAGCTGCATATAGGAAACTCTAAGAGCCCACCCTAGGTAGAGCGGCGCTAAACCTTACCAGGTCACCCAGATAGGTGCTTGTTTGTTTTCCTTTTTTTTTTCATGCTTTAAATTCTGCTTCTGTACTGACTTTTTGTGTTTTACCTTTGTTATTTTGCATGCATTTTCATATTTAAGAGGTGTCGATTCGGGTTCGATTGCTAAATTAGAGAGTTGGCCATGGAAAATGACTTTCTTGATAAAGTGGAAGATAACGCGACTGTCTGGACTTGGTCAGAAACAATACAATTAGAGAAGGGGGATAATCTAGCTGCGGAGCATGTGTCAGAGTTATGGGACTACACTCGTATTAGTGTTATGCAAAATAATCTTCAAGAGTTAAAAGTGATATGGGATCAGTGGAACGATGAGACCAAGCGGTTGTTCTACCGTAATTATGGGGATTTGCCGTACTTACTTGGCATCAAGGTAGACGAGCAGTTATTTTGAGCCCTCACTTAGTACTGGAACCCCGCATATTGTTTCTTTACCTTTGGGAGAGTGGATTTAGTACCCACCATAGAAGAATACACGGCTCTACTGCATTGTCTGAAGGTTTAAGTTAATAGAATCTATTCCAGAGCTGCCTATGTCCCAGCCTTTTGGAAGAAGTTGATGGGCATTACGGGAATGAGTGAGCAGTGGATTACAGCTAGGATTAAGCAAAAGGGCGAGTGCAAATGCATCCCGTGGAGGAATTTGAGGGATTTAATTCTAGCTCATCGAGATATGAATAAGAGAGTTGATGTTTTTGCATTGAGCATCTACGGATTGATGCTATTCCCTAGAGCTTTAGGGTATGTAGATGTAGCGATCACAGATTTCTTCGACCAACTCAGTAAAGGGGTCACGCCAATTCCTGCAATCTTAGCCGAGACTTTTAGGTCTTTGAATGCATGTAGAAAATCCAGAGAGTGCAGGTTCGTAGGGTGCGCTCAGTTGCTGCTGGTTTGGTTTCACAACCACTTCTGGAAGGTGGATAAAATTTCTTATCGGGTCTTCTTTGATAATTATTCCCCACTGAAAGAAATAGCAGCAACACCAAGAAGAGATGACATGTCAGAAGAGAATTGGGTGGTACTTCTCCAAAATCTTCAGGAGGAAGATATCGAATGGAGAGCGCCTTGGTTCGTGCCCAATGAAATCCTGTTTCGATGCGGAAATTTTGATTGGGTCCCTTTGCTCGAAATTTGGGGAGCCATTGGTTATGCTCATTTACTTGTACTAAGACAATATAGATCAAGGCAGTTTATACCGACAACACATGGTCTAACGCAATGTGAGTTCTCGTATAAAGGAGATAATTACAAGAAGAGGATCAAGGAGATTTCCACTGCTTGGAATCAGACTCGTCGGATGAAAAACTTGACGGTAGGATCAATGACTACTCCCAAGTATAGCGGATTCCCGGGGCCAAGTCTGGAAGGCGTACGATCGATGGAAGAATATTTACAGGTAGTCCCATCAAAATTGGAGATAATCAAACAAGATTTTGAAAAGAGGAATCGGGAGCTGGAGAAGAGAATAGAGCAATTAGAGGAAGAGAAGACACATTTAAGGTTAGATGCCGACGTTCAAAAGCTAGAGGCCGAGAGGCAAAAGAAAGGAAAAAATAAGGCCGAGGAAGACTTGGATAGTTTAAAGATGGATTATAAAAAATTGTGTCTATCGATGAGAACCACTGGATTAGGGAAAACTTCAGAGCAGTGGCGACAGGAAATTCAAGCGGAAAAGACCAAGGCTGATCAGTGGACGAAAAGGTTCCAAGAGGCTCAAACTCAGAGAGAGGTTCTAGAAAGGAGTCTATCAGAAGCCCAGAACAACAAAGGGGAATTAAAGGCCAGAGTGGCAGAGCTTGAAAAAGTACTCTACCAATATAGAAATCGTAATTCCGCGGCTAAGCTAAGAACCAGTTTGAATAAAATTGAAGAAATGAAAGATAGAATAGAAGAGCTAGAGTCTGCTTTGTAAAGTTGTGAGCTTCGGGTAGAGCTTCTTGAAGTAAATGAGAAGCGTTGGAAGGAACAACTTCATCACTCTCAGAGTCAAGTTAGGGATCGAGATTACATTATGGGTGAAGTCGTGGCTCAGATCCAGGAGGTAGCTGACCATCTTCAAACATTGGCAGTTCAGGCTGACACGCTAAGTGTGAAGTACGAGCTAGAATCAGACAGAGGTCAGGAACTAGCTTCGTTGCTTAGAAAAGTTAAAACTCTGAACATTAGGGCAAAGCCGTACCTGTAATCCATTTTATGTAAAGAGCTTTGTTTTCTATTAAAGTTTTGTAAATGGAACTGAATCAGAATCGACGTCTTTTGCATTTCATGCATCTGCATTGCATCATATGCATTAAAGTTCACTAAAAGATTCTAATTGATTAATAATTATTTCAGTAATCTGGAAACCAACCAAAATCAACCAAACACGCACCCTTACGGTACAAGAAGGAAAACTAAAACAATGGATAAAAGAATAGAAGGGTTGGAACAAATGCAGAAGGAGGTGCAAGAACAGATGCAAGCACAAATACAAGAGCAGCTGGTTAAGATCCAGCAAGGTATGATGGACAAAATGATGGAATCACAGAGGAATATGATGACCCAAATGACTCAGATGACGCAGCAGTTAAATGGGCTTATGGATAAAGGAAAGAGCCCCATGGTTAATGTCGAGGAGAATACTGAGTATCCTCAACATCCCCCCAGTTTTACTCCACCACATGTGCAAACACGACCTGAAAGGCCATCTGTCATGATCAGGCCTCAACAATTCCAAGCGGGTGCTTCAGTGAACCTCCAAACTGGCTCAAGCTCAGGAGATAATCCAATCATTACTAATGTCCCTGATTTGGATAAGATAGCTGAAGGAGAGAGGACAAAAGTAGAATTACCAAAGCAGCTAGAAGATAGATGTAAATGGTTGGAGGAGAAGTTTAAAGCGATCGAAAGTGCTGATAACTGTTATGGAATTGGTGCCAAAGATTTAAGCTTGGTCCTAGACTTGGTGCTCCCCTACAAATTCAAAATGCCTGAATTTGAGAAGTATAATGGGACAAGTTGCCCCGAGGCTCATATTACTATGTTTTGTAGAAGAATGACGAGGTACATTAATAATGACCAACTATTGATCCATTGCTTCCAAGATAGCCTGGTGGGGGCAGCAGCCAAATGGTATAACCAGTTGAGTCGTGCCAGAATTGGTTCATGGAGAGATTTGGCTCAAGCATTCATAAAATAATACAACCATGTGACAGACATAGCACCCGACAGGATTACACTCCAAAACATGGAAAAGAAGAAAAATGAGAGCTTCAGGCAGTATACCCAGCGATGGAGGGAGGTGGTAACGCAAGTCCAACCCCCACTCTTAGAGAAAGAGACGACCATGCTCTTCATCAGTACTCTGAAGGCTCCATTTATCAACCACATGTTGAGAAGCGCTACTAAAAGCTTTTCTGATATCGTAATGTCTGGGGAGATGATAGAAAACACGATAAGATGTGGGAAGATTGAAGCAGGGGAAGGCACCAAGAGATCAGCCTCGAGAAGGAGGGAGAATGAGGTGAATAACACGAGTACGTATAACAAGGGTCATTTGAGAGCAATCACGGTGAGCCAGCCAAAAGCAGCAACCACTAATCATCAAGGTCCCCCAAGACAGGAATCCAGCACAAGGGTGAACAACAAAAGGATACAGTTTACACCTATACCCATGACGTATAGAGAGCTGTACCAGAACCTCTTTGATACGCATATGGTGGCCCCTTTCTACTTAACACCGCTACAACCCCCGTTTACCAAGTGGTATGATGCAAACGCCCAATGCGAATATCATGCTGGAATTGCGGGGCATTTTGTTGAAAATTGCACTGCGTTCAAGAAAGTAGTCGAAAAGATAATAAAAATGGGGATCGTAAAGTTTGACGACCCACCCGTACCAAATGTAGCAAGAAACCCCTTGCCTAATCATACTGATCAGGGAGTAAATGGAATAAATGAAGGTAGGGGCAGGAAAGTCAAATATAAGATCGCAGAAGTCAAAATCCCATTGAGGCAAGTTTGGAAGGAGATTGTGAAGAGAGGATTGATCATATCAGATTCAGAAGAGAGGACCGAAGGAAAGAGGAACCATTGCGAGTTCCATAATAGAGAAGGGTATGGAATCTAGGAACGCACTGAGTTCAGAGCCATAGTGCAAATTTTGATGGATAATAAAGAGATGGAATTTTACAAGGAGATTGAGGGATCAGAAGAACAGGAGGTTTATGCTTCAGAGGAAGGATCAATGGAACGGGTCCAAAAGGGAAACCGCCCAGTAGTAATCATCTCGAAGCCAAGAGTCAATGAAACCAGAACATAAGTAGCACTACAAGTCATAATTCAAAAACCAGCAGTTTTCCGTATAGGGATAGCAAAAGAGTCCCTTGGAACTATGATTGTAATATGACGATCCAAGGAAAAGAGAATCTAGCTAGTGCTTCAAAGGAAGATCAAGATGTAGGTTCTCATACTCGTAATTGGAGACGCTACGATCTGCTAAAAGGGAAAGCTCCAATGTTGGAGCAAGAGAAAGAAAAATTAGTCGAGCCTGAGTCGCCCGTCAATGAGCCAGTGAGAGAGGAGGAAGCTAGGGAGTTCCTAAAATTTTTGAAACACAGTGAATACTGGGTTGTAGAACAACTGCACAAACAGCTAGCGCGCATATCTGTGTTAGCTTTGCTTCAAAGTTCGGAGGTACACAGAAATGCACTAACGAAGGTCTTGAATGAGACATATGTGGCCAATGATATCTCAGTTAATAAGCTGGACTGGCTAGTCAGTAATATAGGTGTTGATAATTTCATCTACTTCAACGATGATGAAATTCCGCCAGGCGGCAGGGGATCCACTAAGGCTTTGCATATTACCACTAGATGCCTATGGATAGTTCCCACATGAAAAAATGTCAGAACATAGTTAGGGCATTTGACGGCACGCAAAGAAGAGTTATGGGGAGGACTGAAATACCGCTGCTAATTGGTCCGACAACTTATGAGGTGGATTTCTTGGTCATGGATATCAAGCCCTCCTATAACTGCTTATTAAGAAGACTGTAGATTCACTCAGCGGGAGTGGTACCTTCATCATTACATCAAAAGCTGAAGTTAGTATCAGAGGGTCGGCTAGTGACAATAAATGTCGAAGAGAATATTATCGCAGCTGTAACCAGTAATGCACCATATCTGGAGACGAATGACAAGGCAATTGAGTGCTCTTTTTGATCCTTGGAATTCATGAATGTAACCTTCATTACGGAAGGAAATAGAATTTTGGTACCAAAAATATCTAAAACTACGAGAATGGGATTGCAGATGACTGTAGGAAAGGGAGCTTTGCTAGGAAAAGGACTGGGAAAATATCTTCAAGGGAGAGTTGTGGCTCTGATGTTAGAAGAAAAGCAAGATCGCTTTGGCTTAGGATTCAGGCCAGATGCAAAATAAAGAAAAAAAGAGTTGGAAAAAAGGAAAGAAAGAAGGACTCATTTTAGTGGTGAAGAAATCAAGTGGGAACCCATGATAATTCCACACATATCCAAAACCTTTGTGTCGGGAGGGGTCATTCATGCTGAGCAAAAGGCACCAAAAGAAGAAGACATTATAGAAATATTGGGCAATGTCTACATTAATGCCATATCCGAGGAGGCAATTAAAGGGAGGAGCTTGTCAGATATCCGTCCTTATGAACCTGGGAGTGTTCTAAATAATTGGACTGCAGAAGAGATTCCTATAGTGTTTAGAACTATTTCAGAGCAATGTCTCAGAACACTTATTTCTCTAGGCCCAGGAGTAATAAGCATCCTTTTTGAAATAGGCTTATGTCCCAAAAATCTTTAATTCAATGAAAATGCTTTTGAATTTTTTTTTTTGAGCAAATATTCTTTATTCTTTCCAATTCGTCCATAATCATATTATACAGACAATCATTCTTTATTCCAAATATTCTTTTATTCTTCATTCATGGTCATGCCATACAAATAATTATTCTTAAATTTATTCGTTTTTTGTATATTCCTTAGTACCTACAATAGATTCTCGGATATCAACGACATGAGCTATGCTACTACTAAATCAGAATCCCCTTTTGAGCAAGATATGTGTTCAGCGGGATCCCAGGACTTTGAAGATGACATAGACTGTGGCTTATCTCCAGACTTATTAAGAATGGTAAAACAAGAGGAAAGACAAATTTTACCTCATGAAGAGACAGTGGAGGTCGTGACCTTGGAAGAGGGAAAGTCAGTGAAAATTGGAACATGCATAACTGAATAAACGAAGCGAGACCTTGTAGATTTACTTCAAGAATTCAAGGATGTCTTTACGTGGTCATACCAAGATACGCCGGGGTTAAGCACTGACATTTTTGTGCACCACCTCCCCATAAAAGAGGATTGCAAACCGGTTCAACAGAAGCTCTGGAGAATGAGGCCTAACATTGTGCTAAAAATAAAAGAAGAAGTTAAAAAGTAATTTGACGCTGATTTTTGTAGGAAGTCAAATATTTAGAATTGGTAGCCAACACCGTGCCTGTCCCTAAGAAAGATGGGAAAGTGCGAATGTGTGTAGATTGTAGAGACCTAAATAGGGCTAGCCCAAAGGATAATTTTTCGTTACCCCATATTGATACTCTGGTGGATAATACGGCAAGCTATTCATTGTTTTCATTCATGGATGGGTTCTCGAGGTACAATCAAATAAATATGCATCCTCAAGAAATGGGGAAAACTACCTTCATTACATTATGGGGAACAGTCTGCTATAAAGTGATGCCGTTTGGGTTGAAAAAAGTAGGAGCTACATACCAAAGAGTCATAGTAACTTTGTTCCATGATATGATGCATAAAGAAATTGAAGTTTATGTTGATGATATGATTGCGAAGTCTAGAACAGAAGAGGAACACATCCAAGTTTTGAGGAAACTGTTCCTGAGGTTGAGAAAATTCCAGTTAAAGTTCAATCTAATGAAGTGTACTTTTGGAGCTAGATCTGGAAAATTGCTTGGTTTCATAGTCAGCGAGAAGGGAATAGAGATTGACTCCGACAAGGTCCGAGCTCTACAAGAATTGCCACCACCGCGCACTCAAAAAGAAGTTCTAGGTTTCTTAGGAAGGTTAAATTACATTGCTCGGTTCATTTCACAGTTAACCGAGAAATGTGATCCCATATTTCGTCTTCTGAAGAAATGCAATCCAAGCGTGTGGGATGATGAATGTCAGAATGCTTTTGATAGGGTCAAACAGTATTTGTCAAGACCTCTAGTATTGTCTCCTCCACGCCCAGATAGGCCATTAATATTGTATTTGACAGTGTTTAACAAATCCATGGGATGTGTGCTGGGTCAACGTGATGAGTCGGGACAAAGAGAAAAAGTAATATATTACCTCAGTAAAAAATTCACTGAGTGTGAGATAAGATACTCACCAGTTGAGAAATTGTGTTGTGCATTGATTTGGACAACTCGAAGGCTGAGACAATACCTGTTGTACCACACGACTTGGTTGATATCAAAATTAGATCCTCTAAAGTATATAATGGAGTCAACTGCTTTGAATGGAAGGATGACCAGATGGCAAATTCTATTTTCTGAATTTGACATAGTCTATGTGAGACAAAAAGCTGAGAAAGGGAGCCACTGAATTTTGATTTCCCCAACGAGGACCTAATGTATGTAGCGGCTATGAAGGAAGACACTCTAAAGAATCATCTTTGGAAGTTCAATTTTGACGGAGCATCAAATGCTGTCGGTAATGGAATTGGGGTAGTGTTAGTATCCCCAAATGGAGATCATTATCCATTCACTTTCAAATTGGATTTCGATTGTACAAATAATATGGCAGAATATGAAGCGTGTATCATTGGACTCTGGGCAGCCATGGAGCACGAAATCAAAGTGCTAGAAGTATATGAAGATTCTGCACTAGTGATCTACCAACTAAAAGGTGAATGGGGGACAAGAGACCCCAAATTGATCAATTACCGAAGGATAGTTATGGGGTTAATTAGGAGTTTGATGATATTACTTTTAATTATCTTCCGCGAGAAGAAACTAGATGGCAGATGCTTTGGCCACTTTGGCCTTCATGATCAAAATAAGCAAACAAGAGGACATGAAGCCTATTCAAATGAGTATCTACGAAGCCCAAGCACATTGTTACAATGTAGATGAAGGAGAAAGAGATGATCACACCTGGTACCAAGTTATACTGCGTTATGTGAGAAATCTTGAATATCCTGAACAAGTGACTGAGAACGATAAGAGGATGTTGAGAAAACTAGCCTGTGACTATGTCTTAGACGGTGAGATCCTGTATAAAAGAAGAAAGGATCAAGTACTGTTAAGATGTGTCGACACTGTTGAAGCTAAGAAAATTCTGGAAGAAGTCCACGAGGGTGTTTGTGGAACACATGCTAATGGTTTCACAATGGCTAGACAAATTATGAGATTCGAATACTATTGGTCTACCATGGAAGGAGACTGCATCAATTATGCTAAAACATGTGACAAATGCCAGATCTATGGAGACAAAATTCACGTACCTCCTTCGCCTTTGCACGTTATGACTTCCCCATGGCCTTTCTCTATGTGGGGCATGGACGTCATCGGGCCGATCTCTCCAAAAGCTTCAAATAGGCATCGGTTCATCTTTGTAGTCATCGACTATTTCACCAGGTGGGTAGAGGCTGCTTCATATGCCAATGTTATTAAATCGGCAGTCAGCAGATTCCTAAAAAAGGAAATAATATGTCGATATGGAATGCCTCAGAGGATCATATCCTACAATGCGTTAAATTTGAACAACAGCACGATCGCGGAGGTCTGCAGTCACTTCAAATTAGATATCACAATTCGTCACCGTATCGTCCAAAAATGAATGATGCAGTGGAAGTAGCCAATAAAAACATTAACAAGATTGTGGGGAAAATGGCTGAAACCTATAAAGATTGGCACGAGAACTTACCATTTACTCTCTATGCTTATCAAACATTAGTCAGGACCTCCACCGAGACAACTCCTTTCTCATTGGTTTATGGAATGGAGGTAGTGTTACCCATCGAAGTTGAAATTCCTTCCCTTTGAGTCTTGTCAGAGCTAAAGTTAGATGAAGCCGAATGGATCTAGTCTCGATACGATCAGTTGAACTTGATTGAGGAAAAAAGCAAAGGGCTATCTACCATGGACAAATGTACCAAAAGAGAATGATGCGGGCTTATGACAAAAAGGTTCGCCCAAGAGAATTCACGAGGGAGGCTTGGTTTTCAAAAAGATACTCCCCATGCAAAAGGATTTCAGAGGGAAATGGATGCCAAATTGGGAAGGACCTTATGTGGTGAAAAAGGCTTTCTCCGGAGGAGCACTGGTCTTGGCCGAGATAGATGGGAAAAACTTACCCAATCCTATAAACTCGGATTCAGTCAAGAAATACTATACTTGAAGAGGAAAAGAGGCCAAAGTGAAAACTCGCAAAGGGTGCTTTGAGACCTTCTCAAAAAAATGATGATGATGAAAATGAAAAATGGAGAGGCCAAGGTGAAAACCCGCAAAGGGCGCCTTGAGAGCAAAGGGGTTTTGAGTCGAAAACCTGAAAAGGGCGGCTCAAATTACAATCAACGCTTGGGCATGCGATAATCTTGCCATACTTGAATTAAGAAAGAGGAGAGATGTTACATCTTGGATCGTCAACAGAGTACTCTCGATCTCCTAAACACATATTGAGCTTAAAATGGTCTTCAGAAAGTCCGTACAGAGAAGCTCAGGCTGCGATATCCGGGGCACCTATCTCGTCCCCTAATCATTTTGTATTCCAGCAATGCTTGCTTCCTTTAATTAACTTATTCTTTTCAGATTTTGTTTCTGATAAATTTCCATTTTGTCCATCATTTATGATTATTTTCAAGCATTTTGTATTGAAGTAACGATTAATGGACTAATAATACTTTCGCAAAAGGAGTTTTGCATATTACTATGAAAACTTCTAAATAATACGAGAACCTGAAACAGGACTTTTATTTAGAACTCACCAAGCTTAAGGGTTGGAAATGTTTGAGAAAGAAACTCTAAACAGTGACCATTTCTTCGAATTTGCTGTCAAAAAATGTCGGTTGAACAAGAATACAGGATATTACGTCAGTGATACAACTTGGAAGAACAATGAGCAATATCAATCCTAAGCGTTTAAAAAAGGATCATTCTCATGAAATTCTGCATTCATGCAAAACACATTTATTTAGGAGCACTCGATTCAATCTGATCATTGCATCCTAATCTTTCTACAAAGAATCATTCTCATGACATGTTGCATTCATGCAAATTTCATCCATAATACATTTAGCTAGGAGCATTTGATTCATTCCAATCATGGCATCCTAATCATTATGCAGAAGCATAATTCCATACATCGATTCTACAGGTCATGTTCCTTAAAGGATGGTGTAACAATATCGACGAATCCACATGTCCTATACCTCTGAAGTTGCAGTAGGTCGGATCAAATCCACCATGACGAATCTTATTTCCCTGAGGTTGCAGTGGAACAGATTGAAGCCATAAATTACAAATCTTATCTCTCTGAAGTTGCAGTAGAGCAGATCAAAATAAACCTTATCTCCTTGAAGTTGCAGTGGAGCAGGTTGAAATCGCAAGTCTTGTATCCCTGAAGTTGCAGTGGAGCAGACTAAAGACAGTTAATCTTATCTCCCTGAAGTTGCAGTGGAGTGAATTAAAAGGACGAATCCACAGGGCCTATACCTCTGAAGTTGCACTAGATCGAATCAAACCCACCACGGCAAATATTATTTCCCTGAAGTTGCAGTGGAACATATTGAAGCCATAAGTTGCAGATCTTATCTCTCTGAAGTTGCAGTAGAGCAGATCAAAACAAACCTTATCTTCCTGAAGTTGCAGTGGAGCAGACTGAAGACAGTTAATCCTATCTCCTTGAAGTTGTAGTGGAGTGGATTAAAACGACAAATCCTATACCTCTGAAGTTGCAGTAGGTCGGATTGA
Source organism: Gossypium australe (assembly GCA_005393395.2). Taxonomy (NCBI): domain Eukaryota; kingdom Viridiplantae; phylum Streptophyta; class Magnoliopsida; order Malvales; family Malvaceae; genus Gossypium; species Gossypium australe. The sequence goes on along the minus strand of CM016626.1, from coordinate 131,882,969 downwards.
ATTTACCATACAAGTCTTACCATACAAGTCTTATCTCCCCGAAGTTGCGGCGGAGCAGATAGAAGCTACAAGTCTAATTTCCTTGAACTGGATCGAAGCGTTAGTTCTTATACCCCTGAAGATGCAATGGGAGGGAATGAAGCTACTCGAATCTCATGAGAAGCAAGGGAGTATTTATTTTGCGGATTGGGCGGTAAGAGTTTCAGTTGAATTTAAACTCTACTGACGAAGGGATCCCACGTCGGAAAGACACAAAGAATGAAGGTGAGAAGCTAGCTATATAAAGAGCATCCTAGGAGGAGAGTAAACACATCTTGGAGGGCGTTTGGGCACAGGAGTGGTCGGAGTGCGGATTAACACCAGAGTCCTATCAGGTGTGTAACTCTCTCTACTCTAGTTGTAAAGCGGCAAATGTCGAAGTGCCGGTCACGACAATAGTAGCCACACGAGCGTGCGAGCGCACGTGTGGGGCTTCGACGCGATAGTTGAGGCCATCAGTAGTATTCTTGTGGGTTGGGCTGCTAGGGCCACGATGGGCTGAAGTGTGCCCAATGGGCCCGTGGGCCCAAATGAGTAAATTGTATGATTGTTTAGTATATGTTGAACTAGACTAGGTGGAACTTATATACGTGGCTAGATTTGTGCTAGGTGGGCCACACGAGCGTGTGGGCCCGAATGGGCCGAAATCGAGTTTTAGGCCCAATAGTCCGGTAAGGACCGGAAATGGTAGCTGAGTCGCTCGTGGTGACATTAGGCCTTCGGAAAGGCCATTGCAGGTGCGAATTTACGAAAATACCCTTAGTGGGTAAATTACGAAAATACCCTTGGTAGGTAAAATTACTGCTATACTCTTAGAGGTTGGTTAGCTTGATTATGTTGTATATTGTTATTCTGATTATGATGGTAATTCGTTTCATACGTTGTCTGATATGTTCATAATGATTACATTGTCATTTCATCATAATATATTGTATGTGCATGGGGATCGGGTTATATTTAATGAAGGAAAGGGTGTACATTTATGTACGTGGATTGATGTCAGCCTTGAGCTACATTGTGGATTGATGTTGGCTTCGTGCCTCATCATGGATTGATGTTGGCTATGTGCCTCATCATGGATTGATGTTGGCTTCGTGCCTCATCGTGGATTGATGATCGGCTCTGTGCCTCATCGTGGATTGGTGTCGGCTTTGTGCCACATTGTGGTTGGTGATGGCTGAGTGCCTCATCGTGGATTGATGTTAGTTACGGGCTACATCGTGGATTGACATTGACTACGGTCACGTTGTGGATTATATTGTGATTTGATCACGTGGACAAGTGGCTCGACCACTCAGTGGATGGCATTAATTGCCGAATTGGTGTGTAGAGGTTGGAGGGTCGATTTAGTAATCCCCTGGTGTGTGGTGGCTGGATACGGGGGTGTGTAGAGGATGGACCCTAGGCTGGGTTGGGTGCATTTTGCATAATCATGTGTGGTATGTGGATTTATGTGGATTTGGGGCCAAGCCCATTTGTGGAATCATGTGGATTCATTGCATTGCACTCATTCTTGATATGCCATGACATTGGGCTAATATAGTACTGTGGGCTTAGGCCCAGTTATCGTGGTAAGGGGAAATACACACTGAGTCTCGATGACTCACCCCCTCTTTTTTAAATGTTTCAGGTAATCATTAGATCACGGATTTGGGAGCCGAGGCAGACTTGTGGTGGCCCTGCAATGTTTTCTCGTAAACTCGTTTCTCTTATTTTAACTTACTTTTAAATTTTGGGATTTTGTTGTGTAATAAGGCCAATATAACTTTAGCTTGGGTATTTTATTTGGTTTAGCTTTTAATTTGATTACTACCTATTATTATTAAATGTTCAATATGGGATTTTCCTAAAGTGATAATAAACCGTTTCTTATATTATATCTCTTAAACTCGATTTCTCACAACAAATATAAAGAATACAAACTTTTTAACGAACGCACAGTTTTTTTTAGACATTTCTTTCGTGTGACATGCCAGATCCGGTCGTAACGTCTAGGCCGGGTTTGGGGTGTTACAAAATAAGGCAAAATATTAAACCAATAAAATCCAACAAAAAAACCAATGTCCATTTACAACCCATTTACAAATCCTAGCCCGAAACATTAAGCCCAATTTACACTACCCAAATTTCAGCCCAAAATAATAAAAATCATCCCAAAATTACACAGCCCAAATGGCCCAAACATTTTAGGGTTTCAGAAAACCCTAAGGAAGCTTCCAACATTGCCCAACGCCGCAGCAGCCTCCCCCGCACGTGCATTCACGCGCACCACTGCTCGTGTCTCTGCATGCACCACGCGCCTCCGTACGCCACATCCGTGCCATCCGTACCTTCAAACAAGGTCTCCAATAGCAGAGAAACAGCAAAATATACAGCAAATACACAATAAAAATTTCTATTTCAATGGCTATAAAAAGCCATCAATATTATGTATCATTTTTTTAACGAACACCTTTTTTACAGACACTGAATACAAAAAAGAATACGAAATCAAAAAGAAAGAATCCAAAGGTGATTTCATCTTTTTCTCTTCGATTTAGAATTTCTCTTTTATTTATTTTTACTTTGAGTACACATGCAAAAATAAAAAGAAAAAGGAAGGATTACCATCGTAAGTTTCTGTCCTCGTCTTTTCCGTTGCAATCGGAGTTAGATATGGATGTTGATCGGAGGGCAAAGCTTTAAGGTCGGTGCTTAAGAGCAAATCGGATCTTCGTGTACCACTACGCGCCGTTTACAGTGGCGTTTTAGGGATCGAACGGAGAGGTTTTAGATGCGGCTAAGAACAAAAGCAAAGAGAGTTAGGGTTTTGTTGTTGAAAAAGTGAGGGTCGATTGTTTTAATTAGTTTTTTTAGGGAGATATTGTTCATTAAAGAAATGGTGCCATTTAGGCTCATTTCAATAGCCTTAAAACGATGCCGTATGAGGTGACTCGATCCGATCCGATTCAGTATCCACAGGATTCGCGCGTTTTCGCGGTGATGGAATATTTGTGCATCAGGTCCCTCCGTGTTTGCAGAAGGTTTCAATGGGGTCCCATGTTCGTTTTTTAATTTAGCCCCGATTTTTTGTTGTTGTTTTAATTTAGTCCTCAAACTGTCAAGTGACCAATGTTTGAACAGTGTCGTTTCGGGTGTTTGGGTTAATTGCTCATTTAATCCCTATTCTTCGCGCGCGTTTTCCGTCTGGGTCCTCCTGTTGATTTAATGTTTAGCTTTTAGATTTCTAATTTTTTTTTAATTTTAATTTCGTCCTTAACTTGTTTTAATTTATTTATTTATCTATTTTTATGTTTCTGTTTTATTATTATGTTATTACTATTTATCTTTTTATCTCTTATTATTTACAAATATATATCATTTATATTAAGTTTCTATAGTATCTATTTTAAATACTCTTATATATGTTATATAATTTAAATTATTTCATACTTTTATTTATCGTTTTAAAGATCATTTTATGACTACTTATTTTAAGACATTGTATATTAATTATTTCGATCATTTCACGCATATTTTGTCCTTAAATAGTTTTACATAATATTGGTTTTTAATTACTTTTCATTTTACATTCGTTTTTTGTATATTATTTTGCTCCATTTTCTTCAATAGCTAAGGTTGAAATTGTGTTATATGATGTTTGTTATTGTATGGATTATATCTCTTAATTTGTAGCCATTAATTATTTGTGATTCATCATTGTAATATTTTTGTGTATGTGTTGCTACTTTGCTTTGTATATTATCATTCCATTGCGATTTATTTGTTAAAGAAAATCGAGTTTAATGTCATTCAAATTTCAAAATCATTCAAATTTTTTTTAAAATAAGGCAATGCTCGTGTTTGGACGTTTCGAGAAAACCGTGCCCTAACTTACTGGGTTCCGATTATTCACGTTAAAACCTAGCAATCGAGTCCCCTTTTTATTTTTAAATTGAAATATTTTAAATAAAAAACTTATTCTCAGGAATTTGAGACATTGCGCCTTAACTCACTGGGTGTGATGTTTTATCATCTCGGGATAAGAATTTCAAAAAAAAAAGGCAATGTTCCATATTCGGAAATTTTGAGAAATTGTGCCCCAACTTATTGGGTTCCAATTTTTCATAAAGCCCAAATAACCGAATACCCTTCTCAAACTTTATTATGTGTGTTTTAAAAATCAAAAGATAAATTTAATTTCGAGAATAATAGATGTTGTACCCTAACTTACTGAGTACGACATTTTATTTCTCCGAAATAAGAAGTTTTGGCATCCAGTATGATTCTGTCCAAATGTATCTTAAGCAAACGGATCGTAATATAGAATCTTTTCAAGTTTTCGGCATTAAGACATTAAGTAATCAATTAGGTACCAATTTTTGGGCGCTACGAGGGTGCTAACCCTTCCCATACGTAACCGACTCCCGAACCCGTTTTCTTGAGTTTTTGTAGACTAAAATATGAGTTAATAAATCAAAGTTTTCAATTTCAAGGTGATCTGATCACACCTCAAAGAGGGTCGGTAACGACTCCATTTTGATTTTCAAAGTTGATCCCTATTTTTCAATTATAAAAAATGCTTTCGATAGATAGCTTGGCTGAACGTTTGAACTCCAAAAACCTCTATTTTCTCTTCAATTTTTAGTGGAAGAAGAAGGGTGAATAGTGAAAGATGATATCTTTTCTTTTTACCTTATTTTATTCATTTTTTTCATCACCTAATTTCACAAAATTTTGATCAAAAATTTAATGCCTTGTCTCCTTGTCTCTATGCCCGACCAACACACCTATTGTAACACCCCAAACCCGGACAAGACACCACGTCCGAATCTGGTATGTTACGGGGAAACATGTTTTTGAGAGGTTAAATTTCTCGATTAAAAGCTGAGCGAAAACACAGTGTATTTTAAAGACAATTTGAGTAGACTTGTTTGAAATCAGATGGTGTATTTGAAACCCGGAGGTTTTGAAAACTTGACCAGAATGTGTGGTTAAAACGAGTTTAAACCATTTAAAACCTTAATAGTTTCTTAGTGTTACTTAAAACATTTTTAGACTTAGGAGAAATACAAGTTTAATTTGAAAATCATTTGAATTTGCTTACTATAAAGACATAGTGTGATACCCGATGGTATGGTTTTAAAAACACATTGCGTTATAATTTTGAAATCATTATCTTTCCAAGTTTTAATAAAATTCATACCAACTTATTTTGTTAAGGCATATTAAAACTTATTTAAAACATAAACATCATAACATAAATTAAAGGCCTTTTACAAATCCAAATTAAAACCCAAATAAAAGTAAATAAGCTAAAGTACCCAAATGCAATAGTCCGAGCAAAACTTTTATTAAAGCATGGCATGTGCACCCCGAGTCCATCCCGGCTCCATGTCCGCGTCTACGAGTCACCTGAAATGTCAAAGGAGAGGGTGAGTCGAGTGACTCAGTGTGTAAATCTCGCTCCCGAAGAAACAACATGCTAACACACATCATACATAGCAACATAATTAATGCAACCCGATCCTAACCATCCATATCGCCTTTTCTACCCCGTGTGGTACCAAACCACTGGTGGTGCCAAACCACTGGTGACATATAGTCACAATGTGTTACCAAAACACTGGTGTCCCAAAGACACAATATCCGTCAATGTGGTGCCAAACCACTGGTGTCCCAAAGACACGTTTGTGCTACCGAAGCACTGGTGACCGAAGTCACAAATCCAATGATGGGGCCAACCCATCGTGTGATACCCAATCACTAGCAGACGATCCCATATCTCGAGTGGGGCCAACCCACGGTGGTATCAACCACAGGGACGAGTCGCAATGAGGTGCCCAACCTTTGGTGTCCCAAAGACACAAATGTGCTACCAAAGCACTGGTGACCGTAGTCACAATAATCAAGTGATGGGGCCAACCCATCGTGTGATACCCAATCACTAGCAGACGATCCCATATCTCAAGTGGGGCCAACCCACGGTGGTGTTAAACCACAGGGACAAGTCGCAATGAGGTGCCAAACCTCTGGAGGTGCCAAACCTCTGGTGACCCAAAGTTACAAAGTGTGTTACCAAAACACTGGTGCTCGTCAGCACAAAATATCACTGCCCCCTCCACTCATATCACCCATCATCATACCAACTCATGTGATCATGCATATCATACAAGTCATGCATATCATGCCAACATGTCTAGCATTACATCTCATAGCATACATAACATAGATCATAATACCCAAGGTATCCATAATAGAACTTGTAATAAATTAGACTTACCCGGATACGTACACATACCCCGTTTGGGTATCCAATTATCCTTCATACTGGTATAGTTTTTACAGGCAAACAGGTTTATTAATAACATTACTAGGTATCAGTGTGTTAGTTTACACACCTGGTAATACGAGTCTAGAAATCCTGACAAAAGCGATCTAAGTCCCTTGATTAACTTGCTCCTAGAATCGGCCAAACATAGGGGGTTAGTACATATAAACCATTCGGCCAACATCAATTAACCAAAGGGGTTAATATCAAACCCCTTACCTTTTAAGATGATTTGGTTTCCTACCAAATCCGAATCAAGCAATGATCCTCCTTCCAACAATTGACCAACCCCTAAAAGAAAACAGTTAAACCTTAATAGTCTTGACTAAAACGAGATCAAACGATTGAACGATCATTGATAATACCCATCACTTACCACCACCACTGCCTACCAATCGGTTCAAAGGGTTGAAGACTCTTCTTGGCTACTTTTCAATATCCAAAGACCCTAACACAAGATGATTAACAACAGATTAATATCCTTCCAACCACACCCAAACATAAGCTTTAATCCAACCAAAATCAATATAGAACTAGAGAAGATGGACATGGCCATTCGGCCAAACACTTACCCCAACACCAACAAAGATTCGGCCAACACCACACTAGGAGAGAACCACAAGAGGTTCGGCCAAGACTTGTGCCACAAGAAGAATCAAAGATTCGACCCCAGTGTGCTACAAGGGAGGGTTCGGCTAAAACTTAAACAAAAAGAAGGATGAGAATTCGGCCTTGAGTGCTCATGACTAATCTTTCTACGTATCTGATTAAGAATTTTATGCATCAGTATTTATTCCACTGTTTTAAAGCAAGTCTTATGAATATTTAAAGAGGATTTGTTCTCGCGAGTTCACAGAATCCTATCAGTCTCAATCTCTAAAGTAGCATACTATTGCTAATCATCAAATCATATCACATCCAACCAAATCACAAACAACAGTACGGGGTACTTACCTGGGCGAACTGGTACCGGAGACTCGGTGCCATGCCTTTCAAACCATACTTTAGGAATAAAGACTAACAAAACAATCTTTTGAAACCATTTTGTGCCTCAGGCCCACAGCCGAGCCTTTGAACCTGGCTCTGATACCACAATTGTAACATACCAGATTCGGACGTGGTGTCTTGTCCGGGTTTGGGGTGTTACACCTATAATGGCCTAATTTCACTTTTAGGACCTCCAATCTAATATTCTATGGCTATTAGACACCTCTACCTTGAGAAATAGAACTTTCGCACTTTATGCGATTTAGTCATTTTTCACAATTAAGCATGCAATCATTAAAATTAAAGCACCAAAATTTTCATATAGCCATATATTAATGCCATAACACATAAAATAATATCAAAATAATTTTCTTAATCCTCGGATTAGTGGTCTTGAAACCACTGTTTCGACTAGCCCCAAAATCGGGTTGTTACAACTCTCCCCTTCTTTAGAGATTTTCGTCCCCGAAAATCTTACCGGTAAAAAGGTTTGGATATTGTTCTCTCATGGCTTCTTCCGGTTCCCACGTAGCTTCTTCCACACTGTGTTTTTTCGATAACACTTTTACTAAAGCTATGCTCTTATTCCTCAACTATTTAACCTCCCGAGTCAATATCTTAATTGGTTCCTCTTCATAATTCATGTCTGATCGTATCTCAATTTCCGATGGAGGGATCACATGCAAAGGATCTAAACGATATCGCCCCAACATCGAAACATGAAACACGTTGTGTATTTTGTCTAACTCTACTGGCAAAGCCAACCGATATGCCACTGGCCCAATCCTTTCGGTAACCTCATATGGCCCTATGAATCGTGGACTCAATTTGCCCTTTCTACCAAATCTCAATATTTTCTTCCACGGGGATACTTTCAGAAATGATTTGTCGCCCACTTGAAACTCGATTTCTTTCCTTTTTAAATCCGCGTACGACTTTTGTCGGTTTGAAGTAGCTTTCAAACTATCACGAACCACTTTCACTTTCTCCTCGGTCTCTTTAACTAGATCAACCCCATGAATTTGCTTCTCACTAAGCTCGATCCAATACAAGGGAGTTCGACACTTTCTACCGTATAAAGCTTCGTACGGCACCATCCGTATACTCGACTGATAACTGTTGTTATAGGCAAACTCAACCAAAGGTAGATATCTTTCCCAGCTACCTCCAAACTCTAACACACAGCATCGGAGCATATCCTCAAGAACTTGAATTACTCTTTCAGATTGGCCATCGGTTTGGGGATGGAACGCAGTACTAAAACTCAACCTTACACCTAAGGCTTCCTGTAACTTCCTCTAAAATCTCAAAGTAAATCTAGGATATCTATCCGAGATAATAGATACAGGCACTCCATGTAATCTCACCACCTCAGCAATATACAACTCGGCCAACTTATCAAGTCAATAATCAACACGCACCGGTATAAAGTGACCCGACTTCATTAGTCTATCAACAATAACCTACACAACATCTTTCTTTTTCGGAGTCATAGGCAACCCAATTACAAAATCCATGGTGATTCGATCCCACTTCCACTCGGAAACCATCACCTGCTGAAGTAATCCCGAAAGTACTTGGTGCTCAGCTTTCACTTGTTGATAGATCAAACACTTTGTAACAAATTCAGAGATATCTCTTTTCATACCCAACCACCAATAAAATTTCTTCAAATCATTGTACATTTTCGTGCTACTGGGATGGACTGACAAGTGACCACTATGTGCTTCATGTAAAATTTTCCGGATCAACTCGTCATCTTTAGGTACACAAATCCTGTCGTGAAACATCAAACAACCATTTGAACTCACCCGAAAATCAGAATAATTTCCCGATTCACACTTAGCTCTCTTAGCTTGCATCTCATTATCATTCTTTTGAGCCTCATGTATCTGTTGAATAAATAATGGTCTAGCCTTCAACTCGGCTAATATAGCACCATCCTCAGATAACGCTAAGCTCGTACTCATAGCTCTCAAAGCATACAGAGATTTTCTGCTCAAGGCATCCGCAACCATATTCGCTTTCCTCAAATTAGCAATCTCGAAACCACTGTTCTGACTAGCCCCGAAATTGGGCTGTTACAATGCAAGTTTCAATTATCTTGGATAGAGATCCGAGGTTTATGTCGCGATTTTGGAAGAAATTGCAAGAAGCTCTGGGTACAAAGTTGAATTTCAGTACAGCTTTTCATCTGTAAACCGATGGCCAGTTTGAGAGAGTAATCTAGATTCTAGAAGATATTCTCCGATGTTGTGTTTTAGATTTCGAAGGCAACTGGGAGAAATATTTGCTGCTGGTTGAATTTATGTATAATAAAAACTTTCAATCGAGTATAAATGTAACATCCTAAAATTTGAGTATCTTCTTGTGTTAGCTTGGATATGAATGTTATTATGTGCTTAGTATATTTGTGTGAAGGCTTGGAAATATTAGGAAGCTAGAATAATTTTTAGTATAGTTTATTTAATGAAGTGGAGTAAGTGAGCTTGACACTTAAGTTAATTTAAGTGTTAAATTATAGCATATGAGGAGTTAATGGCATAGTGGTTAAGGAGCTTGAAAGGTTGCTTGAGGGAAGTGGTTCGAGTAGCTTGGAAAGCATTTTGAGGATTGTATTTTTGTACATTCTAGCATTGATGGACGGTCAAGCTTCACATATGGAAAGTTGGACTTTCAAATTCTTCTTTTGGTAAGTTGAATATTAGTTTAAGGTAAGTTAGATGTTTGGGAAGGAAATCAAGTGATTAAAGGATGATGGGAGAGCATAAGGCATGATATAAGAAAGATGTTTTGGAAAGTTTTCCTAGGCTTTAGTGCATGTATGTGGACGGTATGGGTGTCTAGGGGGGTGGCCGAATGTTGTTAGGTGTTTTGGGGGGGAATTGTTTGCCAACTTTTGCATTTGTGCATCTTTGGCTTTGTTTTTCTTTCTCTCCAAAAACTTCCCACCTTGGCCGAATGTCTATTGTGCTTTTGGTGCAAATTTCTTTTGATTTTAGCCTATTTTGTTGAACCAAATCATACCATTTTTCTTTCTTTCATTGTTCTTTTGAAACCGAAAATACAATTTGAACTTTGTGCATTTTTGTGCACTTTTCTTCTTTGGCAAAATAGAGTTTGGCCGAACCTCTCTCTCTCCCACATCTCTCTCTTTTTCTTCTTTAACATTGGTTCATAATCATATTTCTCCTACTTTCTCTTGGCCGAAACTTTCATCTCTCCATCTCTCTTTACTTTCTTTTATTTTTATTCAAAGTCATAAACATTCCTCTCCCATTGAAATCTCTTCCATCTTCTTCTTTTGTTTTCCTTTCTCTTTCTCAACTTTAATCGAATCCTAATTGTCAATACAATCAACCATAGCCGAATTTCTTTGACCATTTGATCATTTTGCCGAAACTTTCCCTTTCTCTTATTGTTCTGTTTTGGCCGAATATTCAAGGGTAGATTTTCCTTTGCTTTCTTCAATCGATTTTGGTTAATAAGTAAGTATTCTTGGCCGATTTTCCTATTATATCTTTTCTCCTCTCTATGTTATTTTCTTGTGGATAAAAGTCGAACCTATGGGCATTTGTTGCAAGGTTTTAATCATTCTAGGAACTGATTTCTTTTAGGCTCCTCGGGACGTTGGAAGCAATCAACCTTAGCCTCGTATCTTTGTCAATCGTTTTGGGTAAGTATAGGTAAGACTTGTTTTTGCAAGTGAAACTCTTTGGGATTTTGTGGTATGGCCGAATGGCCTTTGTTCATAATCTTAGTATTGGCCGATTGTAGGACAAGGATCTAGTGCGGTAGATCGGATCTTCGGAAGTTAGTATTTGCGTTGGTGAAAGGTGTGTATCTTACACACTTTATAACTTGGTTCATATTTGTATATATGTGTGTTAAATAAATATTCATGTTGTTAAAGTGGAAACGATGAGATCTTGATATGATACCATGATGGTATGAATGAGGATTCGGGTAAGTCCGTTTCGATATGTTGTTATACATAAGGATTGAAATCATGATCTACGATTTATGATATTTCTGTTATGTGATTCATATCAAAGTATATTGACATGATTTGTTTATTGCATTGGTATGGGCAACATGAGAGGAGGGGGAAGATTGATATTGTGACTTCGGTCACCAGTGATTTGGTATCACATTTGTGTATTCGGACACCAGAGATTTGGTATCTCCAGTGATTTGGTATCACATTCGTGTCTTCGGACACCAGAGGTTTGGCACCTCATAGCGTCTCGTCCCTGTGGTTAACACCACCATGGGTTGGCCCCACTTTTGAGATATGGGATCGTCGCCAGTGATTTGGTATCACACGTGGGTTGGCCCTACAACTTGATAATTCGTGACTTCAGCCACCAGTGATTTGGTATCACATTCGTGTCTTCGGACACCAGAGGTTTGGCACCTCATAGCGACTCGTCCCTGTGATCTAGCATCACCGTGGGTTGGCCCCATTTTTGAGTTATGGGATCGTCGCTAGTGATTTGGTATCACACGTGGGTTGGCCCCACAGATGGTTTATTCGTGACTACGGTCACCAGTGATTTGGTATCACAATTGTGTCTTTGGACACCAATGGTTTGGCACCACCAGTGGTTTGGTACCACACGGGGTAGAAAAGGAGATATGGATGGCTAGGTTGGGTGCATTATACATATATGTTGCTTTGTTATAATTTGTGTAAGTATGTGGTATTTACCCGGGAGAGGGAATATGCACTGAGTCTTGGTGACTCACCTTCTCCCTTATCTTTTCAGGTGATTCGTGAGATTGCGGATGAGGAGCCGGATGAACTCGAGGAGGCCATGCAATAAAAGTTGGTTTTATATGAACTTCCAATTGGGGTATTTTATTTTAATTTGGTTTTTATATTTTATGGATTTGTAATAAGGCTTGTTTAATTATGTTTTGGATTATTTATTTTTATGTTTTGAACATGTTTAAATATGGTTTGTAAATTTCATGATTATAATAATAAATTGAGCACAAAGTTTTCTAAACTACACAACGCGATGGTTTTTAAAACGTTACCATCGGGTAACATAAATCATTTGATAATTTTAGCAACTTAAGTGCTTTCGATAATTTAAAAGATTTTCAAAAAAATAAGTTTCTACAATCAAATGCAAATGGTTTTCAAAGTAATAATTCGAGTTTTCTTAAAATGTTATAACCTTTTCTAACTTAAGATTTATTTAATTATTTTAAAGTTTTATGTAATATCAAAGTAAATTTCAGTTTTAACTTATTTTCTACAAATAAAGAATTTCAAAGAGTTTTTCACAAAAATTTACATGTTAATTTGATTCTTTAAAAAAATATTTTCCTTAGTGACATACCAAATTCGGTCGTGGCGTATTGACCGGGTTTGGGGTGTTACAATAAAGATGGCACCATACGACGCTTTGTATGGTTACAAATGTCGAACTCCATTGTACTAAACGGATTCACTGAGTTTATTTGGTTAGAGAAACCGAATATAAAGTGAAAGTAATTCGCGGATGTTCAAAAGCAACTTCAGATCGTCAGAAATCGTACACGGATTTGAAACGAAAAGACATTGAATTTCAAATCGGTGATAAAGTGTTCTTGAAAGTATCTCCGTGGAAGAAAATACTTCTTTTCGGTCGTAAAGGTAAATTGAGTCCGAGATTCATCGGGCCGTATGGGATCATCGAAAGAATAGGTCCAGTGGCATATCAGCTAGTTTTACCATTTGAGCTAGAGAAAATTCACAATGTTTTTCATGTGTTGATGTTGTGTCGATATCAATCGAATCCCTCACATGTGATTTCTCCGTCAGAGATTGAGATTCAGCCTGATATGACGTACAACGAAGAACCGATCAGAATTCTAGCTCGAGAGATTAAAGTGTTTAGAAATAAAAGCATAGCTTTAATAAAAGTTTTGTGGCAACAACACGGAGTTGAAGAGGCTACGTAGGAGCCCGAGGAAGCTATGAGAAAACAATACCCTAACCTTGTAAAAGCCCATTTTTGGGTCAAACCGGAATAGTGGTTTCGGGACCACAAATTTGAAGTAGAAATATTTATTTATTTACTAATTTAAGGTCTATAGCATGATAGAATAATTATGTGAAAATTTCGTTAAAAAATTTTATCGATTGAGTACTCAATTTGTCTAGAAGGACTAAATTACAATAGGTGCAAAACTTGAATTCTATAAGTTAAAGGTGTCTAATTACTATGAAATTTTAATTGGAAGTCCTTATGTAGTAATTAGACCATACTTAGAGTGGACAAAAATGGACATGGCTACGTAAAATTTTAAAGTTATGCATTAAGGGTATTTTAGCAATTTGGTAAATAAAGACAAAATTAACTAAATAAAAGTGTCCATATTCTTCAATTTAGTCCCCCATAGCTGAAATTCTCAAGAAGCCATAGCTAGGGTTTTTTTCCAAGCTTTCAAGCTCTATTGTAAGTCCGTTCTTGTCCTATTTTTAATGATTTCTATATTTTTGAGATCGTTGTAACCTAACCTACCTACTCCAATGACTCATTTGAGACAAAGTTAAAGTCTAGAATTTTACCCATGTTTAATATGCATGTATTTTGATGTTTGATGATAGAAAATACATGTTTATAATTGATAAACCATAATTTACACATATTTTAACCCCATGCTTGGCTTAATTTTAGATGATTTTCCATTGAATTTGATGAATTCGATGCTCCTAATCTCTTAATTTCAAGTTTTATACTCAGGAGAGCTTAGGGAGTCGAAAAGAACGAGAAACGAGCCAAAAATGGACAAAATGGGCCTCCACAGCCTGGACCACCGCACACAGGCAAACCCACACGGTTGTGTACGGCAAGCCGAATCGAACACGGCCTGGGCTAGCAACCACGGGAGTGTCACACGGGCATGTCCCTTCCGAAATAAGGATGAATTTTATTTAGAATAGGATACTTGTTGGCCAAGAAAGGCATCTCGAGGCCTATATAAACACCCTAGGAGGTAACCTAAAAGAGGAGTTCGATAGGACGCCGAATAGACGCCGAGTAGAAGGAGAAAATACTCCAAGACAGCCGTCGGGGAACAGCTTAGGAGATCAAGACTGAGGATCTCCCATCAAGTTCTATAGAAGTTTTTGGGTTTTCTTAGGTTTTGTTGTTTTCCCTATTCTAATATGTTTCCCTCTTTTAGTATGAACTAAATCCCTTAAATACCTAAGGGGATGAAACCTAAGATGAATCTTATTATTATTTGATTTATGAGATAAATACTTGTGCTTATTCTTAATTGTGAGTTCTTATTCTTGTTTGATAATTCAGGTTATTGATTCAAGTCGAATGTGCTTATTCAGTGGAGCAAAAGTCCTTGTCTAAGAGTAGATCAACACAATTAAGCGGAGTTGATTGCAACCCTAGAAACAGGGCGACAAAAATCTGCCAGATTAGGGTCAAACCTAATAGGGGAATCCATAGATCGAGTTAATGCGAGAATAGGGGTTTTAATTAGAAAGAGATTTCAATCAATCAACCTAGAGTCAGTTGTTAGTAGCCTTGAAAGAGGTATTAATATAATTTAGGGATTTCTATAAATTAAGCCAAGTGTATCGCATGAATCAAAAACAAACCCAAAGGAGCAACTACATGCCGTTACCGCTCATGATAGTGAAAGGTTAGATGAACCAAAATTGAGGCAAGAGAATGTGGTCGAGGAAGGTAAGGTTGAAGTAAGCCATGATAAACCACAACCGGTAATTACAGAGTACCAACCTAGTGTGCCATATCCCAATGCGATGAAGAAAGACCACACAGATGAATAATTCGATAAGTTTCTTAAACTTCTAAAGAAATTACATATTAACTTACCATTTCTTGAAGCTCTTTCGTAGATGCCAGATTTAAGAAAATTTTTAAAAGAGCTTTTGACAAACAAACAGAGGTTAGACGATACATCGCATGTCGAGCTAAATGTAGTGTGCTCAGCAATTTTACAAAATAAACTACCACAAAAGTTAAAAGATCCAAGGAGTTTTACAATTCTGTGCTTAATTGGTAGTTTATCTGTTAATAGTGCTTTAGCTGACTTAGGGGCATGTAACACCCCAAACCCGGTCAATACACCACGACCGAATCTGGTATGTTACGGGGAAAATCGTATTTGAGAGGATAGGTTTCCGTTTAAAAGTTTGATAAAAACACATTGCTATAATTTGTACTTGTAGAAATCTGGGGCATGATTGTTTAAAAACCGATGGTGCATTTGAAAATCCGGAAATTTTGAAAACTTAATTGAATCCATAAGTAAAAGAAATTGATATCATTTAGAAATCCAAATACCTCCTTTTGTTGCTTAAAAACAATTTGAACATAGTGAGAAAATGAATTCAAGTTTGGAAAACATTTGAGTTGTGTTCACTTTGATTTGCAGCGTGATACCCGATGGTAAAGTTTAAAACACTTCGCTTTGTAGTTTGAAAACTTTATCTTTCCGAGTTTTAGCCGAATTTTAACCCAATAGTTTGTTAAGGCATATTTGAAAACAAATCTAAGCATAAACATAACAAAACATAAGTTTAAAAAGGCCTTTTACAATCCAAATAAAACCAAATGAAAAATCAGTCAAATAAAGTACCAAGTTTAAATCAATGCAACTCCAAATTGATTCATGGCATGAGCACCTCGAGTCCACCCCGGCTCCCTGTCCGCAGCTAAATGTCACCTGAAAAGATAAGGGAGAAGGTGAGTCGCAAGACTCAGTGCATAAATCCCCCTCCCGATATATGCAACATACTAACACACCTCATAACAAAGCAATACAATTAATGCACCCGGTCCTAGCCATCCATAACTCCTTTTCTACCCCGTGTGGTACCAAACCACTGGTGGTGCCAAACCACTGGTGACCCAAAGTCACGATATCCATCAATGTGGTGCCAAACCACTGGTGACCCAAAGTCACGAATAATCCATCGGTGGGGCCAACCCTCGTGTGATACCAAATCACTGGCGACAATCCCGTATCTCCAATGTGGGGCCAACCCACGGTGGTGTTAAACCACAGGGACGAGTCGCTATGAGGTGCCAAAACTCTGGTGTCCCAAAGACACAAGTGTGATACCAAATCACTGGTGACCGCAGTCACGAATCAAATGATGGGGCCAACCCATCGTGTGATACCAAATCACTGGCGTCAATCCCGTAATATCAACCGTGGGGCCAACCCACTGTGGTACTAAGCCACTGGGACGAGACGCTGAGGTGCCAAACCTCTGGTGACCCAAAGTCACAATAATCAATCTGTAGTACCAAACCACTGGAGGTGCCAAACCTCTGGTGTCCCAAAGACACGGATATCATATTTCCCCCTCCTCTCATATCACCCATACATGTCATGTTGATGCAAATCATGCAAGTCATGCGAATCATGCTAACCAGGTTTCATAGTGTATCCCATAACACATACATCATAAGTCATGATACCACATATCACTAACAAAGCTCGTAATGAAACGGACTTACCCGAATCAGTGCACATACCCCATTGGGTACCATATCAATCATCTTACTGTCTTGGTCTTATAAAGGCAATCAGGTTTATTAAACATATTACTAAGTAAAAAGTGTGTTAGTTTACACACCTGTTAACACGCAAGCTTAATCCCACAAAACCGGTCTAAATCCCTCGAATACCTTGCTCCTATAATCGGCCAAACAAGAGATTAGCCACTTATACTATTCGGCCAAAACAGATAAACCAAAGGGTTAACATTAACCCTTACCTTGCAAATGGTTTGGTTTCCTACCAAACCAAAACCAAACAATGGTTCCCTTACCAATCGGCCACACCCTAAAATGAAAACGGTTAATCCTTTAATAACTTGGCTTAATGAAAACTAAACGAATAGACTAAAAGAACCAACTCTTACCACCACTTACCAATTGCTTAACAGAGAAAGAAGGCTCCTCTCGATTATATCCAAAAATCCGGATGTCCTATAACGCAATGATTAACAAAAGATTAGCTCCTTTCAACCGAACCCAAAATCGGCTCTTAATCAAACCCAAAATCAACAAAGAACAAGAAGAAAGAAAATAACCATTCGGCCATGTACTTACCTTCTCTAACAATTGGAACTAAGAGAACGAGAACAACACCTTTCTAATATTCGACCAAAGTGCAACTTAAGAGGAGAGGGGAGTTTCGGCTAACACTCTAAACAAGAAGAAAAAGAGGATTTCGCTTGACTCTTGAGGGTAAAAAGAAGAAGAAATGTGGTTCAAAAGGAGAAGAGAAATCGGCAAAGGTTGAAGAAGGATTCGGCTCAGTGAAATGGAAAGAAATAAATGGAAAATTCGGCTAAGAAAGAAATGTGAATTCGGCACAAGAGTTGTAAAAATGAAAATATGAGAAGGGGAGGATAGCTAGTTTCGGTTTACACAAAATGAAAATGAGAAGAAAATATGGAAGAGAGCATTCGGCCACAACACAAAATGTAGAAAACACAAGTGCAAAATTCGGCAAGTAGAGGTGCTTGAGGTTTCGGTTTCAAGAAGTAAAAATGGGGGAGTTTTTCCTGAAATTCGACTTAGGCTATTTGACAAAAAGAGAAAGAACTTTGGCTTCCTAAACTTTTGACCAAAAGCACCAAATTGCCAAGGTGAAATTCGGCACACTCCCACTACACCTACCAACCGGCCACTCCCCCAAAATCTCTCCAAAAATCCTGCCACAACTCCCCCAAACACTCCAAGCCACAACTTCAAACTAGTTTGAACTAGTCCACCTCCACAAATCACTCTCCACCCACCATTTGAGCATTTGACTTGGTCTTAGGCAGAGTTTGAACTGCCTACAACTTCTCCCCTCCATGCTGTCAAAATGGAAGCAAAATGAGAGACTCTGCAGCTTGAACACAGGACCTCCCCGCTGCAAGTGGCGTCACACACACAAGCCTCAAGTGGCGCCTATCCTGCCACTCCACCAGCTCATTTCTTATGCTAAAATTCACCAAATAATATTTAAAAACCCCAGCTTCTTCAGCTCCTCTCACCTAAGCCCAAAAACAAAGATTTTTCCTACCACTCAGGCTTACACCTAGCTTACCACTAAGCCCCTAAAACATCAAGAACAACAACATGGCACACCAGACACATGCAAACAAAGCCATAACAAAATAGCCCCTAACCCGGGATATTACAGTTCTACCCCCCTTAAAATAATTTCGACCACGAAATTACCAGATCAGAAGAGTTGAGGGTATTGCTGTCTCATCACATCCTCGGGTTCCCACGTAGCTTCTTCCATGCCATGGTTCCGCCAAAGCACCTTTACCAAAGGCACAGACTTCCTACGCAGAACCTTCACATCCCGCTCTAGAATCTGCACTGGTTCTTCTTCCATGGTCAAATCTAGATTTACCTCGATCTCTTCCACTGCTACTACATGCGATGGATCTGAACGATAACGCCTAAGCATCGAAACATGAAATACGTCGTGAATCTGACTTAGCTCTGCTGGCAACTCAAGCTGGTAAGCTATTGGTCCCACTCGTCTCAGTACCTTATACGGCCCAATAAACCTCGGACTTAGCTTGCCTTTCCTTCCGAACCTCAACACTTTCTTCCATGGCGAGACCTTCAAAAAGACCCTATCCCCCACAGCAAACTCTATATCTCTCTGCTTAAGATCGGCATAAGACTTCTGCCGGTCCGAAGCTTCCTTCAATCGAGCCTGAATCAACTTAACCTTGTCCTCGGTCTCAGCAACCAACTCTGGTCCCAACAACTGACGTTCACCCAACTCCGTCCAACAAGTAGGTGAGCGACACTTCCTACCATACAACGCCTCATATGGTGCCATCTTGATGCTCGCTTGGTAACTATTGTTGTAAGCAAATTCAGCTAATGGCAGAAACTCCTCCCAACTACCTCTGAAATCCAGAACACAACCTCTCAGCATATCCTCTAAGATCTGAATAACCCTTTCCGACTGCCCGTCAGACTGCGGGTGAAAAGCCGTGCTGAAGTCCAAACGCGTACCCAGAGCCTGATGCAACGCTTTAACGTAAATCTGGGATCCCTATCCGAGATGATCGATACTGGCACACCGTGCAGCCTCACTATCTCTGACACATACAGTTTCGCCAACTTCTGAAGTGAGTAATCAACCCTCACCGGAATAAAGTGAGCTGATTTAGTCAGTCGATCCACAATGACCCAAACTGAATCTTTCTTGCTTGGCGTAAGTGGTAATCCACTGACGAAATCCATGGTTATCCTTTCCCACTTCCACTGCGGAATCTTCACTGGCTGTAGCAACCCTGACGGCAACTGATGCTCAGCCTTGACCTGCTGGCATGTCAGACACTTCCCTATAAACTCTGTCACTTCTCTTTTCAGACCTGGCCACCAAAACTGCTCTCTGAGATCCTTATACATCTTGCTACCTCCAGGATGCTTAGCGTATGGACTGCTATGTGCATCCTGAAGAATCATCTGCCTCAACTCGACATCCTTGGGCATACAAGCTTTACCTTGAAAACACAGCACTCCATCACTAGACAAACTGTAACCTTCCAAACTACCATCCCGCACTTGCAACCTCTGCGCACTCAAAACCTCATCCTCTAACTGTTTCTCCTTGATCTGCTCAACCCAAGTAGGCTTAACCTGCAACTCTGCCAGAATACTCCCGTCATCATACAAACTCAAATGGGCAAACATCGCTCTTAAGTCCGAAACAAACTTACGGCTCAACGCGTCTGCCACCACGTTAGCCTTGCCCGGATGATATTCAATCGAACAGTCGTAGTCTTTTAGCAACTCAATCCATCTGCGCTGTCTCAAATTCAAATCCTTCTGAGTCAAAAGGTACTTCAGACTCTTGTGATCTGTGTAGACTATCGATCTCTCTCCGTACAAGTAGTGCCTCCAAATCTTCAAAGCGAAGACTACAGCCGCTAACTCCAAGTCGTGCGTCGGATAATTGACCTCATGTGGCCTCAGCTACCGAGATGCGTAAGCCACAACTTTTCCTTCCTGCATCAGCACACAACCCAATCCCGTATGTGATGCGTCGCAATATACTGTGAATTCCTTACCAGCCTCAGGTTGAATTAGAACCGGAGCCTCAGTCAAAATCTTCTTAAGCTTATCGAAACTCTCCTGTTGTTTCTCAGTCCAAACAAATGGAATCCCTTTCCTTAACAACTTGGTCATCGGCGCTGGGATCAACGAAAATCCCTCAACAAATCTTTGGTAGTATCCTGCCAAACCCAGAAAACTCCGAATCTCAGCCACTGACTTAGGCGGCTTCCAATCCAAAACTGCCTCAATTTTCTGAGGATCCACTCTAAACCCCTCAGCCGACACTACATGGCCCAAGAACGTCACTTCTCTAAGCCAGAACTCGCACTTACTAAACTTAGCATAAAGCTGCTTCTCCCTCAGAATCTGCAACACCACTCGCAAATGCGCATCATGCTCCTCTTCTGTCCTCGAGTACACCAAGATGTCGTTTATGAAAACCACGAAGAGCTGATCCAAAAACTGCTGGAACACCCTATTCATCATATCCATGAATGCTGCCGGCGCGTTAGTCAACCCGAACGACATTACCAGAAATTCGTAGTGCCCACACCGAGTACGAAACGCTGTCTTGTGAATATCCGCCTCCTTCACCTTCAACTGATGATACCCGGACCTCAAATTGATCTTCGAGAATACCGCTGCACCCTTCAGCTGATCAAACAAGTCATCTATCCGTGGCAACGGATACTTGTTTTTAATCGTCAGCTTATTCAACTGGCAGTAGTCTATACACATCCGCATCGTACCATCTTTCTTCTTGACAAAGAGTACCGGCGCTCCCCAAGGTGAAACACTTGGCCTAATAAAACCTCGATCCAACAACTCCTGGATCTGAGCCTTAAGCTCCACTAACTCCTTTGGCGCCATCCTATACGGAGCAATAGACACTGGCGCAGTTCCGGGTAACAGATCTATTCCGAACTCCACCTCACGATCCGGTGGCAAACCCGGAAGCTCCTCTGGAAACACATCAACAAATTCCTTAACTGTCCAGACCTTCTCTACAGCAGACTCTTTAGCCTCCAAGGCATAAACATGAACCACATACGCTTCACAGCCCTTTCTGACCATCTTCTCAGCCTTCAGAGCAGATACCACATTGGATAAGTAATCTCTTCTATTACCTATCATGACCACCTCATCACCCTCAGACGTCTTAAGAACCATGCGCTTAGCCGCGCAATCCAACCTCGCCTGGTACTTAACCAACCAGTCCATTCCAAGAATCAAATCGAACTCCCCAAACGGCAGTTCCATCAGATCAGCCACAAACACTACCCCTTGGAGTTCTAGGGGTACATCTCTATACAGCTTATCTACCACTACAGAGTCACCTAGAGGGCTAATTACTGTCATCTGCCTAGAAGTAGTTTCAGAGTCTATATCCATGGTCTCTACTATACTACTAGCAACGTAAGAATGCGTCGAACCCACATCAATCAAAGCAGTAAATGGAGACCCAAAGATCAAGAACGTACCGGTTATGACGTCCGGTGCGTCGCCCTCCTTGCGGCGCCTCGCTGCATACACTAACCCAGGCTGTCTGGCCTCAGAACTACCCGCACCTCTGCCCGGTGCTCCACGGCCCCGACCAGAACCATTACCTCCTCTGCCATTACCACGACCCCTCTGCGGTGGCGGTCCATTATTCCTGAACTGAGTACGGCCCTGACTCTCAGACTGGATCCTAGCCAACTTACGCGGACAATCCCTCACACGGTGATCCAAAGAACCACACTCAAAACACCCTTTTCCACTGGTCCAGCAACCTTCCCAATGAGATTTCCCACATCGGTTACACTGCGGCGGTCCCTGATTAGCAGCAACAAACCTACCAGACTGATTCGGCCCACTCTGTCTAGCCCTTTTCTGAGGATTACCTGACGACCCAGAAGCTCCAAAACTCCTCTTATGCCTGTTCCGATCCATATTCTGCCTCACAGACTCTTTAACTCCCTCGGCTACCTTACCCTTCTCTACCAGGACGACAAACTCACGCTCCTGCTGTGGAGCAATCAGCAACCTTAACTCGTCTCTCAGACCATCCTCGAATCGAACACACCTCTCGTGCTCAGTAGCCACAATGCCCCTAGCATACCGACTCAGCCTCAAGAACTCTGCCTCGTACTCCGACACAGACTTACTCCCCTGAACTAACCTCAGAAATGCTTTTCGATGCGCATCGATGTAGCTGGCTCCAATTTACTTTTTCTGATAAGCAGCCTTAAAATAATCCCACGTAAGATCCTCTGCTGCAGCACTGTCTCGAACTGTGAGCCACCACTGGTATGACTTATCCCGAAGAAGCGATACCATGCCCTTCAGCTTCTCCCCAGCAGTCAGGTCTAAATCATCCATAACCCGCTCTGTCGCCTCCAGCCAATACTCAGCTGTGCTGGGAGCAACACCAGAAACACCCCGAAACACCTCAGCCCCGTTCGCCCGAAGTCGCTCAGGCACAGATTTCCTAGCTCCTGCGCCTCCACCTACTCCAGCTACCCTTTCCAAAACCCGCAGCATCGCCTGCGACACTGCGTCATCCCCAGTCTGATCTTGAAACTTACCACCTCCAGCTGGTGGCGGTACCGGTATCTCATTCTCTGACCCCTGACCAGATCCTACGGGTTCAGAAACTGTCATCCTACCTCGACCACGTCCACGTCCGCGTCCACCTCTAGCGCTCATGACTAAAATCTCTACGTATCTGATTTAGGAGTTTTATGCATCAGTAATTATTCCACTGTTTAAGAGCACAGTCTTATGAATATTAAAGAAGCTTTGTTTTCGCGAGTTCACAGAATCCTATCAGTTTCAGTTTCTACAGTAATCCACTATTACTAATCATCCAATCACATCACATCCAAAAATCACAAGCAATAGTAAGGGGTACTTACCTGGGCGGATTGGTGCCGGAGACTCGGTGACATGCCTTTCAGACCATATATTTTAAAACAAAACTCTTAAAACAAACTTTTAAAACATTTTGGGCCTCGAGCCCACAGTCGAGCCTTTGAACTTGGCTCTGATACCACAATTGTAACACCCCAAACCTGGTCAATACACCACGACCGAATCTGGTATGTTACAGGGAAAATCGTATTTCAGAGGATAGGTTTCCATTTAAAAGTTTGATAAAAACACTTTGCTATAATTTGTACTTGTAGAAATCTGGGGCATGATTGTTTCAAAACCGATGGTGCATTTGAAAATCCGGAAATTTTGAAAACTTAATTGAATCCATAAGTAAAAGAAATTGATATCATTTAGAAATCCAAATACCTCCTTTTGTTGCTTAAAAACAATTTGAACATAGTGAGAAAATGAATTCAAGTTTGGAAAACATTTGAGTTGTGTTCACTTTGATTTGCAGCGTGATACCCGATGGTAAAGTTTAAAACACTTCGCTTTGTAGTTTGAAAACTTTATCTTTCCGAGTTTTAGCTGAATTTTAACCCAATAGTTTGTTAAGGCATATTTGAAAACAAATCTAAGCATAAACATAACAAAACATAAGTTTAAAAAGGCCTTTTACAATCCAAATAAAACCAAATGAAAAATCAGTCAAATAAAGTACCAAGTTTAAATCAATGCAACTCCAAATTGATTCATGGCATGAGCACCTCGAGTCCACCCCGGCTCCCTGTCCGCAGCTAAATGTCACCTGAAAGATAAGGGAGAAGGTGAGTCGTAAGACTCAGTGCATAAATCCCCCTCCCGGTATATGCAACATACTAACACACCTCATAACAAAGCAATACAATTAATGCACCCGGTCCTAGCCATCCATAACTCCTTTTCTACCCCGTGTGGTACCAAACCACTAGTGGTGCCAAACCACTGGTGACCCAAAGTCACGATATCCATCAATGTGGTGCCAAACCACTGGTGACCCAAAGTCACGAATAATCCATCGGTGGGGCCAACCCACGTGTGATACCAAATCACTGGCGACAATCCCGTATCTCCAATGTGGGGCCAACCCACGGTGGTGTTAAACCACAGGGACGAGTCGCTATGAGGTGCCAAACCTATGGTGTCCCAAAGACACAAGTGTGATACGAAATCACTGGTGACTGCAGTCACGAATCAAATGATAGGGCCAACCCATCGTGTGATACCAAATCACTGGCGTCAATCCCGTAATATCAACCGTGGGGCCAACCCACTGTGGTACTAAGCCACTGGGACGAGACGCTGAGGTGCCAAACCTCTGGTGACCCAAAGTCACAATAATCAATCTGTAGTACCAAACCACTGGAGGTGCCAAACCTCTGGTGTCCCAAAGACACGGATATCATATTTCCCCCTCCTCTCATATCACCCATACATGTCATGTTGATGCAAATCATGCAAGTCATGCGAATCATGCTAACCAGGTTTCATAGTGTATCCCATAACACATACATCATAAGTCATTATACCACATATCACTAACAAAGCTCGTAATGAAACGGACTTACCCGAATCCGTGCACATACCCCATTGGGTACCATATCAATCATCTTACTGTCTTGGTTTTATAAAGGCAATCAGGTTTATTAAACATATTACTAAGTAAATAGTGTGTTAGTTTACACACCTGTTAACACGCAAGCTTAATCCCACAAAACCGTCTAAATCCCTCAAATACCTTGCTCCTATAATCGGCCAAACAGGAGATTAGCCACCTATACTATTCGGCCAAAACAAATAAACCAAAGGGTTAACCTTAACCCTTACCTTGCAAATGGTTTGGTTTCCTACCAAACCCGAACCAAACAATGGTTCCCTTACCAATCGGCCACACCCTAAAATGAAAACGGTTAATCCTTTAATAACTTGGCTTAATGAAAACTAAACGAATAGACTAAAAGAACCAACTCTTACCACCACTTACCAATTGCTTAACAGAGAAAGAAGGCTCCTCTTGATTGTATCCAAAAATCCGGATGTCCTATAACGCAATGATTAACAAAAGATTAGCTCCTTTCAACCGAACCCAAAATCGGCTCTTAATCAAACCCAAAATCGACAAAGAACAAGAAGAAAGAAAATAACCATTCGGCCATGTACTTACCTTCTCTAACGATTGGAACTAAGAGAACGAGAACAACACCTTTCTAATATTCGGCCAAAGTGCAACTTAAGAGGAGAGGGGAGATTCGGCTAACACTCTAAACAAGAAGAAAAAGAGGATTTCGCTTGACTCTTGAGGGTAAAAAGAAGAAGAAATATGGTTCAAAAGGAGAAGAGAAATCGGCAAAGGTTGAAGAAGGATTCGGCTCAGTGAAATGGAAAGAAATAAATGGAAAATTCGGCTAAGAAAGAAATGTGAATTCGGCACAAGAGTTGTAAAAATGAAAATATGAGAAGGGGAGGATAGCTAGTTTCGGTTTACACAAAATGAAAATGAGAAGAAAATATGGAAGAGAGCATTCGGCCACAACACAAAATGTAGAAAACACAAGTGCAAAATTCGGCAAGTAGAGGTGCTTGAGGTTTCGGTTTCAAGAAGCAAAAATGGGGGAGTTTTTCCTGAAATTCGGCTTAGGCTATTTGACAAAAAGAGAAAGAATTTTGGCTTCCTAAACTTTTGACCAAAAGCACCAAATTGCCAAGGTGAAATTCGGCACACTCCCACTACACCTACCAACCGGCCACTCCCCCAAAATCTCTCCAAAAATCTGGCCACAACTCCCCTAAACACTCCAAGCCACAACTTCAAACTAGTTTGAACTAGTCCACCTCCATAAATCACTCTCCACCCACCATTTGAGCATTTGACTTGGTCTTAGGCAGAGTTTGAACTGCCTACAACTTCTCCCCTCCATGCCGTCAAAATGGAAGCAAAATGAGAGCACTCTGCAGCTTGAACACAGGACCTCCCCCTGCAAGTGGCGTCACACACACAAGCCTCAAGTGGCGTCTATCCTGCCACTCCACCAGCTCATTTCTTATGCTAAAATTCACCAAATAATATTTAAAAACCCCAGCTTCTTCAGCTCCTCTCACCTAAGCCCAAAAACAAAGATTTTTCCTACCACTCAGGCTTACACCTAGCTTACCACTAAGCCCCTAAAACATCAAGAACAACAACATGGCACACCAGACACATTCAAACAAAGCCATAACAAAATAGCCCCTAACTCGGGATATTACAGGGCAAGTATCAATGTCATGCCTTATAAAATGTTTAAACAGCTAGGTGGAACGGTGGAAATGTGCAAGTGTACACAATCGTAACAAGTAATAACGTGACAAGTAAATGTCGAGTTATCGTACCCACAAGGACTGTAAAAGAATTATTTATGAAATAATTTCAAACACTTTGGTGACAGAAAAATATTTGGTTTTGAGAAGTACTAAAAAAAACTAAAGAAAAACAAAGTAAAAGAAAATAAACAAAGTTCTAATGCATGATTTAAAAAACTGATTTTAATCAATATGATATAATTGTGTTGGATCAATTGTATTTCTTAACTTAGAATTATTAAGCTCG
The DNA here is from genome assembly GCA_005393395.2 of Gossypium australe. NCBI lineage: Eukaryota > Viridiplantae > Streptophyta > Magnoliopsida > Malvales > Malvaceae > Gossypium > Gossypium australe. The sequence continues at coordinate 131,856,079 of CM016626.1, read as the reverse complement.
TGTTTATACTTGTTAAAACATGGCAACTCGGTAATTTGCTAACTTATGAACATACTTACAAATAAAAAATCCATCCATTTCTTGTACATATTTCTATGCAAATTCGAACGATTAAACAGACTCTAAAAGTAAACATGTTATCGCACATACATACTTATTAAATTAAACAATCTCTCGCATATTCCTATATCGATTCAAACAATTAATTCAACCTAATAAGCATATAAAAGATCATGTGAAGTAACAAAGTATTTTTACCTTGAAACAATTTAATCACAAAATCCTGCAAGTTATGCAAGGCATGTGTATCGTCAAATACAATGCTAATTTAATCTTCAGCTACCTTAGAAGAATTAAACATGCACAGATCAAGTATTTTGTCCATTAATTATAATTTCAATGCATTTAAATAATTAATTCATTAGTTATCTAAACAATTATAATGCCAGATAACTTAACATGATTTTACTTAATCAAACATTTTACCGAGGCCTTTAACAACATAAACACAATTTCAATAATATAAGAGGACGAAATGTAATCAACCCAACACGAATTAAATTCAAGCTAAATTGATTAAATTAAACATTCCAACAGCATAAATATTCATAAACATGTTCGTCAAAACAACAACGAAATTTAAAGAGATAGGGAACAAGAAGCAAATCTGGTGTTTCTCCGTGGCTTGATTGATTGTTTCGTTCTTCGTTCTTCGTTGGCCTCGGCTATCAAGGTGGCTTATGAACACTCCATTTGCTGCTCCAAATGGCTGGGAAAACACCTCCTTTCCAAGAGGAGAAATCGGCACAAGAACACACAAAGGGAAATGGGAAAAATGGGAATTGAGAGAAAGTGAGAGAGGAGAATGTTGGATGCTTGAGGTGTCTTTTGAATGAGCAGCAAGGGGGTTTATTTATAGCTGATCAAGGCTGCTAAAAGTAGAAAATAGTAGCAGCAAAAGAGGCCTTCCTTGGCCGGCCATCCCATGTGGCAAAGTTGAAGAATTCAACTTTGCTAAATATAGCATGGGGTAATCTACAAAGCCATAATATTTGGAGGGGTTTGAATGCAATTTTGAAAGGTCTTCAAGGGCTTCTTTGCAAGATTAATTAATCAGCTAATAAGATGATTTGGGCCATCATTATGGACGGTTTGGGCTGCCCAATTGGTGGCTGGTTCGGTTCAACCAGTGCGGTTTAACTGGACCCTTTTTCCATAATTAATTAATAATAATTTATTTAGCCCAAATTAAATTGGGAATAAATTAAAATTAATTATATTATGATTAAATCTTCATAATTGGACCATCTTGGGCTGGAAATAATTTTCCTTGATACTTCAAATTGCTTCTCGGGTTTATTCTTCGAGTAGTGTCTGCCGAGCCGATTTTCGCCCTTTGTGCAAATCTGTCGAAAATAGTCAAAATTAAACAAAATTAACTATAAAATTAATTAAAATTCATCATGTTCATATTTTTAGCACACTTTAATTATTTTATAATATTTAATTATTTTCTGACAAGAATTTACTCGAAACTGCATGAATTTGGGTCAAAAAGGGCATGAAAAAGTATATAAATTTCTGTGTTTCCACACCCCCAAACTTAATTCATTGCTCGTCCCAAGTAATGCGCAAATTTGAAAAGAATTTTCTCAAAAACACCCTTGAAAAACTCCTTCAGAACAACTTTCTTCTCAAAATTATGAATTGAATATACTTAGGCTCAAAGATAAGAAATTTGATAGTTATGCTACTTAAGCATTTATATTGTTCAAATTACCTCCAACAATTATTATACTAGCAAAATTAGACTAAATGTTTCTTAATAAAGACATGTTACTCGCTACCAATTTGATTTTAATTCCTTATTCAAAAAGTAAACTGCAATCATTAAGCTTAACTAATGTCTTCATATGTTGAACAGAGCAATTTCTCTCCACTAGTGTAGGCAACATTGGAATTTTAAATCAATAGGTCTTTAATCAGGTTGTAACGTGGTTGGGCTTAGGGGTAGGTAAGAGATAGATAAATTTTTGGCTTAAAAACCCTAGACTCAGCTTAAAATCGAACCTTTGAAATTTTCACCCTTTATACCCAGCTTATGCTCTTTCGACCACTTATTTCATTTTGAGTACATTTTTTTTACAAGCTCAGTTTCGATCATTTGCTTCATGTATTACAATTTTCGAGCATTTGATACATCTTTCCAACTCCCCCAAACTTATTTTCAAACGATCTTCTGAATAGTACTGAGTCTACTGTTTGTGACAATTTTAGAAGTAATGAAGAGAAAATTGATGGCTAAATATTGCATAGGTCCAAATAAAATTAGGCCATTTAGTCTCAAAATTGGGTTTCTAAGGATAATTTTATCAGGGTCGGCTTGAAAGGCTCAAACGGTCCAAACAACAGTTGCCTAAATCATTTTCAACCTTCCATGCTTCCTAGGATTTCGCCTCAAGAAATTACTAAGTCAATTCTAAAGACTTAAACTTTCATGCATGCCTAATTTTTTCGTAGGGAACTAAAAATTTTATGGTACGAATTTGCATGATTTATTAAAAATACATTCATATCATTATTGAGCTAACATAATAACTTATTGAAATAATAGAACTTTATTAATACTGAAGTTCAGCATACTTAACCAAATTCAATTTATTGAACAGAAATATATCCTAATCATAACTAAAAGAAAATTTTATTCTGAGTGGAATCAATTTAAATTTTCGGCCCCCTACTTAAAGTGAACGATGTCCTCATTGTTTAAAGTGAATAGATACTATACACCAGGTAGGATATTTAGAAAAGAGGAGGTGAGTCAATTTGACTGCTTAAGTACCAGGCTCTTTCTAAAATCCAATCCTAGACATGTATATATCTATTGCCACACTTTAGCCTTTGAGACTTGTTCAGATTTTATTCATGCTTCCTATCTCATGTTTTATTGTGCAAAAATAAAAATTCCTAATTAACCTAATCCTAAAATACTTAAGAAAGAAATAAACGAAAGTTGAAGTCCTCCCCTTTTTTATTTGTTCGCCGATCCTTCCGAATTTGACTCATCTTTTGCTCCATTAGTATTATCTTTGCATGAATCACCTTGCTCCCTCTTTGATGATGACACCCATGGTTCAAATATGAAATCTAGAAACTCGGGCACAAAAATAAATAGGTCATTATAAATTTTCTTGAGGGCACTCCTCATCGAGTCATCTCTTATTTTTGAGTTTCGCCAGTAGGCTTGTTGCTGCCATTGCATGTGTTGCGTTAAGTCCATCAGCTTCAACAGCTCATCACGACGATCTGGGCTAGGCGGTGGAGCTCTAAACATTGAGGGTTTGATATCAGGCTCCGCTTCTGGTTCCATTGGTTCTGCCTCACTAGGGACTTCGGTTGATTGCTCTGGCGGGATTTCTGTGGGTTCATCTTCTGCTTCTTCGGGATCCTCGCTTTTTTCAATTCGTTGTTGAAGAACAGAATCTCCGGCCACTCGGTAAAGGTTCCAATCGGTGATTGTGCCTTGACTATACTCTGTCTTCTTGATGTCCGCAAGGAGATTTTCTTTTAAGCACAAAATTGTGATCGTAAAGGGGAAATAGGCAGGGCCAGACCGTCTAACGGCACAATATCGCATTTCTCTCAAGATGATTTTGCCCACATCAATGGTCTTTCCAGTTAGAATCGAGTATAATAGGACCATTCGCTCTAATGAAATTGTAGTCCCATGTGAACTAGGCATAAGGCTGAAACGGATGAAATAAAACCATACCTTCGCAAGTGGTGTCAAATACTCTCTTTGACACATGTGGATTCCTTACTTTGACACATTCCACTTAGATCCTGGAACTATGAGTTCTTCGAGGATTTCTTGCAGATTTTTAGGCTTAATATTGCTCAGCAGAGAGGAATATTCATCGTTGTCGAAATCAGGTAATTCAAAGAACTCATTAATAGCATTAGAATTTATTGGTACCTTGATTCCACGGACTGGAACTTCGGTCAATTCACTTGAAGTTAAGTTCGCGTAGAATTCACGAACTAATTCCTCAACCACACTTGGTCTCTTTTCACAAAACAATTCCCAATTGAGGGCTTCAGCAACTTGACGAATACGTGCCATAAAATCTCTGTAGTTGCTTTCCTTCAATGTGAAGCCTTTCTCTGGATGCATCTGTTGATTTTTGAAGATACTTTCGTATCTTACTTTGGCTTCTTCACAATGAAATTTGCTTTGTGTTTTGTCAATTGAGAGGAGGCACGAGTTCTTTTGCGAGTCATGATTAACCTGAACATAAAATAGAAAGAAAAATCAGTTTCTTAAAAATTTAATAACAATTACTAATATTTCAATAAATTGAAAAATTAAATAATTGAATTAAAATTAAGCTTTAAGAAAAATAAAATTGTTCTTACAATCTTTTTTGTAAAAATTAAGAACTCCTAAAATAAAATATACTAATGAACAAAAGATGGAAATTTAAAAGGAGGGTTTGAAGGCTTATGGCTTGGGTCGGACGGATGGATGCGTGGTAGGGGCTGCATGCAAGCAGGTGGTGCGCAAGGTGCAGCACAACAGAGCGCCTGGGCTGGTCGGGTGTGGGGCGATGATGCGCAACAAGTGCGCGGCTGGAGGCAGCAGACGTGCGGGCCACGACCTGGGCAGCTGCTGGAGCTGGCGTGCGGCGTGTGCTGGGGCAGGCTGCTGGCTGAATGGTTGCTGTGGCTAGGGACTTGCGGCACTTGGGTGTTGGTGTTCGGGAGTTTTGTGTGATGAATGAATGTGGAGAAACAATGGTGCAATTTATAGAGGGAAAAGTATGAATTAGAGTAGAACTCTTAGAACAATTAAAGAATTAAAAATAAGAGTCCAGTTCTAATTTTACTCAAGATTAACAACAATTAATAATTAAATATACATGTATTAAATTATCAATTGCTATTAAATTGCCAAGATAAATATAAAATAAAATTAATTGTAATCCTAAGTTAAATTGATAAAAATTAATATATAATGAATATAATTATATATTAAAGTTTATCAATAAAAATATTTATTCTAGATGCCTTTTAAAAATATTTACAAAAAGAGGCACCTAGTTTTTATTATTAACGAAAATAGCAACCAAATTTTAAAAATAATTCAATTACGTCCCTAGACTTAAGGAAAATTTGAAATTGAGTTGCAATTTAAGACTTGGGTCAAAATTGACCTTTTTATTTGAAGAACTAAAAAATTTATTTTGTCATTTAGGGCATAATTTCTTAGAAAATTATGTAAAAATCAATTCACAGGAAAGATTGAAGGGGTTACAAGCAGTCCCGCTTAAGTTCCAATCTCCTAGACAGAATTTATTTGAACATAATAAACCCGAAAAATATACCCTAAATAATTTATTGAAAGAAAGAAAATCTAAGGGTCAGATAAACTGAACAAGAATTGATCCCGTTCAGGTTTTTCTCCGTAGTAGTGTTTCAAAAGCTGAGCATTGACTTGAAAATTACCTCTCTTACCTTGGAGTTCAACAACTCCGATGGATAGATGCGATGAATCATAAATGGACCGGACCAACGTGATTTTAACTTACCTGGGAAGAACTTCAATCTGGAATTAAATAACAAGACTTGCTAACCTGCTTCAAACTCTCGAACTCGAATATGCTTGTCATGCCATTTCTTGTAACATCCTGAATTAATGGGTCTATGCGTTTAGTGTAAGGATATGTTTAACATGTTAATTTAAGTGATAGGGGTCTAATTTGGGCTCAGGACTAGGCAAAGACCTTGGTTAAATTATCTGATTGGGCATTATAGAGTTAAAAGGTGGTAATTGTGTTTAAAATACCAATATGGGCTTGTGGCCCAACAATAGGTGGCGCTGCAAGGGAGCTAGAAGGTGGCGTCACTAACAGTTAAAGGGGCCAAAGTTTTGGCCACAAGGAGCCCATGTTTTTGGGCCATTTTCGGCACTTAAAAGGGAGCAAGGGCTGACACCACAACAAGGGTGTAAGGGGCCCAAAATTTAAGTTCTATGGAGCCCAATTCTCTTAATTTAAGTAAGCTAAATTCGACATTAGGGTTAGGTGAAGTGGACGGCAACAAGGCTCAAAAATAGGAGGATTTATATGGATTTTATAATTGATAATATAGAAGATAAAAAGGAGAAAAGATAGGAGCTATCAAGGAAAGGTGATGGCCGAAAATCCACCACCTAGAGGAGTAAAGAATTCGGCTACTTCATGGAAAAGGGGTGCCGAATTTTCCCTTTTTATTAGCTTGTTTTTTAGTTATCAAGAAGGGTACTTTCGGGGTTTTTTTATAGGAGTGCCGAAAATTCTATAAATAGGGGGGATATCTCATTGATTCAGGCAATTGAACCCTAATTTCTTCTTCTTCCATTGTGCCAAAATTCTTAGTCTCTCCCTCTACAATTTCTTTTCTTTAATTTCTTCAAAAGCCGAAACCTCTCCCTTCACTCTCTTTTCCATTCTTTTCCTCTTGTGCCGATTTCTCTAAAAAGCCGAAATCTCCATAGTTTTTCTCTATTCATCTCATCTGTGAGTTGGTTCTATTTCTTCCGGCATTTAAAACTTCTTCTTTGACATTGCCGAATCTTCTCTCCAGTGCTAGCCGAATTCCCTATGCTAAGGTAAGTGTCGACTTCTGTTAGATCTCATGTTCTATTTTGGTTCTTGAAAGGCAAAAGCCGAAAAGCTAATAGTTTAATGGTTCTATGTTGGGCGACATTCCGGGATTTGAAGGAAACTTGGTCGTCTAAATCTAAAAGCCGAAAATCGCTAGTCTCTAATTTCAGGATTTTAAGGTAAGGAGATTTTCCCTAGATTTTTACTAGATTCGTTCATAGTACACAAGATCTTAACTTTATGATGAGGATTAACGATCATACATTGTGATAGTAGTTCTGACAAGGATTTGTGATGGAATTAAATATGGATCAGGCAAAGGAGAGAATCCCTAAGTTTAAGAAACGAGCGGTATCTGCCGTTCGAGATTGGCCACTTGGTTGTGGACCGGCTTCTGAACAACACCTTAGGCAGATAGCAGTTGTGTCAACTACGGATAGCGTCGACATAGAAAGCATCGTTTTATCAGTAATCAGGTGTGTAGATCTCTAACACACTATTAACCCTGTATGTATGTCTATATATATGTTATGGGCTAAAAAGCCGGAAAGAGGCTGTATAGATAGTCGAATGGAACCCTAAAAGGGTTAGGCATGGATGCCAGGTACGTAAACATAGAACTCTCTATGTGTATCGAAATATATGTAAGCCTGCATGATGTTTTCTTAATATGTGTATGCTTGGGGGGAATTATGATATTGAAGGGGAAGTGCATGATAGGTCACTTGGTGATCGGTGGTAGAAAACCCACAAATATAAATGATAGGTCACATAGTGATCGGTGGCTATGCCACGTTTAATGATTCCTGAATAACAGGAATAGGCAGTACGGCTGTCGTTATGGTGTGTAGCGGATGGAGGGTTGATTGTAGAAATCCCCAGGTGTGATGGTTGGTACGGGTTGGTGTGTAGAGGATGGAAACCTAGGATGGGTTGGGTTATTAATCATTTATTTGATATATAATCATGATTGTTGCCTTTATGTATGGGCCAAGGCCCATAATGTGTTTGTGGGCTCAGTTCGTTGTGTGTTTTGAGATTTATACACTGAGTCTTGGTGACTCACGCTTTCCTTTTTCTCTACTCTTCCAGATGAGCAGTAGATCGTGGACATGGGAGCCGAGACGGACTCGAGGGGCCATCAAGTTTTTATTTCTACAAATTATTTTTGGGATTTCTTTAAGTTTATTTTATTTTTATTTTGGGAATATTTATGTAATAAGGCCCCTAGTTTTTATTCAACTAGGTAGTTTTCAATGTTCTGCAACTTATGAATTTATGACAAGGTTTATTTATACTTAATAATAATAATACAAAGGATTTTATTTTTAAAATGTCATTTATTTATTCAAATAATGTCTAATTAACTTACGACTTCAAAAACCAACGAGGCAAAAGTTTTTAATGTACAACTCGTAGCATACCAGATCTGGTCGAAACGTATGGCCCGGGTTTGGGGGTGTTACTTTTTGGTATCAGAGCCCAGTTCAAAAATCGGGCTGTGAAATGGGCCTAGTAATGTTTTGTAAAGTAATGTAAATTTGAAAAAAAATGTGTCTTTGTTGAAGATATGGCCTTCGAGTCTATCGACACCCGATCCACGCAGGTAAGTATTCTAAACTCTTGCTGTGTTATATATGTGGGCTTAATGGGCTTGAGGGACGTAGACTAGTATGATAGTATTAATGGACCTTAGGCTTAGATAAACAACTCTTCAATTCCATAATATTTAATCCAACTAAACAAACCCGTGAACGAGTCAACAGGTTAGGGTGTGGCACCAAGCATATGCATGTCTAGGATTGGATTCAGGAAGAGCTTGGTACTTAAGCAGTCCTAGTGACTCACCTCCTCTTCGCTAGAATCCTACCTGGTGCGTAGTGACTGTTCACCCTAGCTACGAGGACTTGTTGATGGGCTAAACCTTATAATTAAAACCGAAAGGGACCAGCCACTCTATTTGAAAAAAACCCCCAAGTTTTGTAAATTTTTCAAAATACACTTGATTTGTTGAAAAAAAAATTGCAACTAACCATGAATTTATAAAATACTTATGTTTTGAAAATTTACCCAAAATCCTCATGTTTACAAGAGTAACTCGGATGGTGAAACTAGATTTTCCAAAGTACCCCTGTTTTAAAAAAAACAACAATAACAACAACAACATCAAAATATCCCTAATTTGTAAAATTACCAAATTACCCTTGATGTGCAAAACGACCAAAATATCCCTGAATTTCAAAATTACCGAAATACCCCTTGTATTTCAAAATTATCGAAATACCCTTGGATTTCAAAATTATCGAGATACCCTTGGATTTCAAAATTACCGAAATACCCTTGGATTTCAAAGTTACCAAAATACCTTTGGTTTTCAAAATTACCGGAATACCCTTGAATTTCAAAATTACCAAAATACCCTTATTTCACAAAATCACTAAGGAACCCCATTTTGGAAAATTACGAAAATACCCCTGCAGGATAAAATTACGAAAATACCCTTGGGTAGTGAAATGACGAAAATACCCTTACGTGATGAATGTGAGTTCATGGATGTTGTATGTATGCTGATGATGGATGATTGAATGTATGTGATTCTTAGAACTAGGAGATGCGAACTTGAGACTGAATTGTAGATATAATTGCGAATTCGGAAGAACTACTCTTAAAACTACTATTCATAAGACTGTTCGTGGTTAAACAGTGGAATAAAACTAATAATTCATAAAATTTCTAATCAGATAAACGCGAATCGGTAGAATGAGTACAATGGGTCGTGGACGTCCGCTACGTGGTCGTGGTAGGGGTAGGATGACGGTGTCGGAACCAGTAGGATCTGGTCATGGATCTAGAAACGAGATGCCAACAGTGGAGGAGGAATTTCAGAATCAGACTGCCGGAGATGACGCGGTATCTCAGGCAATGTTAAGGGTTTTAGAGAGGGTTGCTGGGGCAGGTAGGGGCACAGGAGCCCAGAAATCTATGCTGGAGCGGCTTAGGGCCAATGGGGCAGAAGTGTTTAGGGGAATTTCTGGTGTAGCCCCAAGTTCAGCTGAGTATTGGTTGGAGGCGGTAGGACGCATAATGGATGATTTAGATTTCACGGAGGAGGAGAAGTTGAAAGGGGTTATATCTCTCCTGCGAGAAGAAGCATATCAATGGTGGCTTACGGTTAAGGATGGTACAATGGCTGACCGTATCATTTGGGATCTCTTTAAAACGGCGTTTCAGAATAAATACATTGGATCGAGTTATGTGGATGCGCAGCGCAGAGCATTTCTAAATCTGGTTCAAGGGAGTAGGTCAGTGGCTGCGTATGAAGCTGAATTCTTACGCCTTAGCCGTTATGCTCGAGGGATGGTAGCCACGGAGCATGAACGTTGTGTTAGGTTCGAAGATGGCCTGAGGGATGACTTACGTGTTTTAATAGCCCCATAGCGGGAGAGGGAATTTGCTGTCTTAGTAGAAAAGGCTAAGATAGCCGAAGAGGTAAAGCGGACTGAAAAATTAAATCGGGATAGAGATAGGGGTGCAAATAAGAGGAATTTTGGATCGTCAGGAGCAACTGGGCGTACTCAGAAAAGGCCTAGGTCTGATGGTCTGAAACGGGAAGAGAAATTTGCTGCTGCTAACCAGACACCAAAGTGTGCTCGATGTGGCAAATTTCATGCCGGTGAATGTTGGGCAGGCAGTGGGAAGTGTTTTAGGTGTGGATCTACGGACCACCAAGTTAGAAACTGTCCGCAGCAACGGGACGGTGAAGGGACCATGGGTCGAGGGAATGCTCAGCCTAGCAAAGGAGGTCAGCAGCCACAAAGAGGTCGTGGTGCAGCCAGAGGTGGTAATGATGCTGGTCGGGGTCGTGGAGCACCAGGCCAAGGGGCAGGAAACACTGAGGCGAGACAGCCGGGGTTGGTTTATGCTGTCAGACATCGAGAGGAGGCCGACGCACCGGATGTCATAACCGGTGTGTTTTTAATTTTTGGCTTACCTTACACTACATTGATTGACATTGGGTCGACGCATTCGTATGTAGCTAGTAGCGTATCTGGAACTCTAAGGTTAGAATCTGAAATTACCCCTAGGGCAATGACTATAGTTAGCCCATTAGGACAATCTGTAGTAGTGAATAATCTCTATCGGGAAGTACCTCTAGAAGTTCAGGGGATAGTTTTCCAAACGGATCTAATGGAATTACCGTTCAGGGAGTTTGATTTGATTTTAGGCATGGATTGGCTTGTGAAGTATCAAGCTAATCTATATTGTATGGCCAAGCATATGGTGTTAAAAACCCCCGAGGGTGATGAAGTGTTGGTGATAGGAGAAAGGGGGAACTGCTTGTCGAATGTAGTGACTGCCCTAAGAGCAGAAAGGATGGTGAGGAAATGATGCGAGGCAGTTTTATTGTTTGGTCGGGCTCTGAAAGCCAAGGACCTGACTGTTGGGGACGTCAGGACGGTAAAGGAATTTCCTGATGTTTTCCCTGAAGAACTTTCGGGATTACCCCCAGATCGTGAAGTGGAGTTTGGTATCGATCTTCTTCCGGGAACAGCGCCGGTATCTATTGCTCCGTATAGGATGGTGCCGAAGGAGCTGGTGGAGTTGAAAGCGCAGATTCAAGAGTTGCTGGATAGAGGATTTATTCGACCGAGTGTGTCGTCTTGGGGAGCGCCGGTGTTATTTGTTAAGAAGAAGGATTGATCAATGCGTATGTGCATTGATTATCGCCAGTTGAATAAGCTAACAATTAAGAACAAGTATCAGTTGCCAAGGATGGATGACTTGTTCGATCAGTTGAAGGGAGCCTCAGTCTTTTCAAAGATAGACCTGAGGTCAGGGTACCATCAGCTTAGGGTCAAAGAGGCAGATATTCATAAGAAGACTTTTAGGACTCGCTACGGTCATTATGAGTTTATGGTGATGCCATTTGGATTGACCAACGCGCCAGCAGCGTTCATGGACATGATGAACCGGGTGTTTCAACCCTACCTAAACTGGTGTGTCGTGGTGTTTATAGACGATATCTTGGTTTATTCGAAGTCAAAGGAGGAGCATGATGCTCATCTGCGAATGGTTTTGCAGATTCTAAGGGAGAAGCAGTTGTATGCCAAATGCAGTAAGTGTGAATTTTGGCTAAGGGAAGTTACATTTCTAGGGCACGTTGTGTCGGCAGAAGAGATTAGGGTTGACCCTCGAAAGATTGAAGCGGTGTTGGATTGGAAGCCACCTAGGTCTGTGGCTGAGATTAGGAGTTTTCTTGGTCTAGCTGGGTATTACCGAAGGTTTGTTGAAGGATTTTCTTCAGTTGCGACACCGTTGACTAAGTTGCTACGGAAAGGAGTTCCGTTTGTTTGGTCTGATAAGCAGCAGGAGAGTTTCGAAAAGTTAAAGAGGTTTCTGACGGAGGCTTCGGTGTTGATTCAGCTAGAGGCAGTTTGTAATTTACTGTGATGCGTCACACACAGGACTAGGATGTGTGTTGATGCAAGAGGGAAAGGTGGTTGCATATGCATCCCGCCAGTTAAGACTGCATGAATCGAATTATCCCACCCATGATTTGGAATTGGCGGCGGTGGTGTTTGCCTTAAAAATTTGGAGGCACTATTTGTACGGGGAGAAATCTGTCATTTACACAGATCATAAGAGCTTAAAGTATCTTTTGACTCAGAAGGAGCTGAATCTAAGGCAGAGAAGGTGGATAGAGTTGCTAAAGCATTATGACTGCTCGATCGAGTATCACCCAGGTAAGGCTAATGTAGTGGCGGATGCTTTAAGTCGTAAAGTAGTTTCTGACTTAAGAGCAATGTTTGCTCACCTTAGTTTGTATGAGGATGGAAGTTTATTAGCTGAGCTTCAAGTGAAACCCTCTTGGATTAGCCAAGTGAAGGAGATGCAACAGACCGATGAGTTGCTAAAGGGGAAATTACAGCTAATCTCAAAGGATGGACCAACGGAATTCAGTATGAATGAGGAAGGACTGTTATTTTTCCGAGGGAGAGTGTGCATGCCAAAAGATCCGGAGTTGAGGCGTAGGATTTTGCATAAGGCGTAGGATTTTGCATGAGGCGCATGGTGGTGCATACGCTATGCACCCTGGAGGAAGTAAGATGTTTCGGGATTTACGAGATCAGTTCTGGTGGTCGGGTTTAAAGTAAGAAGTAACTGAATTAGTGGGTAAGTGCTTGACCTGTCAGCAAGTCAAGGCGGAACATTAGTTACCATCAGGATTATTGCAGCCAGTGAAGATTCCACAATGGAAGTGGGAAAGAATTACCATGGACTTTATTAGTGGGCTTCCCCTCACACCCACTAAGAAATATGCGGTTTGGGTAGTTGTGGATCACTTGACGAAGTCCACACACTTCATCCCAGTACGTGTTGACTGTTCCTTGCAGAAGTTAGCTAAGTTATACATAGTGGAGGTGGTGAGGTTGCATGGAGTACCGATTTCGATCATATCAGATAAGAACCCTAGGTTCACCTCACGATTTTGGAAGGCGTTGCATCGAGCGTTGGGTACAAAGTTGGATTTTAGTACAGCGTTTCATCCTCAGACTGATGGACAGTCTGAGCGGGTGATCCAGATCTCGGAGGACATGTTGAGAGGATGTGTTATTGATTTCAGAGGTAGTTGGGAAGAGTCCTTACCGTTAGCAGAGTTTGCTTACAACAACAGTTACCAGTCAAGTATTCAGATGGCGCCCTATGAAGCTTTGTACGGGCGGAGGTGTCGTACTCCTACCTGTTGGACGGAATTAGGGGAACGTCAGATTCTGGGTCCGGAGTTGGTAGCCGAGACAGAAGAGAAGGTTGAATTGATTCAGGTTCGACCGAAGGAGGCATCGGACAGACAAAAATCCTATGCTGATTTAAAGCGTAAGGACATAGAGTTTGCAGTGGGTGATAAAGTATTCCTAAAGGTGTCGCCATGGAAAAAAGTACTAAGGTTTGGTCGAAAGGGTAAATTAAGGCCCAGATTTATCGGACCATATCGGGTGTTGAAGCGAGCAGGACAAGTAGCCTACAAGTTGGAGTTACCTCCGGAGTTAAGTCAAATTCACGATGTATTTCACGTCTCCATGCTAAGACGTTACCATTCGGATCCATCTCATGTTGTGTCTGTGGAGGAAATTGAGGTAAAACCTCATTTATCCTTCGAAAAGGAACCAGTGGAAATCTTGGATCGTGATGTCAAGGTGTTGCGAAGGAAAACGATTCCATTGGTTAAGGTGCTGTGGAGGAATCATGGTTCGGAAGAGGCTCCGTAGGAACCCGAGGAAGCAATGCGACAGCAATACCCCCATCTTTTCTGATCAGGTAATTTCGAGGACGAATTTTCTTTAAGGGGGTAGAACTGTAACATCCTGAATTAATGGGTCTATGCGTTTAATGTAAGGATATGTTTAATATGTTAATTTAGGTGATAGGGGTCCAATTTGGGCTCAGGACTAGGTAAAGGCCTTGGTTAAATTATCTGATTGGGCATTATAGAGTTAAAAGGTGGTAATTGTGTTTAAAATACCAATGTGGCCTTGTGGCCCAACAATAGGTGGCGCTGCAATGGAGTTAGAAGGTGGCGTCACTAACAGTTAAAGGGGCCCAAGTTTTGGCTGCAAGGAGCCCATATTTTTGGGCCATTTAGTGACGCCACAACAAGGGTGTAAGGGGCCCAAAATTTAAGTTCTATGGAGCCCAATTCTCTTAATTTAAGTAAGCTAAATTCAGCATTAGGGTTAGGTGAAGTGGACGGCAAGAAAGCTCAAAAATAAAAGGATTTATATGGATTTTATAATTGACAATATAGAAGGTGATGGCCGAAAATCCACCACCTAGAGGAGTAAAGAATTCGGCTACTTCATGGAAAAGGGGTGCCGAATTTTCCCTTTTTATTAGCTTGATTTTTAGTTATCAAGAAGGGTACTTTCAGGTTTTTTTTATAGGAGTGCCAAAAATTCTATAAATAGGGGGGATATCTCATTGGTTCTGGCATTTGAACCCTAATTTCTTCTTCTTCCATTGTGCCGAAATTCTTAGTCTCTCCCTCTACAATTTCTTTTCTTTAATTTCTTCAAAAGCCGAAACCTCTCCCTTCACTCTCTTTTCCATTCTTTTCCTCTTGTGCCGATTTCTCTGAAAAGCCGAAATCTCCATAGTTTTTCTCTATTCATCTCATCTGTGAGTTGGTTCTATTTCTTTCGGCATTTAAAACTTCTTCTTTGACATTACCGAATCTTCTCTCCAGTGCTAGCCCAATTCCCTGTGCTAAGGTAAGTGTCGACTTCTGTTAGATCTCATGTTCTATTTCGGTTCTTGAAAGGCAAAAGTCGAAAAGCTAATAATTCAATGGTTCTATTTTGGGCGGCATTCCACGATTTGAAGGAAACTTGGTCGTCTAGATCTAAAAGCCGAAAATTGCTAGTCTCCAATTTCGGGATTTTAAGGTAAGGAGATTTTCCCTAGATTTTTACTAGATTCGTTCACAGTACACAAGATCTTAACTTTATGATGAGGATTAACGATCATACATTGTGATAGTAGTTCTGACAAGGACTTGTGATGGAATTAAATATGAATCAGGCAAAGGAGAGAATCCCTAAGTTTAAGAAACGAGCGGTATCTGCCGTTCGAGATTGGCCACTTGGTTGTGGACCGGCTTCTAAACAACACCTTAGGCAGATAGCAGTTGTGTCGACTACGGATAGTGTCGACATAGAAAGCATCGTTTTATCGGTAATCAGGTGTGTAGATCTCTAACACACTATTAACCCTGTATGTATGTCTATATATATGTTATGGGCTAAAAAGCCGAAAAGAGGTTGTTTAGACAGTCGAATGGAACCCTAAAAGGGTTAGGCATGGATGCCAGGTACGTAAACATAGAACTCTCTATATGTATCGAAATATATGTAAGCCTGCATGATGTTTTCTTAATATGTGTATGCTTGGGGGGAATTATGATATTGAAGGGGAAGTGCATGATAGGTCACTTGGTGATCGGTGGTAGAAAACCCACAAATATAAATGATATGTCACATAATGATCGGTGGCTATGCCACGTTTAATGATTCCTGAATAACAGGAATAGGCAGTACGGCTGTCGTTATGGTGTGTAGCGGATGGAGGGTTGATTGTAGAAATCCCCAAGGTGTGATGGTTGGTACAGGTTGGTGTGTAGAGGATGGAAACCTAGGATGGGTTGGGTTATTAATCATTTATTATTTGATATATAATCATGATTGTTGCCTTTATGTATGGGCCAAGGCCCATAATGTGTTTGTGGGCTCAGGTCATTGTGTGTTTTGAGATTTATACACTGAGTCTTGGTGACTCACGCTTTCCTTTTTCTCTACTCTTCCAGATGAGCAGTAGATCGTGGACATGAGAGCCGAGACAGACTCGAGGGGCCATCAAGTTTTTATTTCTACAAAATATTTTTGGGATTTATTTAAGTTTATTTTATTTTTATTTTGGGAATATTTATGTAATAAGGCCCCTAGTTTTTATTCAACTAAGTAGTTTTCAATGTTCTGCAACTTATGAATTTATGACAAGGTTTATTTATACTTAATAATAATAATACAAAGGATTTTATTTTTAAAATATCATTTATTTATTCAAATAATGTCTAATTAACTTACGACTTCCAAAACCAACAAGGCAAAAGTTTTTAATGTACAACTCGTAGCATACCAGATCTGGTCGAAACGCATGGGCCGGGTTTGGGGGTGTTACATTTCTTGAGTCTTTCATTAAGTAATTTGGCATTTTCGTATGAGAGCATTCTAAATTCCTCTAGCTGGTTGAGTTGGAGTATTTGTTTCTCTTTAGCAAGCTTAAGATCCAAATTGAGTTGTCGAAGAGCCCAGTAAGCTCTGTGCTCTAACTCTAGAGGTAGATGACATGCTTTCCCAAAGACCAACCTATAGGGTGACATTCCTAAGGGTGTCTTGTATGCTGTTCTGTAAGCCCATAAAGCATCATCTAGTCTCTTAGACCAATCTCGTCGGTTCGGGCAAACTACCTTCTCAAGTATGCCTTTGATCTCCTTATTTGCTAGCTCAGCTTGCCCATTTGTCTGCGGATAGTAAGTTGTAGCAACCTTATACTTCACTCCATGTTTATCTAGCAACCATTTTAACCACTTGTTCACAAAATGGGTCCCTTCATCGCTGATAATAGCTCTTGGGGTTCCAAACCTTGTGAACACATGTTTCTGAAAGAACTTCACCACAACCTTGGCATCGTTCGTCGGATAAGCTTCAGCCTCAACCCACTGGGACACATAATCTACTGCTACCAATATGTATTTGTGACCAAAAGACGGAGGGAAAGGACCAAGGAAGTCAATACCCCAAACATCGAACAATTCTACCTCAATGATATTCGTTCAAGGCATTTCATTTCTGTTGGTGACGTTTCCAACCCTCTGGCATCGATCACAACTCTTTACATAGGTGTATGCATCCTTAAATAGTGTTGGCCAAAAGAATCTAGCTTGCAATATTTTGGCAGTTGTACGAGTACCTCCAAAGTGTCCTCCACTCGGAGCTGAATGACAGTGGTATAAAATCTTCGATATTTCATCTTCTGTCACACATCTCCTAATCATCTGATCTACACACTTTTTAAACAGATATGGCTCTTCCCAGAAATAGTGCTTCACATCGTGAAGAAACTTTTTTCTTTGTTGATACATTTTATCAATTGGCATCAACCCACAAGCTAAATAGTTAGCAAAATTAGCAAACCAAGGAATATTATGGACATGATTTACCTTCAGTATATGTTCATCTGGAAATGTCTCCTGGATCGGTACAAGTGGAGAATTTCCTTCTTGTGGCTCCAATCTAGATAAGTGATCTACTACTTGGTTTTCTACTCCCCTTCGATCTTGAATTTCTAGATCGAACTCTTGAAGTAGAAGCACCCACCGGATCAATCTCGACTTAGCATCTTTCTTGGCTAATAAGTACTTAATCGCGGAGTGGTCCGTATAGACAATCACTTTGGTACCTACAAGATAAGATCGAAACTTGTCGAAAGCAAATACAATAGGAAGTAACTCTTTTTCTGTTACCGTATAGTTCAGTTGAGCTCCGGTTAGAGTTCTACTTGCGTAGTAGATGGGATGAAAAACTTTGTTCCTTCGCTGGCCTAAGACAGCTCCAATGTAACACCCCTAACCCGTGTCTGTCGCCAGATTAGGGTTACGGGCATTACTGGTTAAGACACAACTTTTAACTAATCACATAAGTTATAGATAAACCATCATATATAGAAAAATACAAATAGTTAAAAGTATTACTCCTGCATGTAACATGTATCACATTCAATTTCTTAAAACATACTTCAGATGGTTCCTTGCAACAATTTACAAATTGGTTCATTTCATTTAATCAATCAAGTCACCTTAACCTAATACACATATATAATTTTGCATGTGAGTTAATTTTTAACTATGTGATAAGTCACAGCATTCAAATAGACCTATATGAGATCACATGTACATTTATTATACCAAAATCAAATAGATCCAACACTCAGTCAATCCAATGCACACTTTAATCTGTTGATATGCGCATAATCGAGCTACAATTAATTATGCAACTTATTCATTTCTATTACTACACCAATCGTACTCAATATGCAAATCATTCAAGCATATTTTAATTCATAAAAGTAACCTCTTTTGTCTCAGCATGCATAGTAAGATTAACTTCCTAAAAGAAGACAATCTAGTAGATATCATGCATGTCATATTAGACTCAAAACTCAATCAAACTAACATCACATGCATACATATAATACGAATTTGAAATTTATAAATGTTCATGCATATGGCCAAATGCCATCAAGTCCATATTTCCAGCATTTAGCTATCTCATTACTAATTCACATAAAACGAATTGGATACACATGTGCCTACGATTTTCATACCCGAATATGCCATTCAAAAACATGTCTATCAATATCCCATGTTAACAATCACAAAGTTTACAAAGTTAACTTATGCTTCCAAAATTTATATCAAAATAATATATCAAATTTTAATCCATCTATTTAAACTACCACACAAACACATATATTATTACCTGCTCTACTATTGATACATGTGACCAAACTCAATAATCATTTGAAAAATACATTAGACCCAAAACACTTAGAATTATCTTAACCGCAACATACTCTCTATAACATACATTGACCTAGATATGCATGTAACAGGCCAAGGATAAATTCGCTAAGAACTAAGCACTTTAAGCATTCAACCATTTACACATATTGTAACACCCTACACCCGGTTAACACACCACGACCGAATCTGGTATGTTACAGGAGGAAACGATTTCTAAGAAAACAGTTTGTAGATTTTTTTTTGAAAGAAGGAGTCATTATTTAAAACGAGTTGTTTGATTTAGTAAAAACATGGTTTGGAAAGTTGTATGTAGTTTCTTATTTTAAGAAAACCATTGGTTTTTATTGAAAATCCGAAACAGTTTTAGCCCAGTTGTTAAAAAAGTGTGCAGTTTCTAAGAAAACTGAGTTAACCTATTGATGCTACTTGTTTGTCGTTACCCGATGGTAAAGTTTTAGGAAAACCCGATAAGTTGTGAATTTTAGAAAAACTTCCATTTTTAAAGGTTATTTAAGCATGCCGTTTTGTTTAACTTATGCAAACACTTCCGTGATAATTTAAGCAGATAGATAAACTTCAAAGTGAAAGTTAATGGCCTTATTACAATCCCGAAAACCAAATTAAAAGTAAAGCAAAATCCAGAATATAATTTAAATCAAAACACACAGCAATGAGCATGGCCACCTCGAGTCTGTCCCGGCTCCACATCCGCGATCTACAAATCATCTGCAACATGTAAAGGAAGGGGTGAGTCATCGAGACTCAGTGTGTAAATCCCCATCCCGAAAATATCAATGCTCATACACAATTTCATAAGCTAATATGCAAGTCATGCAACCCCAACCTAACCATCCGTTCTCCTGTTTCTACCTCGTGTGGTCAAAACCACTGGTGGTCAAAACCACTGATGACCGTAGTCACAATTTAGATAAGTGTGGTCAAAACCACTGATGACCGTAGTCACAAAATAATATGGTGGGGCCAACCCACCTTGTGGTCAAAACCACTGATGACAATCCCGTATATCAATATGTGGGGCCAACCCACTGTGGTCAAAACCACTGGGACGAGTCACAAAGATAGCAATATGTGGTACCAAACCACAGGTGGTCATAACCACTGAGACTTAGTCACAAATATAGAAAGCGGGGCCAACCCACTGTGTGGTCAAAACCACTGATGACAGTCTGAAATCATCCTTCCCCCTCCCCTCATCATACCCTCATCAATGAACATACTTTTCATGGCATGAATGTCAAGCTTAGCATACAATAGTCGCATATCATGGCATATACAGCTTTTACCCAAGGCATTTAACATCAAACAAATCAAAAGGGACTTACCCGGAGTCCTCGCTTATACCCATGAGGGTAGCACATCATAAAACATCGTTTTACGCCACTATTCCGGCATTTAACAAATCACATACAAAATCATATTAACCTACGAAGTGTGTAAGAGTTACACACCTGATTACCCGCAATACGACACTATCTACGCTGATGCTGTCGTCGATCGACACCACCACGATCTGTCTACTCTCCTGCTCAGATGCTGGTCCACACCCAAGTGGCCAGTTACGAACCGCAGACACCGCTCTTCTTTTGAACTTAGGGGCTGAGGTCTCAGATCTAACCCCACTTAATGTTTGGCTGGCACCAGGGTCCATAACACCTTTAGTCACCACATCATATTAATCACGAAGAAAACGAGAATCAAAAACTAACCCGATTGGGTAAATCCCTTACCTAGATTAATGAATCCCAAAGATCAAGATCTACACCACAAACCAACAAATCCCGGAGATCCAAAACGTGCGTCACACCTTCCTATATTCGACCACACCTAACCCTGTCAATCAAATAGCCATTCGGCTTTGGCATAAATCCCGAAAGAAAAACCAGGAACGAACGAAATCGCCTCCCTTACCTTAACACTTACCAAAATCGATTATGAGCGGATGGGTGATAACGATCTGCTGCAAAATGTGAGTTGAGATTCGACTTGGAGATCCAGAGAAAAAAAATAATAGATTCGGCCTAAGGAGATTAAGGGAAAACGAAAAAAGAAAATAAAATACCAACATGAGCCACCATATTCGGGTTTGCAAGAAATGAAAAGTAAGAAAAGGTTTAGGGAGTTTTGGCCCTAAGCCACAATTGAGAGAAAAAGAATTAACTTACCCCAACAAGAAAGAAAGGTTCGGCTCCTCAAAATATTGGAAGGAAAAAGGGAAAAGAATGATAGGGTGATTCGGCTATGGATCCAAAAGAAGAGAAGAGAAGATATTAATAGAAAGGGAGGGTGATGGTTTCGGCTTTA
Source organism: Gossypium australe (assembly GCA_005393395.2). NCBI lineage: Eukaryota > Viridiplantae > Streptophyta > Magnoliopsida > Malvales > Malvaceae > Gossypium > Gossypium australe. Next base: position 131,834,977 of record CM016626.1, on the reverse strand, counting down.
GAACAAAATGGAGAGAAAAGGAGTAGAGGGAATTCGGCTTGACTTTTGAGAGAATGGAATGCACAAAGAAAATGGAAGAAAAGAGTTTTAGTGCACTCCCTTAACTAGCCGATTATAGCCACTCCCAAAGGCACATTCGGCCACCACCTAAAGCCCCCAAAACCGAATGCTTCCCATGCCCACACTACCTTCAAAAATTTTGGCTAAACACACCCCTTCCCAATCCCTTTCTTTTCTCCTTGAATTCCTCTCACCCACTCATTCAAACTGATTTGAATGAGTCAAATTCCTAAAATTTTCTTCTCCACCCATTTTGAATCTGTTGACTTGCTCAACAACTATCCACCAGAGTTCCACCTGAGCACAACTCCTCTCAGTTCTAGCGTCAAAAAGAAATACCCAAAGAGGGATTCCTGCAGCTCGAACCAAGGCTCCTTCCCCCTGCTTGTGGCGCCACTGCCTTGCGCTCTAAGTGGCGCCTTCTTGCCACTTTACCAAGGCACTTCTTGTGACAAAACCTGCCACCAAATATACTTAACCCCTAGCTCCATCAACTCCCCTTCCAAGCACTCAAAACAAAAAATTTCTACTATGGCTCTGGCCTATCCAAAACTCGAGCCTAGACCCTAAAGTAGTCCAAACTAACACACCTACCATACAATACACATGCAAACACACAAAAATACCGAGACCCCAATTTAAGGATGTTACAGTTCTACCCCCCTTAAAAATAATTTCGGCCCCGAAATTACCTGGTTAAAAGAGTTGAGGGTATTGCTACCGCATCACATCCTCTGGTTCCCACGTGGCCTCTTCAGTTGCATGATTCTGCCATAACACCTTCACTAACGGAGCTGACTTCCTACGCAAAACTTTGACATCCCGATCCAGAATTTGCACTGGTTCTTCTTCGAAGGACAAATCCAGACTCACCTCAATCTCCTCCACTGGCACAACATGCGATGGATCTGATCGATAGCGCCTAAGCATGGAACCATGAAACACATTATGGATCTGACTCAATTTTGCGGGCAACTCGAGCTGATACGCTACTGATCCCACACGTTTCAACATTTTATACGCCCCGATGAACCTAGGACTCAGCTTGCCCTTCCGACCAAACCTCAGCACTTTCTTCCACGGTGACACCTTTAGAAAAACCCTGTCACCCACTGCGAACTCTATATCCCTACGCTTGAGATCAGCATAAGATTTCTGCCTGTCTGAAGCCTCTTTCAGACGAGCTCGAATCAGCTTAATCTTATCTTCTGTTTCAGTCACTAACTCTGGACCCAATATCTGACGCTCACCCAACTCTGTCCAACACGTAGGAGTATGACACTTACGCCCATATAGTGCTTCATACGGTGCCATCTGGATACTTGCCTGATAGCTGTTGTTGTACGCGAACTCCGCCAACGGTAGATATTCTTCCCAACTACCCCTGAAGTCCAAAACACAACCCCTCAGCATATCCTCTAAAACCTGGATTACCCTTTCCGACTGCCCATCTGATTGCGGATGAAATGCCGTGCTGAAATCCAGTCTTGTACCCAAGGCCTGATGCAACGCTTTCCAAAACCTTGACGTGAATCTGGGGTCCCTATCCAAAATAATCGATACTGGTACACCATGCAGCCTCACTATCTCTGCCACATACAACTTAGCCAACCTTTGAAGCGAATAATCCACTCTAACCGGTATAAAATAACCGACTTAGTCAAACGATCAACAATCACCCAATTGAATCCTTCTTGCTAGGCGTAAGAGGTAACCCAGTGACGAAATCCATCGTAATCCTTTCCCATTTCCACTGCGGAATCTTGATCGGCTGTAATAGACCCGAAGGTACCTGATGTTCAGCTTTGACTTGCTGACACGTCAGACACTTACCGACAAATTCCGTTACCTCACGCTTCAGCCCCGGCCACCAAAACTGTTCCCTCAAGTCTCGATACATCTTGCTACCCCCAGGATGCATAGCGTATGGACTGCTATGTGCCTCCTGGAGAATCTTCTGCCTTAACTCAACGTCTTTCGGCATACATACTTTCCCTTGGAAACATAACACTCCATCACCACTCAAGCTATAACCCTCCAATCCACCATTCTGCACTTGTAAACACCGAGCACTTAAGTCTTCATCCACCAACTGCTTCTCCTTAACCTGACTAACCCATGACGGCTTCACTTGCAACTCTGCTAGCAAACTTCCGTCATGATACAGACTAAGATGGGCAAACATTGCTCGTAAGTCCACTACCACCTTGCGACTCAACGCGTCCGCCACTACGTTAGCCTTACCCGGATGGTATTCAATCGAGCAGTCGTAATCTTTAAACAACTCGATCCATCTCCGCTGCCTCAAATTCAACTCCTTCTGAGTCAACAGGTACTTCAAACTTTTCTGATCCGTGTAGACTACTGACTTCTCCCCATACAGGTAATGTCTCCAAATTTTCAGGGCGAACACTACTTCAGCCAACTCTAGATCATGATTCGGGTAATTCACTTTGTGAGGTCTCAACTGCCAAGACGCATACGCCACTACTTTACCATCTTGCATCAGCACACATCCAAGACCAGTATGCGACGCATCAGAGTAGACCGTAAACTCCTTCCCCCCTTCAGGCTGAATCAGAACCGGAGCTTCTGTCAGAATCCTCTTTAACTTATCAAAACTTTCCTGCTGCTTGTCTGACCACACAAATGGAACTCCTTTCCTCAGCAACTTGGTCAACGGTGCTGCTATCAAGGAAAACCCTTCCACAAATCTTCTGTAATATCCTGCCAAGCCCAAGAAACTCCGAATTTTTGCCACCGACTTAGGTGGTTTCCAATCCAACACCGCCTCAATCTTCCGAGGGTCCACTCTAATCCCCTCAGCTGATACCACATGACCCAAGAAAGTTACCTCCCTTAACCAAAACTCGCATTTGCTAAACTTTGCGAATAATTGATTCTCTCTTAGAATCTACAAGACCACACGTAAATGCGCATCATGCTCCTCCTCAAATCTCGAGTATACCAATATGTCGTCTACAAATACCACTACGAACCGGTCCAAGTATGGCTGAAACACTCGATTCATCATATCCATGAACGCTGCCGGCGTATTTGTCAACCCAAACGGTATTACCAAGAACTCGTAGTGCCCATACCGAGTACGAAACGCTGTCTTGTGAATATCAGCCTCCTTCACCTTGAGCTGGTGATACCCCGACCTTAAATCAATCTTTGAAAAGACTGATGCACCCTTAAGCTGATCGAACAGATCATCTATCCTTGGCAACGAATACTTGTTCTTGATCGTCAACTTGTTCAGCTGTCAGTAGTCTATACACATCCGCATCGTACCATCTTTCTTCTTAACAAAAAGCACAGGCGCCCCCCGAGGCGAAACACTCGGCCAGATAAAGCCCCGGTCCAACAATTCCTGAATCTGTGCTTTCAGTTCTACCAACTCTTTCGGCGCCATCCTATATGGAGCAATAGACACTGGCGCGGTTCCCGATAACAGATCTATCCCAAACTCAACCTCGCGATCTGGGGGTAAACCCGGAAGCTCTTCTGGAAATACATCGGTAAATTCCTTTACCGTGCGAACATTCTCTACCACTGATACCTTAGCCTCCAAAGCACAAACATGAACCATGTACGCCTCACATCCTTTCCTAACCATCTTCTCGGCCTTCAAAGCGGACACAACATTGGATAGATAATCTCTTCTATTACCTATCATCACCACCTCTTCACCCTCAACGGTTCTCAATACCATACGCTTAGCTGCGCAGTCCAAACTCGATTGGTACTTCACTAGCCAGTCCATCCCTAGGATCAAATCGAACTCCCCGAATGGCAGATCCATCAGATCAGCCAAAAACACGACCCCTTGGAGTTCTAGGGGTACATCCCTATAAAGTCTGCTTACTTCTACAGAGTGACCTAGAGGGCCAATTACTATCATCGCCCTAGAAGAAATCTCAAAGGCTAAGTTCAGAGTTTCCACTATCCTACTGGCAACATACGAGTGCGTCGAACCAACATCAATTAAAGCAATATAAGGTAGTCCAAAAATTAAGAACATACCGGTTATGACGTCTGGTGCGTCACTTTCCTCTCGACGCCTCGCTGCATAGACCAATCCAGGCTGTCTTGCATCAGTATTCCCGGCACCTCTGCCCGGTGCCCCGCGACCTCGTCCATTACCATTACCACCCCTGACTAAACCTCGACCCCTCTGAGGTGGCTGTCCATCCCTCCTGAATTGCGTACGACCTTGACCCTCAGACTGAATCCTAGCTGATCTTCGCGGACAATCCCTTACCCGGTGTTCCATTAACCCACACTCGAAATACCCTCTGTTTCCGGTCCAACATTCTCCTTTATGAAACTTCCCACAACGAGCACACTGTGGTGGCCACTGAGTAGTAGCAGCAGGCCTTGCAGCTTGATTTGGCCCACCATATCGAACCCTTTTCTGTGAATTCCCAACAGACCCTGACGACCCAGAACTCCTCTCAGACCAATTCCTATCCTGGTTTCGACCCACTGACTGTTTCACTTCCTCAGCAATCTTGGCCTTCTCTACCAAGACCACAAATTCTCTCTCCTACTGTGGTGCAATCAACATTCGCAGCTCATCTCTTAACCCATCCTCAAATCTGACACAACGCTCGTGTTCCGTAGCCACAATACCCCGAGCATAAGACTTAACCAAAGAAACTCTACCTCATACTCCGATACTGTCTTACTCCCCTGGACCAAATTCAATAACGCCTTACGCTACGCATCAATGTAACTAGACCCAACGTACTTCTTTTGATAAGCTACCTTAAAGAAATCCCAAGTGAGATCATCAACTGTCGCACCATCTCGGACCGTGAGCCACCACTGATAAGATTCATCTCGGAGAAGAGATACTATCCCCTTCAGCTTTTCTTTAGCTGTAAAGTCTAAGTCGTCCATGATACGTTCTGTCGCCTCTAGCCAATACTCAGCCGTATTGGGAGCCACTCCAGACACACCCCTGAATACCTCTGCTCCATTAGCCCGAAGTCACTCTGACACAGATTTCCGAGCCCCCATACCTCCACCTGCTCCAGCTACTCTTTCCAAAACCCGCAGCATCGCCTGTGACACTGCGTCATCACCACCCGTCTGATCCTGAAATTCAGCGCCCTCAGCTGGTGGCGGCGGTACCTCATTCTCTGACCCATGGCCTGACCCTACTGGTTCCGACACAGTCATCCTACCTCTTCCATGTCCACGTGTATTACGCCCACGTCCTCAACTACTCATGACCACGATTCCCGAATTAATCTGATTTAAGAATTTTATGCATTAGACTTATTCCTCTGATATTACAGCACAGTCTTATGAACAGTTGTTATAGAGATTGTTTTCAAAAGTTCACACAATCCTACGGGTTTCAGTCTCTAAAGTAATATCCTATGACTATTAATCAAAACATCATAATCAAGTACACAGCAGTTAGGGGTACTTACCTGGGCTGATCGGTGCCGGAGACTCGGTGCCATGCTTCCCGAAATCATGCATTTCTATTTAAAACCATTTTGTAAACTGATTATTAAGACATTTTGGGCCTCGGGCCTACAGCCGAGTTTTTGAACTTGGCTCTGATACCATAATTGTAACACCCCAAACCCGGTCAACACACCACGATCAAATCTGGTATGTCACAGGAGGAAACGATTTCTAAGAAAACAGTTTGTAGATTTAATTTTGAAAGAAGGGGTCATTATTTAAAACGAGTTGTTTGATTTAGTAAAAACATGGTTTGGAAAGTTGTGTGTAGTTTCTTATTTTAAAAAACCATTGGTTTTTATTGAAAATCCGAAACAGTTTTAGCCCAGTTGTCAAAGTCCTGTGCAGTTTTTAAGAGACCCGAGTTAACCTATTGATGCTACTTGTTTGTCGTTACCCGATGGTAAAGTTTTAGGAAAACCCGATAAGTTGTGAATTTTAGAAAAACTTCCATTTTTAAAGGTTATTTAGGCATGCCGTTTTGTTTAACTTATGCAAACACTTCCGTGATAATTTAAGCAGATAGATAAACTTCAAAGTGAAAGTTAATGGCCTTATTACAATCCTGAAAACCAAATTAAAAGTAAAGCAAAATCCAAAATATAATTTAAATCAAAACACACAGCAATGAGCATGGCCACCTCGAGTCTGTCCCGGCTCCACATCCGCGATCTACGAATCATCTGCAACATGTAAAGGAAGGGGTAAGTCATCGAGACTCAGTGTGTAAATCCCCATCCCGAAAATATCAATGCTCATACACAATTTCATAAGCCAATATGCAAGTCATGCAACCCCAACCTAACCATCCGTACTCCTGTTTCTACCCCGTGTGGTCAAAACCACTGGTGGTCAAAACCACTGATGACCGTAGTCACAATTTAGATAAGTGTGGTCAAAACCACTGATGACCGTAGTCACAAAATAATATGGTGGGGCCAACCCACCTTGTGGTCAAAACCACTGATGACAATCCCGTATATCAATATGTGGGGCCAACCCACAGTGGTCAAAACCATTGGGACGAGTCACAAAGATAGCAATATGTGGTACCAAACCACTGGTGGTCAAAACCACTGAGACTTAGTCACAAATATAGAAAGCGGGGCCAACCCACTGTGTGGTCAAAACCACTGATGACAGTCTGAAATCATCCTTCCCCCTCCTCTCATCATACCCTCATCAATGAACATACTTTTCATGGCATGAATGTCAAGCTTAGCATACAATAGTCGCATATCATGGCATATACAGCTTTTACCCAAGGCATTTAACATCAAACAAATCAGAAGGGACTTACCCGGAGTCCTCGCTTATACCCATGAGGGTAGCACATCATAAAACATCGTTTTACGCCACTATTCCGGCATTTAACAAATCACATACAAAATCATATTAACCTACGAAGTGTGTAAGAGTTACACACCTGATTACCCGTAATACGACACTATCTATGCTGATCCTGTCGTCGATCGACACCACCACGATCTGTCTACTCTCCTGCTCAGATGCTGGTCCACACCCAAGTGGCCAGTCACGAACCGCAGACACCGCTCTTCTTTTGAACTTAGGGGCTGGGGTCTCAGATCTAACCCCACCTAACGTTTGGCTGGCACCAGGGTCCATAACACCTTTAGTCACCACATCAGATTAATCACGAAGAAAACGAGAATCAAAAACTAACCCGATTGGGTAAATCCCTTACCTAGATTAATGAATCCCGAAGATCAAGATCTACACCACAAACCAACAAATCCCGGAGATCCAAAACGTGCGTCACACCTTCCTATATTCGACCACACCTAACCCTGTCAATCAAATAGCCATTCGGCTTTGGCATAAATCCCGAAAGAAAAGCCAGGAACAAACGAAATTGTCTCCCTTAACTTAACACTTACCAAAATCGATTATGAGTGGATGGGTGATAACGATCTGCTGCAAAATGTGAGTTGAGATTCGACTTGGAGATCCAGAGAAAAAAAATAATAGATTCGGCCTAAGGATATTAAGGGAAAATGCAAAAAGAAAATAAAATACCAACATGAGCCACCATATTTGGGTTTGCAAGAAATGAAAAGTAAGAAAAGGTTTAGGGAGTTTCGGCCCTAAGCCACAATTGAGAGAAAAAGAACAAACTTACCCCAACAAGAAAGAAAGGTTCGGCTCCTCAAAATATTGGAAGGAAAAAGGGAAAAGAATGATAAGGTTATTCGGCTATGGATCCAAAAGAAGAGAAGAGAAGATGTTAATAGAAAGGGAGGGTGATGGTTTCGGCTTTAGAACAAAATGGAGAGAAAAGGAGTAGAGGGAATTCGGCTTGACTTTTGAGAGAATGGAATGCACAAAGAAAATGGAAGAAAAGAGTTTTAGTGCACTCCCCTAACTAGCCGATTATAGCCACTCCCCAAGGCACATTCAGCCACCACCTAAAGCCCCCAAAACTGAATGCTTCCCATGCCCACACTACCTTCAAAAATTTTGGCTAAACACACCCCTTACCAATCCCTTTCTTTTCTCCTTGTATTCCTCTCACCCACTCATTCAAACTGATTTGAATGAGTCAAATTCCTAAAATTTCTCTTCTCCACCCATTTTGAATCTGTTGACTTGCTCAACAACTATCCACCAGAGTTCTACCTGAGCACAACTCCTCTCAGTTTTAGCGTCAAAAAAAATACCCAAAGAGGGATTCCTGCAGCTCGAACCAAGGCTCCTTCCCTCTACTTGTGGCGTCACTTCCTTGAGCTCTAAGTGGCGCCTTCTTGCCACTTTACCAAGGCACTTCTTGTGACAAAACCTGCCACCAAATATACTTAACCCCTAGCTCCATCAACTCCCCTTCCAAGCACTCAAAACAAAAAAATTCTACTATGGCTCTGGCCTATCCAAAACTCGAGCCTAGACCCTAAAGTAGTCCAAACTAACACACCTACCATACAATACACATGCAAACACACAAAAACGCAGAGACCTCGATTTAAGGATGTTACACATATATTCAGACTTAACTTTAAAACCCAACCATTATGTTAAAGGGCATTAAAACTTAAGTTAACCAAAAGAAATAAGCCTTTTTCGCAAGGCTAGGCTATATTTATTTACAAGACCGAAGTTCATTAATTACCACTTATTCTAACCTATACATGCCTTTGATTCAAACACCAAGTGTATAAGTACCAAAAAGGGATTTGATAGTGTGGTTGATTCCTCTGACGATCCTTGGAGCCCGTAGCTTGAACGATATCTATAAAACAAACAAAGTCCACACACAAAGTAAGCTCACTAGCTTAGTAAGTCTTAAGCATCCACAATTTAGCATTCAGTTCCACAAACATTTAAATAATCAATTTCTGACATTAAACATTCATGAATTAACACATAATTTACTATAGCCGAATAACTCATCTCATGTAATACATAAATTTTCATTACTTGCCACCGTACATCAATTATCAAATAATATTCCCACACTTTGCATATATTCATACCTGTGCCAATACCTTAGTTCTTTCATGCTTTCCTATAACCAACTTCCTCATGGTAGAACATATATACAAGTTTCATCTATCATATGTATATTACTTACTTTCAACATTTCATTTACTTATCAATATAGTATATAAGCATGGCATATAAGTATGATTAATACTTACCTTGTAACAGGACCCACAAATTCACTTTCATAACTCAAGCTTTCTTGATTTATTTTGTAACTTTACTATTTCAATATCGAAGTTCGGGAATTGAAAACTCACCAGCATACAACAAGCAATTCATTGGTCTGAATCGCATTCACCGGCACTTGGCCTGCTAAACTCAAAGTCCGTGATTTTAAACACTGGCATTTAACCTGCTAGGCATTAAGCCTGATATATTCACCGGCACAAGGCCTGCTAGGCTCGAAGCCCGAAATAATCCTTCAATACACTTTTCTTAGTGCGAACATCACAAACAAATCATATACATCATATTACATCGACATATCATAATAACAAAATATATTCAATACAAATTAACACCTTTACATTCGGCTAACACCCAAATCTATACTCAAAATTATCAAATATTATCATTTAACATGTTCATAATTAACTCTTTAATATATATTTGCTTAAGGACTTACCTCGACTGTCGACGGAAACGTAGGCCGACTATTCGGTAACCTTCGCCTTTCCTCGATCAAATTCGTTTTTCTTTATTCTTGATCTAGACACATTAAGTTTAGCTCATTCAAGCACCTTTCATCTCAATTTAGTCCCAAAACACATAAATGGGCAAATTACCATTTTGCCCCTAATGTTTCACATTTTTACAATTTAGTCTTATTTGCATAAAACACAAAATACACAAAATTTCACTAAACCATACAAGGGCCGAATGTTCATAGGGACCTCACTAGTCCATTTATTTCATTTATTTTGCATTTTAACCCCCTCAAAAATTCATTTTTGCAATTTAGCCCAATTACTCAATTTTACCAAAAATCCAAAGACAAAACATATTAATCTAACATATATCTTTCATAATTCATCAACTATCATCATAAAACTCATAAACTCATCAATGGCATATTTCAAAGTATTCACCAAAATCAAAAATTCAAGCATGGGTCTTGAAGTGTTCGAAGTAACGATCACAAAAACATAAAAATTATCGAAAACCGAAGTAAAACACACCTTGAATTAAGCTAGATGATGGCCGAACCTTCCAAGCCTTTAAACCCTTTTTTTTTACTAACATTCAGCAATTGAAGATGAAGAACAAAAAAAATGGCTTTTAATTTCATATAATTTAACATATAATAACATTTTTAATGTTTTACCATTTTAACCTTTAATTAATAATAAAAACAACTTATAAAATAAGGTTACACTTGACCTTTGCCACCCACTAACTCATAAAATGGGTTAATTACCCTTTTAATACTCCATATTAAAAAGCCATCATCATTTAAGCACTTTCCACTATAGGATGCAACATTTACACTTTGCGCGATTTAGTCCTTTTTGTTAAATTGAACACACAAACGATTAAATTTTTCTACGAAACTTTCACACCCAATAAACCACATATAATAAGCACAGAATATATCATTTAAATATATTTTAGACTCGAATTCGTGGTCCCGAAACCACTGTTCCGATTAGGGTCAAATTCGAACTGTTACAACTCTCCCCCCTTAGGGATTTTCGTCCCCGAAAATCTTACCGTTAAATAAAGCCGGATATTGTTGCCTCATTGAATCCTCAAGCTCCCACGTAGCCACTTCAACTCCGTGCCTATTCCACAGTACTTTCACTAATGGAATTCTCTTGTTTCTGAACTCTTTCATTTCCCGAGCTAAAATATGGATCGGTTCTTCCTCATACGTCATATCGGATCGGATTTCAATCTCAGACGGAGCGATTACATGTGACGGATCTGATCTATATCTATGAAGCATCGAAACATGAAATACATTGTGTATCTTTTCTAATTCAGAGGGCAACTTCAATCTATAAGCAACAAGCCCAATACATTCGATGATCTCGTACGGTCCGATGAACCTCGGATTTAGTTTGCCTTTCCAACCAAATCGGAGTACCTTGTTCCACGGAGAAACTTTCAAGAATACCCGGTCTCCGACCTGAAACTCAATAGCTTTGCGCTTCGAATCAGCATAGGACTTTTGACGATCTGAGGCAGCTTTCAAACTATCTCTGATTATAGCCACTTTCTATTCTGCCTCTTTAATTAAATCAACCCCGTGTATCTTATTTTCGCTGAGTTCGGTCCAGTACAACGGTGTACAACATTTGCGGCCATATAGAGCTTCGTAAGGTGCCAATTTGATACTCAATTGGAAACTGTTATTATAAGCAAATTCAATCAAAGGTAAGTATCTTTCCCACGTACCTTCAAACTCGAGGACGCAACATCTCAACATGTCCTCAAGTATTTGAATGGTTCGTTCAGACTGGTCGTCTGTCTACGGATGAAAGGCTGTGCTAAAGTGGAGTTTAGTACCTAAAGCATCTTGCAACTTCTTCCAAAACCGCGATGTGAATTTCGGGTCTCTGTCTGAAACAATGGAACTCGGTATACCATGTAATCTCACAATTTGAGATACATACAACTCAGCAAGTTTATCAAGCGAATAGTCTGTACGAACCGGCACAAAGTGAGCTGTTTTGGTTAGTTGATCCACTATAACCCAGACTGCATCTTTCTTGCTCGGTGTCGTAGGCAAATCGGATACAAAATCCGTAGCGATTCTATCCCATTTCCATTCAGGTATCATGATCAGCTGAAGTAATCCAAAAGGCACTTGATGCTCGGCTTTTACTTGCTGACAAACTAAACACTTTGAAACAAATTCAGATATATCCCACTTCATGCCAGGCCACCAATAGAACTGTTTCACATCATTATACATTTTCGTGCTACCCAGATGTACCGATAGTCGACTATTATGAGCCTCATCCAAAATCATCTGAATCAAATCCATATTCCTCGGAACACATATTCAGCCTTTGAAGTTCAAATAATCATTTGCATCAATTCGAAACTCTGACTCTGCATCATTTTCACACTGAACCCGTCTAGCAATCATATCTTTGTCAATTTTCTGTGCATCACAAATTTGCTGAATAAACATCGGTCTTGCTTTCAACTCGGCTATGATCGAACCATCACCAGACATAACCATATGTGCGTTCAACGCACGAAGAGCAAACAATGATTTTCGACTTAAAGCATCTGCAACAACGTTAACTTTCCCCGGATAGTAGTCAAACACTAATTCATAGTCTTTCAACAGCTCTAACCATCTGCGCTGTCTCAAGTTCAAATCCTTCTGAATCATTAAGTACTTCAGCCTTTTGTGATCTGAATAAACATGACATTTTTCACCGAACAAATAATGACGCCATATTTTCAAAGCGAAAACTATGGCTGCTAGCTCCAAATCATGAGTCGGATAATTTCTTTCATGAGGCTTTAATTGTCTCGAAGCGTAGGCTATGACTTTGCCTTCCTACATCAAAACGCAACCCAAACCATTCAAAGAAGCATCACTATAAACAAAAAATTCTTTACCCGATTTAGGCTAAGCTAACACTAGAGCTTCGATCAAAAGGGCTTTTAACTGATCGAAACTTTTCTGACACTTTTCCGACCACTCGAACTTAACATCTTTCTGTAGTAGCTTTGTCAAAGGTGTGGCTATCATGAAAAAACCTTTGACGAATCGTCTGTAGTATCCTCTTCGAATTTCGGAAACATTCTTTGGTGGTTTCCAATCAAGTATAGTCGATATTTTGTTCGGATCAACCTGAATACCTGATGTTGAAACGACATGACCCAAAAAGCTGACTTCCTTCATCTAGAATTCACACGTACTAAACTTTGCATACAATTGTTGATCTCACAAAGTTTGTAGCACCAATCTCAAGTGCTCGGCGTGCTCAGTTTCATCTCTGGAGTAGATCAAGATATCATCTATAAATACTACCACAAATCGATCCAAATACCGTCTGAAAACTCGATTCATCAAATCCATAAAAACAGCAGGTGCGTTAGTAAGTCCAAAAGGCATGACTAGGAACTCAAAATGTCCGTACCTCGTTCGGAATGAAGTCTTTGGTAGATCGGAATCTCTGACTCGCAACTGATAATAGCCCGATCTCAAATCTATCTTCGAAAACACTGAAGCCCCTTTCAACTGATCAAACAAATCATCAATCCGAGGCAACGGGTATTTATTCTTTATAGTCACCTTATTCAGCTGTCGATAATCAATACACATTCGCATAGTTCCATCTTTCTTTTTCACAAATAGAACTGGTGCAGCCCAAGGAGAAAAGCTCGGTCGTGCAAAGCCTCTATCTGTCAACTCTTGCAACTGTGCTTTCAACTCTTTCAATTCAGTAAGTGCCATTCGATATGGAGCTATCGAAATCGGAGTCGTCCCCGGTACTAATTCAATACCAAACTCTATCTCTCGAACTGGTGGTAAACCCGGCAATTCTTCAGGGAACACCTCTGGGTATTCACATACAATTGGTACGGATTCAATCTGCTTTTCAGACACTTTATTATCCAACACATAAGCCAAGTAAGCCTCACATCCTTTTCTCACATACTTACGAGCTAGCATCGAGGATATTACTGCCGGTAGCCCAATCAGATCATTTGATTCAATCTGGATGATCTCACCGTTCTGACATCTCAAATCAATAATCTTTCTTTTGCAATTCACCATTGCATCATGCAGAGTTAACCAATCCATTCCTAAAATTATATCGAACTCGTCGAAGAGCAACAACATTAAATCAGCTGGAAAGCAGGAATCCCGAATCACCAACGGGAAACCTTTACATACTTTATCAACGAGAACACATCTACCCAAAGGGTTAGACACACGGATCACAAACTCAGTAGACTCAACAGGTAGAGTCTTACTAGATACTAGAGTTTCACACACATACGAATGAGTCGAACCAGGATCAATCAAAGCAATCACAGTAGTATTATAAAGTGTGAAAGTACCGGTAATGACATCTGGGGAAGAAGCATCCTCTCTGGCTCGTATAGCATAAGCTCTAGCTGGTGCTCGAGCCTCTGATCGAACTGCAGTGTCCTTCGTTCCTCTATGACTGCCACCTACATTCCCTGAATGTTTGGGTGGTCTGCCCCGTGCTGACGCGTTGCTCGGTTTAGTGTTCTGAGCCGTATTTTGCTCAGCTAGCATTGGGCACTCTCGAATAAAATGGTCCGATGATCCACATTTAAAGCAGGACCGATCACGGAATCTACAACTCCCAGAATGCCATTTTCCACAATGCTTGCACTCAGCCCGGTTTTGCTGAACATTACCAACACTAGCCATCGAAGTGGCTCGGGAACTCACTGGAGGTCGATCTCGTCTAGACAAGTCTGAAGTAGCTTTATGTCGGCCGAAGTCATCTTTGAACTTCTTAGACGCTGAATGGAAAGTCTTACTCGATGATCTTTTTCGAGTGTCTCTAGCTTCTATTTCAGCCTTTCTTTTCTCTTCCCCAAGCTCTTCAGCTTTGCAAGCTCGTTCGACAAATACTACGAACTCTTTGATTTCAAGAATGCCAACAAGAAACTTTATGTCTTCATTCAGACCGTCTTCAAATCTTTTGCACATAATGGCTTCAGTTGATATAGACTCTCAGGCACAACGGCTCAATCTGACAAACTTCCGCTTATATTCCGTCACAGTCATACGACCCTGTTTCAGTTCCAGAAATTCTTTTCGTTTCTGATCAATGAATCTCTGACTGATATATTTCTTACGGAACTCAATCTGGAAGAAATCCCAAGTCACTTTTTCTTTCGAAACCACTGATACTAGTGTATTCCACCAGTGATATGCAGTGTTCCGAAGTAGAGATATAGCATACTTCAGGCATTCATCTGGAGTACAGGATAGCTCATCAAGTACCCAAATAGTGTTATCAAGCCACATCTCGGCTCGCTTTGTGTCATCATCATCATTGGCTTTGAATTTTTCGGCCCCATATTTCCTGATTTTATCAACGGGAGGCCTACTAGATCTCATCGGATCTATCATCGGAGGTGCCGAAGGTATCGGAGTTGGATTATTTGGGGGTGGAGGTTGCTGCACAGCCGGGTTAGTCTGAACAAACTAGGTAAACCATTCATTCATCATCTAGTAGAAGGCTTGTTTAGCCTCCCCCTCATGGTTACCCGAAACTGGTCGAGAGTCTACCGGCACTGATCCGCATGCACGATCAGCACTACACTCTCCACATCATCTGCTACGGCTCTGCCAGGATCAGAATCCATTTACTATATAAAACACAGTTGGAAATATCAGAAGTCACCACACTATCGTATATGCAGTAAAGGCAAGTATAGCTAGACTCTCACGCGCTACGGTAGTCCTAGAATTGACTAAACCGTAGCTCTGATACCAATCAAATATAACACCCCTAACCCGTGTCCGTCGCCAGATTAGGGTTACGGGCATTACTAGTTAAGACACAACTTTTAACTAATCACATAAGTTATAGATAAACCATCATATATAGAAAAATACAAATAATTAAAAGTATTACTCCTGCATGTAATATGTATCACATTCAATTTCTTAAAACATACTTTAGATGGTTCCTTGCAACAATTTACAAATTGGTTCATTTCATTTAATCAATCAAGTCACCTTAACCTAATACACATATATAATTATGCATGTGAGTTAATTTTTAACTATGTGATAAATCACAGCATTCAAATAAACCTATATGAGATAACATGTACAATTATTATACCAAAATCAAATAGATCCAACACTCAGTCAATCCAATGCACACTTTAATCTGTTGATATGCGCATAATCGAGCTACAATTAATTATGCAACTTATTCATTTCTATTACATACACCAATCGTACTCAATATGCAAATCATTCAAGCATATTTTAATTCATAAAAGTAACCTCTTTTGTCTCAGCATGCATAGTAAGATTAACTTCCTAGAAGAAGACAATCTAGTAGATATCATGCATGTCATATTAGACTCAAAACTTAATCAAACTAACATCACATGCATACATATAATACGAATTTGAAATTTATAAATGTTCATGCATATGGCCGAATGCCATCAAGTCCATATTTTCAACATTTAGCTATCTCATTACTAATTCACATAAAACGAATTGGATACACATGTACCCACGATATTCATACCAGAATATGCCATTCAAAAACATGTCTATTAATATCCCATGTTAACAATCACAAAGTCTACAAAGTTAACTTATGCTTCTAAAATTTATATCAAAATAATATATCAAATTTTAATCCATCTATTTAAACTACCACACAAACACATATATTATTATCTGCTCTACTATTGATACATGTGACCAAACTCAATAATCATTTGAAAAATACATTAGACCCAAAGCACTTAGAATTATCTTAACCGCAACATACTCTCTATAACATACATTGACCTAGATATGCATGTAGCAGGCCAAAGATAAATTCGCTAAGAACTAAGCACTTTAAGCATTTGACCATTTACACATATATTCAGACTTAACTTTAAAACCCAACCAAGATGTTAAAGGGCATTAAAACTTAAGTTAACCAAAAGAAATAAGCCTTTTTCGCAAGGCTAGGCTATATTTATTTACAAGACCGAAGTTCATTAATTACCACTTAGTCTAACCTATACATGCCTTTGATTCAAAAACCAAGTGTATAAGTACTAAAAAGGGATTTGATAGTGTGGTTGATTCCTCTGACGATCCTCGGAGCTCGTAGCTTGAACGATATCTATAAAACAAACAAAGTCCACACACAAAGTAAGCTCACTATCTTAGTAAGTCTTAAGCATCCACAATTTAGCATTCGGTTACACAAACATTTAAATAATCAATTTCTGACATTAAACATTCATGAATTAACACATAATTTACTATAGCCGAATAACTCATCTCATGTAATACATAAATTTTCATTACTTGCCACCGTACATCAATTATCAAATAATATTCCCACACTTATGCATATATTCATACCTGTGCCAATACCTTAGTTCTTTCATGCTTTCCTATAACCAACTTCCTCATGGTATAGAACATATATACAAGTTTCATCTATCATATGTATATTACTTACTTTCAACATTTCATTTACTTATCAATATAGTATATAAGCATGGCATATAAGTATGATTAATACTTACCTTGTAACCGAACCGACAAATTCACTTTCATAACTCAAGCTTTCTTGATTTATTTTGTAACTTTACTATTTCAATATCGAAGTTCGGGAATTGAAAACTCACCAGCATACAACAAGCAATTCATTGGTCCGAATCGCATTCACCGGCACTTGGCCTGCTAGACTCAAAGTCCGTGATTTTAAACACTGGCATTTAGCCTGCTAGGCATTAAGCCTGATATATTCACCGGCACAAGGCCTGCTAGGCTCGAAGCCTGAAATAATCCACCGGCACAAGGCCTGCTAGGCTCGAAGCCCGAAATAATCCTTCAATACACATTTCTTAGTGCGAACATCACAAACAAATCATATACATCATATTACATCCACATATCATAATAACAAAATATATTTAATCCAAATTAACACCTTTACATTCGGCTAACACCCAAATATATACTCAAAATTATCAAATATTATCATTTAACATGTTCATAATTAACTCTTTAATATATATTTGCTTAAGGACTTACCTCGACTGTCGACGGACAACGTAGGCCGGCTATTCGGTAACCTTCGCCTTTCCTCGATCCAAATTTGTTTTTCTTTGTTCTTGATCTAGACACATTAAAATTTAGCTCATTCAAGCACCTTTCATCTCAATTTAGTCCCAAAATACATAAATAGGAAAATTACCATTTTGCCCCTAATGTTTCACATTTTACAATTTAGTCATATTTGCCTAAAACACAAAATACACAAAATTTCACTAAACCATACAAGGCCCGAATGTTCATAGGGACCTCACTAGTCCATTTATTTCATTTATTTTGCATTTTAACCCCCTCAAAAATTCATTTTTGCAATTTAGCCCAATTACTCAGTTTTACCAAAAATCCAAAGACAAAACATATTAATCTTAGATATATCTTTCATAATTCATCAACTATCATCATAAAACTCATAAACTCATCAATGGCATATTTCAAAGTATTCACCAAACTCAAAAATTCAAGCATGGGTCTTAAAGTGTTCGAAGCAACGATCACAAAAACGTAAAAATTATCGAAAACCGAAGTAAAACACACCTTGAATTAAGCTAGATGATGGCCGAACCTTCCAAGCCTTTAAACCCTTATTTTTTTTACTAACATTCGGCAATTGAAGATGAAGAACAAAAAAATGGCTTTTAATTTCATATAATTTAACATATAATAACATTTTTAATGTTTTACCATTTTAACCTTTAATTAATAATAAAAACAACTTATAAAATAAGGTTACACTTGACCTTTGCCACCCACTAACTCATAAAATGGGTTAATTACCCTTTTAATACTCCATATTAAAAAGCCATCATCATTTAAGCACTTTCCACTATAGGATGCAACCTTTACACTTTGCGCGATTTAGTCCTTTTTGTTAAATTGAACACACAAATGATTAAATTTTTCTACGAAACTTTCACACCCAATAAACCACATATAATAAGCACAAAATATATCATTTAAATATATTTCAAACTCAGATTCGTGGTCCTGAAACCACTGTTCCGATTAGGGTCAAATTCGGACTGCTACATCCAATGGCGAAGTCACTTGCGTCACACATCAACACGAATGGCGAATCCCAGTCTGGTATGACGATTATGGGTGCCGTGACTAATCGACTCTTTAGATCATCGAAGGCTTTTAAGCATTCCTCATCAAACTTTAATATCGAGTCTTTCTCCAATAGCTTGCATAAGGGTTTAGCCACTTTGGAGAAGTCCTTGATAAATCTTCGATAGAAACCGGCGTGGCCCAAAAAGCTCCTAACACCTTTTACAGATGTTGGAGGTGGGAGTTTCTCAATAACGTCTACTTTTGCTTTGTCCACCTCGATCCCATGTCTCGTTATCCGATGCCCCAGAACAATTCCTTCTCGAACCATAAAATGGCATTTTTCCCAGTTGAGTGCGAGATTTGTTTCTTCGCATCGCCTCAATACCTTAGCTAGATTGGCTAAGAAATCGTCGTAAGTATCTCCAAATACTGAGAAATTGTCCATGAAAACTTCCAAGTACTTCTCAACCATGTCAATAAAAATAGATATTATACATCTTTGAAATGTAGCTGGCGCATTACATAAAGCAAATGGCATGCGTCTAAATGCGAATGTACCGTACGGGTAGGTGAATGTCATTTTGTGTTGATCTTCCAGTGCTACTGTAATCTGATTATACCCTGAGTATCCATCGAGAAAACAATAATAGTCTCATCCTG
Source organism: Gossypium australe (assembly GCA_005393395.2). Lineage (NCBI taxonomy): Eukaryota > Viridiplantae > Streptophyta > Magnoliopsida > Malvales > Malvaceae > Gossypium > Gossypium australe. Next base: position 131,815,461 of record CM016626.1, on the reverse strand, counting down.
CGAGTCTATCCAACATCTGGTCCAAAAACGGCAAAGGGAAATGATCTTTCCTAGTCGCCTTGTTCAACTTCCGGTAATCGATGCAGATTCTCCATCCCGTAACTATTCTAGTTGGTATCAACTCGTTGTTCTTGTTCTCCACGACTGTGATACCTCCTTTCTTCGGCACCCACTGGATTGGACTCACCCATGAACTGTCTGAGATGGGGTAAATTATACCCGCATCTAACCACTTGATAATTTCCTTTTTCACTACATCTTTCATGATGGGGTTCAGTCTCTATTGTCCATCAATCGTTCCTCTCTCGCCATCTTCTAATATGATCTTGTGCATGCATACAGATGGGCTAATACCGTGAATATCGGCTATGGTCCATCCGATAGCCTTCTTGAATTGTTTCAACACTATGATAAGTTTCTCTTCTTGTTCAGTAGTTAATTCTGCTGAAACAATCACAGGCAGAGTAGAGACGTTACCTAAATAAACATATTTCAAGTGTGAAGGTAATACCTTGAGTTCTAACTTAGGTGGCTCCTCGATTGATGCTTTTGGCTACATGTAATCTCTTTTCTCTAATTCCAAAGATTCAAAATGGGATTGCGGATTAAATCCCTTTTGATTAGCTTCTAGCAAAGCTAAGTATTCGTCCTCCTCTTCATCATTTGGGGGATCTGATGTCAAAATTCTTTCCAATGGGTCATCAACGCAGTCAAGTTCCTTCTCTACTATTAATTCCTCTAAATCAGATACTGCAGAACAATCATCCATTGTGTCAGGAAATCGCATTGACTTAAAAACATTAAATGTTACCTGATCATCCTGAACACGCATAGTTAGCTCGCCCTTTTGCACATCAATAATGGTCCTTCCAGTTGCTAAAAATGGTCTTCCTAGGATAATTGGCACTTCTTTGTCTGCTTCAAAGTCTAGAATTACAAAGTCAGCAGGAAAGATAAACTTATCTACACGTACCAGTACGTCCTCGATTTTTCCTTCTAGATGTGCTAAGGATTGATCTGCTAGTTGAAGTGTAACCGTAGTTGGTCTAACTTCTCCTATCCCCAACTTCCTAAATATTGACATAGGCATCAAGTTGATACTTGCACCTAAGTCACATAATGCTTTACCACAACATGTTGATCAATATTGCATGGTATGGTAAAACATCCAGGATCCTTCAATTTTGGGGGTAGTTTACCTTGAAGATATGCACTACATTCCTTTGTCAGAGCTACCGTCTCAAATTCTCCAAGTCTTCGTTTCTTTGACAAGATTTCTTTCATGAACTTGACGTAGTTCGGCATTTTCTCAAATGTTTCGACCAACGGGATGTTGATGTGAAGTTGCTTGAGTTCATCAAGGAACTTCTTAAATTGAATCTCCTGCTTTGGCTTTTGAAGTCTTTGAGGGTAGGGCGGTGGTGGTTTCATTACTGGAATTGATTCTGGTTGATTCGCCTTTGGCGGTAATTCTGCATCTAACGACGTTGTTGGGAGATCAGAATTAACTGGTCCTAAAGTTACTTTGCATGGTTTTGCAGATTTCGGTTCTGGTGAAACTGGGGTTTCAACACTTGGTTGAACTTCTTCTTAAGCATCAACTTGCTCTTTTTCAACTTCGACAGTGTTGGGTCTACAATCTTTCCGCTCCTCAATTGCAACGCTTTGCAATGTTCTTTCCCCGGATTTCTCAGACTTTCCGTGTCACTAGGTAAAGCACCTTGTGGTCGGTTCCTAAGTTCAGTTGCAAGCTGGCCCACTTGATTGTCCAAATTCTTCAATGTAGCTGCTTGGCTTTGGATTAAAGCATCATTCTTTGCTAGGTATGTCTTTAGCAAACTCTCCAAGCTATTGGACGCTTCAGCTTGAACTGGTTTCTGAACTTGTTGCGGGAAATTAGGCAGCTGGGTTGGTCTGGGTTGGGTGTAAGTGGTACTGGTTCCAGCCCCTTGGTTACTCTAGGAGAAATTCGGGTGGTTTCTCCACGATGGGTTATAAAAGTTGGATTGCAGCCCTTGCCTTCCTCGATTTTGGTTCTGATTGCCCATGTAGTACACAGATTCTGGGTTCGACGAACATTCTTCAAACAAATGTCCCTCCCCACAATAGACACAGGCTATATTCTCAAATTGATTAGGTGGTTGTGTTGCAAAACTATTAGACCCATTAGTAGTAAGATTTTTAAGCATTGAAGATATCGATGATACCTGAGATGCGAGTGAAGTAAGAGCGTCTACTTCATGAATTCCAGCAGCTCGTCTTCCTGACGCTGCTCGACTGGTTGGCCATTGACAGTTGTTGCTAGCAATTCTCTCAATAATTTCATAAGCCTCGTTATAAGACTTAGAAAGGAGAGCACCATTAGCAGAGGCATCCACTACCATCCTTGTGTGGGCGTTGAGACCATTGTAGAATGTCTCAAGTTGAATGCAATGAGGGATTCCATGATGAGGGCATTTTCGTAATAACTCTTTAAATCTTTCCCATTCCTCATACAAAGACTTGTCATCCATTTGGTGGAAAGCAGTGATCTCGTTCCTCAGCTTAGCATTCTTTCTTGGCGGAAAATACTTCATGAGGAATCTCCCGGCTAACTCTTGCCATGTAGAAATTGAGTTCGGTGGCAATGAATTCAACCAGTCATGAGCTCTATCCCTTAACGAATATGGGAACAACTTCAATCGTAAGGCATCTTTGGGTACCCCGGCTAACTTGAAAGAATCGTTCACTTTCATGAATAGTCTTAAGTGAAGATGAGGATCTTCAGTAGGCATTCCACTGAATTGTCCCACTGTCTGAAGCATCTGGGACATGACTGGCTTCAGCTCGAATTGTTGTGCCTCGATTTCGGGTCTCCTAATACCCGAATTAAGATCGTTAAATACTAGCACGGCATATTGTCTTAAGGCTCTATCCCTATCATCAGCAATAATGATAGGATTCTGACAAGGGTTTGCTCCGTTTCCTTGGTTCATATTCTCGAAATTCATTTCTTCGGTCCTTCTCTGGTTTTCTTATCTTCTTCATTGTCGAAAGGTTCGTTCTATTTCAGGGTCCACAGGGAGTAAGTTAATAATCTGGTCAATACTCATAAACACCTGTAATAATCACAGAAAAATTAATTAAGTAAAAATTTCAATATGGAAAATAAATAAACCAAAATGTAAAACAGATTCACAAATAATGGCTTTGAAAAAAAACAGTCCCCAGCAACGGCGCCAAAAACTTGGAACGGTGGAAATGTGCAAGTGTACACAATCGTAACAAGTAATAAAGTGACAAGTAAATGTCGAGTTATCGTACCCACAGGGACTGTAAAAGAATTATTTATGAAAATAATTTCAAACACTTTGGTGACGAAAAAATATTTGGTTTTGAGAAGTACTAAAAAAAACTAAAGAAAAACAAAGTAAAAGAAAATAAACAAAGTTCTAATGCACGATTTCAAAAACTGATTTTAATCAATATGATATAATTGTGTTGGATCAATTGCATTTCTTAACTTAGAATTATTAAGCTCGTGTTTATACTTGTTAAAACATGGCAACTCGGTAATTTGCTAACTTATGAACATACTTACAAATAAAAATCCATTCATCTCTTGTACATATTTCTATGCAAACTCGAACGATTAAACAGACTCTAAAAGTAAACATGTTATCGCACATACATACTTATTAAATTAAACAATCTCTCGCATATTCCTATGTCGATTCAAACAATTAATTCAACCTAATAAGCATACAAAAGATCATGTGAAGTAACAAAGTATTTTTACCTTGAAACAATTTAATCACAAAATCCTGCAAGTTATGCAAGGCATATGTATCGTCAAATACAATGCTAATTTAATCTTCAGCTACCTTAGAAGAATTAAACATGCACAGATCAAGTATTTTGTCCATTAATTATAATTTCAATGCATTTAAATAATTAATTCATTAGTTATCTAAACAATTATAATGCCAGATAACTTAACATGATTTTACTTAATCAAACACTTTACCGAGGCCTTTAACAGCATAAACACAATTTCAATAATTTAAGAGGACGAAATGTAATCAACCCAACACGAATTAAATTCAAGCTAAATTGATTAAATTAAACATTCCAACAGCATAAATATTCATAAACATGTTCGTCAAAACAACAACGAAATTTAAAGAGATAGGGAACAAGAAGCAAATCCGGTGTTTCTCCGTGGCTTGACTGATTGCTCCGTTCTTCGTTCTTCGTTGGCCTCGGCTATCAAGGTGGCTTATGAACACTCCAATTGCTACTCCAAATGGCTGGGAAAAAACCTCTTTTCTAAGAGGAGAAATCGGCACAAGAACACACAAAGGGAAATAGGAAAAATGGGAATTGAGGGAAAGTGAGAGAGGAGAATGTTGGATGCTTGAGGTGTCTTTTGAATGAGCAGAAAAGGGGTGTATTTATAGCTGATCAAGGCTGATAAAAATAGCAAATAGTAGCAGCAAAAGAGGCCTCCCTTGGCCGGCCTTCCCATGTGGTAAATCTACAAAGCCATAATATTCGGAGGGGTCTGAATGCAATTTTGAAAGGTCTTCGAGGGCTTCTTTGCAAGCTTAATTAATCAGCTCATAAGCTGATTTGGGCCATCATTATGGACGGTTTGGGCTGCCCAATTGGTGGCTGGTTCGGTTCAATCGGTTCGGTTCAACCAGTGCGGTTTAACTGGACCATTTTTCCATAATTAATTAATAATAATTTATTTAGCCCAAATTAAATTGTGAATAAATTAAAATTAATTATATTATGATTAAATATTCATAATTGGACCGTCTTGGGCTGGAAATAATTTCTCCTTGATACTTCAAATTGCTTCTCCGGTTTATTCTTCGAGCAGTGTCTGCCGAGCCGATTTTCGCCCTTTGTGCAAATCTGTCGAAAATAGTCAAAATTAAACAAAATTAACTATAAAATTAATTAAAATTCATCATGTTCATATTTTTAGCACACTTTAATTATTTTATAATATTTAATTATTTTTTGACAAGAATTTACTCGAAACTGCATGAATTTGGGTCAAAAAGGGCATGAAAAAGTATATAAATTTCTCTGTTTCCACTAGGTCTTGCGAAACCCAAACAAACTAGGATAAGCATTCAATTAGCTAATAAAACTATTAGAATTCCTAGGGGTATAATTGAAGATGTACTAGTGAAAATTGACAAATTCATATTCCCAGTAGACTTTGTTGTTTTAGACATGGATGAGGACAACAATGTTCCTTTAATTTTAGGAAGACCCTTTTTAGCAATTGCTAAAACTAAAATTGATGTTGGTACAGGTGAACTCATACTTTGTGTAGGTGAGGAAACGATAACCCTTCAGGCTCTTGACTTGGCTAGGACATCGAGTAATCATGGTGAAAACATAAATTCTATTAATGACCATTTGGTTCATCCTTCTTTACAGGAAACACCACGAAACTACACAACTGAGCCAAATCCTAGACCTCATGCCAACAAAGAAATAACTCACAAGGAACGAAGGCTTCAGATCGATGAACTAGACGAGTGGAAGACACATTTCAAGGAAAAACTAAAAGCGCACGAAGCAAAAACAAGGCAACTCCATGACAAACTTAAAGATGGGACAAACCAATTTTAGAATCAAGTATTGTTGGATAAGACAGACCCTCGAATCACCACTTCAAACCTTAATACAAACGAAGAGATCCCTTTCACGGTACTTAATGTCTTCCCATACGGAACAGTCGAGGTAACTAATCCTACATTCGGAACTTTTAAGGTAAACACCACTCGACTCAAACTATATAATGATCATAGAACTGATAGCAGGGGAGAGGAGTTTCAACTCCTCAAACCACCATGATTATGAGAATGAGAGGTAAGTCTAGCTTAAGACTTCAAACGAGTGCTTCTCAAGAGGCAACCCGAGCACTAACTTCACTAATATCATATTTTCGATTTTTAGCACCTAACTAATGACTAACCAATTCAATGAAGTGCAGTTTTTTCTATCCACACGGCCTTGCACAAGGGCGTGGCCATGGCCGTGTGGACACCACGAGTAAGTACATCGGCGTGGACAAGAATTTTTTCCCAAACACGGGCTGCGATAAAATGCCACGGCCATGCGATTTGGTCGTGGTCGACACTAAGAAAGTGACGCAGGTATGCGACACGCCCGTATCCCTAGGCCGTGGCCGACACTGATTTATCAACATGGGAGTGGCAACCTCTACACAAGCGTGAGAGAAATGAATAAAGCACCATACAGCTGTGCAACACGGTCGTGTGACCAAACACACCCATGGAACACGTGCGTGGACAGCATCCAGGCCCTTGATGTCTATTTAAAACCCCCCTTCTACTCACCTTCTCCCCAAATCCTTTTTCAACCACCACACCCCTCTTCCTTTCTATTACCTTCATCCTTCCATTTTTCCTTTCCCCCTTTCCCTCATTCTTTCTTTACACCACCATTCCCATGTCGAAGAAGCAAAAAAACCCTAGCACAGTCTCCCTGTGCGAGACCGATCTATATAAGTTCATGTCGGCCACTTCATTAACTCAACAGGACAAGCACCTTTGAGTCCATTTATTTTTTCTTTTTCTCTTCTCTTATCCTTTATTTTCCTTCACTTTATCTTTCTTGTCTTTAATTTATTTTATTATATTTTGATTACTTTAATTTAGGTTCAAAAGGCTGTTAGGGAATCACCACACCACGACCCTAGTATCCACCTCCACCTTCATCTACGCCCAACTTACCGTTCTTTTTCCTTGAGGTCATCTGAAATTCAGGAAGTTTCACTTCTCCCCCTATCTTATGATTGTATATATTGTATATACCTATCATTGTACATTGAGGACAATGTACATCTTAAGTGTGAGGAGGTTATTTAATTGATAATCAGAAAATCCATGAATTATGTCTTGTTCTCAAGTAACTTTCTCGTATTTATTATTAAAATGAAACTTCTATTGATGTATGATTTTTATTTATATGTTTCGGATTAAGTCATAAATAATTATGCAGTGATGGTTTAAACTTTAAGATATTAAAGAATCAAGCATGATAAGTCTATTTTCAGAATTAAAAATTTTAGGTTGTTTCCCTAATCTTAAATATTACTTTGAAATTTGAAATTACAAGATTGACATCAAAAACCATAATTTCTATGAGATTTTGAGCCTTTTAGAGCATATATCTTTTCTTGCTCACTTTATTGATTATGAGTGTGTCAACATTGATTTGTTATTCTAGAACTTGCTTTGATTATACATGTTGAGACCATATTTTTTATTTCATATACTAAAATGATAAAGGCACCTAGGATTTAACCCACTTAATCCACCAAAAAGACTACCTTCATAATTAACCCTTAGTGAACCCTTTTTAGCCTAATAAACCGTTTCTTGACTCACCCATTAATATTAACCCAAAAACCAAATTTTTAATTCCCTTAGTCTTTTGACGTCCCTTTTTGTTGAGATTTGAATTGAGAAGTTGCCTAACTAAGTTCACTATTTTAGTTGTTAAATTATTTCTTATTATTGAAATACTTGTGCTTAAAAAAAAAAGTTGATAGTATATCCATCATTAGTTCTATGTTTTATGAGCGTAAACAGTTAAATTCACATCTTTAGAAGAAGCTCTTTTTATTAATGTAATTATTCATCATTAGTTCATTGTTTCTAGTTAGGAAATTTGTCAATTCAATCTTGATTCTAGCCTTTTAATTCAGCCTATATCCACTCCTTTAACCCAAGCCCCATTACAACCCTTTAAAGACCTTTTGATTTGTGTATCATCTCATTTTATAGTGGTGGAGATTTGATTTTCATGCAAGCCTATGGGATTAACTCTTCATGTTTGACTTTTGAGTGCTTAATTTGAACCTTAAACACCTTGAGTGATTTGAGTGAATCTTTAGTGAGGATGTCAATTCTTGTCGGTTTTGAATTAGAGGTAATTATTTAGGCAAGGGGAAACACCTATATTTTTGTGCTATAAAAATTTATGACTTAGATTGTTTGAATCTTTAGTACTCTTTTAGTTAAATTATCAATGTATGAATTATCCATGAATTATGATGAAACATTATTGATAAAGATTATAAATTGAGGAAGTTAATTTTAATTGTGAGTTGAGGATTTCGCTTGAGGACAAGCAAAGGTTTAAGTGTGGGGATATTTGATAAACCATAATTTACACATATTTTAACCCCATACTTGGCTTAATTTTTGATGATTTTCCATTGAATTTGATGAATTTGATGCTCCTAATCTCTTAATTTCATGTTTTATACTCAGGAGAGCTTAGGGAGTCGAAAAGAACGAGAAACGGGCCAAAAAGGGACAAAATGGGCCTACACGGCCTGGACCACCGCACACGGGCAAACCCACATGGCCGTGTGCGGCAAGCCAGATGAACACGGCCTGGGCTGCAACCACGGGCGTGTCCCTGCCGAAATAAGGATGAATTTTATTCGGAATAGGATACTTGTGGGCCAAGAAAGGCATATTGAGGCCTATATAAACACCCTAGGAGGTAACCTAAAAGAGGAGTTTGACAGGATGTCGAATATGTTGGAACGCCGGTACCCCATGGCGCAGCAAAATAAAATTAGATCCGGCGATCCAAACCATGAATCCATGTGTGAGGAACGAATCGGGGTGAAATAAAGGTTTCAAAATTACCAAAACTTCAATCTGAGTAGACAGCGACGCCTTGGCAACAAGAGTTTTGATCTATTGTCGAATCAAGCCACAACCTTTTCTGATGTTTGCCTCTACGTAATCCACCCGGTTTGACTATGAACGGAAGAAATCTCCAAAACTGTTTTGGAGGTTTATTTGCTTGACGGCTGCTAGACGGTTTTTCATCTTCAGCTTTGTCTCCTTTTAATACCTTTTATAATGGGTGTCTTTTTCATTGGGCCTTTTATAATTGGTATCCTTTTAATTGGGCCTTTTATAATTGGTATCTCTTGAATGTATTATAAGATTAAATAAATACAATAAAGCTTTTAACCGAAAATTATAATTACATTAATTATATCCGAAAATTACAATTACATTAATTATAATAAGGATTTCGGTAAACTATATTTATTTAAATTTATATATGAATCAAATTCATATATTAATAAAATTATGTTATCATTATGTGTACAACATCCTTATACATATAATATGTTCAATATTTGATTGCCCAATTAAATTAATTCTTTAATTAATTTAATTCATGTGACAACCAAACACAATACCAACTATATTTTATTCCGTTCATTTCAACCATAGGGTGTGACCCTGTAGGTTCTTGCAACGTTAGCAGTAATACTAGAACGATTCTATTGTCACAAACAATGAGTATCATTGCTACCTAAGTTACAAGAAGTCATGATTCAACATAACCTTTTGTGATTAACCTTTCATGCATTAATCCTTAAGTCCTTTATCTCTGGAACGGATACAAGTCATGGGATAGTCACACTTGCATAGTCCATCCCATGTTTCTTGATATCTTGAGTAGACTATGATATACAAATTAGTATGACATATCATATCAACTTATTTGAGCATGGCCATGCATTTCTAGTCTCACTCAATCAAGTGGCCTAAGATATTACTCCTATTATCTAGGAGGGACTTATCCTTTATTGATCAACCATATCCCTCTACATAGATTGTGGTATATCCAACATCAGCCTTTATAGAACAACCTGTTACGGTGTATGTTTGACTGTATCAAAATATACAACTCACGATGCTGGGATAATAATGATCTCAAGTCTGGGGATCATATACATATTAATCACTATGAGTAATATTGTGACAATTACATAATAATCCAAGAAACATACTCATAGCGGGTCAATCCAATATGTTGTTCTCTAACACACATATTCATGCATTGATTTTGACACTCCATATCAATGACAACTCTTTATCATCAATCAACTACATGTTAGTCTTAATGCATTATTGTTGTCCTAGTCAACAATAATACTCGACTAAGGATCTTTTAAGAATAATCATATTATTCTCAGGACATTATTATAAAACAGTTTGTCTATACACACAGAAAGAAAAACTGAAATAATAATGACAACACTTTATATTAATAAACATGGTAAATTAAGTATGTTATTACAACCATCTCATGATTGATCTTTGGGCATACTCTTACAGAATAGACGCCGAGTAGAAGGAGAAAATACTCCAAGACAGCTGTCGGGAACAGCTTAGGAGTAGGATCTCCATCAAGAATGAGGATCTCCCATCAAGTTCTATAGAAATTTTTAGGTTTTCTTATGTTTTGTTGTTTTCCCTTTTCTAATATGTTTCCCTCTTTTAGTATGAACTAAATCCCTTAAATACCTAAGGGGATGAAACCTAAGATGAATCTTATTATTATTTGATTTATGAGATAAATACTCGTGCTTATTCTTAATTGTGAGTTCTTATTCTTGTTTGATAACTCAGGTTATTGATTCAAGTCGAATGTGCTTATTCATTGGAGCAAAAGTCTCTGTCTAAGAGTAGATCAACACAATTAAGCGGAATTGATTGCAACCCTAGAAATAGTTAGTTAAATTAGTTAGTTAATTTTAGATTAAAAATAAATCCATTTAATTATTAGGCTAGATAATAAAAAGATAGTTATTACTAGTAATCTTGGTCCTTGAGGATACGATATTCCGGACTCACCATAACTATAACTGTTCGATAGGTGCGCTTGCCTTTGTCGAAATAATAGTTAGTTTCAAGCTCCATCAATAGTTAGTTAAACAACATTTGTAAAGTGATTTTCGGTAAAAAATCAAATAGGGACTTATTTTTAAAAGGTTATAGAATGTGTAGAAAAGTGTGAATAAATGAAAAATATGGGCTGTTATGAGTACAAGTAATATTCGACTAGGCTTGGGTTGTAACACCCCAAACCCGGACAAGACACCACGTCCGAATCTGGTATGTTACGGGGAAAAACGTACTTGAGAGGTTTAGATTTTCATTTAAAAGCGGGGTGAAAACATAGTGAACTTGAAGAAAATTAGAGTAGACTTGTTTGACTAGATTTTTGAAAAACTTACCCGGAGTATATAGTTAAAACGAGTTGATTTCATTTAATAATTCCATTAGTTTCTTAGTGTTACTTAATACATTTTTGACTTAGTAGAAAATTGAGTTTGATTTGGAAATCATTTGAATTTGCTTAATATAAAAACATAGTGTGATACCCGATGGTATAATTAAAAACACGTTGCGTTATAGTTTTGAAATCATTGTCTTTCCAAATCTTTAGTAAAGTTTCATACCAAGCTATTTTGTTAAGCATGTTACGAATCTAATTAAAACATAACCATCATAAAACATAAATTAAAGGCCTTTTACAAATCCAAATTAAAACCCAAATAAAAATAATTAAGCTAAGGTACCCAAATTGAATAGTCTGAGCAAAACTTTTATTTAGCATGGCATGAGCACCCCGAGTCCATCCCGGCTCCATGTCCGCGTCTACGAGTCACCTGAAATGTCAAAGGAGAGGGTGAGTCGAATGACTCAGTGCATAAATCCCGCTCCCGATGAAACAACATGCTAACACACATCATACATAGCAACATAATTAATGCAACCCGATCCTAACCATCCGTATCTCCTTTTCTACCCCGTGTGGTACCAAACCACTGGTGGTGCCAAACCACTGGTGACATATAGTCACAATGTGTTACCAAAACACTGGTGTCCCAAAGACACAATATCCGTCAATGTGGTGCCAACCACTGGTGTCCCAAAGACACGTTTGTGCTACCCAAGCACTGGTGACCGAAGTCACAAATCCAATGATGGGGCCAACCCATCGTGTGATACCCAATCACTAGCAGACGATCCCATATCTCATGTGGGGCCAACCCACGGTGGTGTCAAACCACAGGGACAAGTCGCAATAAGGTGCCCAACCTCTGGTGTCCCAAAGACACAAATGTGCTACCAAAGCACTGGTGACCGTAGTCACAATAATCGGGTGATGGGGCCAACCCATCGTGTGATACCCAATCACTAGCAGACGATCCCATATCTCAAGTGGGGCCAACCCACGGTGGTGTCAAACCACAGGGACAAGTCGCAATGAGGTGCCAAACCTCTGGAGGTGCCAAACCTCTGGTGACCCAAAGTCACAAAGTGTGTTACCAAAACACTGGTGCTCGTCAGCACAGAATATCACTGCTCCCTCCACTCATATCACCCATCAACATACCATACTCATGTGATCATGCATATCATACAAGTCATGCCTATCATGTTAATATGTTTGACTCATACCCCATATCACATACATACATAGTCATGATACCATATAGATCATCAGTAAACTTGTAACAATACTGACTTACCCGAGTCCAAAGTCATACCCATTAGGGTATCATATCAATCATCACTGTTTCATTAATTATCACACAGGTTATCAATCATATTACTAAACAGAAGTGTGTTAGTTACACACCTGGTAAATACGAGTCTAGAATCCCAACGAAAACGATCTAAGTCCCTCGATTACTAGCTCCTACACTCGGCCAACACATAGGGGTTAGGCATCTATAACATTCGGCCATCAACAATTAACCAAAGGGGGTTAATATCGAACCCTTACCTTTTAAGATGATTTGGTTTCCTACCAAATCCGAATCAAACAATGATTCTCCTTTAGCAATCGGCTACACCATAAAAAGATGAACAGTTAATCCACTTGAATCCCTATCTTATTGAAATCCAAAAGAATAGACTAACAAATAATCTTCTTACCACCACTTATCAAATGGTTAAACCAAGGTAGAAAGCTCCACTTGTCTGCTTCAAAGTCTCCGTTGTCCTATGATGCAATCGGTTCCAACATAAGAGATAACACTCATCAATAGTTGTCATATACAATTCTTAAACAACTTAAATCGATTAAGAAAAAGAAAGAAACTAGATGACCATTCGGCCAAGGCTTACCAATCTCCAAACGATTGAAGCAAGAAACCCAACACTCTATATTCGGCCACCCAACACAAGAAGAGAACCACAAGCGATTCGGCCAGGACTTGTGCCAAAAGAAGAATCAAAGATTCAGCCAAGGTGATTTATACCAATCACGATTTTCGGTCAGAGTTGAAGAGAAGAGTAAACAAAATGCAAAAGAATAGTGTTGATATTCGGCCAAGTAACAAAATAGAACAAAGAGATTAAAGGTACTTCTGATTTGAAGAAAAAGAAAAGATGAATGGTATTTGAGAGAATGGGGGTTTCGGTTTACAAGGTTTCAAAAACAAGAAAAGAAAGTTGAGAAGAGGAGAGGCTAGCTTCGATTTACACAAAAGAAAAAGAAGAGAAAAGTGTAAGGGACATTCGGCTTCACCCTACTCAAGAGAACAAAGAATTTTAGCACACCTTTGAAAATTTGGTCTTTCGGTTTCAAAAGATGAAGAACAAAATGAGAGGAGTTCACTAGGAAATCGGTATTCAAAAGACAAAATAAAAACCCTTAGAACATTCGGCTAACCAAAGACCAAAGAAGAGGCTTTCTTGCTTGATATTCCAAAGACCGAAATTGCACCCAAAATGCCAAAAATGCAAAAATGCATTTCGGCTAGCACCTCACCCCACTATGCCGTCCACTTCCCCCACTCCAACACCCCACAAATTCGGCCACACTCCCCAAACACACTCACCACCACTCATTTCAAATGAGTGGACCAAGTCCTCCTCCACAATTTGCTCTCCACCTTACATTTGAAAGTGAAGACCAAGTCCAAGTAGAATTTCACTAGCCTTCTACCTCTCCTCCATGCCGTCCCAAAAAGAAGCCAAAATGGGGACTCTGCAGCTCGAACACTGGACCTCCACTCCATGTAGATGACGCCACACCAAGCTCCCCATGTAACGCATGCTTGCCACTAAGCTAGCTCCTCTTTTGTGCAATAAAACATCAATTAAAATTCTTAAACCCCAGCTTCCTCAGCTCCCTTCACTTAACACCCAGAAACCAAAATTTTCCCATTCACTCTGACATACACCTAGCCTACAACTAAGCCCCTAAAATACCGAAATAGCAACACAGCACACTAAACACATGCAATAACATGCAACAACAAAATAGCCCCTAACCCGGGATATTACAGTTCTACCCCCTTAAAATAATTTCGGCCCCGAAATTACCTGATCAAAAGAGTTGCGGGTATTGCTGTCTCATCATATCCTCGGGTTCCCACGTAGCTTCTTCTACGCCATGATTCCGCCAAAGTACCTTAACCAAAGGCACAGACTTCCTACGCAGAACCTTCACATCCCAATCAAGAATCTGCACAGGTTCCTCTTCCATAGTCAAGTCTAGATTTACCTCGATCTCTTCCACTGCTACCACATGTGACGGATCTGAACGATACCTCCGAAGCATCGAAACATGAAAAACATCGTGAATCTGACTAAGCTCTGCTGGCAACTCAAGCTGATACGCTACTGGTCCCACTCGTCTCAGTACCTGATACGGCCCAATAAACCTCGGACTTAGCTTGCCTTTCCTCCCGAACCTCAACACCTTCTTCCAAGGCGAGACCTTCAGAAACACTCGATCCCCCACAGCAAACTCTATATCTCTTCGCTTAAGATCGGCATAAGACTTCTGCCGGTCCGAAGCTTCCTTTAATCGAGCCTGAATCAACTTAACCTTGTCTTCTGTCTCAGCAACCAACTCGGGTCCCAACAACTGACGTTCACCTAACTCCGTCCAACACGTAGGTGAGCGACACTTCCTACCATACAACGCCTCATACGGTGCCATCTTGATGCTCGCTTGGTAACTGTTGTTGTAGGCAAACTCAGCTAATGGTAGAAACTCCTCCCAACTACCTCTGAAATCCAGGACACAACCTCTCAGCATATCTTCCAAGATCTGAATAACCCTTTCTGATTGACCGTCAGACTGCGGGTGAAAAGCCGTGCTGAAATCCAAACGAGTACCCAGTGCCTGATGCAATGCTTTCCAGAACCTTGACGTAAATCTGGGATCCCTATCCGAGATTATCGAAACCGGCACGCCATGCAACCTCACTATCTCTGACACATACAGCTTCGCTAGCTTCTGAAGTGAGTAGTCAACCCTCACCGGAATAAAGTGAGCTGATTTAGTCAGACGATCCACCACTACCCAAACTGAATCCTTCTTGCTTGGCGTAAGCGGTAACCCACTGACGAAATCCATGGTTATCCTTTCCCACTTCCACTGAGGAATCTTCACAGGCTGAAGCAAACCCGACGGCAACTGATGTTCAGCCTTGACCTACTGACATGTTAGACACTTCCCAACAAACTCTGTCACCTCTTTCTTCAAACCAGGCCACCAAAACTGCTCTCTAAGATCCCTATACATCTTGCTACCTCCAAGATGCATAGCATAAGGACTGCTATGTGCGTCCTGAAGAATCTTCTGCCTTAGCTCCACATCTTTAGGCATACAAGCCTTACCTTGGAAACACAGAACCTCATCACTAGACAAGCTGTAACCCTCCAAACCACCATCCTGCACTTGTAACCTTCGCACACTCAAAACCTCATCCAATAACTGTTTCTCTCTGATCTGCTCAACCCAAGTAGGCTTAACCTGCAGCTCTGCCAGAATACTCCCGTCGTCATACAAACTCAAGTGGGCAAACAAAGCTCTTAAGTCCGAAACAACCTTGCGGCTCAACGCGTCAGCCACCACGTTAGCCTTGCCCGGATGATACTCAATCGAACAGTCGTAATCTTTCAGCAACTCAACCCATCTGCGCTGCCTCAAATTCAAATCCTTCTGAGTCAGAAGATACTTTAGACTCTTGTGATCTGTGTAAACTATCGATCTTTCTCCATACAAGTAGTGCCTCCAAGTCTTTAAAGCGAAGACTACAGCTGCTAGCTCCAAATCGTGCGTCGGATAGTTGACCTCATGTGGCCTCAGCTGTCGAGAAGCGTAAGCCACAACCTTACCTTCTTGCATCAGCACACAACCTAAGCCCGTATGTGATGCGTCGCAGTAGACTGTGTATTCCTTACCAGCCTCAGGTTGAATCAAAACCGGAGCCTCAGTCAAAATCTTCTTTAACTTATCGAAGCTTTCCTGCTGTTTCTCAGTCCATACAAACGGAACTTCTTTCCTCAGTAATTTGGTCATCGACGCTGCTATCAATGAGAAACCCTCAACAAACCTTCGGTAGTATCCTGCCAAACCCAGAAAACTCCGAATCTCAGCCACTGACCTAGGTGGCTTCCAATCCAAAACTGCCTCAATCTTACGAGGATCTACTCGAATCCCCTCAGCCGACACTACATGACCCAAGAAAGTCACTTCTCTAAGCCAGAACTCGCATTTACTGAACTTAGCATAGAGTTGCTTATCCCTCAAAATCTGCAGCACCACTCTCAAATGCTTATCATGCTCTTCCTCTGTCCTTGAGCACACTAAGATGTCGTCTATGAAAACCACGACGAACTGATCCAGATACTGCTGAAACACCCTATTCATCATATCCATAAACGCTGCCGGTGCGTTAGTCAACCCGAACGGCATTACCAGAAATTCATAGTGCCCATACCGAGTCCAAAACGCTGTTTTATGGATATCAGCCTCCTTAACCTTCAACTGATGATACCCAGACCTCAAATCGATCTTCGAGAATACTGCAGCACCCTTCAGCTGATCAAACAAGTCATCTATCCGTGGCAACGGATACTTGTTTTTAATCGTCAGCTTGTTCAACTGGCGGTAGTCTATACACATCCGCATTGTGCCATCCTTCTTCTTAACAAAGAGTACCGGCGCACCCCACGGCGAAACACTTGGCCTGATAAAACCTCGATCCAACAACTCCTGGATCTGAGCCTTAAGCTCCACCAACTCCTTTGGTGCCATTCTATACGGAGCAATAGACACTGGCGCAGTCCCGGGTAACAAATCAATCCCGAACTCTACCTCTCGATCTGGCGGCAAACCCGGAAGCTCCTCAGGAAACACATCAGCAAATTCCTTAATAGTACGAACCTTCTCAACAGCAGACTCTTTAGCCTCCAAGGCATACACATGAACTACATACGCTTCACAGCCCTTCCTGACCATCTTCTCTGCTTTCAAAGCAGATACCACATTTGATAAGTAATCTCTCCTATTACCTATCATAGCCACTTCATCACCATCAACCGTCTTAAGAACCATGCGCTTGGCCGCGCAATCCAACCTCGCCTGGTACTTGACCAACCAATCCATCCCAAGAATCAGATCGAACTCCCCAAACGGCAGTTCCATCAGATCAGCAGCAAACACTACCCCTTGGAGTTCTAGGGGTATCTCTCTAAACAGTTTATCTACTACTACTGAGTGACCTAGAGGGCTAATCACAGTCATCTGCCTAGAAGATATCTCAGAGTCTAAGTCCATGGTCTCTACTATACTACTGGCAACATAAGAGTGCGTCGAACCCACATCAATCAAAGCAGTATAAGGAGAACCAAAGATCAAAAACGTACCGGTTATGACGTCCGGTGCGTCGCCCTCCTCTCGGCGCCTTGCTGCATACACTAATCCAGGCTGTCTGGCATCAGAACTACCCGCACCTCTGCCCGGTGCTCCACGGCCCCGACCAGAACCATTACCACCTCTGCCATTACCACGGCCCCTCTGCGGTGGCGGTCCACTACTCCTGAACTGATTACGGCCCTGACTCTCAGACTGAATCCTGGCCAACCTACGCGGACAGTCCCTCACACGGTGTTCCAGAGAACCACACTCAAAGCACCCTTTACCTTCAGTCCAGCAACCACCCCAATGAGATTTTCCACACTGATTACACTGCGGCGGTCCCTGCCTAGCAGCAACAAACCTAGCAGACTGATTCGGCCCACTCGGTCTAGCCCTCTTCTGCGGATTACCCGACGATCCAGAAGACCCAAAGCTCCTCTTATGCCTATTTCTGTCCATACCCTGCCTCACTGACTCCTTAACACCCTCGGCTACCTTAGCCTTCTCAACTAAGACAGCAAACTCGCGCTCCTGCTGAGGAGCAATCAGCAGTCTCAACTCGTCTCGCAGACCATCCTCGAAACGAACACACCTCTCATGTTCAGTGGCTACAATGCCCCTGGCATACCTACTCAGCTTCAAGAACTCGGCCTCATACTCAGAAACAAATTTACTCCCCTGAACAAGCCTCAGAAATGCCTTTCGCTGAGAGTCAATATAACTAGCTCCGATGTACTTCTTTTGATACGCAGCCCTGAAATAATCCCATGTCAAATCCTCTGCTGCCACACTGTCCCTAACCGTGAGCCACCACTGATATGACTCATCTCGGAGAAGCGATACGATGCCCTTCAGCTTCTCTTCAGCTGTCAAGTCCAGATCATCCATGATCCGCTCAGTTGCCTCCAGCCAGTATTCAGCAGTGCTGGGAGCAACACCAGATACACCTCGAAAGAATTCGGCCCCGTTTGCCCGGAGTCGCTCAGGAACAGATTTCCTAACTCCTGCACCTTCCCCTACATAGCAACATAATTAATGCAACCCGATCCTAACCATCCGTATCTCCTTTTCTACCCCGTGTGGTACCAAACCACTGGTGGTGCCAAACCACTGGTGACATATAGTCACAATGTGTTACCAAAACACTGGTGTCCCAAAGACACAATATCCGTCAATGTGGTGCCAACCACTGGTGTCCCAAAGACACGTTTGTGCTACCCAAGCACTGGTGACCGAAGTCACAAATCCAATGATGGGGCCAACCCATCGTGTGATACCCAATCACTAGCAGACGATCCCATATCTCATGTGGGGCCAACCCACGGTGGTGTCAAACCACAGGGACAAGTCGCAATGAGGTGCCCAACCTTTGGTGTCCCAAAGACACAAATGTGCTACCAAAGCACTGGTGACCGTAGTCACAATAATCGGGTGATGGGGCCAACCCATCGTGTGATACCCAATCACTAGCAGACGATCCCATATCTCAAGTGGGGCCAACCCACGGTGGTGTCAAACCACAGGGACAAGTCGCAATGAGGTGCCAAACCTCTGGAGGTGCCAAACCTCTGGTGACCCAAAGTCACAAAGTGTGTTACCAAAACACTGGTGCTCGTCAGCACAGAATATCACTGCTCCCTCCACTCATATCACCCATCAACATACCATACTCATGTGATCATGCATATCATACAAGTCATGCCTATCATGTTAATATGTTTGACTCATACCCCATATCACATACATACATAGTCATGATACCATATAGATCATCAGTAAACTTGTAACAATACTGACTTACCCGAGTCCAAAGTCATACCCATTAGGGTATCATATCAATCATCACTGTTTCATTAATTATCACACAGGTTATCAATCATATTACTAAACAGAAGTGTGTTAGTTACACACCTGGTAAATACGAGTCTAGAATCCCAACGAAAACGATCTAAGTCCCTCGATTACTAGCTCCTACACTCGGCCAACACATAGGGGTTAGGCATCTATAACATTCGGCCATCAACAATTAACCAAAGGGGGTTAATATCGAACCCTTACCTTTTAAGATGATTTGGTTTCCTACCAAATCCGAATCAAACAATGATTCTCCTTTAGCAATCGGCTACACCATAAAAAGATGAACAGTTAATCCACTTGAATCCCTATCTTATTGAAATCCAAAAGAATAGACTAACAAATAATCTTCTTACCACCACTTATCAAATGGTTAAACCAAGGTAGAAAGCTCCACTTGTCTGCTTCAAAGTCCCCGTTGTCCTATGATGCAATCGGTTCCAACATAAGAGATAACACTCATCAATAGTTGTCATATACAATTCTTAAACAACTTAAATCGATTAAGAAAAAGAAAGAAACTAGATGACCATTCGGCCAAGGCTTACCAATCTCCAAACGATTGAAGCAAGAAACCCAACACTCTATATTCGGCCACCCAACACAAGAAGAGAACCACAAGCGATTCGGCCAGGACTTGTGCCAAAAGAAGAATCAAAGATTCGGCCAAGGTGATTTATACCAATCACGATTTTCGGTCAGAGTTGAAGAGAAGAGTAAACAAAATGCAAAAGAATAGTGTTGATATTCGGCCAAGTAACAAAATAGAACAAAGAGATAAAAGGTACTTCTGATTTGAAGAAAAAGAAAAGATGAATGGTATTTGAGAGAATGGGGGTTTCGGTTTACAAGGTTTCAAAAACAAGAAAAGAAAGTTGAGAAGAGGAGAGGCTAGCTTCGATTTACACAAAAGAAAAAGAAGAGAAAAGTGTAAGGGACATTCGGCTTCACCCTACTCAAGAGAACAAAGAATTTCGGCACACCTTTGAAAATTTGGTCTTTCGATTTCAAAAGATGAAGAACAAAATGAGAGGAGTTCACTAGGAAATCGGTATTCAAAAGACAAAATAAAAACCCTTAGAACATTCGGCTAACCAAAGACCAAAGAAGAGGCTTTCTTGCTTGATATTCCAAAGACCGAAATTGCACCCAAAATGCCAAAAATGCAAAAATGCATTTCGGCTAGCACCTCACCCCACTATGCCGTCCACTTCCCCCACTCCAACACCCCACAAGTTCGGCCACACTCCCCAAACACACTCACCACCACTCATTTCAAATGAGTGGACCAAGTCCTCCTCCACAATTTGCTCTCCATCTTACATTTGAAAGTGAAGACCAAGTCCAAGTAGAATTTCACTAGCCTTCTACCTCTCCTCCATGCCGTCCCAAAAAGAAGCCAAAATGGGGACTCTGCAGCTCGAACACTGGACCTCCACTCCATGTAGATGACGCCACACCAAGCTCCCCATGTAACGCATGCTTGCCACTAAGCTAGCTCCTCTTTTGTGCAATAAAACATCAATTAAAATTCTTAAACCCCACCTTCCTCAGCTCCCTTCACTTAACACCCAGAAACCAAAATTTTCCCATTCACTCTGACATACACCTAGCCTACAACTAAGCCCCTAAAATACCGAAATAGCAACACAGCACACTAAACACATGCAATAACATGCAACAACAAAATAGCCCCTAACCCGGGATATTACATGGGTTGTGATGAAATTTAATGAAATTCATTTTACAAGCCTAGGGATTAAATTGTAAAATGTTGAAATATTAGGGGCAAAAATGTAGTTTTTTCCATAAGGTATTTTTGGGCTGAATTGAATAATGTGATGATTAAATAAGTTAAATTTGATATTATAGATCAAGAAAAATGAGGTTCAGACCTAGATCGGGGGAAAAACAAAGTATTTAATGAATAGGTCTATTTCTCAGTTTTTGTACCGAGGTAAGTTCCTATGTTAATAAGTTATTGTAATTATATTTTAAATGCTTTAATATTGCATGAATTGTATTAATGACTTTACGGACATGTTCGACAAAAATTCGACAAATGTGAAATCCCGATTGAACCTTAGGAATAGATTAGGATACAAGTGACATGTCACTAGGAATTTATGTGATTATGTGATTTACGTGATTTGGGTGCTGGTCCTGTAACATCCGGGATTTGGGGGTCTTGCATTTTACTTCATATCTATGTGTTGGTATGCTTTGAATGATTGTTTGAGTGTGTTTGGGGCTTCGGGAAACCTTGAGGTTAAGTCAA
The DNA here is from genome assembly GCA_005393395.2 of Gossypium australe. Classification (NCBI taxonomy): domain Eukaryota; kingdom Viridiplantae; phylum Streptophyta; class Magnoliopsida; order Malvales; family Malvaceae; genus Gossypium; species Gossypium australe. The sequence goes on along the minus strand of CM016626.1, from coordinate 131,793,803 downwards.
GCCTTAGTGAAAATTTTTGGTTTTAAGATTTTAGGGGAGAGCTAGTGGAGCCAGGCTTTAAAGGATTAAATTTTAAGGTTGTTGACACAAGAACTAAGGTGGTGTAGTGGCAGGGAGGCGTCACTTTGGGGAGCTTGGAGGTTGCGTCAGAGTGGAGTTACAAGGGGGAAGGAGTTCGAGCTGCAAGGATGACATTTTGGGGTTTTATTTTGCACCTGGAGAGGTAAGTGGTGGATTCGGCAAGGGCACTTAGGGAGGAGGTTTGAAAGGGTCAAATATTATGAATGGATGGTGGAGAGTGAGGCATGGAGTTTGAATTGTTCAAACTAATTTGAAGAAGTGAAGGAGAGGGGGTTAAGGATAGAATTAAGGGAAGGTATGGGGAGTGAGGTGAAAGAGAAGTGTTAGCCGAAATTTAATGGGTGATGGGGGGCTAGGCATTCGGTTTGGTTAGGGGGTTTAGGTGCCGAATTTAGGTGTTTTAGTAGCTTGGGTGTGTTCATCTTTTGTGTTTTCTCTATTCCCTAATCTCTTTGCCGAAAAGTGCCAGTCAAAAGCCATTCATTTCTTTTCTTTTCTTTTTCCTATGACCAAAAATTGAAACTGAAGAGACCATTTGTGCATTTTTGTCCCACCTTCTTTTCTTTCTACTCATTCTCCAAAACACCTCAACCATAAGCATCACACCCTTCCTTTGCAAAAAGCCGAACCTTACTTCTCTCTCCATCTCTTTTACACTTTGGTAGCCTAAAGCATTTACTTCACTTTCAAAAGCCGAACAACTCTTCTTTCTTGTAGCTGAATGAGCTTTCCATTCTTTTGAACCTCAGCCGAATCTTCCAATCATCTTCACCCTTCCTTTTTCATCATTTATTCGTTTATTTCTCAAGCCATCTCTTGACCGAACCTTCTCTACCCTTTTTCTTTTTGATTCTCACCTCTTTTAACCTAGATATAATCTACTTCCATTTCATCTCTTAAGTTGTCTTCGTCTTATTCTTTCAAAGTCGAATATCTCTCTCGTGTGGTAATTATTTTCGTGTGTTAATCCCTAGAGGAAGTGTCGTCACTCATCTCCTGTGAAGCCTCTCAATTGGTTCTCTGTGGTGGTGCCAGCGTGAAGGGTATTAGGGATTTTTCGGTTTTCGATCAACCAAGGTAAGAGCTTACAACTTTCGTTCGGCCAAAGGCCACTTCATTTGACCACAAGGTTATAAGGCCGAATCTAATATGGGTTTATGTAGGGACTTCAACGATCTTTAAGCTCAAGTGAATAACCTCCGGGTTCTGTCGACTTTGGTAAGGGTTTATTCGATCGAAGCATTTATTTAGTTTTCACTATTATCTTATTCAACGTTTTAACCGGGTCTTCTGACCAAGATCATACCTTATGGATTCGAGTGCCAGTCAAGTAAAAGAAGGGGTTGGACACGTAGTCCCTACCCCTAAATTCAAGAAGCGAGCAGTTTCAGCGGTTCGGGATTGGCCACCGGGTTGTGGGCCAGCGTCTGAAAAATTCAAGCAGATCGCTGTGATCTCTTCGAGTGAGGACGTTAGGGAGATCGATAGTTTAGTTTTCCAAGTTTACAGGTGTGTAATTATCATACTATACCCTTAATTTTGTATTGTATGTGTTTTACTGAAAGCCGAAAATAGCGACTGTGTGGAGTGAGTTGCCTATGTTGGGTAACCGGGAAACCAGGTCAGTATATTATTCCTATTAATACTCGTGAATAATCTATTTGTGGATGCTTGTTGAGTATGATATACATATATATATGCCATGTCATGTTGCCTATCTTCCATATTATGTTGCATGTGCATGGGATATTGGGTTATAAATGATTTAAAAGGGGAAGTGCATACGTATTTGTGACTCTGTCACGGTTAATGATGGCTTCGAGCCTCATTACGGATTTTGTGATTTAATCACGTGTGGAAACAGTGGCTAGACCACTTATGTGGACTTTGAGCAGTGTGTCTGTCAGCATGACTGCCAAAGAGGTGTGTAGCGGATGGAGGGTTGATTGTAGAAATCCCCAGGTGTGTATGAGGATAGATGTATGGAGTGGTGTGTAGAGGATGGTTAATAGGTTGGGTTGGGCTATCATTTTGAATATTTATGCATGGTATGATGATTTGGGGCCCGAGCCCACTTGTGGAATGTGGCAGTGTAATTGCACACTGAGTCTGGTGACTCACCCTATTTTCTTAACACATCGCAGGTAGCTCATGATTCTTTGGACGGGGTTGGAACAGACTCGAGGTGGCCATGCAGGAGTTAATTTAGTAAACTTTATTTTAAACTATTAATTGCTATTTTCTTTTGGGATATTTGGAATATGTAATAAGGTCACTATAAATTTGGTAGATTTTGGATTTTAAAGTTGGTTTTATTATTAAACTTTTACTTAAGATATGACGTTATTAAACTTTAACATGGAAGATATAAATAAATGAAGTCTTCAAAACGGGGGTACATAACACAACCGACTTTTCTCAAGTATCAACAAGGATAAAATAAAAATAGAATTTAACTGAATTTAGAAATTTTCCTTCAACTACAAACCACTGATTTCAAAACCACACCTTAATCGGAAAGTTTTTAAACTTACGGTACTCTCTCACACTCGGAATAAAAATTTGTTTTACACCTTTCCCTAGTAACATACCAGATCTAGTCGTGGTATTTGGGCCGGGTTTGGGGTGTTACAATTTGGTATCAGAGCCCAGATTTTAAACTTGACCTTGGGTTTTAGGGGTCACAACGTTTTCAAATTATGTATTTAAGTCAGTCTAAAAGAAATTTTTCATGAAATGGTTTTTGTGTAAGAATGGCACTCGAGTTTCCGGCCCAGGTCCACTAGGTAAGCTTTCTGACTGTTAAATAGGTTGTATGAGGTGGTTATATGATGCATTGCTGTAGATATTAGACTTTAGAATGCTTACTGTAGAGACAGAAACCTTTAGGGATGTATGTGCTTTATGAAGAAACAACTTAGAATTCTGTGTCATAAAACTATGCTGACTCATAAAATTTATAATCAGAGTAAGGGCAGAACGTTAGCTATGAGTACTAGGGGACGCGGACGTAATGCGTGTGGACGGGGTAGAGGCAGGATGGCTGTGTCGGAACCAGTAGGGTCTGGTCATGGATCAGGGAACGAGGTTCCGCAGCCGGCAGCCGCAGAAGCAGAGTTTCAGGATCAAACGGGTGGAGACGATGCGGTGTCTTAGGCGATGTTACGGGTTTTGGAGAGAGTTGTGGGGGCAAACATGGGTACTGGGGCCCGGAAGTCTGTGTCTAAGCGACTCCAAGCAAATGGAGCTGAAACATTTAGGGGTGTTTCTAGGGTAGCTCCAAACGTGGCTGAGTATTGGCTGGAGGCGATCGAAAGGATTATGGATGACTTGGACTGCACAGTTGAAGAGAAGCTGAAGGGCGCGATTTCTCAACTTCGGGATGAGGCCTACCAGTGGTGGCTCACCGTCAGAGAGGGTACTGCGGCAGACCGAGTAGATTGGGATTTCTTCAAGATGAAGTTCCAAGGGAAGTACGTCGGGGCCAGTTATGTGGATGCTCAGAGGAAGGCATTCCTGAATTTAGTTCAAGGGGGTAAGACGGTAGCTGAGTATGAGGCAGAATTTTTGAGGTTAAGTCGGTACGCCCGAGAGATTGATGCAATCGACTACGAACGCTGTGTGAGATTTGAAGATGGGCTGCGAGATGAGCTGCGAGTGTTGATAGCTCCTCAGCGGGAGAGAGACTTTGCTATTTTGGTGGAAAAAGCTAAGATAGCTGAGGAGGTTAAGTGAACTCAGAGGCAAAATAGAGATAAGGACAGAGGTAGGAATAAGAGGTGTTATGGACCGTCAGGATCATCGGGAGGTTTTCAGAAGAGGCCTAGGGTTGAGGGACCTGTTCGCTTTACTACGCCAGCTACTGTAGGGCAATTTTGACAGTGTGCTCATTGTGGGAGGTCACATGCAGGGGAGTGCTGGGGAAGAAATAAGGAGTGCTTCAAGTGTGGGTCAAAGGATCATTTGATTAAAAATTGTCCGCAAGACATAACCATGGCTCGGATGGTAGGTCAGGGGTATGTACAGCCAGGAAGGGGTGGTCAACAGATGCCGAGAGGTCGTGGTCTGAACCGAGGAGGGAATGGTTTTAGTTGAGGTTGTGGAGCACCGGGCAGAGGAACAGGGGGTACTGAGGCAAGGTAGCCTGGGTTAGTTTATGCGGCCAGACGTCGTGAAGAGGGGGATGCACCAGACATGATAACGGGTACATTTCTCATTTTTGGGTTACCCTTTACTGCACTAATTGATGTTGGGTCGACTCACTCTTATATTGCTAGTATGGTGTCTGGAACTTTGAATATGAATCCTGAAACTACCTCTAGGGAGATGACTGTACTTAGTTCTTTAGGGCAATCGATAGTGGTGAATAAACTCTTTAGAAGTGTGCCTTTAGAAGTTCAAGGGTCAATTTTCCCGGCTGACTTGATGGAGCTACCATTTGGGGAATTTGACTTGATCTTAGGCATGGATTGGTTAGTAAGGTACCGTGCGAATTTGGACTGTGCTGCTAAGCGCATGATGTTAAAGACTCCTGAGGATGATGAAGTCTTGGTGATAGGTGAGAGGAGAGACTACTTGTCTAATGTAGTGTCTGCTCTTAAGGCGGAAAGAATGGTGAAGAAAGGGTGCATGGCCTTCTTAACTTTTGTCAATGCTTTGGATGCAAAGGAAACGACCGTGGAGGATGTTAGAATAGTAAGGGAATTTGTAGATGTTTTTTCGGAAGAGCTTCCAGGGTTGCCTCCAGATCACGAGGTGGAGTTTGGAATCGAGCTTCTACCAGGTACGGCTCCGGTGTCCATCACCCCTTATAGGATGGCACCAAAGGAGCTGGTTGAGCTTAAAGCTCAAATTCAGGAGTTGCTAGAATGCGGTTTTATTCGACCCAATGTGTCTCCATGGGGAGCACCGGTGTTATTTGTTAAGAAGAAAGACGGATCTGTGCGCATGTGAATTGATTACCGCCAGTTGAATAAGCTGACGATCAAGAACAAGTACCCGCTGCCGAGGATAGACGACCTATTTGATCAGCTCAAAGGGGCTTCAGTCTTTTCGAAGATAGATTTGAGGTCCAGGTATCACCAGCTTAAGGTAAAGGAACGGCTTTCCGGACTCGCTACGGGCACTATGAATTTTTGGTAATGCCATTTGGGTTGACAAACGCACCAGCCGCGTTCATGGATATGATGAATCAGGTTTTTCAACCCTATTTGGACCAATTCGTAGTAGTGTCCATAGACGACATTTTAGTATACTCCAAGACAGAAGAGGAACATGATTCGCATCTTCAGGTAGTTCTACAGATTCTAAGGGAGAAGAAGTTGTATGCCAAGTTTAATATGTGCGAATTTTGGTTAAGAGAAGTTACTTTTCTGGGTCATGTGGTATCTGCAGAAGGGATAAGAGTTGATCCTCGAAAGATCGAGGCGGTGCTGGATTGGAAACCACCTATGTTAGTGGCGGAGATTCGGAGTTTTTTAGGATTAGCAGGTTATTACAGAAGGTTTTTCGAAGGTTTTTCCTCAATTGCGGCACCTTTGACTACGACGATGGGAGTTTATTAGCTGAGCTGTAAGTGAAGCCGACATGGGTAAGTCAAGTTAAAGAGAAACAGTTATCAGATGATGTTCTGAGTGCTTGACTTCTGCAAGTACAGGATGGTGGAATAGAGGATTACAGTCTGAACAATGGAGTTCTGTGTTTCCGTGGGAAGGTTTGCATGCCGGAGGATGTGGAGTTAAGGCAGATGATTCTTCGGGAAGTGCATGGTAGCCCTTACGCTATGCATCCTGGAGGATGTAAGATGTATCGGGATCTACGGGAACAGTTTTGGTGGCCTGGATTGAAGCGAGAAGTTGCGGAATTTGTGGGAAAGTGTTTAACGTGTCAGCAAGTCAAAGTCGAACACCAGTTGCCTTCGGGGTTGTTACAGCCAGTGAAGATTCCACAGTGGAAGTGGGAGAGAATCACGATGGACTTTGTTAGTGGGCTACCTCTTATGCCTACTAAGAAAGACTTAGTATGGGTGGTCGTGGATCGGTTGACAAAATTCGCTCATTTCATACCTGTTCGTGTCGAGTATTCTCTCCAAAGGTTGGCTAAGCTGTATGTGGCGGAAATTGTGAGGCTGCATGGGGTACCAGTGTCAATCATATTAGATAGGGACCCTAGATTTACGTCACGGTTCTGGAGGGCGTTGCATCAGGCTTTGGGCACAAGGCTGGACTTTAGTACGGCATTTCATCCGCAGACGGATGGCCAGTTTGAAAGGGTAATTCAGGTGTTGGAGGACATGTTGGGGGGTGTCATCGATTTCAGCGGCAGTTGGGAAGAATTCTTACCGTTGGCGGAGTTCGTGTACAATAACAGTTACCAAGCTAGTATTCAGATGGCGCCGTATGAAGCGTTGTATGGGCGGAGGTGTCGTACTCCCACCTGTTGGACGGAACTGGGTGAACGCCATATCTTGGGTCCGGAAATGGTTACAGAATTAGAGGAGAAGGTTAAGGTAAATCGGACACGATTGAAGGAGCCATCAGACAGACAAAAATCGTATGCGGATCTTAAGCGGGGAGAGATAGAGTTTGCAATAGGGGATCGGGTCTTCTTAGAAGCTTCGCCTTGGAAGAAAGTGATGAGATTTAGACGTAAGGGTAAGCTAAGTCCCAGATTTATAGGGCCTTATCGGGTTTTGAATGAGTGGGGCCAGTAGCGTACCAGTTGGAGTTGCCTTCAGAGTTGAAGCAGATGCACGATGTGTTTCACGTTTCGATGCTAAGACGTTACCGTTCGGATCCGTCTCACGTGGTGCCAGTCGAGGAAGTTGAACTAAGGCCAGACTTGTCGTCTGAGGAGGAACCAATCCAGATTTTGGAACGAGACGTCAAGGTGCTACGGAGGAAATCAGTTTCTTTGGTCAAAGTCTTGTGGAGGAACCATGGTTCGAAAGAAGCGTCGTGGGAACTAGAGGAGGCAATGCGACAGCAATAGCCTCATCTCTTTTGATCAGGTAAGTTCGAGGTCGAAATTTCTTTAAGGGGTAGAACTGTAACATCCAAGATTTGGGGGTCTTGCATTTTACTTCGTATCTATGTGTTGGTATGCTTTGCATGATTGTTTGAGTGTGTTTGGGGCTTCGGGAAACCTTGAGGTTAAGTCTGAGCCTTAGTGAAAATGTTTGGTTTTAAGTTTTTAGGGGAGAGCTAGTGGAGCCAGGCTTTAAAGGATTAAATTTTGAGGTTGTTGACACAAGAACTAAGGTGGTGTAGTGGCAGGGAGGCGTCACTTTGGGGAGCTTGGAGGCTGCGTCAGAGGGGAGTTACAAGGGGGAAGGAGTTCGAGCTGCAAGGATGACATTTTGGGGTTTTATTTTGCACCTTGATAGGTAAGTGGTGGATTCGGCAAGGGCACTTAGGGGGAGGTTTGAAAGGGTCAAATATTATGAATGGATGGTAGAGAGTGAGGCATGGAGTTTGAATTGTTCAAACTAATTTGAAGAAGTGGAGGAAAGGGGATTTAGGAGAGAATTAAGGGAAGGTATAGGGAGTGAGGTGAAAGAGAAGTGTTAGCCGAATTTTAATGGGTGATGGGGGCCTAGGCATTCGGTTTGGTTAAGGGGGTTTAGGTGTCGAATTTAGGTGTTTTAGTAGCTTGGGTGTGTTCATCTTTTGTGTTTTCTCTCTTCTCTAATCTCTTTGCCGAAAAGTGCCAGTCAAAGCCATTCATTTCTTTTCTTCTTTTTTTTCCTATGACCAAAAGCCGAAACTAAAGAGACCATTTGTGCATTTTCGTCCCACCTTCTTTTCTTTCTACTCATTCTCAAAACACCTCAACTGTAAGCATCACACCCTTCCTTTGCAAAAAGCCGAACCTTACCTCTCTCTCCATCTCTTTTACACTTTGGTAGCCTAAAGCATTTACTTCACTTTCAAAAGCCAAACAACTCTTCTTTCTTGTAGCCGAATGAACTTTCCATTCTTTTGAACCTCAGCTGAATCTTCCAATCATCTTCACCCTTCCTTTTTCATCTTTTATTTGTTTATTTCTCAAGCCATCTCTTGGCCGAACCTTCTCTACCCTTTTTCTTTTTGATTCTCACCTCTTTTAACCTAGATATAATCTACTTCCATTTCATCTCTTAAGTTGTCTTGGATTCTTATTCTTTCAAAGCCGAATATCTCTCTCGTGTGGTGATTATTTTCATGTGTTAATCCCTAGAGGAAGTGTCGTCACTCATCTCCTGCCAAGCCTCTCAATCGGTTCTCAGTGGTGGTGCCAGCGTGAAGGGTATTAGGGATTTTTCGGTTTTCGATCAACCAAGGTAAGAGGGTTACAACTTTCGTTCGGCCAAAGGCCATTTCATTTGACCACAAGGTTATAAGGCCGAATCTAATATGGGTTTATGTAGGGACTTCGACGATCTTTAAGCTCAAGTGAATAACCTCTGGGTTCTGTCGACTTTGGTAAGGGTTTATTCGATCGAAACATTTATTTAGTTTTCACTATTATCTTAATCAAAGTTTTAACCGGGTCTTCTGACCAAGATCATACCTTATGGATTCGAGTGCCAGTCAAGTAAAAGAAGGGTTGGACACGTAGTCCCTACCCCTAAATTCAAGAAGCGAGCAGTTTCAACGGTTCGAGATTGGCCACCGGGTTGTGGGCCAACGTCTGAAAAAGTCAAGCAGATCGTTGTGATCTCTTCGAGTGAGGATGTTAGGGAGATCGATAGTTTAGTTCTCCAAGTTTACAGGTATGTAATTATCATACTATACCCTTAATTTTGTATTGCATGTGTTTTACTGAAAGCCGAAAATAGCGGCTATGTGGAGTGAGTTGCCTATGTTGGGTAACCGGGAAACCAGGTCAGTATATTATTCCTATTAATACTCGTGAATAATCTGTTTGTGGATGCTTGTTGAGTATGATATACATATATATATATGCCATGTCATGTTGCCTATCTTCCATATTATGTTGCATGTGCATGGGATATTGGGTTATAAATGATTTAAAAGGGGAAGTGCATACGTATTTGTGACTCTGTCACGGTTAATGATGGCTTCGAGCCTCATTGCGGATTTTGTGATTTAATCACGTGTGGAAACAGTGGCTAGACCACTTATGTGGACTTTGAGCAGTGTGTCTGTCAGCATGACTGCCAAAGAGGTGTGTAGCGGATGGAGGGTTGATTGTAGAAATCCCCAGGTGTGTATGAGGATGGATGTATGGAGTGGTGTGTAGAGGATGGTTAATAGGTTGGGTTGGGCTATCATTTTGAATATTTATGCATGGTATGATGATTTGGGGCCCGAGCCCACTTGTGGAATGTGGCAGTGTAATTGCACACTGAGTCTGGTGACTCACCCTATTTTCTTAACACATCGCAGGTAGCTCATGATTCTTTGGACGGGGTTGGAACAGACTCGAGGTGGCCATGCAGGAGTTAATTTAGTAAACTTTATTTTAAACTATTAATTGCTATTTTCTTTTGGGATATTTGGAATATGTAATAAGGTCACTATAAATTTGGTAGATTTTGGATTTTAAAGTTGGTTTTATTATTAAACTTTTACTTAAGATATGACGTTATTAAACTTTAACATGGAAGATATAAATAAATGAAGTCTTCAAAACGGGGGTACATAACACAACTGACTTTTCTCAAGTATCAACAAGGATAAAATAAAAATAGAATTTAACTAAATTTAGAAATTTTCCTTCAACTACAAACCACTGATTTCGAAACCACGCCCTAATCGGAAAGTTTTTAAACTTACGGTACTCTCTCACACTCGAAATAAAAATTCATTTTACACCTTTCCCTAGTAACATACCAGATCCGGTCGTGGTATTTGGGCCGGGTTTGGGGTGTTACAGGTCCTGTACGTCCTATCGATGGCTGAGTATACCAGCATGTGTTACAATTACTTGACAGCTTGTGTGAGCAGCACCATGTATCCACATCTTGATCGACAGCTTGTGTAAGCAGGCCCGTTATCCGCTCAAAAGTGAGCTTATATGTGATTGAGGTAGCATTGGCTACATTTGTGGCACCTTGTGTGCAAGATTTTTGAATATCCAATAGTATTCCAAGTGGTTCAACAGGTATGTCCAAGATGAGAATAAGTATGAAGCCATTACGAGATGGTACAGGTATGTGCACAGAGCTTATGAATATTAAATTTGTGCAATAATGAATTCAAGGTAAGTTTGTGATGGAATGAAATATGGTTATGAGATTAGGGTAAATTACATCATCTTATATTATGTTATGCGAATGTTAAATGTATGGTAAGATTTGCTTATTTCCTTCATACAAGCTTACTAAGCTATATAGCTTACTCCGTTTCACTTTCCATGTTTTATAGTGTCACCAAGCTAGCTCGGGTTGGAGATTCTCGGAGATCACATCACACATCAAACGGTTATTTTGGGTATAGATGAACTTAACATTTTGAGTATATGCAATGTATAGGGACTTGGTCATTTTGCTATTTGTGTCATTATGATTTGGCCAAATGTGTTGGCTTGAAATTATTAAATAATTCATTTTGTATAAAGCCATGAGATTTGGCTTGTCTTAGTTAAATTGATTGTAAGTATATATATGTGTGTATGAATATATGCCAATGTCTTTTGTGATGTGGGTTATAATTGCTCGTTAAATGGTTGATATGCTAGCATGGAAATTGGTACGTTTTAGTCTTGATTGTGGTTTTTTTAATTGTTATTGTAACACCCCAAACCCGGTCAATACACCACGAGCGAATCCGGTATGTTACAGGGAGAATCGATTTTTGGCTAAAATAGGTTTCCGTTTAAAAGTTTAATAAAAATCCTTTGATAAATTTCGTACTTGCAGAAATCTTGGGCATGATTGTTTGAAAACCGATGTTTTGTTTGAAAACTCAGAAATTTCGAAAACTTAATCGGTTATGAAGTTAAGACAGGTTTATCTCACTTTAAAACCCCAAGTTGTTTAATATTGTTACTAAAACATTTTGACTTAGAAGAAAATCGAGTTTAAGTTAGAAAACATTTGAGCTCTCTTTATCCCAAATCATAGTGTGATACCCGATGGTATAATTTAAAACATATCGCTTTGTAGTTTTGAAATCGTTGTCTTTCCAAGTTTTAGCAAATTTTAACCCAATTAATTTGTTAAGGCATATTAAAATCCACTTTAAGCATAAACATAAAAAAAACATAATTTTAAAGGCCGTTTACAAACCAAAGTAAAACCAAAGAGTAGTAAATAAACTAGAGTACCAATTTTATAAAAGTCTGAGCAAATCCTTATTTAGGCATGGCATGAGCACCTCGAGTCCATCCCGGCTCCATGTCCGCGTCTAGGTGTCACCTGAAATGTCAAAGGAGAGGGTGAGTCGCAAGACTCAGTGTATAAATTCCCCTCCCGGTAATACAACATGCTAACACACGTCATAACAAAGCAATACAATTAATGCACCCGTTCCTAACCATCCATACACCTTTTCTACCCCGTGTGGTACCAAACCACTGGTGGTGCCAAACCACTGGTGACCCAAAGTCACGATATCCATCAATGTGGTGCCAAACCACTGGTGACCCAAAGTCACGTATAATCCAATGATGGGGCCAACCCATCGTGTGATACCAAATCACTAGCGACAATCCCGTATCTTTTAAGTGGGGCCAACCCATGGTGGTGTCAACCACAGGGACGAGTCGCAATGAGGTGCCAAACCTCTGGTGTCCCAAAGACACAAGTGTGATACCAAATCACTGGTGACCGCAGTCACAAATCCGATGATGGGGCCAACCCATCGTGTGATACCAAATCACTGGCGTCAATCCCGTATAATCAATTGTGGGGCCAACCCACCGTGGTGCTAAGCCACTGGGACGAGACGCTGAGGTGCCAAACCTCTGGTGACCCAAAGTCACAATAATCAATCTGTGGTACCAAACCACTGGAGGTGCCAAACCTCTGGTGTCCCAAAGACACGGTGTCCCAAAGACACGGATATCATATCCCCCTCCTCTCATATCACCCACACATGTCATACTAATGCAAATGATATAAAACATGCAATCATGCTAACATGCTCAAAATGGCATCTCGTAGTATTTACATCATCAATCATGATATCACATATATAACTACAGATCTCGTAATGAAACGGACTTACCCGGATCCGTACACATACCCCATTTGGGTACCAAATCCATCAACCACATTGTTTCACTTTACAAAAACAGGTTATTAACATATTACTAGGAAATCAGTGTGTTAGTTTACACACCTGGTATATCGCAAGCTAACCCAAAGACCAGCCTAAAATTCCTCGATCACCTTGCACCTAGAATCGGCCAAACAAGGGATTAACATCTAGACCATTCGGCCAAGACAAACAAATAAGCCAAAGGGGTTATTGCTGATCCTTACCTTAACCTTGATTTGGTTTCCTACCAAATCCGGAACCAACAATGGTTCTTTCAACAATCGGCTACACCCTAAAAAGAGAACGATTAATCCTTTGAAACCTTAGACTTAATCGAAACTAAACGAATAAACCATGAACAAACATCTCACCATCACTTACCAATCAATCGAGTTCAGATAAAAGCTTTGCTGACTGCTACGAATCCCGAATGCCCTATAACGAGATGTTTAAACAAATGGTTAACTCCTTCCAACCAAAACCAACATAGGCTTAACCAAACCGAAATCAACATAGCACTAGAGAGAAAAGAGAAATGGCCATTCGGCCAAGAACTTACCCCAACACCAACCACTAATCGGCCAACCAAACCACTAGGAGAGAAGGGAGATTCGACCAAGGTGTTTAACACACACCTATGTTCGGCTTGTGAGAAAAGAGGAAGAGAGAATATAGATGAGAAGAAATGGAGGTTATGGCAATGGGGTTTGAGAGGAGAAAAAAGAAAGAAAGTAAAAGATGGATAGAGGATGTACTTTCGGTTTTGAGAAAGAAGAGAAATGGTGAAGGTGTTTGGAAGATGAGAGTTTCGACTATCCAAGTTCAACAAAGAAGAAAAATATGAGAAGAAGAGACTTCTATTTTCGGCTTACTCAAATGAAGAAAGAAGAAGAAATGGGAAGGAACATTCGGCTACCAAAGGAAATTAGAAGAAACAAGCAAGTTTCGGCAAGCTCTTAGGAGGCTTGGCCTTTCGGTTTCAAGATGGAAAAAATGAAGGAATTCTCTTTGACAATTCGACTTTGGTACCCTAAACTAAGGCTGGCCGAAAGTTACCCAAAATGCCAAAAGAAAAAAATCGGCACACTCCTCCTACTCACTTACCAAAACCGGCCATTCTCTCCCCATGAAGCATCCCACATTCGGCCACTTCCACCATGCACTCACAACCACTCATTCAAAACACTTTGAACAAGTCTTCTTCCTAAATTCACTCCCCACTCACCATTCAACCATTTGACTAGGTCTTAGGCAGAGTTTGAACTGCCTACAACTCCTCCCCTCCATGCCGTCAAAATGGAACAAAAAGTGGGCATCCTGCAGCTTGAACTCAGGACCTCGCCCCTTGTCAAAGGCGTCACACTCACAAGCCCTTAGTGGCGCCTATGCTGCCACTCCACCAACTCCTTTCTTGTGCTAAAAACCACCAAAGAATACCTATTAACCCCAGCTCCTTCAGCTCCTCTCACATAAAGCTTAAAACTAAAATTTTCCTACCCACTCAGGCTTACTCCTAGCCTACAACTAAGCCCCGAAACCACACAAACAACAACATAGCAAGCCATTCACATGCAAACAAAGCCATAACAAAATAACCCCTATCCCGGGATATTACAGTTATGAATACCATGGAATGTGCCATTGAAGTTTTGTATGTGTATGTGTACATAAGGGTGGCAAATGGCTTGGTAAATAGCCTTTATTTTATCCACACGGGTAGACACACGGGCATGTGTTTTAGTCGTGTGTTCCGTGTACCTTAATTTTGAGAAACAGAATGCTCAGAATTGAGCACATGGACAGAGACACGAGCATGTGTCTCAGCACACGGCCTAGAACACGAGCATGTGTCTTGGCCATGTGACACGGGCGTGTGGCATGGCTGTGTAGTGCAAGTTAGAGAGTAGCCTAAATCGAACACGATCTGTAGCACGGGCGTGTCCCAAGGTCACACAGGCATGTCCCTTGGACCACACGGGCGTGTGAGCTCTGCACCTTAAGAAAAATTTGTAATTTTGCGAAAAATTCTTAGAGGTCCCGATGAAGTCCGGACTTGTTCCCAATGCTTGTTTTGGGCCTCGAGGGTATTTTAAGGGACATTATGAATAATCTCGGTTAATGAATAGTAACTTAAGTGAATTATCTATAAATGTTTCTGGATGTTCCGGTAATGCTCCAAAATCCTATTTTGGAGACGGATACAGGTTAGGGCTGTTACATTTAGTGGTATCAGAGCCACGATTTAGTCGATTCTCAGACTAACGTAGCGTGTGTGTGAGTCTAGCTATACATGCCATATATATAATTTGTGATAGTGTGACGATGCCTGACAATTTAAAATTGTGTTTTCATATAGTAAATGGATCCCGACCGAGAAGTAGCTGATGATGTTGAAAGTAATGCGCCGGCTTCTGCCTAGGGGGCAGTGCCATCTGAAAGTAGACTAGTAACGATTAGTCATGGAGGAGAGGCTAGGGAAGCCTTCTTCCAAAGGATGAATGAGTGGTTTGCCAAGTTTGTTCGAACAAATCCAGTTGCTCAAAATCCTTCACCCCCAGCTAACCCTCAACCGTTTCCCGTAGCTCCTCAAGGTGTGGAATTGTTAAGACTGAACAAGCCTCCAGTTGATAAGATTTGGAAACAAGGGGCTAAGGAATTTAGAGCCAATGTTGACGATGATATCGAGAGAGCAGAGTTTTGGCTTGAAAACTCTATCAGGGTATTTGATGAGCTTTCTTGCACACCGGATGAGTGTTTGAAATGTGTCATATCACTTCTGGGGGACTTGGCATATCAGTGGTGGAATACTCTAATATCAGTGGTGGTACCTGAGATTTCTTCCAAGATGAGTTCAGAAAGAAATATATCAGTCAACGGTTTATTGATCAGAAACGCAAAGAGCTTCTAGAGCTAAAATAGGGCCATATGTCTGTGACTGAATACGAGTGAGAGTTTGTTAGACTCAGTAAGTACGCTCAGGAATATGTTTCAACAGAGGCTATCATGTGTAAGAGATTTGAAGATGGGTTGAATGAGGATATCAGACTGTTAGTTGGGATTTTAGAGTTGAAGGAATTTGTTGTACTAGTCGACCGAGCTTCCAAAGCCGAAGAGTTGAGCAAAGAAAAGATAAAAGCTAAGTTTGAGACTAGATATTCGAGAAAAAGACAGCTAAATAAGTCATTTCAATCTTCATCAAAGAAATCGAGGGATTTGTATACTCCTTCGAATGCTTCAGCTGGGTATCCCAACAGAGATCGCGGGAAGCAATATTTGGGTTTTAAGGCCCAAACTACGTCAATAGTGAGCGTTATAAATGCTAGGTCTAATAGACCTGAATGTCAACACTGTGGTAGATGACATCCCGGTGAATGTAGAATAAATAAACAGGCTTGCTTTAAATGTGGCTCCCCAGATAACTTCATTCGAGATTGCCCTGAAATGGATGAGAAAGATAATTTTCAGAATGCAAGATCGAGCAACACTGCCGCTAGAGGGAGGCCACCAAGAAATACGAGAAATGGGACCAGTAGCAAAGGTGTAACGAAAGATTCAACTGCAAGATCAGAGGTTAGAGCACCTGTCAGAGCCTACGCTATTCGCGCTCGTGAAGATGCGTCATCCCATGATGTTACCACTGGTACATTTTCTCTCTCTGATACTAATTTAGTTGCATTGATTGATCATAGATCAACTCATTCTTATATTTGCATGAAATTGGCATCTAGTAAGAATTTTCCTGTTGAGTTTGTGATTAAAGTGTCGAACCCCTTAGGAAAATATGTTTTAGTTGATAAAGTTTGCAAGAGCTGTCCTTTAATGACTCGAGGTCACTATTTTCTGGCTGACTTAATGATTTTACCTTTTGATTTGTTTGATGTAATTTTTGGAATGGTTTGGTTGACTCTACATGATGTTGTAGTGAATTGTAGACGAAAGATTATTAAATTGAAATGTCAAAATAATGAAATTATTCGGATTGAACCGGATGAGTCAGGTGAGTTGCCTATGGTGATTTCATGGATGTCGGCTCAGAGGTATGTAAGAAAGGATTGTGAAGCTTATCTTGCATATGTACTGAATATGAAAGTGTCTGAATTGAAGATCGAGTCTATACCGATAGTTTGTGAATATCCGGATGTATTTCCAAAAGAGTTGCCTGGATTACCACCGATTAGAGAGGTTGAATTTCCTATTGATTTGGTACTGGGAACTTTACCGATATCAATAGCTCCGTATAGAATGGCTCCAACTGAATTGAAAGAATTGAAATCTCAGTTGCAAAGAGTTGATAGATAAGGGTTTTGTAAGACCGAGTTTTTCTCCCTAGGGTGCACTAGTGTTATTCGTCAAGAAGAAAGACAGATCCATGAGACTTTGTATTGAATATTGCCAGCTTAACAAGGTTACAATAAAGAACAAGTATCCTCTGAGAATAGATGATTTGTTCGATCAGTTGAAAGGGGCAACAATGTTCTCGAAGATAGACCTAAGATCAGACTATTATCAGTTGAGAGTTAAAGATTCAGATGTGTTGAAAACCGCATTCAGAACAAGGTATGGGCATTATGAATTTCTTGTTATGCCGTTTGGATTAACAAATGCTCTTGCAATTTTTATGGACTTGATGAACCGAATTTTTCGACCGTATTTAGATAAGTCTATGGTTGTATTTATTGATGACATCCTGATTTATTCTCGAGATGAGTCTGAGCATGCCGAACATTTAATAATTGTATTACAGACTTTGAGAGATAATAAATTGTGTGCTAAATTCAGCAAAAGTGAGTTTTGGCTTCGAGAAGTCAGATTTTTGGGACACATTGTTTCAGCAGAAGGAACTTGGGTTGATCCGAGCAAGATTTCGATAGTTGTTGATTGGAAACCCCCGAGAAATGTATCTGAAGTTAGGAGCTTTTTGGGTTTGGCTGGTTATTATCGACGTTTGTTAAGGGATTTACAGTGATGGCTACATCTATGACCAAATTGTTACAAAAAGATGTGAAATTCGAGTGGTCTAAGAAATGTCAAAAGAGTTTTGAACAATTGAAAGCGTTGTTGACTGAGGCACCGGTATTAGTGCTGTAATAGCCCAAATTTCAGCGATGTCAGAAATAGTGGTTCGAGACCACCAAATCCGACAAATGAACTCGTAGATTATATTATTTAATATTTACGAGCCTAATGTAGCTTTTAAAAGATTTTTGAAATAGTAAATTGTGTTTTATAAAGATTTATTTGGTCAAGAAATTAAGAAAAAGAGGTATCGAGATCTTGGTGTTATAAACTGAGTCATAAATATTTTTATGAATATTTACAGAATGTCAATAAGGTAGTATTAAAATTTCGTTAGAAAATTTTGACGTTTGAAAAATGTGTAAAAGTTGTTAGAAGGATTAAATAGCTTAATTGTCAAATGAGGAAGGACCTAAAGTGCAAATAAGCCCAAAGGAGATATTTTGGGCGGCAATAGCTAAAAATCAGGAAATTGGTGAAATAAGGGCAAAATTGGAAAATTGCCAAAATTAGCAAAATAAAAATGGGACCAAATTGGAATATCTAGAATTCTCTTCATTTCTCTTCATTTTCATCAGCTGAAAAATAGCCATGGAAGAGGGTTCAAGCTGGTTTTCATACTCTAGCTTCATGTAAGTTTAATTCTTGCTTTCTCCTTGAAATTTCTATGTTTTTGGACTTTTACAATTGGGTCCAACTTACTATGTCATTAGTTTTTGATTCTATGGCTAATTTTTAAAGTTTCTATGGATGAGTACTGGAAGCATATGATGAATAAATATATAATTGAAGCTTTAATTTTGATATATGATGGTTTTATCAAGTAAAATTGATGGAAATTGGCTTTAGGACCTAATTGTAAAAGAGTTTCAAATTAAGGTTTAATGCTAAAGTTCTAATTTTAAAGGGTTAGAAAGCAGTTTAAAATGATAGAATAAGGTATTAATTGAGAAAAATTAGCTCAATTGAGGGGTTAATTGGACAAGGACTGAATTGTATGAACTGTGAAATTTGGGGCAAAATGGAAATCAAAACTTTGCACTAAAGCAGTTTTGGACAGCAGCCGTAGTCTAACTTTGAAAAATCACCAAAAATTGTATAAATCTAATTAGAGAATGAATAAAATATGGAATTAAATCTTGTTGACTCTAGTTTCTTATAGAAGAAATGGTGTAAGCAATGGAATTGTAAATCATGCGATATAATAGGTTATGTAAGACAATGCCAGAATGATTTAAGGTTCCTCTGTTCTGAATTTGGAAAATCATCAAATATTGGAGGAAAATAATTTTGGGTTATAATTTATATACTTAAAATCCTTAATGAGTCTATTTTCAAAAGAAACAAACGGTAACATTATCAAATTCTATACGATGAGATAATTAATTTTTAGTAAAGAGGGGTCAGAACTGTTGGACAGCGGAATAGGGGTGATTTTTAAAGAATAAACTGTACTTATTTGCTAAACCAAAAATTCTAAAAATTTTATGGTAAGAATATATGTGAGTCTAGTTTCAGGTAAAATTAGCGGATCTTAATTTGGAGTTCTGTAGCTCAAGGTAAAAATAATTTAGTGACTATGACACGGATGAACAGCTTGAATATTCACATAAATAAATAGTGAAAAATTATAGATAATGTTTCTTACAAATGTGTTATTTATACTAAGGATGTGGAATGGAGAGGAGGGGGAGGAAAATATATGAATGACTTATTTATAAATTAATCACATGCCCGACTATGATCGATAAACATTGAAATGAAATTGATATAATGTTTTATTTCAAATATTTATTATGAAACTAAGATTATCGTTATGGTATAAAAATCGAATTGTAAGTTCGTGTAACCTGAATTATTTTCTTAAATGCTTGAAATATATTTTTATTGATGTGAATATGATTTGAATGTTTATTGTATGATAATTGATGAAGTATTGATATTCTTGATGAAAAGGGAAAATAAATCCCAATTGAATGAAAGGAAAATTCGATGGATCTCTGAAAAGGAATTGACGGTGAAAAAGATCTAGCCCGGATGGGTGATCCTATCTCGATATAGCCCTCCCAAAGAATATGTGGAAAATGGATTTAGCATGGACAGGTAATTCGAATTAGGGTCTGAATTTAGCCTAGGTTGGTAATTCAGATCCAAGCTCATTAGAGTAATTGTCGTTGCAGGGGATTTAGCCTGGACTAGTAATCCCGACAATACTCTATGAGTTTATATTACATGGGATTTAGCATGGAATGGTAATCCCACTGTAAGGATGAGGTTACACTACAGCAAAATAGACTTTTAGCGGCGTTTTTAGTGGCGTTTTAAAGAAAAACGCCGCAAATATTATACATTAGCGGCGTTTGAAGGAAACCGCCACTAAAAAATGAGTAATAGCGGCGTTTATTTAAAAAACGCCGCTAAAAATGATATATAGCGGCGTTTATTGCTCAAACGCCGCTAAAAGTCCGACCTTTAGCGACGCTTCTGGCAAAATGCCGCTAAAAGTCCGACCTTTAGCGGCGCTTCTGGAAAAACGCTACTATAAGTCAGACCTTTAGCGGCGCTTCTGGAAAAACGCCGCTAAAAGTCAGACCTTTAGCGGCGCTTTTGGAAAAACGCCGCTAAAAGTCCGACCGTTTCTTTAGCATTTTTTGGATTTTTTAAATTTATATATTAAATAATTTATTATATAATCGTAAAAGATATATATTAATTTGAAAATATTAAATTAATTATCATCATAGTTTAGGGTTTATGGTTTAGCATATATATATATAGTTTAGAGTGTAAGGTTTAGGAGTTACTATTTTAATGTTTATATGTGGTTTATGATTTGCGGTTTAAGGTTTAAGGGGGATCTGTTACGGTTTCATGAGTGTTAATAGTTGAACCTAAATTCTCAAATAAAAAAAGCAACGAGATTAAACTCCTAAAAATAAAAGCATATTGACCAAATTCCAAATTTGTGAATATAAGGAGTACTTATACCAAATTATAATTATATTTTACATTATTTAAAAGATAATAGATAAGCTTTATATATATTAAAATTAAAAAAAATTGTAACCCATGCATCTGTAGAGAAACAAAATTAATTAGTAAATTGAAAATGTTATTTAAATTTATTAAAATATTGAAAGAAATATTATATAATATTCAAAAACTTATCTAAATAATTTAAGGTTTAAGGCTATAATATATTAAGGGTACTTTAGTCATTTGTATGGGCTGACTAGGGTTTCGAGTTTAGTATTTCAAGATTTAAGAATTAGGGTTTAGGGTTTGTGGTTTAGAGTTTAGGGCTTCAGGTTTAGGGTTAGTTATGGCTTGGGTTTATGGGTTTATGGGTTTTGTGGATGTATGGTTTAAGGTTCACAAGTTTGGGTTTTATCGAATGAAGATAGAATATCAAATTTCATTTAATCATTAAGAAATTATAAAATATATGCTATAAATTAAATCTGATTGTATATCTCTTTATCCCTAAACCCTAAATTATAAACCCTACACGGTCTAAACCCTAAACTCTAAAGAAACAATATTTCCTAAAATATTGAAAGATTATATAATATTAAAATTATAGTTGAAATTATTTAAGAAATAATAGATAAACTTTATATATATTAAAATTTAAAAAAATGATAACCCATGCATCTCTAAAGAAACAAAATTTCCTAAAATATTGAAAGAATATATAATATTAAAATTTTATCTAATTAATTTAGGGTTTAAGGTTTGGAGTTAAAGGTTTAAGGGTTTGTAGTTTATGGGATATGGTTTTGAGTTTAGGGTTCTAATATTTAAGGGTTATGGTTTATGGTTTAGAGTGAGTGTTTTAGAATTTGGTGTTTAGGGTTATAAGGTTTAGGGTTTAGGGTAGATCAAATGAAGACGCGAGTGAACGAGAGGCCAATGCTACTAAAGAACGGTTTGGTCTGTAAATCAGTTAACCGATGTTAATGGAACTGAGCTATTTTTAGTCAAGCCTTTTTCACCCTTATTTGTAGGGTTAGGTTAGGTTTAGGCTGGGTTTATTAGTTTAGTAATTTAACTAATTTCTTTATATCAATTAAAATAAAATTTATTTGTAATTTAATTTTTAAAATATTCAAAAAAATTAATGATACGTAGAAAAAATTCAGAACTAATAACATTGAAAAATATATGTTAAAAATATAAAAATTAAAATACTATTATTTAAAACACTTTTAAAGTTTTTTTGGTATATGACTTATTATTGTTTAAATTATATATTAAATAATTTACTATATAATGGTAAAAGAGATAATTTTAATTTTAATAATATTTTAAATTATTTAAGAGATATTAGGTAAACTTTATGTATAATAAAATTTTAAAAAATTGTAAAAAATTATAAAAAATTGTAAAAACTTATTTTATATTGAATTCAAGTATTAGCGGCGCTAGGTTAAAAGCGCCGCTATAAGTAGCCAATAGCGGCGCTTGTTTGAAAAACCCCACAAAGTTTAGATTTTTTTTGGAAAAACGACGCCGTTTCTTTGTGTTGTGTTTTATTCAATTTTATGACCGGATCAAAATACCTTAGACTCTTCACCTTATTTTCACAATCCCTAAATTCCAAAAATCAGAGTCCTCCTCAAATCCTCTCCTGCTTTGCCGTCGGTTCTCCATTCTTCCTCATCGCGTCGGCCTTCATCTGCCTCGTCGCCAGTCGCCATCGCCATCCACCGACGTGTAAGTCACCATCGCCCTTTTATTATTTTCTTCAGTCTTGACAGTAGAAAAAGAAATTATTTTCATGGCTACCAAGCTCTCCTTGACAAAACAAAACAAAAAAAAAAAGCAAAATTTTTCAATTAATTCCTATGTATTTTATGTCTATTTTTAAAATTCCTAAAGGTGTGGTGTATAAGATAGATTTAATCGAAGGGGAGGGTTCACTGATGCGCGCAAAATAGCCCGTGTGAGTTGGAAGAAAGTACGTACTGAGAAGAACCTTGGCAGACTTGGGGTTCATAGCATTCCCATATTTTCTTTTTATTTTAACTTGAGTTTCTCTCATGAATTAAGAAGCATTGGAGTGTTCAGCATTTGTTTGTTTATTTATTTTATTAATTTGGTAGCTAACCATTATATCACCTGCGACAAGACTTGTGATATTTGGAATGATTACAAATATAGGAATTAAAAAAAAAGTCAGGCTTCTGTTGTTTACCGGTATGAATCATGGGGAGGTTCAATGATTCCAACCTACACTGTTGGACAGCAGGTTTTTCATTGTTTCTATACAAATCATTTCAAGCTTTTCAATTGGAAGTTAAATCGTTTGATAAAAAGTTGCAAGTTGATTGTTGTTTATTGTGCTCCTGTAAATTGATATGCTCTTCTTCCATGTTGGGTTGCCTCTCTGATTGCCACTTTTGCCAACTATTTGATAGCTTGTCAGCCTAATTGGGGACTATTACTAGTCAAAGGATTAAATTGTTGGCTTAGAAGTTTGTGAGGCAGATTTTATTAATAAAATTACTTGATCCTCCCCTTGGCACATATAGATTTTTTTTCCCCCTCTTTTTGGCGATTAACCAATGACTCAAAATAACAATCTTAAAAGACTATAATTTCTTAATTTGGGGTTAGCAAAAGGGAAAGAACTGAAATAAAAGATGTTTTTAGTTCAATTGTGTAGATGGAATAACTTTTTGTGGAAGAGGCTAAGTGCATGTAGGTAAATGTTTGTATTTCCAAACAAGATGGTCATGTTGATTTTTAATGTTTCAACATCCATCTAGTACTTTATTTATTGATTTTCATTTCCCTCTTATTGATGGCTGAGAGACATTCAACTCTTAGATTTTATGACTTCCATGATTTATCATACAAGTTTGATTTTAAAATAGGCTTAAGCATCCACATTGCTCTCTTGAATTTTGAGGCCAGAATTGTTTTTATTCTTCAATTTCTTGTGATGTTTCAGTTTGCCTCGACATCACTGACTTTAGACACAGGAGTCACTAGACCACCACCCCTTTTGAGTGAAGCTGATTTACTAAGTTGTATGGACAAGGTGAGAAGTCCGAAGTGCTTTTGTCTGACCAAGCTAATTATGGTTTCAATGGTTTTTCAGAGAGCAATTATTTTGAATTTTGAAACTTTTTCCACTCTTCTGCATTACAAGGAGGGAATTGGTACTGATGCAACAATGCATGATCACATTAAAAAGCTGCTAGATCGATTTTATGCAACAAAGGACTCAAATACTCGTTTCTCGCCCACCAATCTTGTAATCTATTTTTCTTTTCTTTTCTCACTTTAGCTTTTTATCTTATACTATTTACTTTTGAATATTCTGTGTTACTGCTTTTGCTTTGCTTATAAGCTAGGGGAGAAGTTGGATTAATGTGAGAGTACAATCAAGATTTTAGATTTGTGAGAATAGGAGTTTTAAAATAGCTTTTTCCTCTAAAATCCAGTCGATACAAGGCTATCTAGAACAAAAACGTAGTAACTTTTAAATAATCTTTTCGTGCATCTATTAATGTTAGAGAATTTACAAAACTTTATTAATATCTGTAAGTAGGTACTTATGCTTGTATGCCTATGAATACATATATGTGCACAGCAATGCATGTGTAAATGCCATGCACTAAAATGAAGAGAAAATAGTATCTATTTGTGTTCTATTTTAGAATTTCAATATTTTGTTCATAAAGAAAACAGTATCTATTTTTTATTTTGGAATAGTTTTGAAGTAAATAACAATAGTGAATAGATAAGGTGTTGAGGAAGACTCAAAACAGTAGCTTAGAATAGGTCTGCCATCAGGACCCCAAAACCTCCTTTGCTGTTGCCAAAAGTGTGCAGGTAACCCGAGTTCATCAATGGATTCCATAATGTGGATTTAACTACTCGTTACTCGTAATAATGCTCTCTTAACCAAATGGCTATGGAAATATGCGTGAGAGCGAAACCCCCTTCTGAGGGAAAATAGATATATTTGCTTAGTTTGTTTACTATTTTGAACAAAACAAAAAAAAGTAAAAGTTTCAATTAATTCGATTAACTGCCTGTATTAACCCATATATATGTTTATATGTATATATTTCCTTATTCTATGTTGATCCCTTTATTTCCCTATGGTGTTATTTAGAATGATTTTTATATGTAGCTTTGGTATCTTCCAACAATAATGGTGGAGATTATCCACTTCTTTGTTAAAATATTGATGCCAGTCAGCCCAATGATTCAAACTCTTTAGCTTTGTGCGTATTTCCAGTTTCCATATAAGAACAGACCACTTTGATCAAAGTTTTATCCTTTGATTTTTCCAATATAAAATCTTGATGGATCATGTTCTCTATTTTTTCTTTAAGGGAAAAAAGGGTATGCCTAAAATAATCTAGAAAAAGAAAATAAAAAAGAAAAGAGCTTTGTTTCAAGGATCACAAATACATGGAACATATAAGACAGTTTTGACCAGATTCTTTTCTTTCAATAGATTTTTCTTTTCAGGGTAAAATTAAAAGGCCAGATAATGGGAGAAGTTGATGAACTGGTTGAAAGAAAGAAAGCAAAAAAATAACCCACATGGCTGATGCCTGGGGCTTTGGAGGAAGCATTTGGTGGGTTAAGAGCTTTATGTGCTTGCTTTTCACGGCAATGGAGGGTTCCACTACCTTCATCTTCATCCCCACACTTGGAAAGTTAAGTGCTTAAATATTTCCAAGTTAGATCTTGTACATCCAGCAGCAAAGGTATGTTATTCCACCATGCTTATCTATTTGCTTTAGCATGTGAATGCCCTTTTCGCATATATTTGTGTTATTGTCATTCTTTCTTATCTTTTTGTGGTTGGCCTTGGCAGTCAATGATTGAATTGAGTCGTACCCAAGATGAAGAAGTTGGAGATGGAACAACATCTGTCATTGTTCTTGGTATATCTTTATACAGCAGAATGCTGTTTATGTGCTATGTTTGATATTTTTTAACGTAGTAGTTAATTATCCAGTTTTATTCTTTTATCTATAAGATGTTTTTTTTGAAGAACTGGTAAAATTTTCAGAAGCTCAATGGAATTTTAATTGCCATGGGTTCGTGTGTTTATCCATGATTTAATCAACATGTTAGGATCCAATTGCCTTTAGTACTTATATTTGGTGTACTTTTTGGTGCAGCTGGTGAGATGCTTCATGTTGCAGAAGCTTTTATTGAGAAAAATTATCATCCTACGGTTATTTGTCGAGGTAAAGTACCATTAACCATAAACCCCAACCCTATGATAATATATAATAATTATATTAAATATTTTAAATGCAATTAATAATCTAATTTTTTGTTTTCTTTTATGAGTTTATGTCCCACTTGCTTTTATGTCGATTTCCATATTTAAATGTTCAGCCGTTCCATTCCACTGTTGCCACCCCTATTTTGTTTCGTCACAATTACACAATGGAGGTTAAGAGAGTAAATTACATTATTTAAATGTAATTTTTAATTTAATAATATATGGGAAATAATTGAAGTAAAGAAAGGGGCAGGATGGTGATTTGAGTGTGTGCATGTGGAGACTGTCTTTTCAGTAGCAAGTAGATCCATTTCCAAGCTCATATGCTTCACCGCTTTGCTTCTTTTCTTGTTTTCCTGCTCTACTTTCACTTCTACTGGTAAGTGTCCACTTCTACTTCAATCTGGTTCTTTATTTACTTCAAGATAGTTGGAGCTTGAATGTTTTTTCATTGTTTCAGTTTTGGAATCTGCCTTTTGTTGATATAAAAAGGCAAATTGGGTTATATTACAATCTGTATCCAAGACATAGAACCTATCAACATTTTTGTAAGCAGTTGATGGATATGATATACTTAATAAAGATTGAAAGATTTGGGTAATACAAGAGAAAGATTGAAATTTATTATTGAGTTATCATTATTTTATTTATTTATTTCGGTTTTGATTTGTTATTTTTTAATGGATTTTCGTTTTTGCCATTTGAAGTAAATGGATGGCCACTAATCAAACATAATTGTTATATGTAATAGAAAATTAATGTATCTTTTTCTTTTAAATACTGTCCCCCTTTAAAAAAAATCAAGTACACTTTTTGTTATTTTTGTTCTGACAAACTAGACTTGCATAAAACCAAATGGAGCCTCAATGTATCCACCTTGGGTATGAACGAAATGAGTTTTATTTATTTATTTAAATAATTGATTTCCGTGGCGTCCATGATTCACATGGTGATTTATTTAGGCTATATGTCGTGAGGACATTGATTACCTTCCTTTAGTTGTATAACTTCTGATTTATTATTGGCTTGTATATATGTTTTCAGCAACTTAGTTTAATTACTTTAGTACAGAGATGTTTGCTTTTCAAGCTGAGATTAACAGCTTCTTAGTTTAATTATCAACACTTTCTACAGCAACAAGGAGATCTTTCTTCGTGAGCTCATTAGTAATGCTTCTGATGTAAGTCTTGCTGTTTTCTGTTTTAACTTTTTTTTTTGGTCGTCAATATGGAGATTTTTTTTAATTACTTTATTATAATTTGGCCTTTTCTTCATTTGTCCAGTGGTGACCAGTAGTAATTAAGAATTATAATCAAGACAATACTAATTAAATTAAATAGTTTTGAGATCCCAAAATCCAGAAAGAATGTTTTTCATTTTTGGTCATGCCTCAATTTTTGTCTGATATCTGAGTTATTCATTCAGGCATGTATCAGATTCAAGAAGCAAACCAAATGGTTGAGGAATTCATGCTTGCTGCCCATGTTTCAGTTGCCAAACAAATCCGTGATTGTTTTCCTTCTTGTTCGCTACTAAGGTAAACTTGTTTTTTCTGTACTTCTTTGCTATAATGTTCTTGTGGGACTTGCATTTCTATTGTACCTCTTCTTTCATTCACTGTCTAGTTCTGGTTTGTGCTTATGATTTAACCATAAGGTTTATCCCATCAAAAAAATTATTTTATTTTTGTAAATGCCAGCAGAAATCCTAACCAGTTTATGATCTTGCGTAAATTTATATCACTGGAATTATTTATCATAGGATAAATAAGATTGCATGTTAGTATTTTTAATGTGAACCACTTGGTCCAAGATGGTGTTTAATCATAAAATTAGCATTAGCGGATGATAATTGTCACTATTATACATCGTGTAATCTCTTCAACAATCCAGATTATCAATGGAAAATTCCAGTGTTGTGGCTATTTCTTTGACATTGACACTGCTGTTTGTTTGGCACTCGGCCTTGCCTCCCTGACATTAATTTTTGGTTCAGGCGGCATCCAACTCCCACGAGAGAAATGCTTGAACCTTTGTTGTGCATTGCTACTGCCATTGGACTCAACTTGGATGTTTCATCATCAAAGGCGTTGGCTGATTGTTTAATTGTGCTGGTGCTGGATTTGACACCACCTATTTTCAGTAGCAGGAGCTTGATTTTTCTTGTGAGTTGGATAAACACATAACATAATATAGACTTATGAAATTTCTTGTGTATTGGTTGAGTTTCTATTTATTTGTTAAATAGGTTTGTGCCTATGGAACATAAATGGATTTGTATAGGAATTGTTATCAAAGTAATGCTAAAGGATTTGCTTAAGCGAGTAGAGGGATAGGAATGGATTTGTATAAAAATTGTTATCTAATTAAAGCTTGTTTGGTGATGTGATAATTGTGCTGTTCATTTATATAATTTTTATTTTTTTTAATTTTTATGATTTTTAGCGGCGTTTTTTTGAAAAGCGCCGCTAAAAGCCCCTACCTTTAGCGGCGCTTTTTCACAACAAACGCCACTAAATTTTGCGGCGCTTGCTTTAGCGGCGTTTTTTGCGGCGCTTTCGAAAGCGCCGCAAATACTATTAATGGCGCTTAAAAACGTCGCTAAAAGCCCAAAAAAATGCCACTAAAAGTCTGTTTTGGTGTAGTGTTAGCTGGAGTGTGCTCTCTGAAATGGAAATGTGCGCACATGAATTTGAATTGATGGACCCAAATTTATACACTAAAGTGTACCCCTGAAAATCCATTGAAATTTCAAGAAATTCAACGGGATAAATATGGAAAAATAACAAGGGAATGAAAATCATGGTATTGATGAGCTCATCAATCATGGTATATATTATGTGATATAAGGAAATACGAGTTGATGAGACATGAACATAGAACTTGGTTGATGAATGAGTTCATTTGTGATTATATATTTGTACACCCTTGAGTGTATTATCCGTATGAATTGGTATTCCAAATGAGTTAATGAGAAGATTTCTAATATGAAATAATCTGAATTCTAAATGAAATATTATGAAAACGTATTTGAAATACATTGGTATGTCTTGTATATGTTATTTGAGTTCATAATTTGGAAAGTAAATGTATATGGAAATATGAGATGATGATACCTGTACATGGAATTTATTGGTGGATACGTACATCCAAATTTATATGATAGATTTTAGTGAATATTGAAATTGGTCTCAATAAGTGATTTGTCAATTTAAATTGTGATTGGCAGGAAGAGTTAGTGAATTGCATGTTTATGAATTGTTACACGTATTTGTCAAAATACGAGGAAATGGTGGTAATTGATACATGGAAATATGAGACTATGATATATATAAAAACATGGCATATGTTTGATAAATGTGTTCATTCATAATTATAGAATTGTGCACCTCAAGTGCACTATATGTGTAAAGATGATGTTTCAAATGATTTGATAAGTAAAACTCCAATATGAAGTAGTTTGAAACCAAGACAAATTGTTCTAAAAATGTACATGAAATACAGAGGTATGATTGTTATATGTTATATGAATACATAATGTGAAAAAGTATAAGTACAAGAGAAATTTAATGAGAATTGAGCCTATATACGTTTCTTGTTAATTATATGAAGTGTGTGACTAACAAATGGTATTAAGTATAAGACTCGGTTGAATATTTTAAATTGGTTTTTATATGTATTAAATGTGGGTGAAGAATAAGGATCAAATGAGTGAGAAATATGGTTTGGAAAATAGCCTTATTTGTGAAAATTAACTTTACCACACGGTCTATCAACACGGGCGTAGTGTAACACCCCAAACCCGGCCCAAACATTATGACCGAATTTGGTATGTTACAGAGGAAAACATTTTGTAAAATTCCTTTAAGCCGATTTAAGGTTCGTCAAAACATTTTATTTTCAATTGTCTTGTTAAAA
Organism: Gossypium australe; assembly: GCA_005393395.2. Lineage (NCBI taxonomy): Eukaryota > Viridiplantae > Streptophyta > Magnoliopsida > Malvales > Malvaceae > Gossypium > Gossypium australe. The sequence continues at coordinate 131,764,320 of CM016626.1, read as the reverse complement.
ACCCTTGAGGTGTGTGAAGCACACAGTACTTAGTTCGTTTAAAAATATATTAAGTCAGATTGTTACCGGTTTCAGATGTACCCGATGGCACAGAAAAAACATTTCACGTTTGAATTTAAGAAAATTTTTGTAATCATTTTAAAGTCACTAAGTGATTTAAACAAATTATCCAAACATGTAAAATAATAAAAATAATCTTAGGAGGCCTTATTACAACTGAACAGATAAAACCAAAATAAAATAAAACAATTCAAAATCCATTTAATCTATATTTTCACTGCATGGCCACCTCGAGTCCATCCGGCTCCTCATCCTCGATCTACGAGTCACCTAAAAAATATTAAAGGAGAAGGTGAGTCACCAAGACTCAATGTGTAACCCTTCCCCCGGTTTAGTGCAACATCATACACAAATCATATCTAAATTTAACATGCACAAGGTTCAATATGCACCCAACCTAGCCATCCAACACCTTTCTCTACCCCGTGTGGTACCAAACCACTGGTGGTGCCAAACCACTGGTGACTTAAAGTCACGATATCCATCAATATTGTGGTGCCAAACCACTGGTGACTCGAAGTCACAAATCATGTGTTGTGGGGCCAACCCACGTGTGATACCAAATCACTGGCGTCAATCCCATAATGTCATCTGTGGGGCCAACCCACTGTGGTGCTAAGCCACGGGGATGAGACGCTATGAGGTGCCAAACCTCTGGTGACCGAAGTCACGAAATGTGGTACCAAACCACTGGTGTCCGTCGACACGAATATCACTTCCCCCTCCACTCGTTTAATCCCACATCAATCAATGATATGCATTTAACAGATATCATGCCAATATGTTTATTTAACAACATTTAACAGATTTATCATCAGCCATATATTATAGCACATATACCAAATATGTCATGCTTCCCAAAAGCATCATAAGAGAGCTCATAACAACAAGGACTTACCTGAATCCTTGCTTATACCTTTATGGTATTAAATCCAAATCTACATCAAACCAGTTTAGCATACACAATGCATTTAGCACAGTTATTAGTTATAGAGTGTGTATGTACACACCTGTTTCTAACGATAGCTCTAAATCCCGAAGAGACAATCGGCCACACAAGATATCCTTGCCCCTATATTCGGCCACACATAAGGTTAGTGTCATAGACCATTCGGCCAAACCCAAAATAATTCCAAAGGGTTACACATGAACCCGAAACCTTACCTACACGTCCTTTGAATACTAGCCAACACACACCAAGTGTTTCTGCTTCCCTATAATCGGCAATCACATACCCATATTAATGGCCTTCAGCTTTCGAACACTAAATAAATAATTTACTAAAATAGATCCTTACCACCTCTTACCAAGTTCGATTGCAAATAAATGGATGCTTGACTAATACTTCAAAATCCCAGAGCACCTAGACAGAATCGGTTTCAACACACTGATTAGCCAAATCATCAGTATATTTTGGCCCTTTTTCATTCATCCAAATCGACAGAGAACAAGAGAGGAGAAAAATAAGCATTTGGCTATAACCACTTACCTTTTTCAAATCGATTGACAAAGAAATCTCGAAAGCACCTATGCTAATCTCAGTATTCGGCCAAAGTGAGTTTGATAGGAAGAAAAGAAATTTCGGCACACAGATAGGGAGTAGATTCGGCTAGAGGAAGAAAGAAATAATGAGAAAAGAAGATGGGATTTCGGCAAAGAAAGAGTAGAGAGAGAGTTTCGGTTTTAAGCACAAAGGAGTAAAAGAGAAAAAGGATGGAAGATGAGTGAGTAGGGGAAGATTCGGCTACTAACCAAGAAGGAAGAAAAGTATTTGAGTAAAGAAAATAAAGGCTTAGAACCTTAAGGACTTTCGGCTCATGCTTAATGAAGGAAAAAGTTTTGGTTTCTATGATATGTGCTAGCCGAAATTGCCAACTAGGTGCCTAAAGAAAATTTGGCACACCCCTTGCTTGATCACCAAGCCGTCCACTCCTCTCCAACAAGGAGTTTAAGATTTCGGCAAACTCCCAAAATTCCTCTTGGCCACCCATTTGAAAATATTCAAAAGAATTTGAATAAATCAAATTCCTTCTTTTTCTCCTTGCCACCCTTTTTAGATTATTCACATAAAATCTAATTAAAATGCTAATAATATCCTTATTATCCTAAAGTTTAAAATTAAGCAATTCTCTCTCTCTCTTGCCGTCCAAAATAAAGAGCAAAAAGGGAAATTCCACGACTCGAACATAGGCTCCCCTTGCTCCTCTTGTGGCGTCAATTCCAGCTCCTAAGTGGCCTCCCTCTTGCCACTTTACCAAGGCCTTATTAGCGTCAAATAATCCCTCATTTAAACTTGTAACCCCTACCTACTGAGGCTCCCTATCTTTAAAGCTTACAAATAAAAATTTTTCTACTATTCAAGCCTATTCAAAGTTCATAATTAAGTCCTACTACACCACGAATAACATCACAGCAATCCAATCATAAGCAAAACAGTTTAATCACAAATAACCCCAATTTTAGGATGTTACAGTTCTACCCCCTTAAAATAATTTTGGCCTCGAAATTACCTGATCAGAAGAGGTGGGGGTATTGCTGCCGCATCACATCCTCGGGTTCCCACGTAGCTTCCTCCGCACCATGGTTTCGCCATAGCACTTTCACCAAGGGTACTGACTTCCTACGTAGAACCTTGACATCTCGATCTAAGATCTGGACTGGCTCCTCCTCGAAAGATAAGTCTGAGTTAATCTCAATCTCTGCCACTGGCACAACGTGTGATGGATCTGACCGATATCGCCTAAGCATCGACACATGGAAGACATCATGAATTTGCCTTAACTCTGCCGGCAACTCGAGCTGATAAGCTACCGGTCCCACTCGCTTCAACACTGTATATGGCCCAATGAACCTAGGGCTTAGCTTCCCTTTTCGCCCAAACCGCAACACCTTCTTCCAAGGCGACACCTTCAGAAAAACCTTATCTCCTACCTCATATTCCATTTCCTTGCGCTTGAGATCGGCATAAGACTTTTGCCTATCTGATGCCTCCTTGAGACGAGCCCGAATCATCTTAACTTTATCTTCAGTTTCTGCTACCAACTCCGGACCCAAGACATGTCGTTCACTTAATTCCGTCCAACACGTAGGGGTACGGCACTTCCGTCCATACAGTGCCTCGAATGGTGCCATCTGAATGCTCGCTTGATAACTATTGTTATAAGCGAACTCTGCCAACGGTAGATACTCCTCCCAACTACCACTGAAGTCCAAAATACAGCCCCTCAGCATATCTTCTAAGATCTGAGTCACTCTTTCTGATTGTCCATCAATTTGCGGGTGAAAAGCTGTGCTGAAGTCCAATTTCGTTCCCAAAGCCTGATGCAAAGCTCTCCAAAACCTTGACGTAAACCTCGGATCTCTATCCGAGATAATCGATACTGGCACACCATGCAATCTTACTATCTCGGCTACATATAACTTTGCTAGCTTCTGAAGCGAATAATCTACCCTTACTGGTATGAAATGCGCTGACTTGGTTAGTCGATCCACAATTACCCAAACCGAGTTCTTTTTACTAGGTGTGAGGGGTAGTCCGCTGACAAAATCCATCGTGATCCTCTCCCATTTCCACTGAGGGATCTTCACTGGTTGAAGTAGACCCGATGGCAACTGATGTTCAGCCTTAACCTGCTGACATGTTAGACACTTCCCCACAAATTCAGTCACCTCGCGCTTCAACCCAGGCCACCAGAACTGTTTCCGCAAATCTCCATACATCTTGCTACCTCCCGGATGCATAGCGTATGGGCTGTTATGTGCATCCTTAAGAATTCTCTGCCTCAATTCCACATCTTTCAGCATACAAGCTCGCCCTTGAAAGCATAATACTCCATCATCGGACAAGATATACCCTTCTAAACCACCATCTTGAACTTGCAATCTCCGTGTATTCAGACTTTCATCTACTAACTATTTTTCCTTAATCTCCTCGATCCAAGTCGACTTAACTTGCAGTTCTGCCAAAAGACTTCCATCGTCATATAGACTCAAATGGGCAAACATCGCCCTTAAGTCCGCCACGACCTTCCGACTTAACGCGTCAGCCACCACGTTAGCTTTGCCCGGATGGTACTCAATTGAACAGTTGTAGTCCTTCAACAGCTCAATCCACCATCGCTGCCTCAAGTTCAAATCCTTCTGAGTTAAAAGATACCTCAGACTTTTGTGATCCGTGTAGACTATCGACTTCTCCCCATACAAGTAATGTCTCCATATCTTCAAAGCGAAGACTACTGCCGCTAACTCCAAGTCGTGAGTTGGATAGTTAACCTCATGCGGTCTTAGTTGACGGGACGCATAGGCCACTACCCTCCCTTCCTGCATTAACACACATCCCAAACCAGTATGGGACGCATCACAGTAAACCGTGAACAACTTCCCTGCCTCAGGCTGTACTAGAACTGGAGTTTCCGTCAGAATCTTCCTTAGCTTGTCAAAACTTCCCTGCTGTTTCTCCGACCAAACAAATGGAACCCCTTTTCTTAGTAACTTAGTCAACGGCGCCGCGATTAAAGAGAATCCTTCCACAAACCTTCGATAGTACCCTTCCAGACCCAGAAAACTCCAAACTTCTGCCACCGTCGTAGGTGGTTTCCAATCTAACACCGCTTCGATCTTGCGAGGATCCACTCTAATCCCTTCAGCTGACACCACGTGACCTAAGAAAGCCACCTCACTAAGCCAAAATTCGCACTTACTGAATTTGGCGAATAACTGCTTTTCTCTCAAAACTTGTAGAACTATCCGCAAATGCTTATCATGCTCTTCATCCATCCTTGAGTAAACCAATATGTCGTCTATAAACACCACGACAAATTGATCCAAGTACTGCTGAAACACTCTATTCATTAAGTCCATGAATGCTACCGGCGCGTTGGTCAACCCAAATGGCATCACCAAAAACTCGTAATGCCTATACCGAGTACGGAATGTCGTCTTGTGAACATCAACCTCCTTTACCTTAAGTTGATGATAACCCGACCTAAGATCTATCTTCGAGAACACCGATGCACCCTTCAGTTGGTCAAACAGGTCATCAATCCGAGGCAACGGATACTTGTTTTTGATCGTTAGCTTATTCAGTTGGCGGTAGTCGATACACATCCGCATTGAACCATCCTTTTTCTTGACAAACAGCACAGGTGCTCCCCATGGAGATATACTTGGTCGGATAAATCCTCGGTCCAAGAGCTCCTGAATTTGAGCCTTCAGCTCCACCAATTCCTTCGGTGCCATTCGGTACGGTGCTATGGACACTGGCGCTGTTCCGGGCAACAAGTCTATACCGAATTCAACTTTCCGATCCGGAGGCAGACCTGGAAGTTCCTCTGGAAACACATCAGTGAATTCCCTTACTGTTCGGACCTTCTCAACTGCTGACTCCTTAGCCTCCAAGGCACAAATTCAAACCAAAAACGCCTCACAGCCTTTCTTGACCATTTTCTCCGCCTTCAATACAGAGACCACATTGGATAGGTAATCTCTTCTATTACCTATCATGACCATTTCATCACCCTCAGCCGTCTTTAGAACCATACGCTTAGCAGCGCAATCCAACCTTGCCTGGTACTTCACCAGCCAATCCATTCCGAGAATCAAATCGAATTCTTGAAACGGCAGCTCCATCAAATCCGCTAAGAACACTACCCCTTGGAGTTCTAGGGGTACATCTCTATATAGCTTGTTTACAACTACAGATTGACCTAGAGGGCTAATGACTGTCATCTCCTTAGAAATAGTCTCAAAGTCTATGTTCATAGTCTCTACCACACTACTAGCAACGTATGAATGCGTTGAACCCACATAATTAATGCAACATATGGAAGACCAAAAATTAGGAACGTACCGGTTATGACGTCCGGTGTGTCACCCTCCTCTCGACGCCTTGCTGCATAGACTAAACCAGGCTGCCTTGCTTCTGTGTTGCCTGCCCCTCTTCCCAGAATTCCGCGACCTCGATTAGAACCATTGCTTCCTCTACCATTACCACGACCCCTCTATGGTGGTCCTACATTTCTAGCCTGAGTACGGTTCTGACCCTCTGGCTGATTCTTTGCCAACTTTCGAGGACAATCCCTTACACGGTGATCCAAAGATCCACATTCAAAACATCCCCTTTCACTGGTCCAACAACCTCCCCAATGTGATTTCCTACAGCGATTATACTGAGCTGGTCTCTGATTAGTAGCCATGGGCCTCCCTGTCTGATTCGGCCCACTCTGTCTAGCCCTCTTCTGTGCGTTACTACCCGATCCAGACGACCCAAAGCCTCTTTTCTGCTTGTTCCTATCGTAGTTCTGTCTCACGGACTCCTTAACCCCTTCGGCTACCTTAGCCTTTTCCACCAAGACAGCAAACTCACGCTCCTGCTATGGAGCAATCAGCAACCTTAAATCGTCCCTCAGTCCGTCTTCAAAGTAGACACAACGTTCATGCTCCGTTGACACAATTCCCCGAGCATAGCGGCTCAGCCTCAAGAATTTGGCTTCATACTCCGACACTGACTTATTTCCTTGTACCAACCCCAGAAAAGCTTTCCTCTGCGCATCAGTGTAGCCGGTGCCCACATACTTTTTCTGATAAGCAGCTTTGAAGTACTCCCAAGTAAGATCATCTGCCGTAGCACCATCTCGAACTGTGAGCCACCACTGATATGACTCATCCTTTAGAAGCGACACCGCTCCTTTCAGCTTCTTCTCATTCGTCAGATCGAGATCATCCATGATTCTCTCAGTCGATTCTAACCAATACTCTGCCGTGCTGGGTGCCACACCCGATACACCCCGGAACACCTCAGCTCTGTTAGCTCGAAGTCTCTCAGGTACTGACTTCCGAGCTCCTCCACCTCCACCCATTCCTGCTACTCTTTCCAGAACCCGCAGCATCGCTTGTGACACTGCGTCATCACCCGTCTGATCCTGCTCCTCGGCTCCAAAAGTTGGGGGTGGTGGCGGTGGTACCTCATTCTCAGATCCCTGACCCGACCTAACGGGTTCTGACACGGTCATCCTGCCCCTACCGCGTCCACGACGGCCACGTCCTGTAGAGTTCATTTCTAGCGATTGAGGCTTAGTCTGATTAAGAAATTTTTATGGATTAGTAACTGTTTCACTGATTATCCACGAAGAAATTTTATGAAGAAAGTTTAATAGGGATTCTTTCGATCAATCAAAGTTTTAAGTCCTCTATCCTAGTTCACACAGAAAAGCACATCCATTCCCTAATACCTTTCATACACATTCACTCTTCGGACATTTCTGTCCGTTTCTATCCCAGGGGTATTTTCGTCATTTTCCTACAGGGGTATTTTTGTAATAAACCGAAGAAATTTTGAAAACTTTAGTAAATCAAGACATTTTGTAACTTCTAAAACTGAGGAGTATTTTCGAAAAATTCTCAATTTGAAGGTATGGCAGAATTTTGAAAACCAGGGGTATTTTGGTAATTTTGTCAATCAGGGGTAATTTTGTAAATTTCCAAAGTCAGGGTATTATTTTGAAATACATAATGTTGGATACTTTTGTAAAGTAAGAAAATTTTATTGAAATCGGGGTAATACGGTAATTTTAGAAAGCAAGGGCATTTTCGTAATTTTGCCACTAGGGCATTTTGGTAATTTTGGTAAGTTGAAAAATATTTTGAAAATTTTCCAAAAATAAATTTTTGCTGCTATTAAAAGGAGTATCGTAATGATTTTTAAAACTTAGAGCTTTCCTAAAACAGGGTTAATCCCTTTCGGGTTTTATTTAGTGTGTTTAGCCTATGACCGAGTCCCCTTGGTTAGGGTGAACCGAAGCTACGCACCAGGTAGGATTCCTGCGAAGAGGAGGTGAGTCACGAGGACTGCTTAAGTACCAAGCTCTTCTGGATCCAATCCTAGACATGCGCACTAGGGTTACCACACCCTAACTCGGCGACTTGGTCGTAGGTTTGTTTAATTAGGCATTTAAAGTCTTATGTACTTTGTTGGGGTAAAACTAGTCCTAAGGTTCAAACACCTATCATACTAACTACGTTCCATACCTACCCTTCTACAAATAATAATCCACACAGAAGTTAGAGGTACTTACCTGGGCGGATTGGTGCCGGAGACTCGATGCCATGCTGTTTAAAAACCCAGAAATATTTCAAAAAGGCCTACCAAAACATTTTGGGCCTTGGGCCCCCACAGTCGAGCTACAAACTGGGCTCTGATACCAATTTTGTAACACCCCAAACCCGGCCCAAATATTATGACCGAATTTGGTATGTTACAGAGGAAAACATTTTGTAAAATTCCTTTAAGCCGATTTAAGGTTCGTCAAAACATTTTATTTTCAATTGTCCTGTTAAAAACCCTTGAGGTGTTTGAAGCACATAGTACTTAGTTCATTTAAAAATATATTAAGTTAGATTGTTACCGGTTTCAGATGTACCCGATGCCACAGAAAAAACATTTCACGTTTGAATTTAAGAAAATTTGTGTAATCATTTTAAAGTCACTAAGTGATTTAAACAAATTATCCAAACATGTAAAATAATAAAAATAATCTTAGGAGGCCTTATTACAACTGAACAGATTAAACCAAAATAAAATAAAACAATTCAAAATCCATTTAATCCATATTTTCACTGCATGGCCACCTCGAGTCCATCCGGCTCCTCATCCGCGATCTACGAGTCACCTGAAAAATATTAAAGGAGAAGGTGAGTCACCAAGACTCAATGTGTAACCCTTCCCCCGGTTTAGTGCAACATCATACACAAATCATAACTAAATTTAACATGCACAAGGTTCAATATGCACCCAACCTAGCCATCCAACATCTTTCTCTACCCCGTGTGGTACCAAACCACTGGTGACTTAAAGTCACGATATCCATCAATATTGTGGTGCCAAACCACTGGTGACTCGAAGTCACAATTCATGTGTTGTGGGGCCAACCCACGTGTGATACCAAATCACTGGCGTCAATCCCATAATGTCATCTGTGGGGCCAACCCACTGTGGTGCTAAGCCACGGGGACGAGACGCTATGAGGTGCCAAACCTCTGGTGACCGAAGTCACGAAATGTGGTACCAAACCACTGGTGTCCGTCGACACGAATATCACTTCCCCCTCCACTCGTTTAATCCCACATCAATCAATGATATGCATTTAACAGATATCATGCCAATATGTTTATTTAACAACATTCAACAGATTTATCATCAGCCATATATTATAGCACATATACCAAATATGTCATGCTTCCCAAAAGCATCATAAGAGAGCTCATAACAACAAGGACTTACCTGAATCCTTGCTTATACCTTTATGGTATTAAATCCAAATCTACATCAAACCAGTTTAGCATACATAATGCATTTAGCACAGTTATTAGTTATAGAGTGTGTATGTACACACCTGTTTCTAACGATAGCTCTAAATCCCGAAGAGACAATCGGCCACACAAGATATCCTTGCCCCTATATTCGGCCACACATAAGGTTAGTGTCATAGACCATTCGGCCAAACCCAAAATAATTCCAAAGGGTTACACATGAACCCGAAACCTTACCTACACGTCCTTTAAATACTAGCCAACACACACCAAGTGTTTCTGCTTCCCTATAATCGGCAATCACATACCCATATTAATGGCCTTCAGCTTTCGAACACTAAATAAATAATTTACTAAAATAGATCCTTACCACCTCTTACCAAGTTCGATTGCTAACAAATGGAGGCTTGACTAATACTTCAAAATCCCAGAGCACCTAGACAGAATCGGTTTCAACACACTGATTAGCCAAATCATCAGTATATTTTGGCCCTTTTTCATTCATCCAAATCGACAGAGAACAAGAGAGGAGAAAAATAAGCATTCGGCTATAACCACTTACCTTTTCAAATCGATTGACAAAGAAATCCCGAAAGCACCTATGCTAATCTCAGTATTCGGCCAAAGTGAGTTTGATAGGAAGAAAAGAAATTTCGGCACACAGATAGGGAGTAGATTCGGCTAGAGGAAGAAAGAAATAATGAGAAAAGAAGATGGGATTTCAGCAAAGAAAGAGTAGAGAGAGAGTTTCGGTTTTAAGCACAAAGGAGTAAAAGAGAAAAAGGATGGAAGATGAGTGAGTAGGGGAAGATTCGGCTACTAACCAAGAAGGAAGAAAAGTATTTGAGTAAATAAAATAAAGGCTTAGAACCTTAAGGACATTCGGCTCATGCTTAATGAAGGAAAAAGTTTTGGTTTCTATGATATGTGCTAGCCGAAATTGCCAACTAGGTGCCTAAAGAAAATTCGGCACACCCCTTGCTTGATCACCAAGCCGTCCACTCCTCTCCAACAAAGAGTTTAAGATTTCGGCAAACTCCCAAAATTCCTCTTGGCCACCCATTTGAAAATATTCAAAAGAATTTGAATAAATCAAATTCCTTCTTTTTCTCCTTGCCACCCTTTTTAGATTATTCACATAAAATCTAATTAAAATGCTAATAATATCCTTATTATCCTAAAGTTTAAAATTAAGCAATTCTCTCTCTCTCTTGTCGTCCAAAATAAAGAGCAAAAAGGGAAATTCCACGACTCGAACATAGGCTCCCCTTGCTCCTCTTGTGGCGTTAATTCCAGCTCCTAAGTGGCCTCCCTCTTGCCACTTTACCAAGGCCTTATTAGCGTCAAATAATCCCTCATTTAAACTTGTAACCCCTACCTACTGAGGCTCCCTATCTTTAAAGCTTACAAATAAAAATTTTTCTACTATTCAAGCCTACTCAAAGTTCATAATTAAGTCCTATTACACCACGAATAACATCACAGCAATCCAATCATAAGCAAAACAGTTTAATCACAAATAACCCCAATTTTAGGATGTTACACGTAGAACCCTTGTAAATGAAATAAATTTTGGGATTTTGCAAAAAATTTCATACGATTCTAATTTAGTCCCGACCCGTTCGTAATACATGATTTGGACCTCGAGGGTTCGTTAAAGAAACTTTTATAATCAATTTCGGTTTTGAGCGATAAATGGTTTAAATTGTCTGTAAGAGTTTCGTACTCTTCGGTAATGCCTCGTACTTTATTCCGGCAACGGATACGGGTAGGGGGTGTTAGAAGTGCAACCTGAGTCGGGAAAAGAATTTGTGATTTTTAGCAATGTGTCATTGAACAGTCTTGGTTGTGTGTTGATGCAAGAGGGTAAAGTGGTAGCTTATGCCTTGAGACAGTTGAAGCCGCACGTAAAGAAGTGTCCAACGCACGACTTGGAATTAGCCGCTATAGTGTTCGCTTTAAAGATTTGGAGACACCATTTATTCGATGAGAAGTGTCACATCTTTACCGATCACAAGAGTTTAAAGTATTTAATGACTCAGAAAGATTTAAATTTGCGACAACGGAGATGGCTTGAACTATTTAAAGATTATGAGTTAGTGATCGACTATCACCCAGGGAAAGCGAACGTAGTCGCAGATGCTTTAAGTAGAAAGTCTTTGTTTCCTTTGAGGGCGATGAATATGCGGTTAACCTTATCTGATGATGGATCGATTTTGGCCGAGTTGAGAGCTAGACCGGTATTTCTTCAACAAATTTGTGAAGCTCAGAAAGGTGATAATGAGTTGCAAGCTAAAAGAGTTCAATGCAACTCAAATGGTGATTCAGAATATCAGATTGGATCTGATGATTGTTTGAGGTTCTATGGTAGGATTTGTGTACCAAAAAATACTGAACTGATTCAGAAAATTCTTCACGAGGCACATAATGGTTGTCTATCTGTTCGTCCTGGAAGTACAAAGATGTATAATGATTTGAAGAATATTGGTGGTCAGGCATGAAACGAGACATTTTAGAGTTTGTAATGAGATGTTTGATTTTTCAACAAGCCAAAGCCGAACATCAAGTGCCTTTGGGTTTACTTCAGCCTGTAATGATACCCGAGTGGAAATGGAATAAAGTTACGATAGTTTTCATATCAGGGTTACCTTTGACTCTGAAGAAGAAAGATGATGTTTGGGTCTTTGTTGATAAATTGACGAAATCGGCTCATTTCATTCCGGTACGTACTGATTATTCACTTGATAAACTAGTTGAATTGTATATTGCTTAGATTGTTAGATTACACAGGGTGCCTACTTCTATTATTTCAGATAGAGACCCGAGATTCATGTCGCGATTTTAGAAGAAATTGCAAGAAGTGTTGGGTACAAAGTTGAATTTTAGTACTCCATTTCATCCACAAACTGACAGTCAATCTGAGATAGTGATTCAAATTCTCAAAGATATGCTTCGCTCTGTTGTGTTTTAGAGTTCAAAGGTAGTTAGGAGAAATACCTACCATTGATCGAATTTGCTTATAACAATAGTTATCAATCGAGTTTAAAGATGGCACCGTATGAAGCATTGTATGGCTGCAAGTGTCAAATTCCGCTGTACTAGACCGAGCTTAGTGTGAAGCAGAATCATGAGGTTGATTTGATTAGAGAAACCGAAGAGAAAGTGAAAGTAATTCGTGATTGTTTGAAAGTAGCTTCGGATCAACAGAAATTGTACGCGAATTTGAAACGGAAGGATATTGAATTTCAGATCGAGGATAAAGTGTTTCTAAAAGTGTCTCCGTGGAAGAAAATTCTTAGATTTGGTCGTAAAGGCAAGTTGATTCCGCGTTTCATTGGGCTGTATGAGATTATTACAAGAATAGGGCCAGTGGCATATCAGCTAGCTTTGCCTTCAGAGTTAGAAAGGATCCACAATGTATTTCATGTGTCGATGTTGCGACGATATTGATCAGATCCATCACATGTAATCTCGCCATCAGAGATTGAGATTAGACCTGATATGTCATATGGTGAAGAACCAATCAAAGTGTTAGCTCGAGAGGTTAAACAGTTGAGGAATAAAAGCATAGCTCTAGTGAAACTTTTGTGGCAACGACATGGGGTCGAAGAGGCTACGTGGGAACCCAAGGAAGCTATGAGAAAATAGTACCCTAACCTCTTTTCTGGTAAGATTTTCGGGGACAGAAATCCCTAGGGGGGAGAGTTGTAACAGCCCGTTTTTGGGTCAAATCAAAACAGTGGTTTCGGGACCACAAATCAAAAGTAGAAGTATTTATTTATTTACTATTTTAAGGTCTACAGCATGATGGAATAATTGTGTGAAAATTTTGTTAAGAATTTTATTGATTGAGTACTCAATTTGTCTAGAAGGACTAAATTGCAATAGGTGCAAAACTTGAATTCTATAAGTTAAAGGTGTCTAATTGCTATGAAATTTTAATTGGAAGTCCTTCTGCAGTAGTTAGACTATTATACTTTAGGGTGGACAAAAATGGACATGGCTAGGTAAAATTTTAAAGTTATGCATTAGGGGTATTTTAGTAACTTGGTAAATAAAGACAAAATTAACTAAATAAAAGTGTCCATCTTCTTCAATTAAGTCCCCCATAGCCGAAATTCTCAAAAATCCATAGCTAGGGTTTTTGGCCAAGCTTTCAAGCTCGATTGTAAGTCCGTTCTTATCCCGTTTTTAATGATTTCTATATTTTTGAGATCGTTGTAACCTAATCTACCTATACCAAAGACTAATTTGAGAGAAAGTTAAAAGTCTAGAATTTTACCCATGTTGAATTGCATGTATTTTGATGTTTGACGATAGAAAAAGCATGTTTATAAAAGGGTATAAAATGTGTAGAAAGGTGATTTTCGGTAAAAACGTCAAATAGGGACTTATTTGTAAAAGGTTATAAAATGTGTAGGAAAGTGTGAATAAATGAAAAATGTGGGCTGTTATGAGTACAAGTAATATTCGACTAGGCTTGGGTTGTGATGAAATTGAATGAAATTCATTTTACCAGCCTAGGGACTAAATTGTAAAATATTGATATGTTAAGGGCAAAAATGTAATTTTTCCATTAGGTGTTTTTGGGCTGAATTGAATTATGTGATGATTAAATAAGTTAAATTTGATATTATAGATCAAGAAAATGAAGTTTGGACCTAGATCAGGGGAAAAACAAAGTATTTCACGAATAGGTCTATTACGCTATTTTTGTACCGAGGTAAGTTCGTATGTTAATAAGCATTATTGTAATTGTATTTTAAATTCTTTAATATTGCATGAACTGTATTAATGACTTTACGGACATGTTCAACAAAGATTCGGCAAATTTGAAATCCCGGTTGAACCTTAGGAATAGAATAGGATACAAGTGACATGTCACTAGGAATTTATGTGATTATGTGATTTACGTGATTCGGGTACTGGTCCTGTACGTCCTACCGATGATTGAGTATACCGGCATGTGTTACGGTTACTTGACAACTTGTGTGAGCAACACCGTGTAGGCACGTCTAGACTAACAGCTTGTGTGAGCAGGCTCGTTATCCGCTCAAGAGTGAGCTTATAAGTGATTGAGGTAGCATTGGCTACATATGTTGCACCTTGTGTGCAAGATTTTCGAGTATCCAATAGTATTCCAAGTGGTTCAACGGGTATGTCCAAGATAAGAATAAGTATGAAACGATTAAGAGATGGTACAGGTATGTGCACAGAGCTTATGAATATTAAATTTGCGCAATGATGAATTCAAGGTAAGTTTGTGATGGAATTAAATATGGTTATGAGATTAGGGTAAATTACATCATCTTATATTATGTTACGTGAATGTTAAATGTATGGTAAGATTTGCTTATTTCTTTCATACGAGCTTACTAAGCTATATAGCTTACTCCGTTTCACTTTTCATGTTTTATAGTGTCACCAAGCTATCTTGGGTTGAAGATCATCGGAGATCGCATCACATTATCAAACGATTATTTTGGGTATCGATGAACTTAACATTTTGAGTATATGGCATGTATAGGGAATTGGTCATTTTGTTATATGTGTCATTAAGATTTGGCCAAATGTGTTGGTTTGAAATTATTAAATGATTCATTTTGTATAAAGGCATGAGATTTGGCTTGTCTTTAAATTGATTGTAAGTATATATATATACATATATATATATATATATATATATATATGTATGAATTTGTGCCAATGTCTTTCGTGATGTGGGTTATAATTGCTCGTTAAATGGTTGATATGCTAGCATGGAAATTGGTACGTTTTAGTCTTGATTGTGGTTTTTTTAATTGTTATTAATACCATGGAATGTGCCATTGAAGTTTTGTATGTGTCTGTGTACATAAGGGTGGCAAATGGCTTGGTAAATAGCCTTTATTTTGTCCACACGGGTAGACACACGGGCATGTGTTTTAGCCGTGTGTCCCCTACACCTTAATTTTGAGAAACAGAATGGTCAGAATTGAGCACATGGGCAGAGACACGGGCGTGTGTCTCAGCCATGTGTGTTACACGGCCTAGAACACGGGCGTACATCTTAGCCATGTGAAACCTGCACCTAATTCGAATTAAATTAATTAACCACACAGCCTAGCACACGGACGTGTGGCATGGCCGTGTGGCGCAAGTTAGAGAGCAACCTAAATTGAACACGACCAATAGCACAGACGTGTCCCTTAGACCACACGGGCATGTGAGCCCTGCACCTTAGGAAAAATTTGTAATTTCGTGAGAAATTCTTAGAGGTCTTGATTAAGTCCAACTTGTTTCCAATGCTTGTATTGGGCCTCGATGGTCCATTTAAAGGACGTTGTGAATAATCTCGGTTAATGAATAGTACTTCTGTCAATTATCTGTAAAAGATTCTAGATGTTTTGGTAATGTTTCGAAATCCTATTCCAGCGACGAACACGGGTTAGGGGTGTTACAAACCTATTCACTGGTAAGATTTTTGGGGACGAAAATCCCTAAGGAGGGGAGAGTTGTAACAGCCCGTTTTTATCAAATCAGAACAGTGGTTTTGGAACCAAAAATACGAGGTTGAAATATTTATTTTATTTTTATTTTAAGGTCTACAGTATGAATATATGATTGTGTGAAAGTTTCGTTTAGAAATTTTATCGTTTGATTAGTCAATTTAATAAAAAGGACTAAATCGCGTTGTAACTTCCTGAAATTTGAGTATTTTCTTGTGTTAGCTTGGATATGAATGTTATTGTGTGCTTAGTATATTTGTGTGAAGGCTTGGAAATATTAGGAAGCTAGAATAATTTTTAGTATAGTTTATTTAATGAAGTGGAGTAAGTGAGCTTGACACTTAAGTTAATTTAAGTGTTAAATTAAGCATATGATGAGTTAGTGGCAAGGTGGTTATGATGCTTGGATAGTTGCTTGAGGTTAGAGGTTCGAGTAGCGTGTTTAGCAGTTTGAAGACTTTTTTTTTATGGTGTGTTCTAGCATTGATGGACGGTCAAACCTTATTCATGATAGGTTGGACTCCTATTTTTGGTAAGTTGAACATATGTTTAAGGAAAGCATGAAAGTTGGGATAAGAATCTTAAAGTTATGGTATGATGAGGGGATAAAGGCATGGAATATGGAGGATGTTTTGGAAAGTAATCCTAGGCCTTTAGTGCATGTATGTGGACGGCATGGGTGTCTAGGGGGTGGCCAAATGTTGTTAGGTGTTTTGGGGGGGATTGTTGGTCAACTTTAGCTTTTTGTGCATCTTTTGGCACTTTTCTCTTCCTCTCCAAAAACTTTTCCTTTGGCCAAAAGTACCTAGGCACTTCGGTGCAAATTTTGCTTGTGTTTTAGCCTTCTTTTTGTTGAACTAAAAATGCTATTCTCTTCCTTTCATTTTTCTCTTGAAACCGAAACAACATATGAATTTTGTGCACTTTTCTTTTAGGCAAAATAGGTGTTGGCCGAACCTTATTTCTCCCATCTCTCTCTATTTTCTTCTTTTGATTTCTGCTCAACCACATTCTCTTTCTCTTTCTTTTGGCCGAACCATTCTCTTCTTCAAACTCTCTATTTTCTTTCTTCCATTGTTGATTAAACCGAATTCTCTCTCTCACTTTTATTCTCTTATCTACTCACATACCTTTCTTCTTTCATAACCATATTGCCGAAACATTCCATTTCCTTTTTGTATTATTTTTGGCCGAATATTCAAGGGTAGATTCTCTTTTGCTTTCTTCAATCGATTTTGGTTAATAAGTAAGTATTCTTGGCCGATTTTCCTATTATATCTTTTCTCCTCTCTATGTTATTTTCTTGTGGACAAAAGTCAAACCTATGGGCATTTGTTGCAAGGTTTTAATCATTCTAGGAACCGATTTCTTTTAGGCTCTCGGGACGTTGGAAGCAATCAACCTAAGCCTCGTATCTTTGTCAATCGTTTTGGGTAAGTATAGGTAAGACTTGGTATTACAAGTGAAACTCTTTGGGATTTTGTGGTATGGCCGAATGGCCTTTGTTCATAATCTAGTATTGGCCGATTGTAGGACAAGGATCTAGTGCGGTAGATCGGATCTTCGGAAGTTAGTATTTGCGTTGGTGAAAGGTGTGTATCTTACACACTTTATAACTTGGCTCATATTTGTATATATGTGTGTTAAATAACTATTCATGTTGTTAAAGCCGATATGATGAGATTTTGAGATGATACCATGATGGTATGAATGAGGATTCGGGTAAGTCCGTTTCGATATGTTGTTAATACATGAGGATTGAAATCATGATCTACGATTTATGAGATTTTGTTATATGATTTATATCAAAGTATATTGACATGATTTGTTTATATATTGCATTGGTATGGGCAACATGAGAAGAGGGGGAAGATTGTGACTTCGGTCACCAATGATTTGGTATCACATTTGTGTCTTCGGACACCAGAGATTTGGTATCTCCAGTGATTTGGTATCACATTTGTGTCTTCGGACACCAGAGGTTTGGCACCTCATAGCGTCTCGTCCCTGTGGTTAACACCACCGTGGGTTGGCCCCACTTTTGAGATATGGGATCGACGCCAATGATTTGGTATCACACGTGGGTTGGCCCCACAACTTGATGATTTGTGACTTCGGTCACCAGTGGTTTGGCACCACCAGTGATTTGGTATCACATTCGTGTCTTCGGACACCAGAGGTTTGGCACCTCATAGCGACTCGTCCCTGTGGTTAATACCACCGTGGGTTGGCCCCACTTTTGAGATATGGGATTGTCGCCAGTGATTTGGTATCACACGTGGGTTGGCCCCACAGATGGATTATTCGTGACTACGGTCACCAGTGATTTGGTATCACAATTGTGTCTTTGGACACCGGTGGTTTGGCACCACCAGTGGTTTGGTACCACACGGGGTAGAAAAGGAGTTATGGATGGTTAGGTTGGGTGCATTATACATATATGTTGCTTTGTTATAATTTGTGTAAGTTTGCGGTATTTACTCGGGAGAGGGAATATGCACTGAGTCTTGGTGACTCACCTTCTCCCTTATCATTTCAGGTGATTCGTGAGATCGTGGATTGAGGAGCCAGATGAACTCGAGGAGGCCATGCAATAAAATTTGATTTTACATGATCTTCGATTTGGGGTACTTTAATTTATTTTGATTTGGTTTTTGTTATTTTGGGTTTGTAATAAGGCCTCTATAATTATGTTTTGGATTATTATTATGTTTTGGATATGTTTTAATATGGTTTATAAATTATTGGTTAATTTAATAATTGAGCCCAAAGTTTTCTAAATTATAAACACGCAATGGTTTTAAAATCTTACCATCAGGTAATATAAATTGTTTGATAATAAAATAGAAATTAAGTGTTTTCTACAATTTTTAATGATTTCCAAATATTGAGTTTCTACTTTCAAATGCTAATGGTTTTCAAAATAATAATTTGAGTTTTCTTAAAATGACATAAATGTTTTCTTAACTAAGTTTTAAAAGATTTACTTACAAGATTTTCAAAGTAAATTATCAGTTTTAATTTATTATACACCTGATTTCTACAAATATAGAATTTTCAAAGAGTTTTTCACTAAAAGTTAAATTGTTATTCGATTCTTTTCAGAATGTTTTCCTCAGTGACATACCAGATTCGGTCGTGGCGTATTGACCGGGTGTGGGGTGTTACAAATTGGTATCAAAGCTAAGTTCAAAAGCTCGGCTGTGGGCCCGAAGCCCAAAATGATTTAAAGTATGGTTTAAAAATGTTATTGTTGAAAATTTTATGATTGGAAAGGCATGGCCCCGAGTCTCCGGCATCAATCCGCCCTGGTAAGTACATCAAAACTGTTGATTTTGATGATATGATTATAGTGATATTGATATGACTATATAGTAGTAGGAACTACTTTAGAGACCCAAGACTATAGGTTTAGTGTACTCGCGAAATCTCTTATTAAAACTTTTCATAAAAACTGTGCTTTAAAGAAAGTGGAATATTGATTAATTCATAAAACTTTTAAATCAGATAAGTCGAGACGTTAGACATGAGTACTCGAGGTCGAGGTCGTGTTATGCGTGGACGTGGTCAAGGTAGGATGGCTGTGTCTGAGCCAGTGAGGTCTGGTCAAGGATCCGAGAATGAAGTACCACCAGTTCCTCCACCAGCGGTTGGAGTTGAGCATCAGGATCAAACGGGGGATGATGCGGTGTCTCAGGCGATGCTGCGAGTTCTTGAGAGGGTAGCTGGAGTAGGTGTAGGCGCGGGAGCTCGGAAATCAGTACCTGAGCGACTCCGAGCCAACGAAGCCGAGGTATTTTGAGGTGTTTCGGATGTAGCTCCCAGCTCGGCTGAATATTGGTTGAGGCGACGGAGCGAATCATGGATGATCTGGATCTGAATGCCGAGGAAAAACTGAAAGGGATTGTACCGCTTCTTCGTGATGAGTCATATCAGTGGTGGCTCACGGTTCGGAACGGTGCTGCGGCGGAGGATCTCACTTGGGACTTCTTTAAGGCAGCGTATCAGAAGAAATATATTGGGTCTAGTTACGTTGATGCGCAACGTAAGGCATTTCTGAGTTTGGTCCATGGGAGTAAATCCGTACCAGAGTATGAGGCTGAGTTCTTAAGATTGAGCCGGTATGCTGGAGGTATTGTGGCTTCGGAGCACGAGCGATGTATTCGATTTGAAGATGGTTTGAAAGACGAGCTGAGATTGTTGATTGCTCCACATCAGGAGCGAGAGTTTGCTGCTTTGGTTGAAAAGGCTAAGATAGCCGAAGGAATAAAAGAATCTGGAAGACAGAGCTACGACCGGAATAAGCATAAGAGAGGATATGGATCATCTGGATCAGCTGGTAATGTTCAGAAGAGGGCTAGGCAAAATGGGCCGAATCAATCTGGAAGGCCTATTACTGCTAATCAGGGACCAGCACGGTGTAACCGATGTGGGAAATTTCATTGGGGCGAATGTTGGACCGGAGGGAAAGGATGTTTTGAGTGTGGTTCGCTGGATCATTGTGTGAGAGACTGTCCACGTAAGCTAGCCAGGAATCAATCTGAAGGTCAAGGTCGTGCTCAGTTCAGAAAGGAGGGACCAGCACCGCAGAGAGGTCGTGGTAATGGTAGAGGAGGTAATGGTTCTGATCGAGGCTGCGGAGCATCTGGTAGAGGTGTAAACAACACTGATGCGAGACAGCCTGGTTTGGTGTATGCTGCGAGACGACGAGAGGAGGGCGACGCATCGGATGTCATAACCGGTACGTTCTTAATCTTTGGTGTTCCATATACTGCTTTGATAGATGTGGGTTCGACGCATTCTTACGTTGCTAGTAGTATAGTTGAGACTATGAGCATAGTTTCTGAGACTGCTTCTAGGAGGATGACCGTACTTAGTCCTCTAGGTCACTCTGTAGAAGTAGATAAGCTGTATAGAGACGTACCCCTAGAACTCCAAGGGGTAGTGTTCGTAGCTGATCTGATGGAACTGCCGTTTGAGGAGTTCGATCTGATTCTTGGGATGGACTGGTTGGTCAAGTACCAAGCAAGTTTGGATTGCGCTGCTAAGCGCATGGTTTTGAAGACAGTTGAGGGTAAAGAGGTGGTCATGATAGGTAATAGGAGAGATTATCTATCCAACGTGGTATCTGCGTTGAAAGCTGTGAAGATGGTCAGGAAGGGCTGTGAGGCATTTGTAGTCCATGTGTGTGCTTTGGAGGCTAAGGAGTCTTCTGTGGGGAATGTTCGAACTGTAAAGGAATATGCTGATGTATTTCCTGAAGAACTTCCGGGACTGCCTCCGGATCGTGAAGTCGAATTCGGTATAGATCTGTTACCCGGAACGGCGCCGGTGTCTATAGCTTCGTATAGGATGGCACCGAAGGAATTGATGGAATTGAAGGCTCAGATTCAGGAGTTGTTGGATCGAGGTTTCATTCGACCAAGTGTTTTGCCATGGGGAGCGCCGGTACTTTTTGTCAAGAAGAAGGATGGTACGATGCGGATGTGTATTGACTACCGCCAGTTGAATAAGCTGATGATCAAAAACAAGTATCCTTCGCCGAGGATAGATGACTTGTTTGATCAGCTTAAAGGGGCTGCGGTTTTCTCCTAGATTGATTTAAGGTCTGGATATCATCAGCTAAAGGTGAAAGAGGCTGATATCCATAAGACGGCTTTTCGCACTCGGTATGGGCACTACAAGTTTTTGGTGATGCCGTTTGGATTGACTAACGCGCCGGCAGCATTCATGGACATGATGAATCGGGTTTTCCAGTAGTTTTTGGATCAGTTCATTGTGGTATTTATAGACGATATTTTGGTATACTCAAAGTCAGAGGAGGAGCAAGATGCGTATTTGCGAGTAATGTTGCAGATTCTGAGGGAAAAATAGCTTTTTGCGAAATTTAGTAAGTGCGAGTTCTGGCTTAGGGAGGTGACTTTCTTGGGTCACGTTGTATCAGCCGAGGGGATTAGAGTGGATCCTCGGAAGATTGAAGCGGTGTTGGATTGGAAGCTGCCTAAGTCTGTGGCTGAGATTCGGAATTTTCTAGGTCTGGCGGGGTATTACCGAAGATTTGTGGAAGGATTTTCTTTGATCACCGCACCGATGACCAAGTTGTTGAGGAAAGGAGTTCCATTTGTATGGACCGAGAAGCAGCAAGAAAGTTTCGATAAGTTGAAGAAGATTCTGACTGAAGCTCCGGTTTTGATTCAACCTGAGGCAGGCAAGGAATTCACGGCTTATTGTGATGCATCACATACTGGTTTGGGATGTGTGCTGATGCAAGAAGGGAAGGTAGTGGCTTATGCATCTCGGCAGTTGAGACCACATGAGGTTAATTATCCGACGCATGACTTGGAATTAGCAGCAGTGGTTTTCGCTTTGAAGATATGGAGGCACTATTTGTACGGAGAGAAGTCGATAGTCTACTCGGATCACAAGAGTCTTAAGTATCTTTTGACTCAAAAGGATTTGAACTTAAGGCAGCGTAGATGGATCGAGTTGTTGAAGGACTACGACTGTTCCATTGAGTATCATCCCGGTAAGGCTAACGTGGTGGCAGACGCGTTGAGCCGTAAGGTTGTGTCAGACATAAGATCGATGTTTGCTCGTCTTAGCTTGTATGACGATGGGAGTCTTTTGGCTGAATTCCAAGTCAAGCCGACTTGGTTAGATCAGATCAAGGAGAAACAGTTAGAGGATGATGGTTTGAATGATCGGAGGTTGCGGGTTCAGAATAGTGGTTTAGAGGATTATAGTTTGTCCAGTGATGTAGTTTTGTGTTTTAAGGGAGAGCTTGTATGCCGAAGGATGTAGAGTTGAGGCAAAGGATTCTTCGAAACGCACATAGCAGCCCATATGCTATGCATCCTGGAGGTAGCAAGATGTATCGAGATTTAAGAGAGCAGTTTTGGTGGCCAGGTCTGAAGCGGGAGGTAACTGAGTTTGTGGGTAAATGTCTGATGTGTCAGCAAGTCAAGGCTGAACATCAGTTGCCATCTGGGTTACTTCAGCCGGTAAAGATTCCACAATGGAAGTGGGAAATGATCACTATGGACTTTGTCAGTGGATTACCTCTTACGCCTAGTAAGAAGGATTCAGTTTGGGTGATTGTGGATCGTCTGACTAAGTCAGCTCATTTCATTCTGGTAAGGATGGATTATTCGCTTCAGAGGTTAGCTAAGTTGTATGTGGAAGAGATAGTGAGGTTGCACGGTGTGCCAGTGTCGATCATCTCAGACAGAGATCCCAGATTTACATCGAGGTTTTGGAGAGCGTTACATCAGGCTTTGGGTACTCGGTTGGATTTCAGTACCGCATTTCATCCACAGTCTGACGGGCAGTCGGAAAGAGTTATTCAGATTTTAGAGGATATGTTGAGAGAATGTGTTTTGGATTTCCGAGGCAGCTGGGAAGAGTTTTTGCCGCTAGCTGAGTTCGCGTACAACAATAGTTATCAGACAAGCATTAAGATGGCACCATATGAGGCGTTGTATGGTAGGAGGTGTCGCACACCTACATGTTGGACAGAGTTGGGTGAGCGTCAGATGTTAGGACCAGAGTTGGTTGCGGAAACTGAGGATAAGGTGAAGTTGATTCAGGCTCGTCTGAAGGAAGCTTCGGATAGGCAAAAGTCTTATGCCGATCTCAAGCGGAGGGATATAGAGTTTGCCGTGGGTGACAAAGTTTTTCTGAAGGTCTCGCCATGGAAGAAAGTGTTAAGATTTGGGAAAAAAGGCAAGTTAAGTCCAAGGTTCATTGGACCGTTTAAGGTGTTGAGACGAGTGGGACCAGTAGCTTATCAGCTCGAGTTGCCAGCAGAATTGAGCCAGATTCACGATGTGTTTCATGTCTCCATGCTTAGACGCTACCGTTCTGATCCATCGCATGTCGTGGCACTAGAGGAAATAGAAGTGAGTCCAGATTTGACGATAGAGGAAGAACCTATGCAGATCCTAGAGCGAGATGTGAAAGTTTTGCGCAAGAAGTCAGTTCTTTAGTGAAAGTCTTATGGCGGAATCATGGCGTGGAAGAAGCTACGTGGGAACCGGAGGATGCGATGAGGCAGCAGTATCCTCAACTCTTTTGATCAGGTAATTTCGAGGACGAAATTTTCTTAAGGGGGTAGAATTGTAACATCCTGAAATTTGAGTATTTTCTTGTGTTAGCTTGGATATGAATGTTATTGTGTGCTTAGTATATTTGTGTGAAGGCTTGGAAATATTAGGAAGCTAGAATAATTTTTAGTATAGTTTATTTAATGAAGTGGAGTAAGTGAGCTTGACACTTAAGTTAATTTAAGTGTTAAATTAAGCATATGATGAGTTAGTGGCAAGGTGGTTATGATGCTTGGATAGTTGCTTGAGATTAGAGGTTCGAGTAGCGTGTTTAGCATTTTAAAGACTTTATTTTTTTTGGTGTGTTCTAGCATTGATGGACGGTCAAACCTTATTCATGATAGGTTGGACTCCTATTTTTGGTAAGTTGAACATATGTTTAAGGAAAGCATGAAAGTTGGGATAAGAATCTTAAAGTTATGGTATGATGAGGGGACAAAGGCATGGAATATGGAGGATGTTTTGGAAAGTAATCCTAGGCCTTTAGTGCATGTATGTGGACGGCATGGGTGTCTAGGGGGGTGGCCGAATGTTGTTAGGTGTTTTGGGGGGGGATTGTTGGTCAACTTTAGCTTTTTGTGCATCTTTTGGCACTTTTCTCTTCCTCTCCAAAAACTTTTCCTTTGGCCGAAAGTACCTAGGCACTTTGGTGCAAATTTTGCTTGTGTTTTAGCCTTCTTTTTGTTGAACTAAAAATGCTATTCTCTTCCTTTCATTTTTCTCTTGAAACCGAAACAACATATGAATTTTGTGCACTTTTCTTTTAGGCAAAATAGGTGTTGGCCGAACCTTATTTCTCCCATCTCTCTCTCTTTTCTTCTTTTGATTTTTGCTCAACCACATTCTCTTTCTCTTTCTCTTTCTTTTGGCCGAACCATTCTCTTCTTCAAACTCTCTCTTTTCTTTCTTCCATTGTTGATTAAACAGAATTCTCTCTCTCACTTTTATTGTCTTATCTACTCACATACCTTTCTTCTTTCATAACCATATTGCCGAAACATTCCATTTCCTTTTTGTATTATTTTTGGCCGAATATTCAAGGGTAGATTCTCTTGTGCTTTCTTCAATCGATTTTGGTTAATAAGTAAGTATTCTTGGCCGATTTTCCTATTATATCTTTTCTCCTCTCTATGTTATTTTCTTGTGGACAAAAGTCGAACCTATGGGCATTTGTTGCAAGGTTTTAATCATTCTAGGAACCGATTTCTTTTAGGCTCTCGGGACGTTGGAAGCAATCAACCTAAGCCTCGTATCTTTGTCAATCGTTTTGGGTAAGTATAGGTAAGACTTGGTATTACAAGTGAAACTCTTTGGGATTTTGTGGTATGGCCGAATGGCCTTTGTTCATAATCTAGTATTGGCCGATTGTAGGACAAGGATCTAGTGCGGTAGATCGGATCTTCGGAAGTTAGTATTTGCGTTGGTGAAAGGTGTGTATCTTACACACTTTATAACTTGGTTCATATTTGTATATATGTGTGTTAAATAACTATTCATGTTGTTAAAGCCGATATGATGAGATTTTGAGATGATACCATGATGGTATGAATGAGGATTCGGATAAGTCCGTTTCGATATGTTGTTAATACATGAGGATTGAAATCATGATCTACGATTTATGAGATTTTGTTATATGATTCATATCAAAGTATATTGACATGATTTGTTTATATATTGCATTGGTATGGGCAACATGAGAGGAGGGGGAAGATTGTGGCTTCGGTCACCAGTGATTTGGTATCACATTTGTGTCTTCGAACACCAGAGATTTGGTATCTCCAGTGATTTGGTATCACAATTGTGTCTTCGGACACCAGAGGTTTGGCACCTCATAGCGTCTCATCCCTGTGGTTAACACCACCATGTGTTGGCCCCACTTTTGAGATATGGGATCGACGCCAGTGATTTGGTATCACACGTGGGTTGGCCCCACAACTTGATGATTTGTGACTTCGGTCACCAGTGGTTTGGCACCACCAGTGGTTTGGCACCACCAGTGATTTGGTATCACATTCGTGTCTTCGGACACCAGAGGTTTGGCACCTCATAGCGACTCGTCCCTATGGTTAATACCACCGTGGGTTGGCCCCACTTTTGAGATATGGGATTGTCGCCAGTGATTTGGTATCACACGTGGGTTGGCCCCACAGATGGATTATTCGTGACTACGGTCACCAGTGATTTGGTATCACAATTGTGTCTTTGGACACCAGTGGTTTGGCACCACCAGTGGTTTGGTACCACACGGGGTAGAAAAGGGGTTATGGATGGTTAGGTTGGGTGCATTATACATATATGTTGCTTTGTTATAATTTGTGTAAGTTTGCGGTATTTACCCGGGAGAGGGAATATGCACTGAGTCTTGGTGACTCACCTTCTTCCTTATCATTTCAGGTGATTCGTGAGATCGCGGATTGAGGAGCCAGATGAACTCGAGGAGGCCATGCAATAAAATTTGATTTTACATGATCTTCGATTTGGGGTACTTCAATTTATTTTAATTTGGTTTTTGTTATTTTGGGTTTGTAATAAGGCCTCTATAATTATGTTTTGGATTATTATTATGTTTTGGATATGTTTTAATATGGTTTATAAATTATTGGTTAATTTAATAATTGAGCCCAAAGTTTTCTAAATTATAAACACGCAATGGTTTTAAAATCTTACCATCGGGTAATATAAATTGTTTGATAATAAAATAGAAATTAAGTGTTTTCTACAATTTTTAATGATTTCCAAATATTTAGTTTCTACTTTCAAATGCTAATGGTTTTCAAAATAATAATTCGAGTTTTCTTAAAATGACATAAATGTTTTCTTAACTAAGTTTTAAAAGATTTACTTACAAGATTTTCAAAGTAAATTATCAGTTTTAATTTATTATACACCTGATTTCTACAAATATAGAATTTTCAAAGAGTTTTTCACTAAAAGTTAAATTGTTATTCGATTCTTTTCAAAATGTTTTCCTCAGTGACATACCAGATTCGGTCGTGGCGTATTGACCGGGTGTGGGGTGTTACACGCGTAAAGTGTAAAACTTGAGTTCTATTAGCTAAAGGTGTCTAATAACTATAGAGCCTTAAATTATAGGTCCTTATGTTATAATTAGACCCTTTATATATTTAGTGGAAAATGATGGACATAAAATGGGTGATATAAAATGGTTTTATAATAAGGTTATTTTTGTAATTTGTAAAAAAATGTTAATAAATTAATTAAACAAAACATTGTTATAATCTTTTATGTTCTTCATCAACCAATTATTAGGGCTAGAAGAAGCCATTTTTATGCTCTTCATTTGGCTATGCTATCTTGCTAATTAAGGTATGATTTTTGTCTCGTTTTTAATGATTTCTATGTTTTTGAGATCAATGCAACTAGGTCTAGCTAGCCCAGGGACTATTTTGCAAAATTTTTAAAGATTTTGAATGTTGCCATTGATGAATAAGCATGTGTTTTGATGTTTGAAGATAGATTATGAATGTTTGTTGTGAATTATACAAGTTTTGTTAAGTGATTTTTAGTGAAAATGCAAATTAGGGTTAAATTGTGAAATGTGAAAATTTTGTGGTTAAAATGTGAAATAAATGGAAAATATGGGCTGCTAGGGGCATAATGGTAATTCAGATAGCATGGGTTAGTATTGAATTTCATGAATTTGTGATTTTATGAAATAAGGACTAAATTGTAAAATATATGAAATATTAGGGGCAATTGTGTAAAAATGCCTTAAAGTGAATTGTGGACTAAATTGAATAGAGAGATGATTAAATAAGTTAATTTTGATTATATATAGATTAAGAAAAGTGAAACTCAGATCTAGAGTGAGGGAAAAACAAAGTTCTCGACTAATCAACTCGTTCTATCGTTTTGCATTCGAGGTAAGTTCGTATGTAATAAGCACTGTTATAATTATGCTTTAAATGCTTTGATATTGTATAAATTGTGTATATGAGACTACAGTCATGTTTGATGACAATTCTGCTATGTATGGCACTTAATGTGCGAGATCGAGATAGCTTCGGCTATGTATGGCACTTAGTGTACGAGATTGAGATAGCTTCGGCTATGTGTGGCACTTAATGTGTGAGATTAAAATAGCTTCAGCTATGTATTGGCACTTAGTGTGCGAGAATTTGAGTATTCGACATTATTCCGTTTAGGTATGAGTTTGCTACGGATTGGTACAAGTATGTATATGAATCATACAAGATTTAAATCGAAGAAGTTATGAAGTTTGCATATAAGCATATGATTAAGCATGTGGAAGGTTTGTTAGTATTCATGAATTACAAGTTAATAAGTTCAAATTGATGATTTGTGTATTTATGATTAGTTGAGTTTATTTCATATGAGCTTATTAAGCTATAAAGCTTACTTTGTCCATTTTTCCTATGTTTTATAGTGTTATCAAAGCTAGCTCGGATTCGAGGATCGTCGGAGATCGCCTCACACTATCCACATATTACTCGGTACCTATGAACTTGGTATTTTAAGTATATGGCATGTATAGGGACTATGGTCATGTTAGTTATGTTTTGGTAATGATTTTGGAAATTTGAAATGGCTTGTAAATGTATAAGTCTTGGTTTGTATATGATAGCCATGAGAGTTAGCTTATTTTGAGTAAATTTGCTTATGTATATGTGTATGTGCATATAGTTCATAATATGTAGATTGGAGTTAGTTTTGATGATACTTATTAGTAGTTGGTATTATAGGAGTGAATGTTGATATTTGGGATGTTATTTGTTTGTGAATCAAGGTAAAGAATGCATGTTTTGAGTATCCATATTGATGATTTATGTTTATGAGATTTTAGGTATAAATGGATTGGTCTATTTTGCAACTTGTGTGTATTGAGAAATATGGTATTGAATATGCATGAATTAGGTTTGAGTTGGCTGGTTTAAATGTCTATTTATGCTATGGAATGGTGTAAATTGTTGGGTTGTATGTACATTCAAATTTGGGTGGCAAATTGGCTTGGTAAATAGCCTATTTTTGTCCACGCAGGCAGAGACACGGGCGTGTGTGACACATGGTCATGTTAAACGGCTGTGTGTCCCCTGGTGTTGAAATTGAAATGAAGTCAGTATACTCCACATGGTCTCACACACGGGCGTGTGATTGGCCGTGTGGCATAAGTCAGTATACCCTACAAGTTTGGCACGGCCTGGCACATGGGCATGTGTGACCACATCGAAGGGCACACGGGCATGTGGTTGGCCGTGTGACCCAAGTCAGGTTACTCAATTGTTTAGACACGGGGTAAGACACGAGCTAAGACACGACCATGTGCTCCCTTTCCGAATGTCCACACGGCCTGTGACACTGGAGTGCCTTCTGGCTGTGTGAGACACGCGGCCTGACCACACAGGCGTGTGTCCCCTATTTTGAGAAAAATTTTAAAAGTTCGTGAAAGTTTCTTAAGTTATCGATTTAGTCCCGAACCACTCCTAAAGCATGTTTGTAGGCTCGTACTAGGGACATTTTGATTGATATTGAATGAGGAATGTTTGAATTAAGAAAATGTATGCTAAAAGTATGTATTAATGTGTTGTAAGTCCGATAATGCTCCGTAACCCTATTCCGACATTGAATACGGGTGAGGGGTGTTACATTGGAGGTTGTTTGGGATCATTTGAAACATTATCGGCTTGATCTCAAAGTTGTTTGCATTGATAGCGGGACGGTTGATGCTATTTCGCACCGTGTCCAAGTTCGGCATAGCATAATCTCGTATGTCCATTACTCCAGTTGTCTTGGGCAAAAGGAATGTGCAGTTCCTCGGTGTTACAAAGATGAAAGGGAGGTTCCTCAACTCTAGGATTGTCGATCGATAGATCGGCAATTGATGGTTTTATCGGTGGTGGTGGAGCACCTCTTGAAAGTTAGCCCTTCCAAGTGTTTGTTATCAACTTTTCCGACACAAGGTCAAATAGGACTAGCTCGTTGTCGCCCTGAGTCATACACTAACGCTGCAAGCACAAAAAACACTAACAAAGATAAGAACATTAACAAAGAAAATAACCAATCAAATGCAAGAAAAAAAAGTGACATATCTATAAACCTAACTTTTGTTAATTATCTCCCTAGTAAACATGCATCAATCACACAAATCACTCAATCACAAAGAAACTCCCTAGCAATGGCGCCAACAACTTAACCGTGCACTGGTGTATGTGCACCGAGGCTATGAATCAACATACAATTTAATTTAAAAGCGGCTTTACTAGAAGTGTGACATATAAATTATAATATTTGTAAGTGTTAGAATAGAACACTTTGAGTATTCCAAGGATCGAACCCAAGAGAGTTCGAGGACTAAGTGATTCCTAAGCAACAAGCATGCAACCAAGAAGTCAAGCTAACTACTCGCTAAGTGTTATATTACAACAATTCATAATTAAGGTTAAATTAAACTGATTGGCTACCTACAATAAAAAGGACCAAATTTTAAAACAGTAAAAATTAAGCAATTAAAAATTCAATAAACAAAAGCGGTTGGTTGACTTCCATGTTACTGATTAGTCTTCGGGTTAGGAATCTAATCTAAAAAGTTTAAACTTCTAGTTGGCTTAGTTTTTCTTCTCAATCACTATTTTTCCAAATTAAACGATTTAGTCTGGTTTATCTCTCGACCTCACCAAATTAATTGGTGCTCAATAGGATCTCCTCTCGGTCTCACATATCTATGTTTTCCTCTAGAGGTGTCAATTTTAAGTTTTTAAGTTTATTCAATTTACTCTAGTTTTTACTATTTAACCCTTGTACCAAAAACTAACCAAACAACTTTTTCATCAACTAACCACTATAGATTTAGTTACAAATCATCATTACCATGCACACAACCACCAAACACATACTCAAATCATACATAAAAATAAGCATAAGAGTAGGGTTAAGAAAAGCTTAAAAATTTCTTTAGTGATTGCTTGGAGAAGATGATGAAAGCAACAATTGAGGTGAAAACTACCAAGAAAGTTCAGATTTTTAACTAAAAGAAAGAAAATAGAGTTGAGTTATATTAAAAGCTATAGATTAAAATGAAAATATAAGATGAAGTTAAGTACCAAAATGCTAATAACACCAAGCTACAGTAAAAATTAACTAACAACTAAAATTAGAAAAAGCTAAGAAATAAACCCTAAAAATGAAGAAGAGGACTAACTAGAAAGCTAAAACGATGAAAGAAAAGAAAAGACAACAACTTTCTTTATTTCTCAGCCAAAAATGGCTTTTAAACATTTGATTACAAAAAAAAAAAAAAAATCAACTAGAATGCCCTTAGAAGTTGTGTTTTGATTGGGTAAAGTGTTGGACAAAAGACTACCCTGCAACTAATTTCTCCTCGTCAAGTAGTGGTATCGCGATATCCAGGCTTCGATGTCACTACACCTAAAATAGTGGCGAATTTGTGGATCTTGGGGGTCTCAGTGTTGCGAGATCACTAGAGTTAGCCTTAATTTCTTCACTTTAAGACCTTTTGGGTTATCATGATTTCGGAGGCTCAGTATCACGACATTGGCTCGGTGTCATGACTTCTGTCCCTCAGTATCGTGACTCCCATTATAGTAAGCTCCACGTTGATTTTTTGTTAAAGTTTTGCATCCTCAAGGTGATAGGTTTAGGTGTTGTGACTTCCATGGCATTAGTGTCGTGACACCAACTCTGAATGATATTTTACTCAAGGTTGGGCCATTATCTTTTCCCTACACCAACTAAATCACATCTTTAGGTTCCCCATGGCACCGTTTGACCACTTTAGGTTTCAAAAGGGGCAAAACTAAGTAAAAACGTTTATTAATACTTAAACCTAAAAATCGACAAATACATGTAAAAGACACTTAATTTTCTTGAGAATAAGCTTCTTGAGTGTATTGGAGAGCCTAATTTGACTATCAAATTACGGCAGATCATATACACAGTCAAAGCATTGTGTAAATTCCTAGCCCCTGTCGATGCCGCTCCATAATTGCACGGTTCTACCTACCCAACATCCATATCAAAGTCAAACTCGTGTACAGACGATCGCCTATCGACAGACGCTCTCGGAACCTCTGTATACGGGTCTAAATGATGATTTAATGGAGTGACATTTTGACTCGGCTCAACATCTGCTAACTCAGCTAACAACTCAATTGGTTCAACATTCCTAGGTGAGCAATAAAGTGCGATCATAGTGTCCACATCATCTTCACCTACAAGTTCCATCTCTGTATATTTGCACGGATTTGACGAAACTAGAAATTTGTAGAATAGTCTGGACATCCTCCTCCCACAATGTCGAGCAATCTTTGCACTAATCTTTTGTTTCATATCATCGACTTTTGATGGTATTCAAATATACAACCAACTGTTGTTTGTAAAATTATCCCATCGAAATGAATGTGTACGAAGAATTTGTTATTCATTTTTTATACTAAATCTGTAAAATAAATTAAAAATAAAAAAATATGAGTTCCTATTAAAACAATTCATACCATTTTATAGCACCAAACATACTTTTTTATCAAATAATATAACTTGCATCTCATATTACTAATTATCAATGTAAAATAAAATATAATTACATAAAAATAATTACAAACTAATCTTATGAGCTCGAACTTAATTTTTGAAGTCTAAAATTAAAAGCAAATGTGTTGATCTTCAATTTTGATTTCTAAGAACTTTTTTTCCAGTTTGTTAAACTAATTTTTTTTCTCTCTCATATTGCTAAACAAATTTTTTTATTTTTTTTTTCGTGTTATATCCCCTTTTGCTAAACACTTTTTTTTTTCTCTTAAACACATGGAAACTGTATTTTGGTTGGGGATGGGGGTTTATATAGGAGAGTGGTGTCGCCTGACAACATCGTGGGATATAGATTTTTAAATTGGTGTCACTTGACACTACAGTGACACCATTTGACGTCAACCACTTCTTACAATTCAACTGCTTTTTTTTCCTAATCGATTTTTTTAAATATTCAAGCAGTATCGCTTGACAGATCAACGGCATCAATAAAAAAATACTTTTTTTTGTTTCAGCTGCTTTTTTTTGCAGTTCTTCTTTTTTAGTTCAAGCGGTGTCTCCTTACATATCGACGACACTAATATTTTTTTTTCTACCGTCTATTTTTACGAATATTTTTAGAAATACATACCAATATCGTCTGATACAGTGACGGCAAAAACTTTTTTGATAGTGATTGCAACATGATTAACCAAACCTATTTTCGTAATTAATTTTTTTCCACCCATTTTATAATTAATTAATTTTTTAATGTTATTTTTATAAAAAAAAAAAGCCTGATTTTCTTGCCGCCCTTCAGTTACTTAACACGACACAATCCGGCGTCGCTTTGTGTAACCAACCGTTAAACGCCTTAAACCACATAAAAAAATCAAAATAAATTAAAATAAAAATCTTCTCGGACAAAAGAAAAACCCCCAGTAAAACCTCAGCTTTCATTGACAGCCATAGCTACAAGATAAAGCTTTTCAGCATATACTCTCTTCTCAATTTCTAGGGTTTTTCAGCATATTCTATTTTAATCACTTTCTCTTTCTCCTGCTATCCTCAAAATGGCAGCTTTATCTCTTCATAATTTCAATCATTTGGTTTCAATTCTCTCTTCTCCTTCTTCTTCTTCCTTCTGGAATTTGAGTTTTGCTTTCAACAATGAAGTCAGATTCAAGAAAGGGAAGTTTTTGGTGTTTTTATCAACTCACTCAAATCCCAAAATTCTCAAGTCTAATAAGAAGTCAAGGTTTGGTCAAAGGATTACTCCTTATGATACTGATGAGGAAGAGGAAGAGGAGGAAGATGAAGATGAAGAATTTGATGACACTGATGATGGCATGGCTGGAGATGATTGGTTGATGAATGTAAGTTCACTTTGCAATAATCACGTTCCCTTAATTGAAAAGCAACAATTTTTTTTGTATGTTTTTATGTTTAGTTGCTGCAAGAAGTATATATTTTGCCAGAAACTGTGGTTGGGCTATTCAAGATGCAATATTTGTAATGCAAACATGGGAAATTGAGATATATGGTTTGATGTTTTTAGAATTGTAGAAAATGACTCATCAGTTTCATTTTAATGTATTTGGATTGAGGTTAAGATAATTGTTTCACTAGCAGGCATTTTAGCGTAATTTGTTGTTCAAGATGCAATCTTAGAAATAAAATTATAAAAGTATATGTTTTGCAATATGGTATTTTGTTTTTAGGATTGTAGAAAATTACCCATCACTATGTTTTTACTGTGTTTTTATCGATGATAAGGTATTATTGACTTACAAATATTTTGTGCTTCTATTTTAAATAAAATGGTTGAGCTTATGTTTTAGTAGGATATAAAACGGCTTCTAGTCTGAAATAAATGTTTTATTTCAGGATGACTTTGCTCAACCGCATGAATATGTTGTTAACGGCAAGAAAATTAAATCGCGCAAGGGAAGTGGTAGAGAAGGTGTACATGTGAACCCATCACAAGATTTGACATAGGTTTTGGTGGAGTTTAACAAAGAGGATTCATTTGTTTGTGCAGGAAACAGAAGACTGCAAGAACAACGCAAAGGCTCAAAAGCCTTAAAATCAAGACAAGGTCTTACCATTTCTGAAGACCAAATGGATGGCAGACATGGTAATGATGGTCTAAAGAGGAAAAGTGTAGGGAATTCTTATCATACTTCTACCAAAACGAAGGAAGCTGGTTCCTTTGACGTAGATGGAGGAAGAATGGTGAGATAAGCTGTCAAATTTTGCTATCTTCTGTATCAATGGTGTAAATTAGCTTTATATGCTTTCTTCTATTACAGCTGGTGTCAAAGACATCTAGAGAAAACCGATATCAACGGCTGTCAGATGAAATTGATTTGGATGAGAAATGGTTCCCCCTTCTTGATTATCTAAGTACTTTTGGGCTTAAAGATACACACTTTATCCAAATGTATGAGAGACACATGCCTTCACTTCAAATCAACGTGTGTTCAGCTCAGGAAAGGTTGGACTACTTGTTGAGTGTTGGTGTGAAACAAAGAGATGTTAGAAGAATACTTTTGAGACAACCACAAATTCTAGAATACACAGTGGAGAACAACTTGAAGTCTCATGTAGCTTTCCTAATGAGTCTGGGGATTCCAAGTTCTAGAATAGGGCAGATAATTGCGTGTGCACCTTCTCTGTTTTCATACAGTGTTGAAAATTCATTAAAACCAACAGTGAGATACTTGATTGAGGAGGTTGGTATTAATGAACATGATTTAGGTAAAGTTGTGCAGCTGAGCCCTCAGATTCTTGTTCAACGGATTGACATATCGTGGAATACTCGCTATATGTTTCTCTCAAAGGAGTTAGGAGCACCCAGAGATAGTATTGTGAAGATGGTAAAGAAACATCCCCAGCTTCTTCATTACAGCATTGATGACGGATTACTACCCAGAATAAATTTCCTAAGGAGTATTGGGATGCGTAATTCTGATATCTTGAAAGTCTTGACTAGTCTTACACAGGTTAGTTTCCTTGCAAGTGCATGAAAACACAGAAATTTGTTTCCTCTCTTACATTTTGGTTTTGTTTCTAGGTGTTATCTCTGTCTCTGGAGGACAATCTAAAGCCTAAGTACCTGTACTTGATCAATGAACTGAATAATGAGGTGCATTCTTTGACGAAATATCCTATGTACTTGAGCCTGTCACTAGATCAGAGAATTCGACCCCGCCATCGGTTCTTGGTTTCCCTAAAGAAAGCTCCAAAGGGGCCATTTCCACTCGGTTCATTGGTCCCTTCTGATGAATGCTTTTGCCAGCAGTGGGCTGGAACTAGTTTAGATAAATATTTGGCATTTCGTCAAAGGTTACTACTCAAAGAATTCGCAAAGAAATATGAGAAGTAGTGATAAGCTTCAAAAGCTTCCTTCCTAATACTAGAATCCCTGTAGCAGATTGGTATCCTGTCCACTTCAAGCTATCTAGTATTGTAGCTCTCTAACACTACTCCGAGGTTTTGGAATGATACCTGAGACTACAATTTACCATAGCCTTTGGAGTGATGAAGGAAGTCTGAAAGTGAGGATTTCGAGTGAAATTCTGATTTTAACTCTCTACTCATCTATGGTAACTGGCTCTGGTACCTCAGGAATTCTAAATCAGTTGGTCTTTTGTTGTGCATTTAATGTACTTTTACAGAGTTTACATTGCAAAATCTTTGCAACAGTTTCTTCTAGTCCAACGCTAGCAGATGAGAGATTATACTAACTCTGGTAACAAGAGAGGAGAATTAACTCAAAAACAACCTTTCAAGTTTAAGGTCAGTTACCTTCTATAAACCAACACTCCTGATTTTCTCAACTATAACAGATTATTCCCTGTGCATATAGCATGAGTTGCTTGCCCTTAATAGAACCATCTATTTCATTTCCGCTCATCATTTTTCTTGAAGTACCCATGTCAACACCCCTGTGCAATGCATATCCAGACATGGTTACAGTGTATACAGTCCTCCAAACACTCTCCAAATAAATGAAAATCTTGGAAAAAGAAATTAAACATACTTCCGACACTCATACCCGAGTTCAAGTAACAAAGGAAGTATCTATGATCTGGATAAATTCCTAATGCAGTAAAACTAAAATGTTTTTATTTTCTTTCAAATTGTCTTTCATACTATCCATTGTGTTGTTTTGGCTATAAATTCATGCGTTCTCATGATATGTCGATTTCTCATTATATATCAATCTCATTGCAGGCTGACATACTGACTGTAATTAAGAGGAGAATTCCAGAAACAAGTTGCAGTTATCCTGGTGATACTTGCAGGGACTTTCCTTTTCTGTTTACATTTTATTAATGATACACTCTCCATTTCCATTCAAATCCTTCTGCACATTATATCAATATTGTCTATCCTAGTGGATTCCACTGTGATTGAATGGGTGAATGGCATAATCGTAATATATATATATCAATCATCTCTTTTTCTTACTAAACTTGTAATTTTCTTTTCTTTTCTTCCTTGTAACATGTATCTTTGAGGTGGGTCTCTATGCACAAGATGGATTTTTTTGTTTCAACTAGCTTACCTATGTTTCAGCCCTCATGTGGGTTTACTTTGTTGGATTCCTGAAGTGTTTCATTGGCTTTAAGTACCCTACAAGTTCATACAATATTTTTTTAGCCTTCAGTTCTCCTCCTCCCCCCCCCCCCCCTCTCTTTTGCAGTAAACAAAACCAAGCAAGGATTAATTTGTTTCTCAAGAATGCTTGTAGAAAATCTTCATTAGCAATTAGGGGAATGGACTTAAAAGATCATCGAGGGAGGGGATTTAGCCCCTTGTTCGGTTAATGTTTGTTGAATTCATTCTGACTGCACCAGGGCCAAAACATCACTACACTTCAAGTATTAGTGCTGTTTTCGACCTCAAACATGAGAGATTTCTGCACTA
Source organism: Gossypium australe (assembly GCA_005393395.2). Taxonomy (NCBI): domain Eukaryota; kingdom Viridiplantae; phylum Streptophyta; class Magnoliopsida; order Malvales; family Malvaceae; genus Gossypium; species Gossypium australe. The sequence goes on along the minus strand of CM016626.1, from coordinate 131,726,927 downwards.
CATTTGAATCTTATAGTGTAAGGTAGGATATACAAGATAGGATGTCAAGCACATCCAGGCATTCAGTATTGAACTAATGGTTGCTGGGATCAGTAGTAGCAGCTAGGAAAGATCAATTAGGATATTATCAATTTGAGCTCAAGGCCTTAATCCAGTAGTAGTCATGTTTAGAAATTTTCAATCCCTCTAATGGTGGTACTACAAGCTTTGATTGATTTTGCTAGGTGGCAAAATTTGCATCTGGGTGCCTGCCTGGAAGATTCTTCAGGTATTCACCTTTTCTCCATGGATTTTCCAATTTTATCTCATGAAAATTGAGATTAGTAAGAGGTCATAATTGCTCTACCGGTCATCCTTTTCATCTGTGTAAAAATTTTACCTTCATTCCCTATAGGGTATGTGGTAGTTTGGATCTTCAATTAGTATATTAATCAATGGTCTAGGCGGTATGCTGCCTTGTTGATTTTGATGTAACACAAGAGCAGACACTCATTAGGTAATGGGTGATAAAAATAAAAATTGAAAAGAATATGGGATTTATGAATACGATAGTTTGGGGGAGTCTAAAGGTATGGGCTCATATTGTTAAATGTTAACCATGTCTATGTAATGATAAAAATAAATAAATTTTCTGGTTGACTAAGTTTAATTTTTGAACACCTCTTCTTGGAAATTTATGGGCTTCATATCAGAACCCTTGTGTAATGACAACTGTATATTTAGTTAGTTATAAAGTTGCTTCCAAGCGAGACTCCGATGTTAGAATTTACTTTTAGTATTTTTTATCTTTTGTATAATGTTATTATCCAAAGAAAAAGCTAATGTTTGCTACGGCTCTAACAAACAGCAACATTTTGCTGCAGCTCAAACAAGCAACAAAAACAATTTACACTATTAATCCCCAGTTCCTGCATATTTGATGCTGAGAGTTAATAACGACAGTATGTGGTACAACAAATGGATCTCTAATCAGACTTATTTTTCATACAAAACAGTACCTGTATTTCCTTTGAAGAGCTACCATGTAACCTTCCGTTTCTTTCTTGCCAGATCATGTAAATATAACTTCTCCATGCAAGTCTAAGAATGGTTGGGAGTAAAGCTTTCCCCCTTCCCCTACTCTAATCCAATTAAGAGCCCGAGCCTCCAACCAAGTGTAATAAAAGCACGAATTAAAAAAAAAAAAACACATTTGAACTTACGAAGATATGGTTTTTTTTTTTTTAATTTTATTATTGTATTAGTTTTATTTGTCACGGTGAATATACTTGTAGAAGGCCCAAATTGCCCGGGGCTCATCTCATTACACCTAAACCCATATACCAATAAACCATTTTACAACCCAAATTACCCAAACCCGGGGCCCATTAAGTCCCTAACCCAAATAGACCCATTTTTAACCCATTACCCAATTTTGCCCAGCCCAATTACAAACCCGAATGACCCACAAACCATCAGCCCAAATCTGATAGCCCACATCAGCAGCCCAATACCCAAAATAGAAACAAACAATCAACCCTAACCCTAGGTCCTCCTTTGCGGCGCCGAACCTGCCTTCTGACACCAGCCACCTGCCCGTCGCCTCCACCAGCTGCTCCACCGCCACTGTCAGAGCACCGCCTTACCACCGTCAGAGCCATTTGCCACTTGCACCGCCAAATGCCTGCAAACAATAAATAGGAAACGACAGCAAGCAATTTGTAAAGGCTATAAAAGCCGATTAATAGATTTGTAAGGGGGGACGATTTTATTGAATAAGAACAGAGAGATTCGAACAGATTAAAAAAAAGAAGCAGGGAAATCAAACAAAACACAATAGAAAGAAATAGTTTTTTTTGAAGTTCAAAAGGTTGCCTTGTTACCTGTTTTTTTTCTTCTTTCGCTCTACTATTCATTTGGCCTTTTATTTTACAAATCTATTTTGATACGTATAAAAAAAAAAACAAAGTCAAAACACAAATACTAGCAGAGATCGTTATATTTCTACTTTTTTTAAACTCTTTTTTTTTTTTACATATGTATATATACTAATAAAAAGAAAAGAGAAAGGGGCTTACTGGAGATACACCATAGCCGCGTCGTCGCCCCGTGGTCCATCGACGGAGGTTTCTCTCCACGATCGGGATCGGGTACGAAGGACGGGGTGAAAGGGGATCTTTTTCTTTCAGGTTTTTAGCCAAGAAGGCTAGGCCTTCAATCTGACTCGAAACGGGGCTAAGCGCCTCTTTTGCGCACCGTTGGCCACTGTGTGATGGTGGTGCGATGGACGACAGAATGACTCGCCGGAGGAAGCCCGATCGTCTGAAAGAGTTGAGAGGAAGAGGGGATTTGTTTGCTACTGTTTTTGAAAGAAAATGTAAGGCTAAAATGTGTTAAAATTTTGGGTGTTTTAATATAGAACGTAACGACGTCGTTTGGTCTAGGGGAAGCTGCGCATATCCCTTAAAAGGGATAATTGCGCACTTGGTCCCCCCTTTTTGTGACATTATTGGATTAAGTCCTATTTCATGTTTTCTTCTGTTTTGCGATTTGGCCCTGTTATCTCTATTTCATTCTAATTTGATTTGCGCCTCAGCCAAGCGAAACGCTGCGCATTATGAACTGGGTTATTTCCCGATTTAGTCCCACTACCTTTTAGCGCATTACAATAAGGTCCTCCCTTCTCTTTTTATTTTCACACTGACCTCAATATTCCGTTTTGATTCAATTTTAGTCCATTTTCTTCTACTTTCACCTATTTATTATTTAATTAATCGTTTTAACATTATTACTACATTGCACTTAGTATTATATTATGTTATATTATTATTACCTTATTATTATTATTATTATTATTATTATTATTATTTAATATCTTTATTATTAGTATTATTATTATTTATATATGCATACATATATATTATTATTATTATTATTTATTAATTACCATTACCGTTACTATTATCATTTTATTCTTTCTTTTCAACAGCACCATTATTATTTTTTATATGTTATCATTCTTTATTTTATTATTATCGTTTTATTATTATTATTTTTTATTTTTATTAATTTTACTATTGTGGTTATTATTTATATATTATTCTTTATTTCATTATTATTATTTTCTATCATTATTATTATCGCTATTATTACTATTCTCAATATTATCATTTTCACTATTATTTCTAATGTTTATTATTTTCTATTGTTATTATTATTATTTTATCATCAATATTACTATTAGTATTTTCGTCAATATTACTATTAGTATTCCTTTCACTATTATTACTATATTTCTTTCTATATTTATTTTCTTAATTTAATACCATTATTATTTATTTAATTTTTATTTATCTATTATCATATATATATATATATATATACTTCTATTTCCACTTACATTATTATTACATTTTTATATATTTCTACTTCTGTTCATATATTAATGTTATTTTTGTTATTACTATTATCATTACTATTATTATTTTCTTCTTTCTTTTTTCTCTTAAAACTTTCATTTGCTTATTATTCTTTTGTTTTCTATTTATTATCTTTTTTAGCTTAATGGTTTTATTTATTTTATTCTATTTTCGCTTTATTATTGTCATTTGTATTTAACACATTTATTACTATTTTGCTACACATATTAGTATTGTAATTTGTTTTTGCATGTTATTGTTACATTAACCTTTACCCGATACATCATGTTTTCAAGTAACCGATATTTCCTGTTAAAGACTCGAGGAAATCGAGCCCTAACTTACTGGGTTCCGATTTTTCTCATTCAATCTGAATAACGGAATATCCCTTTTAAATCGCAATACATGTTTTGAATAAAATACTTGTTCTCAGAAATTCGAAATGTTGTGCCCTAACTTACTGGACACGATATATAGATACTCCGAGATAAGTTTTCTTTTTTCCAAAAATAAGGCAATATTTCGTATTTGGAAATTCGATAAATCGTGCCCTATCGTGCTGGGTTTCGATTTTCTGTTTAACCAAATAACTAAATATCCTTTTAAAATTTGGTCCATGTTTTTTAAAAAACAAGGCAACGTTTCGTGTTTAGAATTTCGATAAATCGAGCCCTAACTTACTGGGTTCTGGTTTCTCAATTGACAAATAATCGAATATCCTTTTGATATTTTTAATGCATGAGTCTTGGGAATCATGAGATAATCTTGGATTCGAGGATTTAAATTGTCGTGTCTTATCATGCTGGATGTGACATTTCATTCCTTCGGAGCGAGAGAATCTTAATATTCAATTCGAATAAATTCAAATATTTTCTAAAGGATTCTTATTTTAAAATCTTTTCAAATTTTCAACATTAGGACATTAATTAATCAACTTGGTGCCAATTTTTGGCGTGACGAGGGTGCTAATCCTTCCTCGCACGTAACCGACTCCCAAACTCGTTTTCTCAAATTTTCATAGACCAAAAACACCGTTTTAGTAAACCAGAGTGTTTTATTAAAACAAAGGTGACCCGATCACACCTCATCAAAAAAGATTGGTGGCGACTCCCTTTTTTATTTTCGTTTTCAAAACCAAAGTCGATCCCCGTTTTCAAAAAAAAATAGTTTCGACAATACTTTTTTATTTTTTGAATTAAAAAAAGTAATAAATCATATATGTAATCATATTTAAAATACATTATTTTATAAGTAATAGTATAATATTATGAAATGTTATTTTGTACTATGTTTAAAAGATGTATATATTGAATTCTACATTCCACTCTTCCATCTTCATTGTTTTGATCACTCCAAAATGTGTAGCACCCCTTATCCGGTCTAGTCGCCGAACCCAAACAATAGGATGTTAGAAACAAATACCAAACAAATATATACAAATTATAGTTTTTTTTTTGCTAAATCGGACTGGTGTATTCAAATAAAGAAAACAAATACAACTAGGATAACAAAATCAGCAAGCCCATCATAAACAAAACAAAACCCAACAATTTGTAAAAAGAAAGGTTAAGAGTACACCTAAAAAAAATAAAAACGAATTAAAAAAATTAAACAGAACATTAAAACAAACTCCCAGTCTGATCACAGATAGAATCCAATCAGCATATCCGCAATAGATGCACCGATTCGAATCCCCAGAAAAGCGGTTTCCAAAGCCCATCAACTATCCCAATTTCCTTTTCTCTTCCCACTCACAGATTACCTATCGAATATCACTCAGTCAGGTTCTTTCCTTCTCTGCAGATCCACCTTCGATGTTCCTTGCTCATGGACCTTTCCGATCAGGTATGCTCGCGATTCTTCTCTCATTGCCACTCTAGCTAAATTGTGAGCCACTAGATCTGCAGATCTATATGTATGTTGAAAGGCTATTTGGTGAAAATATTACTTTTGCTACTAAATGTTTTGTATTATACCTGAAATCACTGATTTATCAATCTGATTTGATTTACTTTTTTTATTACTGATACTGAGTCTTCTTCGATAACAACTGATGTGAACCCTATCTGTTTTCCCATGAACACTACTTGGAGGCACACAATGGCATCTGCTGCAAATGAAGAGGCCACCTCCCCGTGAACCACTATTTTGAAGGCGATTACCTTCCCCGAAACTTTTCTAGCCACTAGCCCTGAGACTGATTTTGCCCGAGATTCATCAAAAGCAGCATTGAAATTAAGTTTGACAACGGAACCAGCTGGTGGGCACCAACCCATACACTCATGCCTCATGGTAAGATCCCGAACTTCACACCCCTCTAGTTCCTTAATATATCTATTTATGCATGAAAAACTTCTGGGCCAATACTTTTCTTTCCTTCATGTAATCCTTTGTTTTTGTCCTTCCAGATCGTCGATAAAGAGCAGGAAAACACTCAACATTGTATACTGGAATTATTCTTGAACACCCAGGTAAACCACTCTAGTGTAAAAAATTTATCTCTATTAATACCCAATCCAGATTCAAACTAATCCAAACTTCTCGCGTCACAAGGCAATCTTTGAAGATATTATCAATGTTTTCAGCAGTTGCCCCAGATCTGGGACATACTACCACTGAGAGTAATCTCTTACACCAAAGATTCACAAGTGGGGAATAAATTTTCAAGAAATTTTCCAGATTAGGATTTTAATTTTCCTTGGAATGTGAATATTCCACAGTTTTTTTGTAAAATATTTTAGCCTCAGTCTGTAAATAATTAGGAAAATACCATGTAATAGTTTATAAGTACTTCGTACAGAGAATTCTCCAGAGGCCTCCCTCTACCATAAAGTTCGCATGAGGTTCCATTGCTAAGGGAATTCGCACAATTCTATCCGTCTCTTTTTCAAAAAAGGTAGAATAAATTAAGTCAACCTTCCATTCTCTCTTTTGTTTATCAATTAGATCTGCCACTTTATTGAGTTCACTGTAGTTCCTGATTGATTCTACCTTATAACTTACAGATCCAAGGAGCCACACATCAGTAATAATTGAAATATTTTGACTCATTCCCACCCTCTAACAAATCCCATCCTTCAGCAATCATTTAGCTGCCCATACACTCTTCCAAATATACGAAGGTAGTCGTCATGACTCAGAATTAAGAAAATCTATATTTGGAAAGTACTTAGCCTTTAGAACTTTTGTTAATATTAAATCTAGATAATTAAGAATACACCAACCTTGTTTAGCTAATAACGCAACATTAAATTTGGATAAACTACGGAATCCCATATCCTCATTCTCCTTAATATCGTAAAGTCGTTCCCAACCGCACTAATGAATCCCTTTTTGCCCATGTCTTTTTTGCCACCAGAAACGAGCCATAATGTTGTCCAATTCCACACACAAAGACTTTGGAAGCAAAAAATAGGTCATAGTGTAAGTAGGTATAGCTTGTAAATCAGATTTAATAAACACTTCCTTACCTCCTTGAGAAGGGAATATCACACTCCAATTCTCAATATGTTGCCTCATGCGATCCCTTAAGAGCTGAAAAGAAGCTTTTTTATTTTTCCCCACCACATTCGGCAAACCGAGATATCTTTCCATATTATTTGAATTCCTCACCCCAAGAATTTAGAAACGACTCCCCTAGACTCTTTCGAAGTGTTGCTACTATAAAAAAACTATTAATTTGTCGTAATTGACGCATTGTCCCGAGCATCTTTCATATTCCCTTAGGATTGATTTCAAAACTTGTGCACCCCTCTCACTAGCTTCTCCAAACAATATACTGTCATCGGCAAACAATAAATGAGAAACTGACGAACCCCCGCTACTTGCCTTTGCTCCTTTAATCGACCGCTCCCTCAAAGCCATCCTTGTAAGCGCCGAAAGGCCCTCATACAAATTAAAAACAATATGGGACTAAGAGGGTCCCCTTGTCTAATCCCTCCCACCGGTTTAAATGTATGTCCACTTGTCCCATTAATAATTACTGAATATGTGTATTGCCCCGAATTTGGGCCTAGTAGATTTGGGCCTATTGGGTTGTAACACCCCAAAAATCTCGAAACTTTAAATTTCTGTGCATTGAAGTTAATATGTATGTGTAGCACTTAGAATAATATGATTAAGGTATTATCGGGATTATTTGAAGCCTTAAAGATAGGGGAGACCATAGGGAAAAATTTATTTTTCTTGCTTAGTGGACCCTAGTGTCAGGCATGAGGCCTCTTAAGTAGATTAAGAGAAAATAAGACACAAATGGGCTTGTGGCCCAGTGGAAGTGACGTCACTTGGGAGCTATGAGGTGGCATGTGTGAAAGTTGAAGATGTAACAGTCCGGTTTATACCCTAGTCGGAACAGTGGTTTCGGGACCACAAATCCAATTTTGAATAATATTTTAATATTATTTTCTGTGCCATTGATGAGTGTTTAAGCATGTGCTAAACTTCCGTAAGCTAATTTTATTGTCTGTGTGTTTAATTTGACAAAAAGGATTAAATTGCATTAAATGTGAAAGTTGCTTGCTATTTGCTAAAGCACCTATGTGTTGTGGCTTTATAAATGTGAGGACTTATGTGGCAATTAAGCCAATTTTAATTTTAGTGGACGTCAACATGGTTTTATAACATGTTTTTATATTTTATTTTATAAGTTAAAAGTTATATTATATTTATTTTATAAGTTATAATTATATTATAATAAAACAAACATGTTAGTGGATTTCATTTATCCACACACCACCGAATATCAAAAAGAAAAAGAAAAGAAGAAGATAGCAAGGTTTCGGCTAGGTTTTAAGCTTAAATCCAAGGTATGTTTAATTTCTACGTTTTTTGTAATTGTTGCTTTGAGAGCTATCAAACCCATGTCTCAATTTGATGAATTGATAATGTTTGTGTGAGATGCCATTGATGATATGTTAATATTTTTGATGATTTTTGGTGTTAAATGAAAGATACGAGCTAGATGAACATACATTGTTCTTGAATTTTTGATGAATTTAGCTAAATAGGGCTAAATTGAGAAAATGATAAATTGAGGGACTAAATTGCAAATTTGATGAAAAATGTGGGTTTGTATGTGATGTATATGTATTCGACTAAGCATGTGTATGTGTGGATTTTTTTTGAATTTGATGTTTTGAGAAAAATAGACTAAATTGATAAAATGTGCAAATGTGAGGGCTAAATTGTAAATAGTCCAAACTGTGTGTGTATGGATTGAATTGATTGAATTAGTGAATAAAAGGATTAATTCTGAATATTTTTAGATCAAGAACCAAGGAAAACGGATTTAGATCGTGGGAAAGCGAACGTAACCGAGTAGCCATTTTCATTTCGATAAACCGAATCCGAGGTAAGTCATTATGCAAATAAACATACTTGTATGATATTATAATTGTTCATATGACTAATGTTGATTATGGATAATTATGAGAAGTTATGAATATGAATTCTGAGATAAGTCCGATATAGCGACTAAGCTCGAGAAGTCCCGTACGAACCTAGGAATAGATAGGATTAGCTGTGTCATGACATAGGTATTTGTTCAGTTTTATCATGTAAGACCACGTCTGGGACGTTGGCATTGATCTGAGACTCGTGTAAGACCACGTCTGGGACGTTGCCATAGATATAAGCTTTACGAGTAAGACCATGTCTGGGACGTTGGCATAGATATAAGCTTTATGAGTAAGACCATGTCTGGGACGTTGGCATCGATATGAGTTTTACGTGTAAGACCAAGACCATGTCTGGGACGTTGGCATCGATATGAGTTTTACGTGTAAGACCATATTTGGGATAGTGGCATCGATATCCAAGTGCATGTAAGACCTCGTCTGGGACGTTGGCATTGTACGATTATTCCGATCCTTTTGAGTATCCTACTAGATTCCTATTGGTTCAACGGGCAAGTCTGTGATACAAATTACAAAGCCGAGCTATGAACAATTATGTGGTTATAAATCCGATTTAGGTACGTTGATTATACACTAATTGAGTATAAAAGGTAAGCGTCTAAGTGGTCTTACTATGATGATATGTATATGGAATTTATGATATGATAAGAAATGTTTTGGCTAGATGAGCTATGTGTTTATATGATTCTGGAATTGTGAAAATGGCTAATTTGGTCAAAAGTGTATGAACTAAAGCAAATAAGTGAAAGTTTGCTAGGTGATTGATATGTGCCAATGTATTTATTTGCATATATGCCTTCCATACCAAGTTTATTTGTATATGACTTACTAAGCTTTTGAAAAGCTTACTCTGTGTGTGTTTTCTCTATTTTATAGGTCGTCAAAGCTACTGAAGGCTCGGGACTGTCACGGATCATCATCACACTACTAAAATCATTTTGGTACACTTTGAATATGTATATGGCTAGATATGGCATGTATAGGCTAGTCCTTGATATGAGATGTAAAGTGAACTTAGTCATGTGATTTGGCTAGTTATGATTTGGTAATATGCTTAAAGGAATATGATATGTGAAGTTTTTTTTGGTATGATTAGTTGATATATGAAATGGTTATGAGATGGTAAGTATATAGATGATTGGTGCTTGAGCATAATTGAGATTTGGTCATGCAAATTGGTATGTTTGGAATTGGTATTGAATGTTTATATTGAATGTATTGTTGTGATTACCTTAGTTGTCAAATATGCATGATTTGGATGGCTATTTGGTATATTTTGGTGGTTATATGTGAATGAAATGAGATGATATATGTTGTTTGTAGGTTTGCCCCAAATAGGTGACATTTTGGCCTTGTAAATGGCCTATAATGTCACACGGCCATGGCACACGGGCGTGCCTAGAGACCGTGGGACCAAGTCAGTAGCTAACTTAAGAGCACACGGCCATGGCACACGGGCGTGCTCGATGGCCTTGGTGGTGAAGTCAGTATGTGGCCTAAGAGTGCATGGCCTCAGTGCACGGGCGTGCTCAGTGGCCGTGGAGGGTAAGTCAGTATATGAACACGGGGAAGACACATGGGGGTGTCTATCATCCGTGGAGGGCACACGGTCTCCTCCCACGGGCGTGTATCCCCTGCATACTAGAAAAGTTTTTAATTTTCATAAAATTTTGTATGTGTTTCGGTTTAGTCCCGACCCGATTTATAAGCATGCTATTGGTCTCAAGAACTCATTTAAGGGACATTATGTTTGAGAATGATGATTGAATGTATGAATTTTCTGTAAATGCTTTCTGAATTGTCTGGTAACGTTCCTAACCCTAATCCGGCGACGGACACGGGATAGATGTGTTACATTTGATTGGTATCAGAGCTACGCTTTAACCGATTCTCGGACTAACATATCGTTTTAAAGTCTAGCTATACATGCCATATATCTGAATTGATATAGTGTGATGAATCCTGAAGTATAAAATGTGATTTTCGTATAGCAATGTATCCCGAAAGAGCCGTAGCTGACGACATAGAAAGTAATGCGCCTGCTCCCGCGTAAGGGACAGTGCCCTCTAATTCGAGACCGGCTACGAGCGGTCAAGAGGGAGAAGCTAAACAAGCTTTCTTCCAGATGATGAGTGAGTGGTTCACTCAGTTTGTAAAGAGTAACCCAATTGTTTCGCAACCCCCACCCCCGGTTAATCCCCCTCAGACATTTGATATACCTCCGACTGCAAATCTGAATCCGTGGAATAAGCCTCCGATTAACAAGATTCGTAAGTATGGGGCTGAAGAGTTCCGGGCTAGCAATGATGATGATGATGAAAAGGCTAAATTCTGGTTAGAAAACACGATCCGAGTATTCGATGAAATGTCTCTGACTCTAGAAGAATGCATAAAGTATGTTGTATCATTGCTTCAAGATGCAGCTTATCAATGCTGGAAAACTCTAATTTCTGCTGTTCTGAGAGAATGAGTCACATGGGATTTCTTCCAGAGTGAATTTCGGAAGAAATATATCAGTGAGAGATTCGTTGATCAGAAACGAAATGAATTTCTGGAACTTAAACAGGGCCGAATGACTGTTACTGAGTATGAATGAGAATTCGTGAGACTGAGTCAGTATGCCCAGGAATGTGTATCTTCTAAAGCTATAATGTGCAAAAGATTCGAAGATGGTCTTAATGAGGACATTCATTTGTTAGTCGGAATTTTAGAAATAAAAGAGTTCGTTGTACTCGTTGATCGAGCATGCAAAGCTGAGGCACTCAGGAAGGATAAAAGAAAACCTGAGTCTGAAGCTCGAGAAGTGAGAAAGAGATTTCAGAATAAATCATTTCAGTCTGCTCCGAAAAGATTCAGAGATGATCAAAGTCGTCCCAGAGATAATGTGGGACATTTGAACAGAAATCGAGCTAGATCGCAAATGAGTTCCAAAACTCCAGCAACTTTAGTGTCCAGCATTGGTAATGTTCGATCCGAGAGACCTGAATGTAAACATTGTGGAAAAAGGCATCTGGGAAGTTGTAGATAGAGCTTGCTTCAGATGTGGATCACTTGATCATTTTATCTGTGATTGCCCTGAGACTGTCGAGCCAGAAGCTGTTCAGAATCTGAGATATGATAATGCACCTTTGAGAGGTAGACCGTCGAAGAATGTAAGAAATTTTAGTGGTAGTCAGAGAAGTTTTGATCAGTTGAAAACTCTGTTAACAAAAGCTCCAGTGTTAGTACAGCCAGAATCGGGTAAAGAATTTGTTGTATACAGTGATGCTTCACTAAGTGGTTTGGGATGTGTTTTGATACAAGAAGGCAAAGTTGTAGCTTATGCCTCAAGACAGTTGAAGCCTCATGAAAAGAATTATCCGACGCACGACCTTGAACTTGCTGCGATTGTATTTGCACTTAAGATTTGGCGCCATTATCTGTACGGTGAGAAATGTCACGTATTCTCAGATCATAAAAGTTTGAAATATTTGATGACTCAAAAAGATTTGAACTTGCGTCAGAGAAGATGGCTTGAGTTGTTGAAATATTATGAGCTTGTGATATATTATCATTCGGGTAAAGCAAATGTTGTTGCAGATGCTCTGAGTACGAAATCATTGTTTGCACTACGTGCTTTGAATACTCAACAGGATTTGTTTGATGATTGTTCTGTGTTAGTAGAATTAAAAGCAAAATCGTTGTTTTTACAACAGATATGTGATACTCAGAAGTTTGATAATGAATTGTTAGCGAAACGAGCTCAGTGTGAAATGAATTCTGAATCTGAATTTCAAATTGTGGATGGTTGTTTGAGATTTTGGGATCGTATATGTGTTTCGAGAAATCCAGAGTTGATTCGGTTGATCTTGAATGAAGCACATAACAGTCGTCTATCTGTTCATCCGGGAAGTACTAAAATGTATCATGATTTGAAACGATACTACTGGTGGTCTGGTATGAAACGAGACATTTCTGACTTTGTTTTGAAATGTTTAGTCTGTCAACAAGTGAAAGCCGAACATCAAGTTCCGTCTGGATTGCTACAGCCGATTCTGATTCCTGAGTGGAAATGGGATAGAGTAACAATGGACTTTGTTTCTGGTTTGCCCCTGACTCCGAGAAAGAAAGATGCGATATGGGTCATAGTTGACCGATTAACTAAATCTGCCCATTTTAGTCCGGTAAGATCTGATTTCTCACTGGAAAGATTAGCCGAGCTTTATATTTTTGAGATTGGTAGATTACATGGGGTGCCACTATCTATTGTGTCAAATAGAGATCCGAGATTTACATCTCGATTTTGGAAGAAATTACAAGAAGCTTTGGGCACGAAATTACACTTCAGTACAGCTTTTCATCTGCAAACAAATGGTCAATCTGAACGAGCTATTCAAATTCTTGAAGATATGTTAAGATGCTGTATACTTGAGTTTAATGGTTCGTGGGAACAGTATCTGCCATTGATCGAATTTGCATATAATAATAGTTTTCAGACGAGTATCAAAATGGCACCATATAAGGCTTTGTATGGACATAAATGTCGTACACCTCTGTGTTGGACTGAACTCAGTGAAAATAAGCTACATGGGGTTGATTTGATAAAAGACTCAAAACAGAAAGTGAAACTGATCCGAGATTGTTTGAAAGCAGCATCTGATCGTCAGAAGTCTTACGTGGATTTGAAACGAAAAGATATAGAATTTGAGATCGGCGACAAAGTATTTTTGAAAGTGTCTCCATGGAAGAAAGTGCTTCGATTCAGACGTAAAGGCAAATTGAGTCCGAGGTTCATCGGGCCGTATGAGATCATTGAACGTGTCGGGCCTGTTGCATATAGATTAAAATTGCCGTCTGAGTTAGAAAAGATACACAATGTATTCCATGTCTCGATGCTCCGTAGATATCGATCCGATCCGTCACATGTGATTACCCCATCTGAAACTGAAATTCGATCTGATATGACATATAAAGAAGAATCGATCCGTATCTTAGCTCGTGAAGTGAAAGAATTGAGAAACAAGAAAATTCCGTTAGTAAAAGTAATGTGGAATCGACACGGAATAGAAGAGGCTACGTGGGAGCCTGAGAACTCAATGAGACAGCAATATCCAAATTTGTTTAATGGTAAGATTTTCGGGGACGAAAATCCCTAAGGGGGGAGAATTGTAACAGTCCGGTTTATACCTTAGTCGGAACAGTGCTTTCAGGACCACAAATCCGAGTTTGAATAATATTTTAATATTATTTTCTGTGCCATTGATGAGTGTTTAAGCATGTGCTAAACTTTCGTAAGCTAATTTTATTGTCTGTGTGTTTAATTTGACAAAAAGATTAAATTTCATTAAATGTGCAAGTTGCTTGCTATTTGCTAAAGCACCTATGTGTTGTGGCTTTATAAATGTGAAGACTTATGTGGCAATTAAGCCAATTTTAATTTTAGTGGACGTCAACCTGGTTTTATAACATGTTTTTATATTTTATTTTATAAGTTAAAAGTTATATTATATTTATTTTATAAGTTATAATTATATTATAATAAAAAAACATGCTAGTGGATTTCATTCATCCACACACCACCAAATATCAAAAAGAAAAAGAAAAGAAGAAGATAGCAAGGTTTCGGCTAGGTTTTAAGCTTAAATCCAAGGTATGTTTAATTTCTACGTTTTTGTAATCGTTGCTTTGAGAGCTATCAAACCCATGTCTCAATTTGATGAATTGATAATGTTTGTGTGAGATGCCATTGATGATATGTTAATATTTTTGATGATTTTTGGTGTTAAATGAAAGATACGAGCTAGTTGAACATACATTGTTCTTGAATTTTTGATGAATTTAGCTAAATAGGGCTAAATTGAGAAAATGATAAATTGAGGGACTAAATTGCAAATTTGATGAAAAATGTGGGGTTGTATGTGATGTATATGTATTCGACTAAGCACGTGTATGTGTGGATTTTTTTTGAATTTGATGTTTTGAGAAAAATAGACTAAATTGATAAAATGTGCAAATGTGAGGGCTAAATTGTAAATAGTCCAAACTGTGTGTGTATGGATTGAATTGATTGAATTAGTGAATAAAAGGATTAATTCTGAATATGTTTAGATCAAGAACCGAGGAAAATGAATTTAGATCGTGGGAAAGCAAAAGTAACCGAGTAGCCATTTTCATTCCGATAAACTTAATCCGAGGTAAGTCATTATGCAAATAAACGTACTTGTATGATATTATAATTGTTCATATGACTAATGTTGATTATGGATAATTATGAGAAGTTATGAATATGAATTCTGAGATAAGTCCGATATAGCGACTAAGCCCGAGAAGTCCCGTACGAACCTAGAAATAGATAGGATTAGCTGTGTCATGACATAGGTATCTGTTCAATTTTATCATGTAAGACCACGTCTGGGATGTTGACATTGATCTGAGACTCGTGTAAGACCACGTCTGGGACGTTGGCATCGGTATGAGTTTTACGTGTAAGACTATGTTTGGGACAGTGGCATCGATATCCGAGTGCATGTAAGACCTCGTTTGGGACGTTGGCATTGTATGATTATTCCGATCCTTCTGAGTATCCTACTAGATTCCTATTGGTTCAACGGGCAAGTCTGTGATACAAATTACAAATCCGAGCTATGAACAATTATGTGGTTATAAATCCGATTCAAGTACGTTGATTATACACTAATTGTGTATAAAAGGTAAGCGTCTAAGTGATCTTACTATGATGATATGTATATGGAATTTATGATATGATAAGAAATGTTTTGGCTAGATGAGCTATGTGTTTATATGATTCTTGAATTGTGAAAATGGCTAATGTGGTCAAAAGTGTATGAACTAAAGCAAATAAGTGAAAGTTTGCTAGGTGATTGATATGTGCCAATGTATTTATTTGCATATATGCCTTCCATACCAAGTTTATTTGTATATGACTTACTAAGCTTTTGAAAAGCTTACTCTGTGTGTGTTTTCTCTATTTTATAGGTTGTCAAATCTACTGAAGGCTCGGGACCGTCACGGATCATCATCACTACTAAAATCATTTTGGTACACTTTGAATATGTATATGGCTAGATATGGCATGTATAGGCTAGCCCTTGATATGAGATGTAAAGTAACTTAGTCATGTGATTTGGCTAATTATGTTTTGGTAATATGCTTAAAGGAATATGATATGTGAAGTTGTTTTGGTATGATTAGTTGATATATGAAATGGTTATGAGATGGTAAGTATATAGATGATTGGTGCTTGAGCATAATTGAGATTTGGTCATGCAAATTGGTATGTTTGGAATTGGTTTTGAATGTTTATATTGAATGTATTGTTGTGATTACCTTAGTTGTCAAATGTGCATGATTTGGATGGATATTTGGTATATTTTGTTGGTTATATGTGAATGAAATGAGATGATATATGTTGTTTGTAGGTTTGCCCCAAATGGGTGACATTTTGGCCTTGTAAATGGCCATACGACCATGGCACAAGGGCGTGCCTAGAGACCGTGGGACCAAGGCAGTAGCTAACTTAAGAGCACATGGCCATGGCACACGGGCGTGCTCGATGGCCGTGGTGGTGAAGTCAGTATGTGGCCTAAGTGTAACATCCTGAAATTGGGCCTAGTAGGATTGAGCCCAATTGGCCTTAGGCGTAGTAGCGTTTAAAATTTTAGAGAACGGTATTAATGCAAGTTAGACTTATTAGGTAAGTGATTTTGGAAGGTTAGAGGGCTTCTAGGAAGTCCCGGGATCAAATTTAGGCTTTAGGGAAATTTTGGTTTTAGGCGAAAAAAACCCTAGAGGTTGGCAGGTAGGCCTTAAGAATAAAAAGTGGAGGAAAATGACATAAGTGGAGTGTGTGGTGTAGTGGCAAAGTGACGCCACAAGGAAGGAAGGAGGTCCAAGGTTCAAGTCTTGGCGTCTGCATTTTGGTTTTCTTTTTACTTGGACCTTAGAATTTGGCTATAGATTTATATTTAGTTGCGCATGGTTTAAGACACAAGAGGAGCTTGTGGCCAAGTGGTTAGCAGCGTGGATTAAGTTGCAAAGGAGCCTGGGTTCGAATCTCATGAGAAGCAAGGGAGTATTTATTTTGCGGATTGGACGGCAAGAGTTTCAGTTGAATTTAAACTCTACTGACAAAGGGATCCCACATCGAAAAGATACAAAGAAGAAGGGTGAAGAGCTAGCTATATAGAGAGCATTACAGGAGGAGAGTTAACATACCTTGGTGGGCGTTTGGGCATAGCAGTGGGCGCAGCGCGGTTTAACACCAGAGTCCTATCAGGTGTGTAACTCTCTCTACTCTAGTTGTAGAGCGGCAAATGTCGAAGTGCCGATCACGGCAATAGTAGCCACACGAGCGTGCGAGCGCACGTGTGGGGCTTCAACGCGATAGTTGAGGCCAACAATAGTATTCTTGTGGGTTGGGGCTGCTTGGGCCGCGATGGGCCGAAGTGGGCCCAATGGGCCTGTGGGCCCATTTGAGTAAAATGTATGATGATATAGTATATAGTGAACTAGACTAGGTGGAACTTATATACGTGGCTAGATTTGTGTTAGGTGGGCTACACGAGTGTGTGGGCCCGAATGGGCCAGAATTGGGCTTTAGGCCCAATAGTCCGGTACGACCAGAATTGGTAGTTGAGTCGCTCGGGGCAATATTGGGCCTTCGGAAAGGCCATTTCAGGTACGAAATTACTAAAATACCCTTAGTGGGTAAATTACCAAAATACCCCTGAAAGGTAAATTACGAAAATGCCTTTGGTAGGTAAAAATTACTGTTATACCCTTTAGAGGTTGATTAGCTTGGTTATATCGTATTTGTTGTTCTGATTATGATGGTCATACATTTCATGCGTTATCTTTGGTATATGATTTGCATACTTGGCATACTGCATACACGAATTATTATGACTGATGAACATGGCATGGACATGGGTATGATGAGAGGAGGGGGAAGATTGATATCCGTGACTTTGGGTCACCAGTGGTTTGGCACCACCAGTGGTTTGGTACCACAGTTAATTTCGTGACTTTGGGTCACCAGAGGTTTGGCACCTCATAGCAACTCGTCCCAGTGGTTTAACACCACAGTGGGTTGGCCCCACACTTGGATTATTGATGTTCATGACTTTGGGTCACCAGAGGTTTGGCACCTCATAGCGACTCGTCCCAGTGGCTTAGCACCATAGTGGGTTGGCCCCACATTTGATATAACGGGATTGTCGCCAGTGATTTGGTATCACAACGTGGGTTGGCCCACATATGGATTATTCGTGACTTTGGGTCACCAGTGGTTTGGCACCACAATTATATTGATATCAGTGACTTTGGGTCACCAATGGTTTGGCACCACCAGTGGTTTGGTACCACACGGGGTAGATCTGGGAGTTTCGGATGGATAGGTTGGATGGGTTGCATGACATGCATATTTGCATATGAATTTGTGTACGAGCTTAACATCTTTTGGATGGGGA
Source organism: Gossypium australe (assembly GCA_005393395.2). Classification (NCBI taxonomy): domain Eukaryota; kingdom Viridiplantae; phylum Streptophyta; class Magnoliopsida; order Malvales; family Malvaceae; genus Gossypium; species Gossypium australe. The sequence continues at coordinate 131,708,648 of CM016626.1, read as the reverse complement.
TTTACACACTGAGTCTCGGTGACTCACCCCTTAGTTAATTTTGCAGGTAATCGTTAGATCGTGGATTTGGGAGCCGAGGCAGACTTGTGGTGGCCATACAATGTTTTTCTCATAAACTCGTTCTCTTAGTTAAACTTATTTGTAACTGGGATTTTTGTTATGTAATACGGCCACTTTAACTGTATTTTTGGTATTTTATTTGGTTTAGCTTTTGATTTGTTTACTGCTTATTATTAAATGATCAATATGGGATTTTCCTAAGATGATAATAAACCGTTTCTTATTCAAAATTACTTAAACTCGATTTTTCACAACAACTATAAAGAATACGAGCTTTTTAACGAACGCACAGTTTTAGACATTCCTTTCATGTGACATGCCAGATCCGGTCGTAACGTTTAGGCCGGGTTTGGGGTGTTACACTAAGAGTGCACGGCCTCAGTGCACGGGCGTGCTCAGTGGCCGTGGAGGGTAAGTCAGTATATGAACACGGGGAAGACACACGGGGGTGTCTATCATCTGTGGAGGGCACACGGTCTCCTCCCACGGGCGTGTATCCCCTGCATACTAGAAAAGTTTTTAATTTTCATGAAATTTTGTATGTGTTTCAGTTTAGTCCCGACCCGATTTATAAGCATGCTATTGGTCTCAAAAACCCATTTAAGGGACATTATGTTTGAGAATGATGATTGAATGTATGAATTTTCAGTAAATGCTTTCTGAATTGTCTGGTAACGTTTCTAACCCTAATCTGGCGACAGACACGGGATAGGGGTTTTACAGAAGAGGTCCAAGGTTCGAGCAGGAAAAATGTATTTTGGAGTGTTTTATTTTGCATAGGTGGACGGCAAGAGTTGTGTTGGTTTTGTACTCTTGCTGTGGAGAGTTTGAAGTAAGCAGGACTGATGGATGTAGAGGAGATTTTAGATAAGATTAAGGTATCATCAGAGAGAAAAGATAGGAGATGAGGAGGTAATCCAGGATTATAAAAATCTTTTAATTCAGGAAATCCAAGATTTTGTTGTTTTTTCAACAAATCTTCTGTATTTTTTATAATCTTAGAATAGCTTTTTTGATATTCTGAATATGGATTTTGTGAAAATTCAAAATAACTCACCGGGGTTGGTGATTGTGTTCCAAATGGTTGGTTTACCATTGGATATGGTACATAATATCCTTGTTTAGGATAAAATTGTACTTGTGCAGGAGCAGCAATAAATCCTTGTTTAGGACTTGCTGGTGTAATAAATCCTTGTTTAGGATTTGCAGGTGTATCAATAAATCCTTGTTTAGGACTCATTGGTGATTTTCCCTTGTTGGGTTTTTTATGGACAGTTCTTCATCCATCATTTTCTTTTAGAGGTTGTTTACCTCTATCCATAAGGCCTGCTAAGAAAATCAGCAATCATATTGTTAGTACCTTTTATGTATATAACTTCAAAATTATACTGGCATAATTCATTATACCATCTAATTCTTCTAGGTACTGTTTCTAAACTTTTGTTAGTAAGAAATTGTTTGACAGCTTGATTATCTGTTTTAATGATAAAATTTTCTGGTGCCAAATATATTAGGAATTTTTTTATTCCTTTTTTTATTGCTAATAATTCTTTCTCATAAATAGCATAATTTATTTCGTTTTGTTTAAACTTTCCAGAACTATAACCACAAATTAATTCCTCATTAGCTATTGTTTTAGCTTTTAATACACATCCCCAATTTTTTTCTGAGGCATCTGTTTCTAAAATTAATTTATCACCTTGTTTAGGTAAATAAACTTTAGGTATATAATTTATTTCAGACTTTATTTGTAACACCCCAAATCAGGTCTATGCGTTTAGACGAGATTTGGTTTGTCACACTGATCGAACATTCATTTAACTCTCTAGTGTTTAAAGTAAAACAATACTTCGAAAACCTTTTGAAAATAAAGTTTGAAAAAAGTTTAGAACAAAGATTTAAAATTTATGAATTAAGAAAATACTTGTTAAAAATTCTTATTTGAAATATAAGTATCAAAACCTTAATGTAGTTTTTAAAGAATTAAAAGAGTTTAAAATAGTTTAAGGTGTCCAAATTGTTATAAAACCCAATATTTTATAGAAAACTAAATAGATTTAGCAAAAGTCCATAATAAAATTTTGGAAGCAAAATTAAATCCATCCACACATATAAATCCATAAAAATAATTAGAGGCCTTATTACATCATACCCAAATAGTAATTAAAATAAGTAATTTAAATAAAGTTCATAGTAAATAAAACCCATGCTCGTAGTATGGCCTCCATGAAGTCATTCCCGGCCCAAGTCCACATCAATTTCCATTACCTGAAATGGTTAATAAAACAGAGTGAGTTACCCAGAACTCAGTGTGTAACTCACTTACCATCTTTATTGGGCCAGGTCATCGAGACATTATTTTGGGCTTGAGCCCAATTGCAGATTTAACAATATAAATTAAAGTAACATAAAATAAAATGCATGTAAAATGAATTTCCCAACCAAGCCTAATTTCCATCCACTACACACCCCCGTACCAACCAACACGCCTGTGGGGATCAAGTCAACCCACCCCGCCAAACACACCAATCGTAGGCATTAAGCCTTTTTTAAAATAATATTGTAGTGCACTACCGAACTAGATTGTGACATTGTCACCGAACTAGAGGCATTAAGCCAAAATTTGTGGCAGAGCCACCGAACTAGATTCATGGCCACAGGCCTTACTTCTCTCCATCATATATCCCATCCCATGCAATCATGTATGCATACAAACTATAGTCATATAATACTTTATCAAGTAATCCATATTATAACTGGGTTTATAATTAAACTTTTCATTTGGGCCCATTAAACAAAATAGTATTTAGCCCATACAGCAATCTAGCGAACTTTGGCCCATATTTCGAACTAGAGGGTTTTGGCCCATTTAGCAATCTAGCGATCTTTGGCCCATATATCGAACTAGAGGGTTTTGGCCCATTTAGCAATCTAGCGATCTTTGGCCCATATTTTGAACTAGAGGGTTTTGGCCCATTTAGCAATCTAGCAAGTTTTTCAGCCCAATATGTCAATCTAGCAGTTTTTCGTTTATTTCTCGGTTTTAACCGTTTTCATGTATTTTCACAAAAGTATCAATTACTACATAATTTCCAATTTTACCATTTTCACGATTTCATCACAGTACTCACAGTTTGGTATCTAACCCGAAAAAAATGAGTGCGAAGTTACACACCTGGTTATTGTGAGAACTAGACTTTCCCGCTCGTCGATACCTAAACATATCACGATAAATTAAAACACTATACTTTCTTAACAAGATCGATCTTAGAAATAATGATATAAATTTTTACCCTCCGAATTTCGAACTACTTCTACTTGCGGTTTCTCTACGACTGATGATTCGTTAACCGAAGCAAATCCACGAACAAATAATGGTTCGGGAGTACGAACTACTTCAAACAATTGATTCTCCCCGGATGAACGTCCACAACCCGGTGGAAAATCCCGGATTCCCGAAATAGCCCTTTGCTTATACTTAGGGGGATTAACGGAACCTCCCTTCTTTCGAAAACTAAACACCGCCCTTTTCTTCCCTATTTTGATTGTCTTCAATGGAAAAAGAACATTAATTCAATCTAATATTATATTGAAATATGACTAAAGGTTTTAAGGATGAGATTTCTTTACCACAATAATCCTTGTTCCACAATACGAGAGTCAACCAAAACGTTCCCTTAACACCTTAAATCGATTCCAACTTTCTATGTTACTCACGAACACTTGATTTTCGGTCTTCCGTTATCGCACTAAAGTAAACAAATAAAAACGTTAATAGAATGAACGATTATTTCGATCTAAGAAATCCTTCATACCACCATCAAGATTCGGCCATGACAACTATAAACTAAAAAGAACTCTTACCTATTGTCCACGGTTGAAAAGAAACGATTGAGAAAGATGCTTAGGAATAGAGAAAGATTCGACTATGAATCACCAAAGAAAAGAGAAAATGGTTCGACTATGGGCACACTAACATTCGGCCATGAGAGAAAATAATGGAGAAAGTATGAGCAAAAAGGAATAAAAGATGAGAGAAAAGATGATGATGAGGATTCGGTTTTCAAAGAGAAGAAAAGAGAAAGAAAAAGATATGTTTTGGAGAAAAGTACATTCGGCAATGGAGGAAGAAAGAAAAAGAAAGGAATGGCCCTTTTTGGTACTAGCAATTTCGGCACTATGAGAAAAGGCATACAAAAAAATACCAAAGTGATAGGAAAAATAACCAAATGGTCAAAAGATTTAGGCTTACCAAATGCTCAATTTCGACCAAGGGAGAAAGGTTGAGAAGAGTTGCAAAACTATGCACAAAATGCTAAGAATGACCAATACTAATCCTAGCCAACTACTAGCATATTCGGCCAACCCCCCTAGACCACATTGCCGTCCAAATTCATTGGTCAAATGGCCATGAAATTGTTTCCAAAACATTTTCCTTGATACTTGCCCTATGTCCCCATATCTTTCCATAAATTCTTGATTCCATACCATATGTTATCTCTTACCTTATTCCTTTAATCTACTAACCAAAAGTAACAAAGTCAACACTTACCATATTTATGCTTGGCCGACACTTGCCATACAAGTGCAAAATAAAAGTTGTCTAAATGCTATATAAGGGATTCGAACCTCTCCCCTCATGCACTAACTCATGCGCCAACACCACTTTGCCATTTACTCATCTTATGCTACACTTTGACACTTTAATTAACTTAAGTGTCAATGTCACATGATCCACTTCATTAAATTCTCAAAACTAAAAATTATTCTATACCCTAATAATTCTATACTCTTCTTCAGGCTATAGCAAACACGAAAAAGAAGTAAGAATATTTTCCTTCATAATCTAAACACCAAAACATGCATTATCAATACTCGGATTTTTAGGGTGTTACATTATTTGTTTTATAATGTCTGAATCTTTTTTAGACCACTCAAAAGGTTTGTCCTTTTTCAACTTTTCATATAACTCATCTAATTTTTTAGATAAGTTAGGAAAGAAATTTCTACCATAATTAACAATTCCTAAAAATTGTTGAAGTTGTTTCTTATCAACAATCCTTTCAGGAAATTCTTTTATTTTAACAATAATATGATCTTGGAGTTTAAGACCATCAGATGATAATATTAATCCTAAGAATTCTATTTCAGTTTTTTCTAATTCAATTTTCTTAGGGCTTAATATTATTCCATGTTTTATAAATTCTCTAGCTATGATATTTAGATGTTTTCTATGATTTTCCAGTGTTTCTGAAAAAATTAGAATATCATCTATATATACTACACAAAATTTTTTATATTTTTTAAATATAGAGTCCATCCATCTTTGGAAGACTTGAGGTGCATTACAAAGTCCAAATGGCATTACTTTCTATTGGTAATGACCATTAGGTGCACTAAAAGCTGTTAATGATCTGGATTCTTCTGTTAACATGATTTGCCAGAAGCCAGATTTACAGTCAAATTTACTAAAATATTTTGCTTGTTTAGCTTGATTTATTAAGACTTCCTTTCTTGGAATAAAATAACCATCAAAAATAGTATTTTGATTTAGTCTTTTATAATTAATAACCATCCTAGCTTTACCTTTTTTTATTTCTGCATGGTTTCTTACCATGAAAGCAGGACTAGAATATGGACTAGTAGTTTCTTCTATTAATCCTTTATCTAATAATTCTTTTATTTGTATATAGATTCTTTTATTTGTATATCAAATTCATCTATATCTTGTTTAGTATAGATCATAGGTTTTACTCTAATAATTTTATTGGGGTTTTCCAATTTTATGGTACAAAATCTAGGACTATTTTTCCATAATTTTAATGGTTCTTCACTAAAATTATTTTCTAATATCTTAAACAACCAATGATTAGTATCAAGTTGTTTTATTTGTTCTTTCCTAGGTGGTGTAAAGTCTTGATCACATATATATTTATGATTCTCTACTAAAGGTATTTCTACTGAAGTGTTTTCAGTAGTTAAAATAACAAAGTTTTTATCAATAGAAAATGGTAAATGTTGATATATAAAATTATTTCCTAATAATATATCCCCATGCATTTCATGAAAACATAATAATTTAGGAATCACAAATCTTACATTGTTTATGTAGATTGGTATATTTTTAGCTTTAAAAAGAATTAGAGTTTCAATACCATTGACTCCAACAGCTCTAATAGGATTTCTCATAAGTTCCCATTTTTCTGATGGAATAGCGTTTTCTCTGCAACTACTGGTTGTAGCTCCAGTGTCTAATAAAGCATTTAAAGAATATGTTTTATATTCTCTAAATTGAAATGTAATTTCTATATAAGTATAATATTTCCTTGATTGGAAATGTGAGAAGGTAATTATATCCTTTTTCCCAAGTTTCATTTGCTGAATTATTGGTTTTTCTTTTACTTTATTAGAATAATGAACTGGTTTTAGTTCAATTAAGTATTTATTTTCCCAATATTTCTTGGGTTTGATTTTACCATAAGGATCTTGTTTGTCAATTTCCCTAGGTTTAGGTATTTCATATTCATATGGAACTGGCTGTTCAGTATCCATAGATTCTAATTTTTTTTTTATTTTTTTCTGTTGAAGTGTTTTCTTCATCAGAATTATGACTCGTAACATTAATATCTACAACTATATTATTAGAACTACTGCTACTCTTTGTAGTTTCAGAATTACTATTGTCATTATCATCAATTATATCATAATCTAACATATAGTAATAATTATATTTTTCGAACAGATCTTTATGTTCTTCATAAAGTTCCTCTATTAACTTAAGATATTCGACACGTTCATAATTATCCTCTGTTTTAGAAAATTGGTTTTTCCAATGTTCTATTAGAGTTTTATAAGATTCGAAATCATATTTTTGTTGTTTTTTATCTTTTTCTCTTTTTTCTTTTGTTTTTCTTTATTATTATTATTATTATTAGAAGATTCATCCGAAGACTCATCTTCATCTGATAAAGCTAAAATATCATTACTATTACCGTAATATAAAGGACCTAGATCTGATTCTATGTTATTACTAATATTAATAACCTGATCTAATTTATTATTAACATCGGATAATAACTCTTTAGATCTGCTATTCAAATCTAAATTCGTTACTTCTCCCATATTATCTACTTTTTCTTCTACTTTACTAACCTTAGTATATAATCTATTAAAATATATAGACGTCATATCTATTAAACTATTGATACCCTTACTAAGAGCCGAAATATTATTTTCATTCTTAGAGTCTATATGCATAGTATGATTACAAGTTTTATCTTTGTATAAACAATCCATTTGTTCCATGTTTTTATCCCTGGTACCTAAGACCGTCTGTGTCTATACGTCTTCAAAAACGCCTACAACGTCCCACTCGGACTCAACGGCAACAAGAAGACAGAACGGCATATATATGGGTTTTGAGACAAAAACAGCGAAATAAACGGAATTGAAGATCAAAGATAGAAACTTACAATGATAACTACGATATTAGAACTCCAGAAATCGTTACTCCGGGGCTCCTCGGATAGGATATCTGATACCAATTACAGGGGGGAGGGAGGATAGGCACAAGCGGAAGGGTACTATAATATCGTAGGAATATTTCACAAGAAGAAAATAGATAATTTACAAAAGATTTACAAGGGTTTTCTTGAAGAGAGCAAGTATACAAGAGAGTTTGTATATTGCAAATTCTATTCAAGTGATTCCAAAACCCCATTCAATACTGGTTATATCAAATGGATCATGATCAAGTCGAAATTTGATAGTAGGAAGTTTTTCTCCTATATCATTTATAAAAACATAAGCTTGTGAAAAATATTTTGAAAAAGTTTCTGAAAATAGAGCTTGCTGGTTGCAAATAGCTTGATTTATTTTTGAAAAAATATCAGGAGGCAGAATTTGTCTACACTTGTTATATAGACATATTCTAAACATCTTATTAATAATAGGAATGTTTTTCCCGTTACTAATAAAATATTGAAATATATCAAGAAGATTGTTAATCTCCTTAATATCCATATATTCGATTAGGATTTCATCCCAATCTCGGTATGAAATGGATTTTAGTAATAAATCTTCGAATTTATTTTCTTTAGTTGTTTTTTCAACTAAGAATTCCGAGAATTGTGTAAGAGCTTTTCGGAAATTTGCTCTTTGTTTCAAAATATGGTTTTTCCATATTCTGTTTATAAAATTGTAATATTCTGGAGGTAATCCAGGATATAAAAATCTTTTAATTCAGGAAATCCAAGATTTTGTTGTTTTTTCAACAAATCTTCTGTATTTTTTATAATCTCAGAATAGCTTTTTTGACATTCTGAATATGGATTTTGTGAAAATTCAAAATAACTCACCGGGGTTGGTGATTGTGTTCCAAATGGTTGGTTTATCATTGGATATGGTACATAATATCCCTGTTTAGGATAAAATTGTACTTGTGCAGGAGCAGCAATAAATCCCTGTTTAGGACTTGCTGGTGTAATAAATCCTTGTTTAGGATTTGCAGGTGTATCAACAAATCCTTGTTTAGGACTCATTGGTGATTTTCCCTTGTTGGGTTTTTTATGGACAATTCTCCATCCATCATTTTCTTTTAGAGGTTGTTTACCTCTATCCATAAGGCCTGCTAAGAAAATCAGCAAACATTAGTAATTTTATGATATTCTACTAATGATATTTCTATAGAAGTATTTTCTATAGTTAACATAACCGATTTTTTATTAACAGTAAATGGTAGATATTGATTAATAAAATTATTTCCTAATAATATATCACCATACATATCAGGAAAACATAATATTTCTGGAATTATAAATCTAACATTTTTTATGTAGATTGGAATATTTTTTGATTTATAATAAATAGTAGTTTTGCTACCACTTATTCCATTAATATTTATTATCTTCTTTACAGGTTTCCAATATTCTTCAGGAAGAACATTCTTTTTACAGCTACTGGTTGTAGCTCCTGTATCTAATAAAGCATGTAAAGAATATTTTTTATAATCTTTATCATGTAATGTAATTTCAATATATTTGTTGAAATTTGTAATATTTTCTACTGAATAATGTATATCTTCCATTCTAGTATTTCTAGAATTTCTACTAGGTGTAGTAGGAAAAATAGGAATATGAACTGTTTTCATACCTATTGGTGTAGATGTACTTATATTATCATCTTCTTCCTCTGGTTGAGAACTAGAAGGTAGTACTAAATTATCATCTGTATTTGTTATAAGATTGTTTTTAAAATATAACTTATCACCAGATGACATATATTCTATAGTACTTATTGGTTTAGAAGTACTAGCATTGTTAGTCTTTTCTATGATCCAGTCTTTTGGAATCGATAGATCTTTTAGATGTAATAATTTTGGTTGAATTTCCGTTGTAAATATATTAGGCTCAAAAAGCTCAATTATTTTATTTCTTTTATTGCTAAATCTTTTGCTAAATCTCTAATATCAAAATTTTTTGTCTGAATTCTAAGGCATAGACACTCTTCTATTAGAGGGTCTGTTATGGATATAAAGTAATTTGGTTTAACTTTAAATCCTATAACACCTGTATGTAAATTTGATTGAATTCCTCCAATAAGTGCTTTTATTGGATTTTCAAATCTCTTATCTAATAATACCGCTAAAATAGGAACATCATGACCTCTTCTAAATAAAGCTCTAATTGTTATCATAATGACTCCTAAATGTATATATCTTACCTGAGGATAGTTTTTTCTAATCCTTTTTATTTTTTCTTTGGTAAATAAGGGAATTTCTGTTAATCCACCTTTGGTATCTTTAGCGACTGTATTACCGCTAATTTTCTCTATATGTCTTTTTGACCATATTTTAAACTTAGAAATTTTATAAATTTCTTCTTTAGAAATATGATTTTTATTAATCTTTTCTATTATATCATCAGAAAAGTCTATTTCTTCTCCGATTAAATTTCCTAACTTAATATCATGTTGTTCAGGATTAGGAATTTCTTCTAACTTATTGTTAGAACTACTTCCTATCATAAAGATGTATTCTTCAGAATCTACATCAGATTCTGTTTCTATTATAAATATATTTTCTATTTTATCACCTAATATTCTTGTTGTGTTTTCAACAGTTTCATGATTTCTATTAATAGCTCTCAGATTATCATCTGTTTGAAGATCTGAGTCTATTTTTCTCTTACCATGAGAATCTTTTTTATCAATTTCCCAAGGTTTCGGTACTACAAAATCATATGGATCTGGTGGTTCAGTATCCATGGGATCTTCAGGAATCTCTATATTCTCTTCTATTGAAGTGTTTTCTTCATCAGAATTATGACTAGTTACATTAATATCTATTTCTGAATTATTAGGACTTTCACTATTTTCTGTGGTTTCAGATTTATTATTATCATATTCTAACATATAGTGATAATTATATTTTTCGAACAGATCTTTATGTTCTTCATAAAGTTCCTCTATTAACTTAAGATATTCAACTCTTTCATAACTATCATCCGTTTTAGAAAATTGGGTTTTCCAATGTTCTGTAGATAACATAACCGATGTTAATAATAAATTAGATCAGGTTATTAATATTAGTAATAACATAGAATCAGATCTAGGTCCTTTATATTACGGTAATAGTAATGATATTTTAGCTTTGTCAAATGAAGATGAGTCTTCAGATGAATCTTCTAATAATAATAATAATAATAATAAAGAAAAACAAAAGAAAAAAGAGAAAAAGAAAAAAAACAACAAAAATATGATTTCGAATCTTACAAAACGTTCCTGAGCTTTCGTAATTTCTTTTTCTTTATTCTCCCCAAACAGTTTCTACCTTTTTGCCGAATTTTCACAAGGCCAGATTCCCTCAATTGCCAAAATTTCTATCATCCTTCTTTGATGAATCTCTACTCTTGCCGAACCCTTGTTGTTGTTCTTTCACCTCGATCATTTGTTATCTTCTCCTAGTCATGTTGGAAGCCGAATCTTGTTCAGTAGATATCTAAGCCGCAAGAGCAAAGGAGGATTTCAGTATGTGCTTAGTGAACTTTTTAGTGTGTTTTGTTAAAAGCCGAAGGGCTATCTAACTTCTCCTTGACGTTAACCTGTATTAACAAGGGTAAGGCTCGACAATCGCAAGCGTGGTAGGTAAGGGTTGCTAACAACGTGGTAAGTGTTCTCGACTCAGTCATGGTTTAGTAAATGGCCGAATCTAATGTGGCTCGTAGGGATGATTTATGATCAATATGGATCACTTGGTTTTGATGATATAGGTGTTTGGGTGTAGATCTAGAGGATAATCTCCAATAGTAGCAAAGGAAGGGATACTAGAACGTAAGGCACACGGTAAGGGTAGGTGAGGTTTCAATTTTTGATAAGTATGTGTTAAAGCCTTGGTTAATCGTTAGTAATGTCGATTGTAGGTTCATGACTAAGGGATTTGCAGTGCGCGTGGATACCAGGTGTGTACAAACACTACACACACAATATCAGCAATGCCGAAAAGTAGAAAGTGGCTAAATGGGCCCGGTGGGCCCTAAGGCTAGGTTTGATGAGTTTGTTTGGTTTGGTGTATGAATTGAGACAGTCAAGCATAATACATGATCTGGAATTGTTTTGGTCCTAACAGGCCATAAGGATGTGATTTGGGCCTAATGGGCCGTAAGGATGTAATTTGGGCTTTATAGGGACGTAGACAAGTATGCTAGGGTTAATGGACTTTAGGCCTAGCTTGAACAACTCTTAAATTTCATAAGACTTAATCTAATTAAACATGTCCGTGAACAAGTCGCTGGGTTAGGGTGTGGCGACGGACATACGCATGTCTAGGATTGGATCTAGGGTGAGCTTGGTGCTTAAGCGGCCCACCTCCTCTTCTCTGGAATCCTACTTGGTGCGTAGTGTTTGTTCACTTTAGCCGCGAGGACTTGTTGATGGGCCAAAGTTCATAACTAAAACCCGAGAGGGACCAAATACCCTTATGTTTGTAAAATTATCAAAATACCCCTAGATTTGCAAAAGTACCAAAATACCCCTATTTTACAAAAGTACCAAAATACCCCTGTTTTGCAAAATTATCAAGATACCCCTATTTTTCCAAACTACCAAAATACCCTTGTAGGATAGAATTATGAAAATACCCCTAGGTAGTGAAATGACGAAAAGACCCCTATGTGACGAATATGAGTTTATGGATGTTACTCGTGTGTTTGATGCATTCATATGATATTATGCTTAGGATGCATACGGGTGGGAATTATGGTACGGAGGAAGATTTGAGGATCGCATAGTCGTATGGCCATGGATCCACCGGTGGCTTTAAGCCCATTATATGATTAACAGCTTTGCTGCAATGTTAGGTAGTATCGCAACCGGGCTACCTTTGGTGTGTAGAGGATGGGTGGGTTGATTTAGAAATCCCCACAGGTGTGTAATGGTTGGAAGGGAAATGGTGTGTGTAGCGGATAGATTATTGGGATGGGTTTTGCATTATCTTGTTTGTATATGATACGACATGATATGATATGATATGAGGTCATTGTGGGCTAAGGCCCAAGACCACTAATTTTGATAGGGCTTAGGCCCAATGTGAATATTTGTATGTGATTTGATTGCCAAGGGTTGTACACACTGAGTTTCGAAACTCACACCCTTTTTATTTAATGTTTCAGGTGATCCTGAATAGACGGCTCAACGTGGGAGAGGACTCGGAGATGGCTACACTACAAGCTGATCAAATGTTTTATTTTTTTCAAATGAATTTATTTTAAATACTTTGTTTTTTCATTGGATTGTAATAAGGCCATGTAACTACTAATTGACTTTAGATTTTGGGTTTTATTATTATTGTTTCAACTATCCGCTTAATAAATTTCATAAAATTTCTAAAGTTAACATGGTTTTCGAAATAATTTAACCTATGAATGTTTTCTTAAATATGGGCTTTTCAACATAACTTAACATGATACAAGGGTTTTGGGCTTTTGGGCCTTAAATTGTTAAATGGTAAAATCGTTTTGAAGTATACCTTTAATGTGACATTTCGGACTCGGGCCTAACTTTTAGGCCAGGTCTGGGGTGTTACAATATGAGATCGATGTGACGCACTTCATAATATTTTCAACCCACAAAGTATGAAATCACATCCGTAACATCATTACTCTTAAAAAATACCACTCCACCTTGTCATACGCTTTGTTTATGTCTAACTTAAGTGTCGTAAACCCTTTCTTCCCAACTGTTTTTTGCCTAAAGGTATGAAGAATCTCATAGGCAATGAGCACATTATTTGAAATTCATCTATCTAGCACAAAGGCACTTTGGGCACCATCAATGCAATTGCCTATTATACTTTTGAATCAATTCACAATCATTTTGGCAACTATTTTATAAAGAACATTACATAAACTAATAGGTCTGAAATTTCCTAAATTCACTGGATTAGAGACTTTAGGTATAAGCACGATATTAGTAAATTTACAAAGGTCTACATGCATACCTCTATTTAAAATACCCAAGCAATATTCCGTTATCTCATCGCCCACAATATGCCAAAACTACTAGAAGAATATAGCCAGAAAACCATCCTCCCCGACGCCTTCATAGGACTCATCTCCTTAAGAGTCGCCACAACATCCTCCTTCGTATAATTTGCCATCAGCTTCAAATTCTCTTCCTCAGAAACACACCTCTCAATCCCAACAGGGATATGCTCAGTATCCCCACAGCCATTAGACGAGAAAAGTTGTTGAAAATAACTCCTTGCAATTTCCTCCATCTCCCCCACATCACAAGTCTCTTTTCCATCATCGTGCCTTAAACTACAAATAGTGTTCCTTCTCCTTCTTTGCGAGGCATAATTATGAAAAAAATTCTTATCTTTATCCCCTAATTTCAACCAGTTTACCTGAGCTCTTTGCTACCAATACATCTCGTCCCTATCAATCTCCAAATTAATTTAAACTCTAGTATTAATGAACTCAACCATACTCTCATCAGTTTTGTCTTGATCTAATAGGAACTCTATTTTTCTGCCAGTTCCTTCTTATGCCCTTCCCTCTTATGTCTAAGCTCAGCTGCCCATCTCCCAAGCCCACACTGTAAACCTTTTAACTTCTGTAAGATATCGCCTCTACCTTCCTGCCACAATCATCCAACCTCATCCACACAATTCTCCTCCTTAACCCACCACGCCTCAAATATAAATACCCTTCTGGACATAAGATTCAATCCTATATCTGTATCAAGTAGAAGGGGACAATGGTCGAAAAAAGAATGTGAAAAATGATGGATTACTGCTGATGGAAACATATTCCTCCATTCCAAATTTTCCACTCCCCTGTCAAGCCTTCCAGAGATATTAGTCTCCAGTAAATTCCCTCTTTCTCATGTAAACGAAGTACCCAAGAAACCAAAATCCATCAGTTGACACTTATTCAAAACATCCCCAAAAGCAACCATCATCCTCTCTTCTCTTGGTACGCAACCCACCTTTTATAAGGAATAACGAATATCACTAAAATCTCCACAAACCATCCAAGGTAAGCCTTGGAATCGACTCAAGTTTCTCAACATTCCTCAAGTAGCCCCTCTATTTTGCGCATAAGGGGAGTCATAAAACCTAATAAACCTCCATTCCTTTCTATCATCACTTTCCTTCAATGCGACATCAATGTGATAGACCGAATGACTTTTTAAACAAACATTCATATTATTCTTCCATGCCAAACATAAACCTCCTTTCGATCCATCCGGTACGATATCAATCCCATTTAGAAAACCACACTTCTTTCTAACATTTTCCTTTCATACCTTGCTCAGTTTAGTCTCTATGATGAAGACCACCTGGGGATTGTACAGTTTTAGCACATACCGAAACTTTCTAATAGTCGTGGACTCCCTATCATGAACATTCCAATTGTATATTTTCATTGCAACCAGTTAGCTTGCCCTTTGGCAGCCATCGATATAATGTGACTTTTTTCCAACACCATCCTATTCCTCACAACCAAGGACCCCACATCTCGAATCCCTTCCACATCCAAATTCTAATTAAGGCCCCTTCTAAATTCACCCTCAATATGGGGTCAGTACGGCCTTCCAACCTTCCTCCATTCTCTTCCTCCCTTTTGCTTCTACCCAAATCAGCCCCTTCATAATTATTCCCCCATCTTGTCTCTCCCCCTCTTCCCTCAACCATACATATTTCATCGTAAGTGCACTTCTAGATTGAGCTATTAAAGATAGGTCCCACCCCATCTCAACTACTTCAAACCCTAAATCCATCTTCGCTTGACAGAAAGAATCGCTATGACTTAGTCGACCACAAAAAAAAACAAAATAAAGTTAATATTTCATATTTAAAACTGACATACGAGCAAATTCTAGATGAAACTAAAACCTTCTTCTTCCGTTTCAAAGGACGCCTCGCATCCATCTGTATCCTCATACGAAGAAGATTTCGCACCCCTCTACCTAGATTTATGCCATTATATTCTAAGAACTTCCCAATGAAAGTCTCCCATTTGTCTCACCAACGCCTCGGAGAAATATCCTAAAGGCATATCATAAATTTGAACTTAGAAATTTGCAAAGATTAAAGGCACCTTCAGCAGATCCTCTCCCTCCCCCAAATGATGAACCGATATTAAATGATTGTTAAAAGTCCATGGAGATCCTTTCAACACCCTCTCTAGATCCATCCTATGAACAAATCTAAATAAAAATATTTTCTCACCCAAATCTAAAATCTGAACACCTTTAACTGGATGCCAGAGATTTGCCATTGCGCTTCTCATCGCTAGAAAATGTCTAGCACTTGCTATTAAAATCATCCTACCAAACATAATGTCTCTTCCTCAGAAACTGGATTTAACCCTCTCTACACTTGAACAACTTCCTCTTCCTCATCGTCTATTGATAATGTAGCAAAACCTCTTTCTATTCCTCTATTTTGCCCGCACAAAATGTCCTCAAATTTAAAGAAACCAAGCAATTAATCTTGATGGCGCAACCCACAAACCTTAGAAAAACCACAAAAACACACACTGAAACCTTAAAAAAAATAAGAACCTACTAGATGCAGCAAACAAAGACGTGCAAGGAGAGCAAAATTTGCTTTTTAAGTTCCTCTTCCAATACTACAAATTATAGTTCTAAATCTCAACTAAATATCATTCCATCACATATAAGCACATCATGTAGTTCAATCAAATTCAGGTTAATATCGAGCTTACGAAAGCTTTAAACCAACTCGGCAACAAATAGGGATCGAATTGAAACTAAAATAAAAAGATGAGAAAAATATGCAAACAGAGGTCACACGGCTGTGTCCTCTGACAGTGTGGAATTGCTAAAGCCATGTAGGATGGGTCACTCGGTCGTGTACACAAGCCGTGTAATAAACTGATGTCGTATGAGGTTGGAGTCACACGGCCTTGCTAACAACCGTGTACACTGACCAAGGCCGTGTGGGTCAAAAGTGTAAATATTCTAAAACATGTCACACAGCCATGTCGCTATACCGTGTAATAAACTATGGTTATGTACACAAAAAATCAACCACAACCTGCAAATCACACAATTGTCTTTTAAGCTGTGTAAGGCACACAACTGTATGTACCTAAAAATACCTTCCCCTCTTTCATGTTTTGAAAGCTAAGAGAAGTAAAGAGAAAATTTTTCTCTCTTTCAATCCACTACGGCTATTTGTTTCTTATGATTAATTTAATTAAATCTTTATTTTATGATTTTATTTAAACCAAAATGTTATTAAAATTACAAATAGAAACCGACTGTAATAGGCCAATTTAGCCCGGGCCCATACAAAAAAAAAATAATAAACCCAAAATAATAAAACAAAGTCCAAGTCCAATCCAAAATATATCATTTGGCCCAATCGGAATGGCCCATTACTTGAAAGGATTGAAGGTCCATCTACAAGCTTGACGTATATGGAAACACAATGTAACACCCCAAACCCAGCCCATTCGCTATGACCGAATTTGAAATGCCACTGCGGAAAACGTTTGAAAAACTTTTGACTTAGAGTTAAAAACATAAAATTTTGTTGTCTTTACTAAAACATTGTGTAATTAAAATTTCAAGTAAAATTAAGTTGTTTAAAATAAAACTTTGCAAATAATAATATAATCGACAATCCAACTTAAAACATAATAAAAGTCCTTAAATACTTTAAATGGCCCTTATTACAATAAATAACCTTTCATAAGAAAAATGTGTAAAACAAATAAATTTATCTCTGCATGGGCCACCTCGTATCCACTCCCAACCCGGTCCAAGCTTTATGCATCACCTGAAAGGTTTGAGAAAAAATAGGGTGAGTCAAACTGACTCTGTGCATAGTTATTTCACATGTCTCCACACATGGGCTTGGCCCACATCCACACATCAATCACATATCAGATGATAAGGCAATATATACACATAATTTCACATATTGGGCTTGGCCCATATCCACATTGATCCACATAATTAGTCATGCAAAATGCATAAATGTGCAACATGAAGCCCAACCCAACCTAGAGTCCATCCGTTACTCCTACCTTAGCAGACTCCCTGCCCAAGGCTGTGGCTAATCCACCGATCACATAGTGATCCACATATCTTACCTTGGCAGACTTGCTGCCCAAGGCCGTGGCTAAGCCACCGATCACATAGTGATCCACATATCTGTATCCACGAGGTGACTCGAGATCATCCTCAATCTACGGTGATGCACACAGCTATCATCTGCCGAGATGGGCACCTAGCCAATACCTCCCTTGATGGAGCACATAGCCACCATCAAGCGCCAATGTAGCACAAGGCTAACATCAGACCACGTACATAATGTACACCCTTTCCTTCGATAGTCACATCCCAAGTCCCATGCATATATGTGTATCATGGCAACATATCACTTGAACAATAATGCATCACATGCCATCACATTTCATATATTCATCAATGATCATTTAATATCGTAAATCACTGACCTGAGTATTCGATCACCCACCACGGGTATTCACAATCTTAGCCCTTAATTCGGCTACCATTAACATCATATCACATATACATAAATATAACACATACACACAATCAAGGGACAGTGCGATAACTACGCACCTTGTAAACACGATGAACGATAGAATACTCAAGATTTCTGGCTTTTGCTTACAACACCGACAGCACCTACATATCACTATATGAGAAATCATTTAACACTAAAAAGATATGGCCTTTAGCCAAATATCATGCTTACTTACCTTGGATTATTCAAATCCCGAACGATTTCCCCCTAAACGTTGACTACAGAGAAACCCCGAAACTTCCTTCAAGATTCGGCCAAAGATAATAAAAGGGATTAGATTCCTAGATTCGGCTAATACAAAAGAAAAGAAAGAAAATGATTGATAGATAATCCTTACCCGTAACACGAAGATTGATTCACCCTTACTTGAACTATAAAGGGATTCGACCTTACAATTAAAAAGAAAAGAAATGGTGATTTCGGCTTTAACAAAAGAGAAGAGAAAAGATGATGGTAAAATAGAGGATGGTTTCGGCTTAGAGAAAGAAGGAGAAAAGAGAAAGAGAAAGAAAAAGAAAAAGAACAAGAAGATAAGAGATATGCCCTTGGTGCTAGGATGATTTCGGCACTAGAGAGGAAGAAAAGAAATGAGAAATGTCTTCTAAACTTTTTGGTGTTTTCGGCAATAGAGGAAAATAAATTTGAGAGAATTGGCACCTAAACCAAAATGACCAAAAATGATAGCCACTCAAGACAAAACTTACACCTATTGTAAATAACCAATTCGGCTAAGAAGAAAAATTTGGAGAAAAGGGAAAAGATGCTAAGAAACTATATAGATTTAAGAAAAACCCAAAGTAAAAGTCTTAAAGCAAAATTTAAATCCATCCACACATAAAAATCCATAAAAACATAATTAGAGGCCTTATTACATCAAACCCAAAATAGTAATTAAAATAAGTAATTTAAATAAAGTCCATAGTTTATAAACCCATGCTCGTAGTATGGCCTCCACCAAGTCATCTCCGGCCCAAGTCCACATCAACTGCCATTACCTGAGATGGATAATAAAATAGGGTGAGTTACTAAGAACTCAGTGTGCAACTCACTTACCACCATTATTGGGCCAGATCATCGAGACATTAACTTGGGCTTGAACCCAATTTCATTTTAACAATATAAAGTAAAATAAATAGAAATGCATGAAAACTGAATTTCCCAACCAAGCCTAATATCCATCCGCTACACACCCCCGTACCAACCAACACACCTGTGGGGATCAAGTCAACCCACCCCGCCAAACACACCAATCGTAGGCATTAAGCCTTTAAAATAATTTTGTAGTGCACTACCGAACTAGATTGTGACATAGTCACCGAACTAGAGGCATTAAGCCAAAATGATTTGTGGCAGAGCCACCGAACTAGATTTTTGGCAATAGGCCATTCTTCTCTTCATCAAATATCCCGCCCCATGCAATCATGTATGCATAACAAAATATAGCCATATAATAATTTATCAAATAATCCATAATATAAATGGGTATATAATTAAGCATTTCATTTGGGCCCATAAAACAAATTAGTATTTTGCCCATTTAGCAATTTAGCAAACTTTGGCCCATATATCGAACTAGAATATTTTTGGCCCATATATCGAACTAGAATATTTTTGGCCCATATATCGAACTAGAATATTTTTGGCCCATATATCGAACTAGAATATTTTTGGCCCATTTAGCGATCTAGCAGTTTTTCGGCCCAATTTAACAATCTAGCAGTTTTTCGTAGATTTCTCGGTTTTAACCGTTTTCATGTATTTATGCAAAAGTATAACTTACTATGTATTTTCTGATTTTGCCATTTTTACGATTTTATCACAAAACTTACGGATTGGTATCTAACCCGAGAGATAAGTGTGAAGTTACACACCTGGTTATAGAGAGAACTAGACTTTCCCGCTCGTCGATACCTATACACATCACGGTAATTAAAACACTATATTTTATTAATAAAACCAATCTTAGAAATAGCGATCTAAACTTTTACCCTCGGAATTTCGAACAACTTCTAATTGCGATTTCTCCTCGATTGATGATTCGTTAACCGATGCAAATCCACGAACAAATAAAGGTTCGGGAGTACGAACGACTTCAAACAATGGATTCTCCCCGGATGAGCGTCCACAACCCGGTGGAAAATCTCGGATTCCTGAAATAGCCCTTTGCTTATACTTAGGGGGATTAATGGAACCTCCCTTCTTCCGAACACTAAACACTGCCCTTTTCTTCCCTATCTTGAATGTCTTCAATGACAAAAGATCATTAATCCAAACTAATATTATATCGAAAATATAACTAAAGGTTTTAAGGGTGTGATTTCCTTACCACAATATCCTCGTTCCACAATATGAGAGTCGACCAACACGTTCTCTTAACACCTTAAATCGATTCTAACGTTCTATGATACTCACGATCACTTGATTTCCGGTCTTCCACTATCGCTCTAGAATTTAACAATTGGAAACGTTTAATAGAAGGAATGATAAATTTCGGTCCAAGAAATCCTTTTTATCACCATCAAAAATTCGGCCAAAACAACTATAAACTAAAAAGAACTCTTACCTATTGTCCACGATTGAAAAGAAGGATTGAGATGGAGGTTTATGAAAGATGGAAGAATCGGCTATGTATAACCAAAGAAAAGAGAAAATGGTTCGGCTATGGGCACACTAACATTCGGCCATTGGAGAAATAATAGAGAGAGTATGATTGAAAAGAAATAAAAGATGAGAGAAGAGATGATGATGAGGATTCGGCTTTCCAAGAGAAGAAAAGAGAAAGAAAGAGATGAGTTTAGGAGCAAAGTACATTCGGCAATGGGGAAAAGAAAAGAAGAGAATGGCCTTTTTGGTATTGGAAGTTTCGGCACTTTGAAAAGGCATACAAAAGAATACTAAAGTGACTTGCAAAAATGACCAAATGGTCAAAAGATTAAGGCTTACCAAAAGATCAAATTCGGCCAAAGGAGAAGGGTTGAGAAAGAGTTGCAAAACTTGCACAAAAACTAAGAATGGCCAAAAAAACAACTCCTAAACCTTATCAAGCTACTAGCATATTCGGCCAACCTCCCCCAAGCCACAATGCCGTCCAAATTCATTGGTCAAATGACCATGAAATAATTTCCAAAACCTTTTCCTTGATACATGCCTTATGTCCCCTTATCTTGCCAAAAATTCTTGATTCCCTACCATAAGTTAACAATTTCCTTATTCCTTTAATCTACTAACCAAAAATAACAAAGTCAACACTTACCATAATTAAGCTTGGCCGACACTTACCATTCTAGAGAAAAAATAAAAATTATCTAGATGCTAACTAAGGGATTCGAACCTCTCCCCTCATGCTAATACCCATGCACATACACCACCTTGCCATTTACTCATCTTGTGACACTTATTGACACTTAAATTAACTTAAGTATTAATGTCACTTGATCCACTTCAATAAATTCTCAAATATAAAAATTATTCCATACCCTAATAATTCTATACTGTTCTTCAAGGCTATAATAAACACAAGAAAGAAGTAAGAAAATTTTCCTTCATAATCTAAACACCAAAACATGCAATATATATCGATACTTGAATTTTAGGGTGTTACAGGGCCTTTTCCCTTGTCCATTGCCCCATTCAGTAGCTGAGTCATTTGAGCCACCATATTCCTTTGGGCTTCCATCATTTGTTCCCTCATATCTTGTTGAATCTTTGCCAACTACTCTTGTAGCTGGTCTTGCATTCTCTTTGAAATTGTTCAAGTCTTTGATCCATATCTTTCGTCTTAGCGCGAGTACCGTAATGATGTTTAGTTTCCAGATTAACTTTCTCTCTTTCTCTCTTTTTCTGAATAACTTCATCTAATTGGGGTCCTTCTATGGATTTTAATGCATATGATGCGATGTAATGCATATGCATGAAATGAATGCAAAAAGAAATAGAGGTGTTGATTCTGAATTCAATTCCATTAGAACAACTTTTCTAGAAAATAAATTCCTTTACATAAACGAATATTTATATGGCCTTTCCCTCATATTCCAAGCGAAGACATTGATCCATTTCTTCTTATCTGGATATTAAGATCCAATCTCGCGAACTTTTTAATAAATGTCTCTACTAGCTCTTTTTACTTGATCTGGGCCGCGACTCATTGCTTACTTATTTCCACAATGCTCGTTAGCCTTTTCAAGAAAGTCGAGACGTGGTGATTCTCGAATAGTCTTTGTCAGCTTGAATCATTGGGCAATAAAGTCTTGTATTCCTTCACGGACTATCAGTCTTCTCTCGTTGTGTTTACTTGGACCATATTCGGACAACTGTATTATAATCCACTTTATCAAGAAATCTATTTTCTTGTGACAAACTCTTCTATTTAGCAATCGGATTTGAATCAACACCTCTTTTCTATGATATGAATGCAATGCAATCAAAACAAAAGAGAACACGTTAGCACAAGAGAAATAAATAACAAAATAAGGCACCTACCTGGGTGACCACTAGGGTTTGGCATTGTTCTACCTAGGGTAAGCCCTCAGGTTTTCTACATGTGGTTTAGCTCTAAAGTTCAGGTACCTGAACTAGCAGATTCCTCGATCCTCACCCATTATAGGCTCATACGGACCGAGTTCAGTTCAAGGGAATACATTTCCCTATGGCCATGTAGAAGTGAAAACCTCACGAAGACATAGGTACAGATGTATCCCGGAAGCAATCCACTAGCCCATGCGAAGGTGAAAACCTCACGAAGGCATAGTTTCACGCTCCCACTTAAAGGTGCGACCACAACGGTCATGCAATGCAATGTGCGCAAGAAAATAACAATCATATGCAATGACACAAATAAATGCAACAAAAGGATCGCAATTTTCAAATCAAATTTTCAAATCGAATTTTTAAATTTCCGACAAAGGAATTTTATGGCTTGACTTTCTTATTGTCCTCAGCGAAGTCGCCAAGCTGTCGAAACCATTTTTAAGTTTTGCAAGAAAAAAAGGGGGATCGACTTTAAAACGAAAATGGAGTTGCCACTAATCCCTTTTTGCTTAGGTGTGATCAGATCACCTTATAAAACGTTTTATTTCAAAACATTGATTTTGGCCTACGAAATTCAAGAAAAAGGGTTCGGGAGTCGGTTACGTACGAGGAAGGGTTAGCACCCTCGTAACGCCCAAAATTGGTACCGGATTGATTAGTTATTGTCCTAATGTCAAAAATTCGAAAAGACTTGAAAACATGATTTCTTTAAAAACTTGAACAATTTGAGTTGGAACTTGAGATTCCTTTGTTCCGAAAGCATACAAAAATCACATCCAGCACGTTAGGACATGATGTTTTAAACCCTCGTAACCAAAATCATCTCATGATTTACAAAATTCATTAAAAGGATATTTAGTTATTTAGTCAAACGAAAAATCGAAACCCAGCACGTTAAGGCACTATTTCCCGAATTTCTAAACACAAAACATTGCCTTATTTAAGAAAAACTTTTGGATAAAATGTGGTAATTAAAGGAGATAGATATTTTTAAACAAAGATTTGAAAAAAGTAACATTAAGTTATTACAAATAGTACAATTTACTAAAGTTACAGGTCATATTGACAATTAGCACTAACATAAACCATTAAGTAAAAGAATGACAAACAATAATAATAATGTTAAGGTAAACAAAGATAATGGATTCAAAAAAAAATGAACAATCAAAATAGAAAATATAGAGTAGATAATAGCAATTTTAAAAGAATCCATGAAAAAATTAAGGAAAAAAAAAATTTATTCACAAGATTAAATTCATGTATAAAAAAATAATAATAGAAGGTAAATAATAAACTCAAAACAATTAATGAATATTATAAAAGTTTTTTAGAAACAGAAAAAAAATATAAAAATGATATGGCTAAAAAACTAAGATGAATAATATATGTACATGATAAAATAAATAATACATTTTTTTAAAAAATAGAATGTATAAAAACTTTAACTATAAAGAAATATAAGGGAAAGCATATATAATATAATAATAGTCTATTATATACATAAAAGAATAATATACATATTTAAAGTAAACAATATATAGAAAATTTTGCCTTAATAATAAAACAATTTAGAATGATGTACGACATACAAATTTTCAAATAATACATAATATGATTAAAGTTAAATAATATATAATATATAGATAATATATAACAAATAAAAATAATAATATATATGATAAAACAATTTAACGTAAATAAGGAAAAGCAAAAGAGAAAAACAAGTTTAAAATAATTAAAATAAATGAATAAATAATGATTAAGCAATTAAATGGATAAAAAAAAGAGTTAAAAAAACGCATAAGTCAACCTAACTCCCGTAATATGAGGATTCAATGAAATTCCTCCACCAAAATCTAACTCGAATGGAAGCAACTCAAAAAGAAATGAAGATGAGCGAAGAACAAACTAAGAAGAAGCCACAAAAAATAAAAACGCAAAAGAGAGAGAAATTTGAGTGAATGCTCTCAAGAATTTTAATTACTCAAAATTCAAGTCCTCTACAATGAAGGGAGAGGCCTCTATTTACAGTTGAGTCTCCCCAAATCCAACGGTACATATCAATTACATCAACGGTTAAGATTAAAAGGTATCTACAAATTAAATCTCTAATATTACAAAATCATATCTTCTAAGATTGCATACCATATCTTCTAGGATTGCATATCATATCTAAGATTTGCATATCATATCTAAGATTGCATATCTTATCTTCTAAGATTGCATACCATATCTTCTAGGATTGCATATAATATCTAAGATTGCATATCATATCTTCTAGGATTGTATATCCTGAATTAGGGGTTATTTGTGATGGTATTGTTTTGCAAGAGTTCGGTTTGTCGTGTTGTTAAGTGAGATGTTCTAGGGCTTAGGAATAAGCCAAGGGTAGGCTCGAGCTGTGGGAAAAAAATTATTCTTAAGCTTTAGTTAAAGGGAGTTGAAGGAGCTAGGGGTTAAGAGTAATTCGTGGGGAATTTTAGCATAAGAATTGGCTTGGTAAAGTGGCAAGGAGGCACCACTTAGAGCTTTGAAGGTGACGCCACAAGTAGTGTGAGAAGGCTTAGGTTCGAGTCTCATGGATGACATTAAGAGGACTTTTTATTTTTGCATGTGTATGGCATGTGTTGGTCAACTATAATTAAGATAAGTTTGGACTTTATCATTTATGGATAGTAGACCAAAGGGAAAAGGCAAGTTAGTAGTTAAGGTAGGGAATCAAGATGTTATGGAAGGTTTAGGGGACAAAAGGCTTGATGAGTGGGGGATGTTTTGGAAGTTTTTCCATGGTCATTTGACCATGAACCTAGACGGCATAAGGGGCTAAGGGGGTTGGTTTAATTGTGATAGTGTTAAGGGGATGATAGGGAAGAAATGAGGAGGAAAAAGGGGGATTATGTTGGCATGTGAGTTGGCCGAATGTGGTATGGGATTAGGGGGTGATAGTTGGCCAAAATTTTAACAATTTGTGCATCTTTTCCCTTTTCTCCAAATTTTTCTTCTTAGCCGAATTGGTTATTTACAATAGGTGTAAGTTTTGTCTTGAGTGGCTATCATTTTTGGTCATTTTGGTTTAGGTGCCAATTCTCTCAAATTTATTTTCCTCTATTGCCGAAAACACCAAAAAGTTTAGAAGACATTTCTCATTTCTTTTCTTCCTCTTTAGTGCCGAAATCATCCTAGCACCAAGGGCATATCTCTTATCTTCTTTTTCTTTTTCTTTTTCTTTCTCTTTCTCTTTTCTCCTTCTTTCTCTAAGCCGAAACCATCCTCTATTTTACCATCATCTTTTCTCTTCTCTTTTGTTAAAGCTGAAATCACCATTTCTTTTCTTTTTAATTGTAAGGTCGAATCCCTTTATAGTTCAAGTAAGGGTGAATCAATCTTCGTGTTACGGGTAAGGATTATCTATCAATCATTTTCTTTCTTTTCTTTTGTATTAGCCGAATCTAGGAATCTAATCCCTTTTATTATCTTTGGCCGAATCTTGAAGGAAGTTTCGGGGTTTCTCTGTAGTCAACGTTTAGGGGGAAATCGTTCGGGATTTGAATAATCCAAGGTAAGTAAGCATGATATTTGGCCAAAGGCCATATCTTTTTAGTGTTAAACGATTTCTCATATAGTGATATGTAGGTGCTGTCGGTGTTGTAAGCAAAAGCCAGAAATCTTGAGTATTCTATCGTTCATCGTGTTTACAAGGTGCGTAGTTATCGCACTGTCCCTTGATTGTGTGTATGTGTTATATTTATGTATATGTGATATGATGTTAATGGTAGCCGAATTAAGGGCTAAGATTGTGAATACCCGTGGTGGATGATCGAATACTCAGGTCAGTGATTTACGATATTAAATGATCATTGATGAATATATGAAATGTGATGGCATGTGATGCATTATTGTTCAAGTGATATGTTGCCATGATACACATATATGCATGGGACTTGGGATGTGACTATCGAAGGAAAGGGTGTACATTATGTACGTGGTCTGATGTTAGCCTTGTGCTACATTGGCGTTTGATGGTGGCTATGTGCTCCATCAAGGGAGGTGTTGGCTAGGTGCCCATCTCGGCGGATGATAGCTGTGTGCATCACCGTAGATTGAGGATGATCTCGAGTCACCTCGTGGATACAGATATGTGGATCACTATGTGATCGGTGGCTTAGCCACGGCCTTGGGCAGCAAGTCTGCCAAGGTAAGATATGTGGATCACTATGTGATCGGTGGATTAGCCACGGCCTTGGGCAGGGAGTCTGCTAAGGTAGGAGTAATGGATGGACTCTAGGTTGGGTTGGGCTTCATGTTGCACATTTATGCATTTTGCATGACTAATTATGTGGATCAATGTGGATATGGGCCAAGCCCAACATGTGAAATTATGTGTATATATTGCCTTATCATCTGATATGTGATTGATGTGTGGATGTGGGCCAAGCCCATGTGTGGAGACATGTGAAATAACTATGCACTGAGTCAGTTTGACTCACCCTATTTTTTCTCAAACCTTTCAGGTGATGCATAAAGCTTGGACCGGGTTGGGAGTGGATACGAGGTGGCCCATGCAGAAGATAAATTTATTTGTTTTACACATTTTTCTTATGAAAGGTTATTTATTGTAATAAGGGCCATTTAAAGTATTTAAGGACTTTTATTATGTTTTAAGTTGGATTGTCAATTATATTATTATTTGAAAATATTTTATTTTAAACAACATAATTTTACTTGAAATTTTAATTACACAATGTTTTAGTAAAGACAACAAAATTTTATGTTTTTAACTCTAAGTCAAAAGTTTTTCAAACGTTTTCCGCAGTGGCATTTCAAATTCGGTCATAGCGAATGGGCCGGGTTTGGGGTGTTACAAATTGGTATCAGAGCTCGGTTCAAAACTCAACTTTGAGGGTTTTGGGCCCAAAAACATTTTTTTTAAGATGGGCTTTTCAAAGATTTGGGTTTTCACAAATTTTTCAGGTTTATTCTGGCATGGCACCTGTATCTCCGACCCGAAGTCCACCAGGTAAGTACCTCTAATTATTGTGTGAATAATTATATGATTGGTATATGGGCATACTTGGGCTCGTAGATTAGTGAACTAGGATCTATTGAACCCTAGGGCTGGTGCACTCAAACACATGCATAAGACTTAAAAACAACCGAACAAACTTGTGACTAAGTCGCCGAGTTACGGTGTGGAAACCATTATGCGCATGTCTAGGAGTGGATTCGGTAAGAGCTTGGTATTTAAGCAGTCCTAGCGACTCACCTCCTCTTTACTCGAATCCTACCTGGTGCGTAGCTACGGTTCACCCTAACCAAGAGGACTTATTCACGGGCTAAACTCGATAATTAAAACCTGAAAGGGACTAGCCATACTGTTTTATAAAAACCTTAAGTTTTCAAAATTACTCCTTTGATTTGTAAAACCATTTTATACTTGGAAAATTTTTTGAAATATTTCCGATTTACAAAATTACCCAAATACCCCTGGGTGTAAAATTACCAAAATGCCCTTGGTTTATAAAATTACCATACTACCCACGACTTTTGTAAAAACGTTCTTACTTTATAAAAATACCAAAAACTTCTATTTTACAAAATGGTAAGATACCCTGATTTGGGAAAATTTACTAAAATGCCCTGACTTCCAAAATTACTAAAATAACCTTGATTTCTGAAATTTCTACAATACCCTTGATTTGAAAAAAAACTTTTAAAATACCCTTGAGTTTTGAAAATTCTAGAATGCCTTTGATTTGTCAAGATTATTTTTTTTAAGTTGACCCCGATTTATTACCAAAATACCCCTGTAGGAAAAATGACGAAATTACCCTTGGGTGGGGAAATGGACAGAAATGCCCATAAAAGTGAAGTGAGTGCTGTGGATAAATAAATGTGTCCTTATGGATGAATGTGAATGTGATTCTCTGAATTAGAATAGTGAACTTGAGATGAAACTTAGATTGATCGAAAGAACCACTATTAAACTTCTTTTCATAAAATTGTTCGCGGATAAACAGTGGAACCAAAATTTCTAATGCATAAAACTTTCTAATCAGATTAAAGCGCGATCGTAGACATGAGCTCTAGGGGACGTGGTCGTGTTGTGCGAGGACACGGTAGAGGCAGAATGGCCATGTCGGAACCCGTTAGATCGGGTCAAGGGTCTGACAATGAGGTACCCCCACCAGCTGTTGGTGTTGAGCAGGAAGCTCAGGCTGGGGATGATGCTGTATCGCAGGCTGTGCTGTGAGTTCTTGAGATGGTGGCTGGAGCCGGTGGAAATATGAGAGCTAGGAAGTCCGTACCCGAGTGACTCCGAGCCAATGGGGCTGAGGTGTTTCGTGGAGTATCTGGGGTGGCACCCAGTACAGCTGAGTATTGGTTGGAGGCGACCGAGCGAATTATGAATGAGTTGGATCTGACCCCTGAGGAGAAAGTGAAAGGAATGGTGGCGCTGCTACGCGATGAAGCGTATCAATGGTGGCTCACAGTTCGAGATGGGGCCACAGCTGAAGATCTCACTTGGGAGTACGTTAAGGCAGCATATCAGAAGAAGTACGTTGGTACTCACTATATTGATGCACAAAGGAAGGCATTTCTGGGGCTGGTTCAAGAAAACAAGTCCGTGGCGGAGTACGAGGCTGAATTCCTTAGGTTAAGCCGATATGCTCGAGGAGTAGTGGCTACGGAGCATGAGCGATGTGTCCGATTTGAGGACGGACTAAGGGATGATCTGAGGTTATTGATAGCTCCACAGCAGGAACGAGAGTTTGCCGTATTGGTGGAGAAGGCTAAGGTGGCCGAAGGAATTAAGGATTCTGTGAGGCAGAACAGAGAAAAGGATAGGAACCGGGATAAGAAGAGTTTTGGACCGTCAGAATCGTCTGGGAGTCTTCAGAAAAGACCAAGGATCGAGAATTCTGCTCGTGTTTCTATGCCAGCTGCGGGAAATCAAGACCGTTCATGTGCTCGGTGTGGAAGGTATCATGTTGGCGAGTGCTGGAATCGGGACCGGGAGTGTTTTAGGTGTAAATCCAAGTCTCATTTGATTAAAGACTGTCCCTAGGATCCGAGTAAGGCTCGGACAGTAGGCCAGGGTTATGAACAGCCGGGCAAAGGTGGTCAGCAAGCAACGAGAGGTCGTGGTCCGAACCATGGAGGAAATGGTTCCGGCCGAGGTCGTGGAGCTCCAGGCCGAGGTAATGGTAACACTGAGGCAAGACAGCCAGGTTTGCTGTATGCAGTTCGTCGGAGGGAGGATAGTGATGTGCCAGATGTGACAACGGGTAAGTTCCTTATGTTTGGAATACCCTTTATTGTCTTGTTTGTTATAAAGCTAGTTCGTATTTGTGTTGCTAGTGAAGTGGATGGAACCTTGAGTGTGAACTTTGAGACCGTGTATAGAATTATGTTAGTTTTATTAAGATCAGAGTGCGCAGCAAGAGCGTAGTGTGGTAAATTAGGATGCACGACTGTTTGTTAGTTGGAAATTTCGAGGACGAAATTTCTTTAAGGAGGGTAGAATTGTAATATGCTGAATTAGGGGTTATTTGTGATGGTATTGTTTTGCAAGAGTTCGGTTTGTCGTGTTGTTAAGTGAGATGTTCTAAGGCTTAGGAATAAGCCAAGGGTAGGCTCGAGCTGTGGGAAAAATTTTATTCTTAAGCTTTAGTTAAAGGGAGTTGAAGGAGCTAGGGGTTAAGAGTAATTCGTGGGGAATTTTAGCATAAGAATTGGCTTGGTAAAGTGGCAAGGAGGCACCACTTAGAGCCTTGAAGGTGACGCCACAAGTAGTGTGAGAAGGCTTAGGTTTGAGTCTCATGGATGACATTAAGAGGACTTTTTATTTTTGCATGTGTATGGCATGTG
Source organism: Gossypium australe (assembly GCA_005393395.2). Lineage (NCBI taxonomy): Eukaryota > Viridiplantae > Streptophyta > Magnoliopsida > Malvales > Malvaceae > Gossypium > Gossypium australe. The sequence continues at coordinate 131,678,107 of CM016626.1, read as the reverse complement.
TTGGTCAACTATAACTAAGATAAGTTTGGACTTTATCATTTATGGATAGTAGACCAAAGGGAAAAGGCAAGTTAGTAGTTAAGGTAGGGAATCAAGATGTTATGGAAGGTTTAGGGGACAAAAGGCTTGATGAGTGGGGGATGTTTTGGAAGTTTTTCCATGGTCATTTGACCATGAACCTAGACGGCATAAGGGGCTAAGGGGGTTGGTTTAATTGTGATAGTGATTAAGGGGATGATAGGGAAGAAATGAGGAGGAAAAAGGGGGATTATGTTGGCATGTGAGTTGGCCGAATGTGGTATGGGATTAGGGGGTGATAGTTGGCCAAAATTTTAAGCCCCATTCATTAACCATATGTTGGGAAGAGCCACCATAAGCTTTTCAGATATAGTAATGTCCGGTGAGATGGTTCAAAATGCAGTAAGGAGTGAGAGGATAGACACGGGAGAAAGCGCCAAAAGATCACCCCCAAGAAACAAGGAAAATGAAGTGAATATCCCGAGCATGCATCCTAAATCAGTCATCGTAGGCCGACCGAGAGCTGTAACCACTAGTTATCAAGGCTTTTCAAAGCAGGAATCTAACTTGAGGCCAAATGCAGAAAGGCTCCAGTTCACACCCATCCCGATGAAATATATGGAGCTGTATTAGAATTTGTTTTATGCGCATGTGGTGTCTCCGTTTTACTCGGAACCCGTGCAACCTCCATTCCCAAAATGGTATAATGAGAATGCCCAATGCGAGTACCATGCGGGAATAACGAGTCACTCAATTAAAAACTGTACTACGTTTAAAAAGTTGGTCGAAAAGTTCATTAAAATGGGAATTGTAAAGTTCGATGTTTCATCAGAACCTGATCTTTGATGAAACAGTAAATGCGATAATTGAAGGAGGAGACAAGAAAGTTACGACTCCTTGAAGAAGTCAAAAGCGAAGAGGGAATCGGGGAACGAAGTTTCCAAACCCTTGCATACTTGGGAGTGTTTTGAACAATGGGACTGTGGAAGAAATCCCTGTATTTTTAGAGCTGATCTAAAGTAATATTCAAAACATGCTTGTTACTGTAACACCCCAAACCCGGCCCATTTAATCCGACCGAATTTGGAATGCTACCGCGGAACACTTTCGAAAAACATTCTTACTTAAGAAATAAACCGTTGAAAATTTGTTTCCTTTGATAAAACATTTTCGAGACTTGTAATATTCTAAGTAAAAATCTAAGTTTGTTATAAAAATATCGGAGTCAAGCTTTACTTGAGAAAATAAAACTATTTGCAATCGACATTTAAGCTATCTTTCCATAATTGGGCATAATAATAACGATACTTAACAATTGAACTGAAACACTTTAGTGGGCCTTAATACAATACACACTTAATCAAAATACGGAAAATATCATTATTTAATTAATAAAACAAAACGTCCCTTTTCATAAAAGTCCCTTTTCTCATGGCCACCTTTGTATCCCCTCCGACCCGGTCCAAGCTTTACGCCCCACCTGAAAGGTTTAACAAAAATAGAGTGAGTCACCAAGACTCAGTGCATAGTTAATACACATGTCCTCACATATGGGCTTGGCCCATATCCACACAATCCATATATATAACATACAATTATAAAATATGCTATTATGAATACACAATATTATAAATATGATTACAATATACAATTACAAAGTCCAATCCACAAGTGATCCACATATCTTTCTTTTGCACATTATTTCTTAAGGTCGTGGCTAAGCCACCGATCCCATAGAAATCTCACATATCAATCGGTTCACAAATCCACAATCACGAATGTAGCACGAGGCTAGCATTAGAACACTCACATAGTGTACACCTTTCTCCAATAGTCACATCACAAGTCTCATGCGTACGTATATGTACCATAACAACATTTCGTACGAAACAAATATATATATTTTATACCATGGTCACATATTACTCATAACAATATACATTACATGTCATCACTTTATTTTACACTCATCGATAATCATTTATAATTGCACATCACCAATAAGTTAATATCCTAACCATTAACTTGATTTATCGATCACTTACCTTAGCATCTATACTTTTTGCCTTTATTTTGGCTAACATGCACAACTCATACATTTACATAAAATGATACTTACAATACATATATCAAGCAAAAGAACAGTGCGATAACTACGCACCTGTTTAAAGCGATATTCGATTTATCGATTCTAATATCAACTAAAGTCCCGAAGCTTCTGTTATTAATCGATTAGCCCCTTTGATGCTCAAAAACCCGAGAGCTTCCTTTATTCTTGTCAATATGGTTCGAAATCCCGAATTAGTCACCTGATCCTTTTGAAACACCTATAATCTAACCATTAGAATCGGCTTAAGCATAATTCTAAGAACATGGCCCTGAACCGAAATGTATATATAACACTTACCTAGCTTTTTTCCAAGTCTCAAAAGATTTGCATGCCTTTGGGAGTTACCAAATCCCTTGAATAGCCGAAACCAGAAATCTCTTTTAAAAGTTCCTTAACACTAGCACAATAGAAATACATCAATATAGCCTTTAGCATGTTTGGCTATTCTTAGAATCAAAAACTAGCCTTGATTTCGGCATGCAAAAAGAAAAGGAGAAGAAACCAACTACTTAATAGGGGTACTTACCAATCTTTTGCTTAGAGAGACTAAAAGGAAGTAGTCAAGACACCTTCTTCAATAAGGATTCGGCAATAGTGTCTATCATGTTCGGCTAGTAACAATGAAAAGACAAAGAGATCAACAAGAGCTAGCCGAAATACTTACTAGCTTCATCAAAACGGAACTCAAACTTACTCTTTCTTTCTTTCTCTTGGTCAAGACAATAATGTCAAAGGAACAAAACAAGTTTCGACTAAGCTTTCTATGGTCTCCAACATTCGGCCATTACCAAAATGGAGGGAAGGAATGGATTTTTGGCCAAGTTTACTAAACAATTTGCCGGCCATGCCTCCCCTCTTTTCCCCAAGCTTTGTTTCATTCGGCCATGTTCCAAAAATGCAAGGAAAGGGAAAGCAAAGCATGGATTTCAGTCATGCTTTCATTGTTATTACCAAGGCCGATCCACCAAGTCCCTATGAGCTCCAATGCTTTCAATCGGCCATACTTTTACAACCCATGCCGCACATGCTTCTCCTTTTTTTTTGAATATTGTTTATTCCTTTATTCTATCCTTTTCCCATATTCTCATAGAAGTTGATAATAATAATAATATATATATATATATATATCCCATTACCCTAAGCAAACAATTAATAATAATAAAGTAAAACAACATAGGGCAGTACCCACAAGCATGCGTGCATGCCTCTCCATTTTACATAAATCAAGGCCGGCCAAGCACTCTTCTCCCTTGCTAATCTCAACATCACTTTCCATTGTTTTAATTCATTAAAAATTATTGCAACACCATAAAAATAACAACCCATTACTTAAACTCTTTCTTTAAAACAATAATATAAAAGTTTGAAGCCCCAAGTTTCCAATCAAAATAAGGCAACAGCAACTGCATGCGTGCATGTGCCATGCAAGATATTTATTTCTCGCCTGAAAAGCAAAAAGAATAACGTCCAGGCACTGTCCCAGGTCTCGAACCCGAGACCTGAGGGAGCTTCCCCTCACCTTCTGCCACTCGACCAATGCGCGTTTCATGCCAATAAACGCATGGAAATTCTTTTAAACCTTGCTTCACTGGCGCCTTATGTTCCAGCGCTAAAAGAAAAATAGAGCGCCTTATGCGCGATCCTCAGGACTCGAACGCGAGTCCTCCGAGCCTTAGCTCTCACGCAATGTCCTTGGCCACTCGGCCACTTCGAATTTCATGACGTGAATGCATCGTGAATTTCTTTTAAACCCTTTTTCCCGTTAGCTTCCCTTTATAAAAAAATACAAACTCACCCCACGCTTCCAGCGCGTCTCGAACACAAGTTCTCGCGAATGTACCCTGGCTGCAAGCGTCCTCACCACTCGGTCAATGTTCATTTTATGCTAACAGACGCGTTGAAAATTCTTTTAAGGCCTCCTTAGTCCATAACACCATATAGCACAAAATAAAAACCATGCGCCCAGCATTGCTCGACCCCTTGACCTGCTTAGCGCTAAACTAAACCTTAAGTGGCATGCGAAGACCACTTTACCAGGGCATTTTATATGCCACAATTTTACAAAAATTTTACTTAAGGCCTCCCTTAACCAAATTTCCATTTTTAACCCCAAATTTTCAAAATTTCCAAAATGCTCCCATTTTATCCTCGGGCTTTAGGAACTCTAATAACACATTAAAATCACTCTGAGGCCCACTAACACTCGAGTTATTTTCCATAGGGGTGAGCAAAACTCGATTCGATTCGAAAAATTCGAAAAAAAATTCGAATTTCGAATTATTCGAATCGAGTTAATCGAGTTAATCGAGTTAATCGAATCAACTCGAATTTTGAGTTTCGAATTTCGAGTTCGAATCGAGTTGAATTTTCAAATTCGAATAATTCGAATAATTCGAATAAATCAAATATAAACTATATTTTTTTTATTTTTTTTAAATTTTAGGCTTTTACCCATTTCTCCCCAAGCCCATCAGCACTCAGCCCAAATTTTTTTTTCCTAAAACCTAAGTTCCCAACCCAATTCCTCTTTCTCCCCTAAATTAAACCCCCAAATTAATTTTTTAATTTTTTAAAATTTTATGATTTTATTTATTCACTTATTTACCTCAATTTTTTATTGTATGATCATGTTTTAAAAATTTAAAGAAAATTATTTTTTAAAAAATTACATAAAAATAAACAACACTAAAGTCATTTTTTTAAAATTTAACTCGAACAAATATATTCAATTCGATTCGATTCGAATTTCGTCTCACTCGACTCGATTCGAAAAAATTTCAAATTAAGTTAGGATGATAAAATACGATTCGAAAACTCGATTAACTCGAAATTTTTCGATTCGATTCGATCGAATGCTCACCCCTAATTTTCCAAATTCGCAACCCCTATTTCGGGATATTACAGTTACCTTAAGCCTAGAGGAAATAAGAACCCTTTTGTGAAATAGGCTTGTGTCCGGAATTTTTATTTCAATAAAATGTATCTTTTTGAGCAAATATTCTTTTATTTTTTTTCCATTTCATACTGTACATACAATTGTTCTTAGTTTTTTTTCCTTTTGTTTGTTCTTTGGAATTTCTTTCAAGTCTTCTTTCATTCTTCATTCATGACCATAAAAATAATCATTCTTTGAATAATTTATTCTTTGGAATCTTCCTTCGAACCTACAATAGGTCTCCAGATATCAACGATGTGAGCAACATTGCTACTGACTCAGAGTCTCCTTTTGAGTAAGATGACAGAGATTGAAGATGACAGAGATTGTAACCTATCTTCTGATTTGTTAAGAATGGTAGAACAAGATGATAAACAGACCTTACTCTACAAAGGGTTAGTGGATATTATGAGCCTAGAAAATAGGTGAAGATTGTAGCCTAGCTCACCACAGAAATAAGGTGAGACATCATTGAGTTATTTTCAAGAATTCAAAGATGTTTTTGCACGATCATATCAGGACATGCCTGAGTTACTGAGACGTGGATACGTTGAAATCTTAAAGGAGGTCCATAAGGATGTTAGAAGGACACATGCTAATGGTTTTACAATAGTCAAGCTAATCATGAGGTTTGGGTACTGCTAATTTACATATGAGGGGGTGGCATCAGTTATGCCGTATTTAAGGAGACAAGATTCATATGCCTCATTAATTTCTTCACAGACTTTCTCTATGTGGGGCAGGCCAATCTCGGCAAAATTTCTAGTATACATTGATTTATCTTGGTGGTCGTCGATTACTTCACTAAGAAGGAGAAAGTAGCTTCACATGTCAATTTTACAAGGTCGACATTAAAAAAAAAAAGAGATCAGGCGCCGACAAAGAATGCCAAAAAGGACAATGTCAAAAGTTTGTAGTCTGTTCAAAGATCAGACGTCATATCATAGAGCAACAAAGGCAGCCAAAAAGAAAAAAACAAAAAACAAAACAAGGATTGTAGGAAAGATAACCGAGACTTGTAAAGGTTGGCATAAAGAAATTACCATTTATCCTCTATGATTATCGAACTTTGCCCAGGACCTTTGCCGAGGCAACATCTTACACATAGGTTTATGGAATGGAAGCATTTTTGCCAATTGAACCTAATCGAAGAAAAGGTTAAAAGTTATCCATCACAGTCAGATGATGCAAGCTTACGACAAAGAGATTCATCCTAGAGAATTCCACGAGGGGAACCTGATGTTGAAAAAAAATCTTTCTTATACAAAAATATTTCAGAGGAAAGCAGATGCTAAACTGGGAAGGACCTTATGTAGTAAAAAAAGGTCTGTTCTAGAGGAGCATTGATATTGACCAAGACGGATGGCGAAGACTTTCCCAATTCAGCGAATTCAGGTTCAGTCAAGAAGTATTTTACTTGAAAGGGGAAAGGCCAAGGTGAAAACCCGCAAAGGGAGCCTTGAGATCAAATTCAAAAAAAAAAAGAGGCGAGGGCGAAAACCCGCAAAGGGCGCTTTGAGACCAAAAGGGTTTTGAGCCGAAGACTCGAAAAGGGCGGCTCAAATTTTGATCAAAGATAGGGCATGTGGTAGTCTTGTTATGCCTGAATTAACAATGAGGAAGTATGCTACGTCTTGGGGCATTGACAAAGTACTCTGGATCCTTTTGTACAGAGAAGCTCAAGCTGCGATATCTGGGGCACCTAGCTTCTATCTTACCCATTTTGAATTTGCTATCTTTGATTACTTTATTCTTTTCAAGATACACCCTAATCAATTTTCTTTTATGGCCTTGGCTATCTTTTATTAACTTATTTGTTTCGAGCTATGCTCCTGGTTAATTTCCTTCTTGTCCATTGTTGTGATCTTTTTCAAGCGTTTTATATTGAAATAATGATTAATGGACTAATAATATTTTCATAAAAAGAGTTTTGCATATTACTCTGGAAGCTTTTAAATAGTATAAGAACCTAAAACAAGACTATTGTTTAGAACTCACCAAGCTTAAAGGTTGGAACTATTTGAGCCCAAAGTGAGTTTATCTCTTCAGATTTTCTGTCAAGGACATTGGTTGATCAAAAGACTAGATATTGTGCCGGTGATATAAATCCGACAGAAAATAAGCAATGACAACCTAAGCGTAGAAAAAATCATTCTCGAAAAGAAAAAATGACATTCTGCATCCATGTGAGTGTCATGCATAAACATCTGGTCGGGTCACTAGGGAGTGATCAGTGGATTGAACAAGTTACAGATCATATACCCCAAAGTTATAGTGGGATGAATTGAAAAAAGTACAAGTCCTATACCCTTGAATTGCAGTGGGAACGGATCGAAAAAGTTTAAAATCCTATAATCCTGAACCGCAGTAAGATGGTTTGAAAATCGTACAAGCCTTATGTCCTTGAGGTACAGTGGAAAGGACCCTGAAGTTAGTGGGGCAAATCAGTTGAGCAAAATGTTTTCGGGTTTTCTGTCAAATGCCAACCGAGTAGGAAGACAGTGTACTACGTTAATGATAGAGCCCTAATGAGCAACAAGTGATGACATCCTAATTATTAAAAAGGATCGTCCTCATGACCTTTTGCATTCGTACATATGTCATTCGGTTAGGAGTAGTTGATTCGTTCATATCATAGCATCCTAACCATTTTGCATAAGCATAAACACATAAAACCGATTTTACAGGATAGGTCCCCCAGAGAACAGTGTCGCAACATCGGTGAATTCACAGATCTTGTCTTCCTAAGATTGCAGTGAAGCGGATCGAAGATGCTAGTCTGGCATCCCTGAGTTTGCAGTGGAGCAGACCGAAGATAGCAGATCTTGTCTTCCTGAGTATGCAGCGAAGCAGATCGAAGATACCAGTCTGGCATCCTTGAGTTTGCAGTGGAGCAGACTGAAGATAGCAAATCTTGTCTTCCTGAGATTGCAGTGAAGCGGATCGAAGATACTAGTCTGGCATCCCTGAGTTTGTAGTGGAGCAGACCGAAGATAGCAGATCTTGTCTTTCTGAGTTTGCAGTGAAGCAGATCGAAGATACCAGTCTAGCACACCTGATTTTACAATGGAGCAGACTGAAGATAGTAGATCTTGTCTTCCTGAGATTGCAGTGAAATGGATCGAAAATACTAGTCTCGCATCCCTGAGTTTGCAGTGGAGCAGACCGAAGATAGTAGATCTTGTCTTCCTGAGTTTGCAGCAAAGCGGATCGAAGATTCCAATTTGGCATTCCTGAGTTTGCAGTGGAGCAAGCTGAAGATAGCAGATCTTTTCTTCTTGAGTTTGCAGTGAAGCGGATCGAAAACATTAGCCTGGCATCCCTGAGTTTGTAGTGGAGCTGATTGAAGATAGCAAATCTTGTCTTCCTGAGATTACAGTGAAGCGGATCGAAGATACTAGTCTGGCATCCCTGAGTTTGTAGTGGAACAGACTGAAGATAGTAGATCTTGTCTTCCTGAGTTTGCAGCGAAACGGATCGAAGATACCAGTCTGAGTTTACAGTAGAGCAGACTGAAGATAGCAGATCTTGTCTTCCTGAGATTGTAGTGACGTGGATCAAAGATACTAGTCTGGCATCCCTGAGTTTGCAGTGGAGCAGATTAAAGATAGCAGATCTTGTTTTCCTGAGTGTAAAGCGAAGCGGATTAAAGATACCAGTCTGGCATCCCTAAGTTTGCAGCGGAGCAGACTGAAGATAGCAGGTCTTGCCTTCTTGAGTTTGCAGTGAAGCGGATCGAAAACATCAGCCTAACATCCTTGAGCTTGCAATGGAGCAGATTGAAGATAGCAGATCTTGTCTTCCTGAGATTGCAGTGAAGCGGATTGAAGATACTAGTCTGGCATCCCTGAGTTTGCAGTGGAGCAGACCGAAGATAGCAGATCTTGTCTTCCTGAGTTTGCAGTGAAACGGATCGAAGATACCAGTCTGAGTTTGCAGTGGAACAGACTGAAGATAGCAAATCTTGTATTCCTGAATATTGCAGTGAAGCAAGATCAAAGATACTAGTCTCACTTTCCTAAAGTTACAGTAGGATGGATTAAATCTACAAGAGCAGGCCTTATCTCCCTAAAGTTACAGTAGAATAAGATTAAAGCTATAGAATCAATCTCCTTGAAGTTGCAGTTGGGTTAGAGACTACTTGAAGAAGATGAGGATCAAGAAGTTAAGGCTCGGCAAGACCGGGCAAAATTGGTCCTTTTATAGTCTTTGCTCCATTCTCGTTACACGACAATGAGCAAAGAGGGGCAGCTGTAATAGGCCAATTTATCCCGAGCCCATACAAAAAAATAATAAACCCAAAATAATAAAACAAAGTCCAAGTCTAATCCAAAATGTATCATTTGGCCCGATTGGAATGGCTCATTACTTGAAAAGAATTGAAGGTCCATCTACAAGCTTGACGTATATGGAAACACAATCTTCAAGGATATACAACCTTAGTTACGATATGAAAATCTTAGATATTATATACAATCCTAGAAGATATGATATGCAATCTTAGATATGATTTGCAATCCTAGAAGATATGGTATGCAATCTTAGAAGATATGATATGCAAATCTTAGATATGATATGCAATCTGTAACGCCCCAAACCCGGTCTATGCGTTTAGACGAGATTTGGTTTGTCACACCAATCATACATTCGTTTATTTTCATGTGGTTAAGATAACATAGTGCTACAAAAACTTTCTGAAAATAGAGTTTAATAAAATTTAATTTGAGGATTTGAAATTTGTGGCTTAAGAAAAATACTTGTTTGAAAACTTATCGTCAAAATATAAATGTCAAAATCTTAAGATAGTTTAAAAGAACTTTGTCAGAATTTAAAATAATTTAAGGTGTCCAAAACTTGTTGTAAAACCAATGTTTTTAAGAAAACTTAACATATTTAAGATAAAACCATAATAAAAGTTTGGAAATAAAATTTAAACCATCCACACAATAAAATTCATAAAAACATAATAAGAGGCCTTATTACATCAAACCCATAACAGAAATTTAAGATAAGTGACTTAAAATAAAGTTCATAGTTTATAAAACCCAAGTTCGTAGTATGGCCTCCACCAAGTCATCTCCGGCCCAAGTCCACGTCAATTTCCATTACCTGAAATGGTTAATAAAATTGGGTGAGTTACAAAGAACTCAGTGTGCAACTCACTTACCACCATTATTGGGCCAGATCATCAAGATTTTATGCTGGGCTTGAGCCCAATTACAGACTTCAACAATATATCATAAAATGAAATAACATAATTTAAAAATGCATGTAAAAATGAAATTTCCCAAACCAACCTAATATCCATCCGCTAACGCCCCCGTACCAACCAACACACCTGTGGGGATCAAGTCAACCCACCCCGCCAAACACACCAATCATAGGCTTTAAGCCTTTAAATAATTTTGTAGTGCACTACCGAACTAGATTGTGACATTGTCACCGAACTAGAGGCAATGAGCCGAATTGTGGCAGAACCACCGAACTAGATTTTTGGCAACTGGCCATTCTTCTCTTCATATATCCCACCCCATGCAATTATGCGTGTATAACAAAATATGGTCATATAACAATTTTTCAATTAATCCATAACATCGGTAGGTTAATCATTAAACATTTCATTTGGCCCATAAAAATAATAATAATTTAGTAATTTGCCCATTTAACAGTTTAGTGGTCTTTTGGCCCATATATCGAACTAGAGTATTTTGGCCCAATTTATCGAACTAGAGTATTTTGGCCCAATTTATCAATTTGACAGTTTTTCGCATAATTCTCGGTTTTCACCCTTTTCATGTATTTACCAGAAAATATTGATTACTACCAAAATTTCCGTTTTTACCATTTTTACGATTTAAGCACAGTACTCACAACTTGATGTCTAACCCGAAAATGAGTGTGAAGTTACACACCTGGTTATTGAGAGAACTACACTTTCCCGCTCGTCAACACCCTCGGATTTTCGTAGTACTTCTACTTGCGATTTCTCCCCGATTGATGGTTCGTTAACCGAATCGAACCCACGAACGAATAATGGTTCGGGCGTACGAACGACTTCGAACAGTTGATTTTCCTCGGTTGAACGTCCGCAACCCGGTGGAAAATCCCGGATTCCCGAAATAGTCCTTTGCTTATACTTAGGGGGAATAACAGAACCTCCCCTCTTCCGAAGACTAAACACCGCCCTTTTCTTCCCTATTTTGAATGTCTTCAAAGACAAAGATCGTTACTCCAATCTAAAATAATTTCAAAATAATACCAAGGTTTAAAGATGTGATTTCCTTACCACAAGAATCGATTCCAACGATTTGTGTCACCCACGACTTCTTGATTTCCAACTTCCATTATTGCACTAAAGAGTAACAAAGAAGATGTTACTAAAACGAACGATTATTTCGATCCAAATGATCCTTCATGACACCATCAATATTCGGCCATCACTATTAACTAATCGAAAACGAAAAGTATCCCTTACCTATTTTCCACGGTCGAAAAGAAAGGATTGAGAATGGTGTTTGATTGATGAAAGATTCGGCTATGTAAGATTAAAGAGAAAAGAAAATAATTTTTGGCTTAAAGGCACATTAACATTCGGCCATGAGAGTGTAGATGGAGAGATTTTCGATTGAAAAGAAATAAAATAGGAGAAAGATGGTGATGATGTTGCTTTGATTTCAAAGTGAATAGAAGAAAAAGAAAAAAAAGATGAGCTTGAGAGGGATGTGTATTCGGCAATGGTAAAAAGAAAAGAGAAAAGGAATGGCTTTTGGTGTAGGTGATTTTCGGCACTCAAAGGAAAAAGGCACAAAACAAAAGCTAAAGAAATAAACAATGTGACCAAATGGTAAAAATTTTAAGGCTTACCAATGCACAATTCGGCCAAGGAGAGAGAGGTTGAGAGAATTTGCAAAACTATGCACAAAACCCAAAATGACCAAAACAAAAGACTAAAATTCCTAGCCAAACTATCACCAAAATTCGGCTCCCCCCTAGCCATATTGCCGTCCATATGCATGGTCTATTGGCCATGATATTGTTTCCATAAACAATTCCTTGATTCTTGCCTCATATCTTCACATCTTTCCTTATTTTCTTGATTCCCTTCCTTAAGTTAACAATTTCCTTATTCCTTTGATATTCTAACCAAAAATAACATGGTCAACTCTTTCCATAATTGAGCTTGGCCGACACATGCTAGGAAAACCAAAAATAAAAGCCACCTAATTGCTATTTAAGGGATTCGAACCTTCACCCTCATGCACTAGCTCATGCGCCAACACCACTTTGCCATGCACTCATCTTATGCTACACATTGACACTTAAATTAATTTATGTGTCAATGCCACTTAATCCATTTCCATAAATTCTCAAAATTTAATATTATTCCATCTTAATAAATTCTAATTCTTCTTCAGGACTATACTAAACTCAGAAAAAGAAATTAATAAGAAAAGTTTACTTTCTAAAATACTTACTCAAAGCACACAATAAATAAAAAAAAATATACTCGAATTTTCAGGGTGTTACAACTCTACCCTCCTTAAAGAAAATTTCGTCCTCGAAATTTACCTGGTTGAAAAAGATGAGGGTATTGTTGCCGAATTGCATCCTCAGGCTCCCACGTAGCTTCCTTCACTCCGTGGTTACGCCATAACACTTTGACCAACGGCACAGTCTTCTTTCTTAGCACCTTAACATCTCGGTCTAAGATTTCCACTGGTTCCTCCTCAAAAGACAAGTCTGACTTCAACTCCACTTCTTCTACCGGTACTATGTGCGAAGGATCCGATCTATAGCGCCTCAACATGGACACATGGAAAACAGTATGAATTTGGCTCAATTCCAAAGGTAATTCAATCTGATAGGCCACTGGACCAATTCGCTTCACCACACGATAAGGTCCAATGTATCTAGGACTCAATTTGCCCTTCTTCCCGAATCTGAATATCTTCTTCCAAGGTGAGACCTTCAAGAAAACTTGATCTCCTACGGCATACTCGATATCCTTACGCTTCAGATCCGTATACGACTTCTGTCTATCCGAAGCTTCCTTTAACCGTGCTCGAATAGCTTTCACTTTTTCTTCCGTTTCAGAAATCATCTTAGGTCCTAACATCTGTCGATCGCCCAACTCAGTCCAACAGATAGGGGAACGACACCTACGACCATACAATGCCTCGTAGGGTGCCATCTGAATGCTAGACTGGTAGCTGTTGTTGTAAGCAAATTCTGCCAACGGTAGAAAATCCTCCCAACTACCTTTGAAGTCGATTACACATCCTCTTAACATGTCTTCCAGAATTTGAATCACTCTCTCCGACTGACCATCTGACTGAGGATGAAAAGCCGTACTAAAGTTAAGCTTTGTTCCCAGAGCTTCATGCAAAGCTTTCCAAAATCGGGATGTAAACCTAGGATCCCTATCCGATATAATCGACACGGGTACCCCATGCAACCTCACGATTTCAGATACATACAGCTTCGCCAACTTCTGCAACGAGTAATCCGTACGAACTGGTAGGAAATGAGCAGTCTTCGTCAAACGATCAACAATTACCCAAACAGAATTTTTCTTAGTAGGTGTTAAAGGTAACCCACTAACAAAATCCATTGTTATTCGCTTCCATTTCCAAAGAGGAATCTTAACTGGTTGCAAAAGACCTGACGGCAATTGATGCTCCGCTTTCACTTGCTGACAAGTTAAACATTTTCCCACAAATTCTGAAATCTCACTTCAATCCAGGCCACCAATACTGTTCGCGAAGATCCCGATACATCTTGTTTCCTCCGGGATGCATAGCATAAGGGCTACTATGCGCCTCCCTCAAAATCATTTGCCTCAGATCTGAATCCTTAGGCATACAGACTCTTCCACGAAAGCACAACACACCTTCTGAATTTATACCAAAATCCTCTATCCCACCATTTTCCACTTGTTGAATTAAAAGTCCCAACTTCTCATCTAATATCTGTTTTTCCTTGATTTGATCCAACCACAGAGGCTTCACTTGAAGTTCCGCTATCAAACTACCATCCTCATACAAACTCAAATGAGCAAACATAGCTCTCAAATCAGATACCACCTTACGACTTAATGCGTCCGCCACCACATTAGCCTTTCCAGGATGATACTCAATTGAGAAATCATAATCCTTTAACAGCTCCAACCATCTTCGTTGTCTCAAGTTTAATTCCTTCTGAGTAAGAAGATACTTAAGACTCTTATGATCCGTATAGATGATAGACTTTTCACCATATAGGTAATGCCTCCAAATCTTTAAGGCAAACACCACTGCTGCTAACTCCAAATCATGAGTAGGGTAGTTTACTTCGTGCGGTCTCAACTGACGAGAAGCATAAGCTACCACTTTCCCACTTTGCATCAATACGCAACCTAATCCCGTATGCGACGCATCACAATAAACTGTAAACTCCTTTCCAGCCTCAGGTTGAATCAGAACTGGCGCTTCCGTCAAAATCTTCTTCAATTTCTCGAAACTTTCTTGCTGCTTATCAGTCCATATAAACGGTACTCCCTTTCGCAAAAGCTTAGTTAGGGGTGCAGCAATCAACGAAAACCCCTCAACAAAGCGTCTATAGTATCCAGCTAAACCCAAGAAACTCCGGATTTCAGCCACTGACTTCGGTGGTTTCCAATCCAATACAGCCTCAATCTTCCGAGGATCCACCCTTATTCCTTCGGCTGAAACCACATGACCCAAGAAAGTCACTTCTCTTAACCAAAATTCACATTTACTGAATTTGGCATACAGTTGATTATCTCGAAGCAACTGCAATACAATTCGCAAATGCGAGTCATGCTCTTCTTCATTCCTTGAATAAACCAGAATGTCATCTATGAATACCACCACAAACCGGTCTAAAAATGGTTGAAAAACCCGGTTCATCATATCCATAAATGCAGCTGGTGCATTGGTCAACCCAAACGGTATCACCAAAAACTCATAGTGTCCGTAACGGGTTCGGAATGCTGTCTTGTGAATATCCGCTTCTTTCACCTTAAGCTGGTGATAACCCGACCTTAAATCAATTTTGGAGAAAACAAAAGCTCCCTTCAATTGATCAAACAGGTCGTCAATTCTTGGCAGAGGGTACCGATTCTTGATCGTCAGCTTATTCAATTGCCTGTAATCGATACACATACGCATCGACCCATCCTTCTTCTTAACAAACAAAACCGGTGCTCCCCACGGAGACACACTCGGTCGAATAAAACCCCGATCTAGCAGTTCTTGAATTTGGGCTTTAAGCTCCGACAACTCCTTCGGTGCCATTCTATAAGGAGCAATGGACACTGGAGCAGTTCCGGGCAAAAGCTCAATACCAAATTCCACTTCCCGATCTGGAGGTACACCAGGAAGTTCTTCGGGAAAAACATCAGGGAACTCCTTCACAGTTCTCACATCTTCTACTGACAGCTCTTTGGCATCTAAAGCACTAATAAATGCTAAAAATGCTCCGCACCCTTTTCGCACCAACTTTTCCGCCTTTAACGCAGAAATCACGTTTGCCAAGTAATTTCTCTGCTCGCCTATCATAACTATCTCCTTATCCTCCGCAGTTCTTATCGACATCCACTTTTCAGCACAGTCCAATTGCGCCCGGTGCTTAACCAACCAATCTATGCCCAAAATGATATCGAATTCGCCAAAAGGCAATTCCATCAAATCTGCCAGGAATGTTTCTCCTTGGATTTCTAAAGGCACGTCTCTAAACAGTTTATTAACCAGCACCGACTGTCCTAAGGGACTAATCACCTTCATCTCACTATTGGAAATTTTAGATTCTAAATTCAAGTTTCCAGTTATGGTGCTAGCAACGTACGAATGGGTAGAACCAATATCTATCAAGGCAATAACGGGTACATCAAAAATGAAGAACGTACCAGTTATCACATCAGGTGCATTGCCATCCTCACAACGTCTGACTGCATACACCAATCCTGGCTGTCTTGCATCCGTGTTGCCTCTAAGACCATTACCTCGACCCGCTGCACCTTGACCACGTCCAGCCCCATTACCACCACGACCTGGTCCACGACCTCTCGGCGGTTGCTGAGCTCCTCTTGCCGGTGGTGCATCATTAGTACGAACTTCTTGAGTTGTATCCATACGTCGAGGGCAACTCCTATATTGATGATCCGTTGATCCACATTTATAGCAAGCACCGTTTTCCTCCAGCATTCTCCAGAATGTCATTTCCCACAATCAGCACAATCTCGACTCTGATTAACAGCTACTGGTGTTCTTCCTTGAGCTGGTTCCTCATTCCGGGGCCTCTTCGGAAATCTTTTTGAAGAACCCGAATACTTTATATCTCTCTTGCTTCGAACTTGCTCCCGATTTTGACGTTCCGAATTCTTAGCCTCTTCGGCTATCTTGGCCTTCTCCACAAGCGCGGCAAAAGTTCTAACTTGTTGTGGGGCTATCAGAACCCGCAACTCATCTTTTAAACCATCCTCAAAGCGTACACAACGCTCATGATCCGTTGCCACTATCGTTCGAGCATAGCGACTCAAACGTAAGAACTCAGCCTCGTATGTTGCCACCGTCTTATTTCCTTGTACCAGATTCAAGAATTCCTTCCTTCGGGCATCCACATAACTTGTTCCCACATATTTCCCTTGAAAGGAAGCCTTGAAGAATTCCCAATTAACTAATGCAGCATCAGTGCCTTCTCGGATAGTAAGCCACCATTGGTAAGCTTCGTCCCTTAACAAAGATACCGTTCCTCTTAGCTTTTGCTCCACCGTGCACTCAAGATCGTCCATAATTCGTTCTACTGCCTCAAGCCAATATTCAGCGACATTGGGAGCTACACCAGAGACACCTCTGAAAACTTCAGCTCCACTTGATTTCAGTCGCTCCGATATCGACCCACGAGCTGTTGGTCCAGTTCTGGATCCAGCGACCCTTTCAAGGACTCGCAGCATTGCTCATGTCACAGCATTATCTTCATCCATGTGGTCATGTGATCCCGTCTCACTCTCGAGTGACGCAGGTGCATCCATTTTCGGCATATGACCCGGTGCTTCAGTTGCGCCCCTAACACCTCGTCCTCTACCACGGCCACGTCTACCGCGTCCACGACCACGTCCTCTAGTGCTCATAGCGACTACTTCGATTTAATCTGATTAAGAGTTTTATGAATCAGATTACTATTTCAGTTGTTTATTAACGATGTTTTATGATATGAAAGAGATAGAGTTGTTTTCGCAATCATATCCTATTGTCTCAATCTCTACGGTTTTCAACACCTAAAACTAGAAGTTCTAGAGTGTTTCTTACAATCATATCACAATGATAATAACAATCAGTATACAGATACTTACTTGACTTGGCGCGGGATGCTCATGGTGCCATACTACCATAAGTCTAGAAATTTAAATTATTTTTCAAACAGAGTTCATTGTTGAACCCAAACCACAGCCGAGTTTTGAAACTGGGCTCTGATACCATTAAATGTAATGACCCAAACCCGGTCTATGCGTTTAGACGAGATTTGGTTTGTCACACCAATCATACATTCGTTTATTTTCATGTGGTTAAGATAACATAGTGCTACAAAAACTTTCTGAAAATAGAGTTTAATAAAATTTAATTTGAGGATTTGAAATTTGTGGCTTAAGAAAAATACTTGTTTGAAAACTTATCGTCAAAATATAAATGTCAAAATCCTAAGATAGTTTAAAAGAACTTTGACAGAATTTAAAATAATTTAAGGTGTCCAAAACTTGTTGTAAAACCAATGTTTTTAAGAAAACTTAACATATTTAAGATAAAACCATAATAAAAGTTTGGAAATAAAATTTAAACCATCCACACAATAAAATTCATAAAACATAATAAGAGGCCTTATTACATCAAACCCATAACAGAAATTTAAGATAAGTGACTTAAAATAAAGTTCATAGTTTATAAAACCCAAGTTCGTAGTATGGCCTCCACCAAGTCATCTCCGGCCCAAGTCCACGTCAATTTCCATTACCTGAAATGGTTAATAAAATTGGGTGAGTTACAAAGAACTCAGTGTGCAACTCACTTACCACCATTATTGGGCCAGATCGTCAAGATTTTATGCTGGGCTTGAGCCCAATTACAGACTTCAACAATATATCATAAAATGAAATAACATAATTTAAAAATGCATGTAAAAATGAAATTTCCCAAACCAACCTAATATCCATCCGCTAACGCCCCCGTACCAACCAACACACCTGTGGGGATCAAGTCAACCCACCCTGCCAAACACACCAATCATAGGCTTTAAGCCTTTAAATAATTTTGTAGTGCACTACCGAACTAGATTGTGACATTGTCACCGAACTAGAGGCATTTAGCCGAATTTGTGGCAGAGCCACCGAACTAGAGGCAATGAGCCGAATTGTGGCAGAACCACCGAACTAGAGGCAATGAGCCGAATTGTGGCAGAACCACCGAACTAGATTTTTGGCAACTGGCCATTCTTCTCTTCATATATCCCACCCCATGCAATTATGCGTGTATAACAAAATATGGTCATATAACAATTTTTCAATTAATCCATAACATCGGTGGGTTAATCATTAAACATTTCATTTGGCCCATAAAAATAATAATAATTTAGTAATTTGCCCATTTAACAGTTTAGTGGTCTTTTGGCCCATATATCGAACTAGAGTATTTTGGCCCAATTTATCGAACTAGAGTATTTTGGCCCAATTTATCGAACTAGAGTATTTTGGCCCAATTTATCAATTTAACAGTTTTTCGCATAATTCTCGGTTTTCACCCTTTTCATGTATTTACCAGAAAATATTGATTACTACCAAAATTTCCGTTTTTACCATTTTTACGATTTAAGCACAATACTCACAACTTGATGTCTAACCCGAAAATGAGTGTGAAGTTACACACCTGGTTATTGAGAGAACTACACTTTCCCGCTCGTCAACACCCTCGGATTTTCGTAGTACTTCTACTTGCGATTTCTCCCCGATTGATGGTTCGTTAACCGAATCGAACCCACGAACGAATAATGGTTCGGGCGTACGAATGACTTCGAACAGTTGATTTTCCTCAATTAAACGTCCGCAACCCGGTGGAAAATCCCGGATTCCCGAAATAGTCCTTTGCTTATACTTAGGGGGAATAACAGAACCTCCCCTCTTCCGAAGACTAAACACCGCCCTTTTCTTCCCTATTTTGAATGTCTTCAAAGTCAAAGATCGTTACTCCAATCTAAAATAATTTCAAAATAATACCAAGGTTTAAAGATGTGATTTCCTTACCACAAGAATCGATTCCAACGATTTGTGTCACCCACGACTTCTTGATTTCCAACTTCCGTTATTGCACTAAAGAGTAACAAAGAAGACGTTACTAAAACGAATGATTTTTTCGATCCAAATGATCCTTCATGACACCATCAATATTCGGCCATCACTATTAACTAATCGAAAACGAAAAGTATCCCTTACCTATTTTCCACGGTCGAAAAGAAAGGATTGAGAATGGTGTTTAATTGATGAAAGATTCGGCTATGTAAGATTAAAGAGAAAAGAAAATAATTTTTGGCTTAAAGGCACATTAACATTCGGCCATGAGAGTGTAGATGGAGAGAATTTCGATTGAAAATAAATAAAATAGGAGAAAGATGGTGATGATGTTGCTTTGATTTCAAAGTGAATAGAAGAAAAAGAAAGAAAAAGATGAGCTTGAGAGGGATGTGTATTCGGCAATGGTAAAAAGAAAAGAGAAAAGGAATGGCTTTTGGTGTAGGTGATTTTCGGCACTCAAAGGAAAAAGGCACAAAACAAAAGCTAAAGAAATAAACAATGTGACCAAATGGTAAAAATTTTAAGGCTTACCAATGCACAATTCGGCCAAGGGAGAGAGAGGTTGAGAGAATTTGCAAAACTATGCACAAAACCCAAAATGACCAAAACAAAAGACTAAAATTCCTAGCCAAACTATCACCAAAATTCGGCTCCCCCCCTAGCCATATTGCCGTCCATATGCATGGTCTATTGGCCATGATATTGTTTCCATAAACAATTCCTTGATTCTTGCCTCATATCTTCACATCTTTCCTTATTTTCTTGATTCCCTTCCTTAAGTTAACAATTTCCTTATTCCTTTGATATTCTAACCAAAAATAACATGGTCAACTCTTTCCATAATTGAGCTTGGCCGACAGATGCTAGGAAAACCAAAAATAAAAGCCACCTAATTGCTATTTAAGGGATTCGAACCTTCACCCTCATGCACTAGCTCATGCGCCAACACCATTTTGCCATGCACTCATCTTATGCTACACATTGACACTTAAATTAATTTATGTGCCAATGCCACTTAATCCATTTCCATAAATTCTCAAAATTTAATATTATTCCATCTTAATAAATTCTAATTCTTCTTCAAGACTATACTAAACTCAGAAAAAAAAATTAATAAGAAAAGTTTACTTTCTAAAATACTTACTCAAAGCACACAATAAAAAAAAAATATACTCGAATTTTCAGGGTGTTACACAATCCTAGAAGATATGGTATGTAATCTTAGAAGATATAATTTTGTAATATTAGAGATTTAATTTGTAGATACCTTTTAATCTTAACAGTTGATGTAATTGATATGTACCGTTGGATTTGGGGAGGCTCAACTATAAATAGAATCCTCCCCCTTCATTGTAGAGGACTTGATTTTTGAGTAATAAAAATTCTTGAGAGCATTCACTCAAATTTCTCTCTCTTTTGCGTTCTTATTTTCTGTGGCTTGTTCTTATTTTGTTCTTCGCTCATCTTCATTTCTTTTTGAGTTGCTTCCGTTCGAGTTAGATTTTGGTGGAGGAATTTCGTTGAATCCTCATATTACGGGAGTTAGGTTGACTTATGCGTTTTTTTAACTCTTTTTTTTTATCCATTTAATTGCTTAATTATTATTTATTCATTTATTTTAATTATTTTAAACTTGTTTTTCTTTTTTGCTTTTCCTTATTTACGTTAAATTGTTTTATCATATATTATTATTTTTATTTGTTATATATTATCTATATATTATATATTATTTAACTTTAATCATATTATGTATTAATTGAAAATTTGTATGTCGTACATCATTCTAAATTGTTTTATTATTAAGGCAAAATTTTCTATATATTGTTTATTTTAAATATATATTATTCTTTTGTGTATATAGTAGACTATTATTATATTATATATGCTTTCCCTTATATTTCTTTATAGTTAAAGTTTTATATATTCTATTTTTTTAAAAATGTATTATTTATTTTATCATGTACATATATATTATTCATCTTAGTTTTTAGCCATATCATTTTTATACTTTTTTTTATTTTTCTAAAAAATTTTATAATATTCAATAATTGTTTTGAGTGTATTATTTACCTTATATTATTATTTTTTATATATGAATTTAATCTTGTGAATAAATATTTTTTCCTTAATTTTTTCATAGATTCTTTTAAAATTGCTATTATATACTCTATATTTTCTATTTTGATTGTTCATTTTTCTGAATCCATTATCTTTGTTTACCTTAACATTATTATTATTACTTGTCATTCTTTTACTTAATGGTTTATGTTAGTGCTAATTGTCAATATGACCTGTAACTTTAGTAAATTGTACTTTTTGTAATAACTTAATGTTACTTTTTTCAAATCTTTGTTTAAAAATATCTATCTCCTTTAATTACCACATTTTATCCAAAAGTTTTTCTTAAATAAGGCAATGTTTTGTGTTTAGAAATTCGGGAAATAGTGCCCTAACGTGCTGGGTTTCGATTTTCCGTTTGACTAAATAACTAAATATCCTTTTAATGAATTTTGTAAATTATGAGATGATTTTGGTTACGAGGGTTTAAAACATCATGTCCTAACGTGCTGGATGTGATGTTTGTATGCTTTCGGAACAAAGGAATCACAAGTTCCAACTCAAATTGTTCAAGTTTTTAAAGAAATCATGTTTTCAAATCTTTTCAAATTTTCGACATTAGGACAATAACTAATCAATCCGGTACCAATTTTGGGCGTTACGAGGGTGCTAATCCTTCCTCGTACGTAACCGACTCCCGAACCCTTTTTCTTGAATTTCATAGGCCAAAATAAATGTTTTGAAATAAAACGTTTTATAAGCTGATCCGATCACACCTAAGCAAAAAGGGTTTGGTGGCGACTCCATTTTCGTTTTAAAGTCGATCCTCGTTTTTTTTTTCAAAACTTAAAAATGGTTTCGACACCGACCACTATAGTTCTAAAGGCATAATTATTATTTTAGTCTTTTACTTTGAATTTTAATTAAAGGTTCCTTAAGAATTAAATTTTTGACACTTTACAATTTAGTTCTTATACCTTAATTAATCCCTAATTCGACAAAATTACTTGACTGAAACTCAATCTAATTTTAATATAACTTCGTAAATGAAACACCCCACACCCGGCCCACGAGCCTGAACCGGATCTGGTTTGTTCCTTAAGTAAACCGGTTTTCAAATTCTTTGTTACTTAGAGAAAATTTGCATAATTTTTTTTTTTTAGAAAAATGTTGTTGTGGATTGGGCTCAGATTGGGAACCCATTTGATTTATTGGAAAATCCAATTTTTATTAAGGTGACAAAATAATTTTTAAAGTTTATAAAAATATATTTCACTTAAAATTTAATCCAACAATCGTTTGTAGCAAAATAATTAAAAATAAAGCAAAAATAAGAAAATCCATCTGGGCCTTGTGGCCTTATTACATCAAGTAAAACCCAATAATAAAATTAAAGATACTAAAAAGAAATAAAGTCCAAATTAAATAAATTCCTCAATTGATGCATGGCCACCTCAAGGTCTACCGTCCCGGTCCGTCACTGTTCATCACCTGAAAATAGTTCCCACAACGGGGTGAGTCAACAGACTCAATGTGTACACAACATTAACCTTCAACAAATCAGGCATATAAGTTCGTATCAAGTTCATGTTCATATAAAATAAATGATGCAACCCAAACCCAAGCCTAATGGTCCATCCGCTACACACCACCCGTACCTGCCAGTCACACCGTGGGGACTACTAAGTCAACCCTCCATCCGCTACACACCATCGAAGGCAGTCGCTGCAGTCGACGTGCTCATCGCCCATATAATTTGTGTCATTAGACACCATATTCAAATAATGTAACCGAAGTTACCAAATTCAGATAATGTAACCGAAGTTACCATATTCAAATTTTGTGACTGTAGTCACCATATTCCGTTGGTGAGACCGAAGTCAACACCTTCTTCCCCTTTCTCATATATCCCGAATGCCCCATAAATTTTTTATATCATGCATAACATACTTAATTTCTCATTATTCACATGTTAACAATATAACATATTCGTAATCCTATCGAAAGTAGGAAACGTACCTGGGTACTCTTGCCACATTTGTGGTACTTAGCCACATTCACATTCTTATGCATATTCATATATTAAAATAATTGCCATATGATATATTGAAAGTTAGTGTGAGTACACACCTGATTGGCTTAATAGATTCCTTGAAGTCCCGAAGAACGATCTACCGATCTAGATCTTTATCTCCTATATTCGGCCAATTATTAAAACCTATTAACAAACCTATTTGGCTTAAAAACCAAATCCTAGTAGGATTTGTATTACTTACCTTGCTTGCCGATTTGATTGATCAAGTTCCAAAAATTGCTAGTATCCCTTTTTCATGAAATCGGCTAACACTGAATCATGTAACCATGTGAGTTTCCGGCTTTTGAAATAATGAAAAATAATTCCAAATACCAAAATTAAGCCTTGGCCGAATATCACTTACCATACAAATTCCAAATCTGGAGAGGATTCCTTGCCCTATATGTCTGTCGAAATCTTCATGTTAGATTTAATCTAACATATACATCATAACCTTTAATCAAATAAATTATCTTACCTTAGATTCTTGATCCTTATATTCGACAGTTGTAGACCCCTTTAGATGTCGTAGTTGATTGCTCCTTTACTTAGAATCAACAAAGATTCGGCTTTGACAGTAGAAACAGAGAAGAAAATAGAAGAAGAGGAGATGGATTTTGCTTAAAGAAAAATTCGGCAGAGAGGGGGAGAGAGCTAGGAAAATTTCGGCACAGAGGAAGAGAAAGCAAAAGTTGATGAGTAGCCCTCCTGCCCTCCTTTTATAGCCGAAATTATCAGCCTAGGAGTCCCTTACTTGGCCACCACTCCTCTTTTTGATAATATTATCTCTTTTATTTAAAAGATAAAAGCCTTTAATCTATCAATTATCACCTCAAATATCTTATTAAAAGAAAATCCCTTATTTATCACTTATTATTCACATATTTATGCAAATAAAACTCTTCCTTTTCTAGAAACCCATGCCGTCCACCTCAGCCTTCTGGAAGCAAAAATAAAACTTATTTATTTGCTCCTCAAGTGACTCGAACTCAGGCCTATTTCCCCTGCATGTGACGCCACTTCCTTAGGCCCTAAGTGGCATCTTCAGGCCACTTTTCCAAGCCTGTTTGTGTGTCAAACTTCTCCAACTTTTTCTTTTAAGGCCCTCTAGCCCTTATTTCCTATTTTAAACTTTAAAATTTGACATTTCGGCATCATTTCTAAGTTTCCTAAAATTTTCGTTCGGCTCTGTTTGCTGACCATTTTCTTACATTTCCAGGTTTCCAGAAATGTTCAGGTTTCCAAAAATGTTCAGGTTTCCAAAATGTTCAAGTTTCCAAAAATGTTCATTTCCATTTCCATGCATTTCTAGGTTTCCAAAATATTCAAAAATTTATTCATAGTACTTGAGACTTGACATTTCGTACAATTAAACTGAAAATGCATAGGCCCTTTTCAAGATGTTACAGTTCTACCCCCCTTAAACAAAATTTCGTCCCCGAAATTTCCTAACTAAAATAATTAAGGGTATTGCTGTCGCATTGTCTCCTCCGGCTCCCACGAAGCTTCTTCCGCTCCATGATTGCGCCATAACACCTTGACTAGAGGAATCGACTTCCTTCGTAGTACTTTCACATCAAGTTCCAAGATCTGAATCGGTTCTTCCTCGTAGGATAAGTCTGGCCTTAGCTCCACTTCTTAAACAGATACCACATGCGACAGATCCGATCGGTAGCGACGTAGCATGGATACATGAAATACATCGTGCATCTGCTGCAATTCTGGTGGCAACTCTAACTGGTATGCCACTGGCCCAACTCGCTTCAATACTCGATAAGGTCCTATAAACCTTGGGCTTAACTTCCCTTTTCGACCGAACCTCATCACCTTCTTCCAAGGCGAGACTTTCAGGAATACTTGATCTCCCACTTCAAAATCGATCTCCTTCCGCTTAAGGTCTGCGTAAGACTTCTGCCTGTCAGAGGCTTCCTTCAACCGTGCTCGAATTAACTCAACCTTCTCTTCAGTTTCTGCCACTAACTCTGGACCCAAAACTCGCCGTTCTCCTAACTCGGTCCAACAAGTAGGTGTTCTACACTTCCTACCATACAATGCTTCATATGGTGCCATTCGAATACTAGCCTGATAGCTGTTGTTGTACGCAAACTCAGCTAAAGGCAAGTAATCTTCCCAACTTCCTCGAAAATCCATTACACAGCCTCTCAACATATCCTCCAACACTTGTATAACCCGTTCAGACTGCCCGTCGGATTGTGGATGAAACGCCGTAGTGAAGTCCAACTTAGTGCCTAAGGCTTGATGAAGTGCCTTCCAAAACCGAGACGTAAACCTTGGGTCTCTATCGGAGATGATCGATATTGGTACTCCATGTAACCTCACAATCTCTGCCACATATAACTTAGCCAAGTTCTGAAGAGAATAATCCACCCTTACTGGGATAAAGTGCGCGGACTTGGTCAAACGGTCCACTATCACCCATACCGAGTCCTTCTTAGTAGGCGTAAGGGGAAGCCCACTAACGAAGTCCATGGTAATTCTCTCCCACTTCCATTGGGGAACTTCGATTGGTTGAAGCAATCCTGATGGGACTTGGTGTTCAGCCTTAACTTGCTGACACGTCAAACATTTTCCCACGAATTCCGTCACTTCTCGTTTCAGATCAGACCACCAAAATTGTTCCCTTAGATCTCTATACAGTTTGATGCCTCCAGGATGCATAGCATAAGGGCTACTATGCGCTTCCCGAAGGATCCTCTGTCTCAACTCCTTGTCCCTCGGCATACAGACCTTCCCTTTGTAGCACAATACTCCTTCATCACTGACGCCATAGTCCTCTAATCCTCCTTGCTGTACTTGCTGTAACTTAGCACTTAAGTCCCTATCAGCCAACTGTCCCTCTTTCACCTCCTTCAGCCATGTGGGCTTGACTTGCAATTCTGCCAATAGGCTTCCATCGTCATACAGACTTAAGTGAGCGAACAAAGCCCTTAAATCCGCCACAACCTTCCTACTCAGGGCATCAGCTACCACATTCGCCTTGCCCGGATGATATTCTATCGAACAATCGTAGTCCTTCAACAATTCCACCCACCTTCGTTGCCTTAAATTCAGCTCCTTCTGAGTCAACAGGTACTTCAGACTTTTGTGGTCTGTGTAGATAACTGACCTTTCTCCATAAAGGTAGTGCCTCCAAACCTTAAGGGCGAAGACCACTGCGGCTAGTTCCAAGTCATGAGTTGGGTAGTTAACCTCATGCGGCCTTAACTGCCGAGATGCATAAGCGACTACTTTTCCTTCTTGCATTAGCACACAGCCTAACCCCGTGTGCGAAGCATCACAGTATACCACAAAATCCTTTCCTGCCTCCGGCTGAATTAACACTGGAGCTTCTGTCAGCACCTTCTTAAGCTTTTCAAAGCTCTCCTGTTGCTTATCCGCCCACACAAAGGGTACTTCCTTCCTTAACAACTTTGTCAAAGGCGCGGTTATTGACGAGAACCCTTCCACAAACCTTCTGTAATAGCCTGCCAAGCCTAAGAAACTTCAGATTTCAGCCACGGACCTAGGTGGTTTCCAATCCAACACTGCTTCGATCTTCCTAGGGTCCACTCTTATCCCCTCTGCGGATACCACATGTCCTAAGAATGCCACCTCCTTAAGCCAAAATTCGCACTTGCTGAATTTGGCATAGAGCTTTTTCTCCCTTAACACTTCCAACACAACTCGGAGATGCTCATCATGTTCTTCTTCCGTCTTAGAATACACCAAAATATCGTCGATGAACACCACGACGAACCTATCCAAATAGGGTTGGAAGACCCGATTCATCATGTCCATGAACGCGGCTGGAGCGTTCGTCAACCCAAACGGCATCACCACAAATTCAAAATGGCCATATCTTGTCCTAAAAGCGGTCTTATGGATGTCAGCCTCCTTCACCTTCAACTGATGATATCCCGACCTTAAGTCGATCTTTGAAAATACTGCGGCCCCCTTCAGCTGATCGAACAAATCATCGATCCTTGGCAAAGGATACTTGTTCTTAATGGTCAGCTTATTCAACTGACGATAATCTATGCACATACGCATAGTTCCGTCTTTTTTCTTTACAAACAGGACCGGCGCTCCCCACGGAGACACACTGGGTCGGATGAACCCATGATCCAACAACTCTTGGATTTGAGCCTTAAGCTCCACTAACTCCTTTGGCGCCATTCCGTATGGGGCGATTGACACAGGAGCTGTTCCTGGTAGCAGATCTATCCCAAATTCCACCTCCCTATCTGGGGGTATTCCTGGTAATTCCTCTGGAAATACATCCACGAAGTCCCTTACCGTCCTAACTCCATTAATACCTTCCTCCTTTCCTCCTATCGCACTTACAAAGGCCAAGAACACCTTGCACCCTTTCTTAACCATTTTCTCAGCCTTTAGTGCCGAGACTACGTTAGACAAGTAGTTCCTCCTTTCGCCGATCATCACTACTACTTCATCCTTCGGGGTTCTTAGTTCCATACGTTTAGCCGCAGAATCCAACACGGCTCGATGTTCTACTAGCCAATCCATTCCGAGTATAAGTTCAAATTCTCCGAAGGGTAACTCCATTAAATCTGCTCGAAAGTTCACTCGCTGAATTTCTAAGGGCACATTTCGAAAGATCTTGTCTACCACAACAGTTTGGCCTAATGGGCTTACTACAGTCATTTGTCTATCCGAGAGTTCAGAGTCTAGGCCTAGTGTTTCCACTACACTACATGCAACATAGGAATGGGTCGAGCCCACATCAATCAGAGCAAAATAGGGTTTGTCAAAAATAAAGAACGTACCGGTGATTACATCCGGCGCGTCACCATCTTCCCTCCGGCGAACCGCATAAACCAAACCCGGTTGTCTTGCTTCTGTATTAGCATTAGTAGTACCTCGGCCCTGTGCTCCACGGCCTCTGCCATTACCTCTGTTGGCCGAACCACGACCCCGTTGAGGCTACTGACCGCCTCTACCAGTTTGGCTAGCATTCTGAGCTGCCGGTCGACTCTCATCTGGCTGCTTGGGACAATCCTTAAGCATATGGTCCTTGGACCCACACTTGAAACATCCTCCCTTCTTTCTCCAGCACTCTCCCAAGTGCTTCTTTCCACAATGCTCACAAGGGCGATACTGCCAGCCCGTACCAGCTTGTTGATTTCGTGGCCCGTCAACCCTAGGCCTCTTATGGCCCTTTCCAGATGGTCCAAAACCTCTTTTGGGCTTATTCCTATCCACAGCCTGCTTGGTAGCGTCCTTAATTCCCTCGGCCACCTTGGCCTTTTCCACCAAAGCAGAGAATTCCCGCTCCTGATGCGATGCTATCAACAGTCTCAGATCGTCCCTCAGTCCGTCCTCAAAACGGACACAGCGTTCATGCTCAGTTGCCACTACACCTCGAGCATAACGACTCAACCTCAGAAATTCTGCCTCGTATTCTGCTACGGACTTGTTCCCTTGAACCAGCCCCAGAAAAGCTTTCCTTTGCTCGTCTGTATACCTGGTTCCCACATATTTCTTCTGGAATGCCTCCTTAACATATTCCCAGGTCAGATCCTCCGCCGTGGCACCATCTCGAACAGTTAGCCACCATTGATACGCTTCATCGCGTAACAATGCCACCATCCCTTTCAACTTTTCCTCAGGAGTCAGATCGAGCTCATCCATGATACGCTCCGTTGCTTCCAACCAGTACTCAGCTGTACTGGGTGCCACTCCAGACACTCCACGAAACATTTCCGCTCCATTAGCTCGGAGCCGTTCAGGCACAGACTTACGATTTCCTGAATTTCCTCCTGCACCAGCCACCAATTCCAAAACTCGCAGCACTGCCTGCGACACAGCATCTTCCCCCGTCTGAGCTTGCTGCTCAACATTAACAGCTGGGGGTGGTGGTGGCGGTATTTCATTATCAGACCCTTGACCCGATCTGACGGGTTCCGACACGGTCATCCTTCCTCTACCTAGTCCACGACGACCACGTCCTCTAGAGCTCATTTTCTAACGTCGAGATCTGCTTAGGAAGTTTTATGGATTAGTCATTGTTCCACTTATTTACCGCGAAGGAGTTTTATAAAAAGGGATTTAAGAGTGGTTCTTTCGTATTCATACAAACACACAGTCTTTTCCATTCATTCATTCATCCATCAAACAAGTATGAACTTTCGTTCATTTAGAGAAACGTTGTAGTTTTCGTTGTTGTTGTTTTCCGTTACCCAGGGGTATTTTCGTAATTTTGTCCTACAGGGGCATTTTTGTAATTTTTCAAAAGAAAACGTTCCTTGGAGTTTTTGTCAAAAAGTATTTTGAAAATTTTGAAGTCTCGGGTAATTTGGAAAAATTTTGAAATCCGGGGGTATTTCGGTAATTTTAGACCTCAGGGTATTTTGGTAATTTTTTCACAAATTGGGGTATATTTGAAAAACTAACAAATCAAGGATATTTCAAAAGTTGTAAAACTTTGAGGGTTCTTTTTGAGAATTGTACTTTTCAAAACGACGATGTTGCAAAAATTTTGGAAATCAGAGTCATTTTGATAATTTTGTAAGTTAGGGGTAATTTTGTAATTTTCCAAAATCAAGGTATTTTGATAGTTTGCAAATTAGGGTTGTGAATGTTTATGACATTTTGGTAAAGTTGTTGAGTAATTGAACATTTTATAAACCAAGGGCATTTTGGTAATTTCACCACTAAGGGCATTTTTTGTAATTTTCGCAAATCAGGAGTTTTTCAGAAAACGTTGTAGAAATAATTTTCTCAGATTTTAAAAGAAAGTTTTGGAAATTTTAAAAAAACTAGGGTTTGTTTTTCTTTTTTTTTTTAAAACATGGCTAGTTCCCTTTCGGGTTTTAGTCTTTATGTTTAGCCTATGACCGAGCCCTCTTGGTCAGGGTGAACCAAAGCTACCCACCAGGCAGGATTCGAGTGGAGAGGAGGTGAGTCACGAGGACTGCTTAAATACCAAGCTCCCACCGAAACCATTCCTAGACATGCGCACAGAGGTTACCACACCACTGAGCCCTTCTGAGTTAGGGTGAACTGAAGCTACGCACCAGGTAGGATTCCTGCGAAGAGGAGGTGAGTCACTAGGACTGCTTAAATACCAAGCTCTTCCAGATCCAATCCTAGACATGCGTACAGGGGTTACCACACCCTAGCTCAGTGACTTAGCCATAGGTTTGTTCAGTGCATTAAGTCTTATGTGGTTTTGTGTTTGAGTAGTCTAATCCTAGGGTTCAAGTTCCTATCATCTATTCTACGTTCCATGCCTTTTCTACCCTTATACAGTTCATAAATCACAGAATCACACATAAAGTGAGGGGTACTTACCTGGTGGACTGCGGGTCGGAGACTTAGGTGCCATGCCATAAAACCTGCTTATGTTCAAAGAAAACCATTTGGGCTCGAATTCAAAACGTTTTGGGCCTGAGCCCACAGGCCGAGAGTTTTAAAACTGGGCTCTGATACCAAGCTGAAACACCCCACACTCGGCCCACGAGCCTGAACCGGATCTGGTTTGTTCCTTAAGTAAATCGGTTTTCAAATTCTTTGTTACTTAGAGAAAATTTGCATAATTTTTTTTTTTAGAAAAATGTTGTTGTGGATTGGGCTCAGATTGGGAACCCATTTGATTTATTGGAAAATCCAATTTTTATTAAGGTGACAAAATAATTTTTAAAGTTTATAAAAATATATTTCACTTAAAATTTAATCTAACAATCGTTTGTAGCAAAATAATTAAAAATAAAGCAAAAATAAGAAAATCCATCTGGGCCTTGTGGCCTTATTACATCAAGTAAAACCCAATAATAAAATTAAAGATACTAAAAAGAAATAAAGTCCAAATTAAATAAATTCCTCAATTGATGCATGGCCACCTCAAGGTCTACCGTCCCGGTCCGTCACTGTTCATCACCTGAAAATAGTTCCCACAACGGGGTAAGTCAACAGACTCAATGTGTACACAACATTAACCTTCAACAAATCAGGCATATAAGTTCGTATCAAGTTCATGTTCATATAAAATAAATGATGCAACCCAAACCCAAGCCTAATGGTCCATCCGCTACACACCACCCGTACCTGCCAGTCACACCGTGGGGACTACTAAGTCAACCCTCCATCCGCTACACACCATCGAAGGCAGTCGCTGCAGTCGACGTGCTCATCGCCCATATAATTTGTGTCATTAGACACCATATTCAAATAATGTAACCGAAGT
Source organism: Gossypium australe (assembly GCA_005393395.2). Lineage (NCBI taxonomy): Eukaryota > Viridiplantae > Streptophyta > Magnoliopsida > Malvales > Malvaceae > Gossypium > Gossypium australe. Next base: position 131,646,368 of record CM016626.1, on the reverse strand, counting down.
TACCAAATTCAGATAATGTAACCGAAGTTACCATATTCAAATTTTATGACCGTAGTCACCATATTCCGTTGGTGAGACCGAAGTCAACACCTTCTTCCCCTTTCTCATATATCCCGAATGCCCCATAAATTTTTTATATCATGCATAACATACTTAATTTCTCATTATTCACATGTTAACAATATAACATATTCGTAATCCTATCGAAAGTAGGAAACGTACCTGGGTACTCTTGCCACATTTGTGGTACTTAGCCACATTCACATTCTTACGCATATTCATATATTAAAATAATTGCCATATGATATATTGAAAGTTAGTGTGAGTACACACCTGATTGGCTTAATAGATTCCTTGAAGTCCCGAAGAACGATCTACCGATCTAGATCTTTATCTCCTATATTCGGCCAATTATTAAAACCTATTAACAAACCTATTTGGCTTAAAAACCAAATCCTAGTAGGATTTGTATTACTTACCTTGCTTGCCGATTTGATTGATCAAGTTCCAAAAATTGCTAGTATCCCTTTTTCTTGAAATCGGCTAACACTAAATCATGTAACCATGTGAGTTTCCGGCTTTTGAAATAATGAAAAATAATTCCAAATACCAAAATTAAGCCTTGGCCGAATATCACTTACCATACAAATTCCAAATCTGGAGAGGATTCCTTGCCCTATATGTCTGTCGAAATCTTCATGTTAGATTTAATCTAACATATACATCATAACCTTTAATCAAATAAATTATCTTACCTTAGATCCTTGATCCTTATATTCGACAGTTGTAGACCCCTTTAGATGTCGTAGTTGATTGCTCCTTTACTTAGAATCAACAAAGATTCGGCTTTGACAGTAGAAACAGAGAAGAAAATAGAAGAAGAGGAGATGGATTTTGCTTAAAGAAAAATTCGGCAGAGAGGGGGAGAGAGCTAGGAAAATTTCGGCACAGAGGAAGAGAAAGCAAAAGTTGATGAGAAGCCCTCCTGCCCTCCTTTTATAGCCGAAATTATCAGCCTAGGAGTCCCTTACTTGGCCACCACTCCTCTTTTTGATAATATTATCTCTTTTATTTAAAAGATAAAAGCCTTTAATCTATCAATTATCACCTCAAATATCTTATTAAAAGAAAATCCCTTATTTATCACTTATTATTCACATATTTATGCAAATAAAACTCTTCCTTTTCTAGAAACCCATGCCGTCCACCTCAGCCTTCTGGAAGCAAAAATAAAACTTATTTATTTGCTCCTCAAGTGACTCGAACTCAGGCCTATTTCCCCTGCATGTGACGCCACTTCCTTAGGCCCTAAGTGGCATCTTCAGGCCACTTTTCCAAGCCTGTTTGTGTGTCAAACTTCTCCAACTTTTTCTTTTAAGGCCCTCTAGCCCTTATTTCCTATTTTGAACATTAAAATTTGACATTTCGGCATCATTTCTAAGTTTCCTAAAATTTTCGATCGGCTCTGTTTGCTGACCATTTTCTTACATTTCCAGGTTTCCAGAAATGTTCAGGTTTCCAAAAATGTTCAGGTTTCCAAAATGTTCAAGTTTCCAAAAATGTTCATTTCCATTTCCATGCATTTCTAAGTTTCCAGAATATTCAAAAATTTATTCATAGTACTTGAGACTTGACATTTCGTACAATTAAACTGAAAATGCATAGGCCCTATTCAGGATGTTACAGTAAATGTTTAATAAAAATATTTACGAGTTCAGTTTATATAAACAAAATTTTGAAACCACACTTTCCAACACCATTGACTTTCGTGTCGTTACAAAACAAATATAAATAAATTAGTTATATTATAAATGCACATAATAATTTTATCTTTTGTTATAAAATAAATGTTGTATATGTACTTTTCTTGTCGTAACACCTCTTTATATACCATATATATTTTTGTTTTGTGTATGTTTCTTTTTTGTGTGTGTGTGTTCTTTTTTGACTTGACTAACACTTTTTGTGAAGACATTGACACTCCAATAAATAGTGCAACATAAATTTGTCAATGAGAGAAAACATGTTGTGGAAAATACACTCTTACCATTGGTACTATTTGGTTTTGTGTTTTATTAATAATCAAAGAAAAATAAAGACATATTGAAAATTGCTTTCGCTTAAACTAAAAAGGATATTTTCATGATCTCTAGGTGAGAGTGAAATTCTTGATAAAAGGACTTGCTTTCCAACATGCTAACCAATTGCTTTCTTAGTGCATATTACAATTATTATTGAAACATTTACCGACTATTCTTATTCCATTACACAAGCTATTTGATGAATCCAAATTTCTTAAAAGTATTAATGAACAACTTACTTTTAAGACTCATTTGTGTGAAGCCAAATCATTTGGTAGAAGTGTAGTTAATATGTGTATTATCCACAGCTTAGTCAAAACTGTTGAATGTTTTACTATTACCTGAAAACATATTCATCATATTTTCATTGATTTTGTCTACATTGTTGTTTGTTGTTGCCAAAATTGCACAATTTATCGTGTATTACGCTGAAATAAAATTTTCATCCAACATCTTTCCTCACTCTCATATTTTTCACCATTTCATCTACCAAAAGTATTAAGTCATCAGATATTATAGGTTCAATTCCATTTTCAACTCGAATAAAAAGTTCACGAAATAAATAAACATATAATTATTATGTTATCGTCAAATAAAATCATAAATGTATGTTCATTGTTATCCAAAACATTCAATTTTACCATGAACTTACAAAAAGAGTTTAATCATTGATTTTATGAAATAAAATTAAATTAAGATTAAAAGATATACAATTTTATAAACCAATGTTATACTTTATACCATATTGAATGAAATCATCACATGTTTTCACTTCATTCCATTCCCATTAAGAAATATAACTTTTACATTCTTTACAACAATTATACCATGACTCATCTTTAATTAGTATTGGTGTAATTGTTACTTTAAAAATGCAAAAAGATTATTGCAAATAAATATAAATAAAGTATGTTATATATTTATTATAATTAAAAATATTTACTTATGTACATTACAACTTTTATTAAGTATAACTTCCAAGGTAATCAAGAAGCTTGTGTAAACTTTTGTGATAATGGTAAAAAAAACCCATTCCTTTACTTTCAAAAGATTTGAAGTGCAAATAAGACAACTTATGATATATATATTAGTTACCTCCTATTCAACTCATCCACTTCTAATATATTTAGATTAATTTGCGTAGTGGTAATTGAATTACTCAACGATAAAGAAATACCCAAAAAGCCTACATAAGTAGAAGGTCCGTTAACATCTTATTTGTTCTGTTTTATAAGTTTTGGTTTATACCCAGATCAATATAGGTTTAAATTGTATTTTATCTTTTTACTTGGAATTTGTTTTATTTAGGAATTGGGTGTTTGGATCATGGGATCAAAATTTTAGTTTTTGTTTGGTTGATTAGAAAGTGAAAGAACAAAAAGAAAATGCAAGGTCTTTTTTGGGTTTGAGGTTAACGAGAAATTTTTTTTATAATTTTATCTCTTTTTTTTTTTTTACTTTTTATAATTTTGCACAATATCTAGGTGGAGGATAAAGTTTTTTATGAATCCTCCTTACCACATCATCCATGCTCGCTATTGATTTGAGTAATTTGATTTTTTTTTTTTAGATTTTGTAATTGTTCTATATAATTATATGATTAATTTGATACAGATATATTTCATGACATGGATGAGGAAACTTTTTAAAGTTTTACTTACATAGAAATGGTAGAAATTGATAATGCTAATTTGAAGGGACTTGTGGTGAATAGTGAAGATAAAGCTTATAATTTGTATACTAATTATGTCCATCGCATTGGTTTCAATGTTCGAAAATAGAAAAATAGATATATTTTTGGCACAAAGATTATTCGCACTAAAGACTTTTATTGTTCCACACAAGGTTTCAAATATTTTGAAGATGTTGAGGATACAAAAAAGCATAACAAATTGGAAACAAGAACTGGATGTCCGGAAATGATTCACTTTATAGTACAAGATGATCAATGGAAAGTCACTTGTTTTATTTCTAAGCATAATCATGAGTTAGCAAATCCTTCAAAAAGACATCTACTCAGTTTACCTCGATCATGTAATAGCCCAATTTTTGGGCTAGTCAGAACAGTGGTTTCGGGACCACTAATCTGAGGTTGAAGAAAATTATTTTTAATATTATTTTATGTGTTATAGCATGATTATAAGAATGCATAGAAATTTTGGTGCTTTAATTTTAACGATTGTATGCTTAATTGCGAAAAAGGAGTAAATCGCATAAAGTGTGAAAGTTTCATTTGACAAGCTAGAGGTGTTTAATAGCTATGGAATATTAAATTGGAGGTCCTTAATGTGCAATTAGGCCAATGAGAGGGTGTTGTTCAGCATAGGGACAAGGGAGACAATAGCATTAAATTGGTCAAAAATTTGGTGATATTAGATGGCTAAAATGAATGAAATAAGATAAATTAAAGGAGATGTCATCTTTTACTATTCCCATTTCTTCTTCCACTGAAAATTAAAGTGAAAATAGAGGTTTCTGGAGCTCAAACTTTCAGCCAAGCTATTCTCATGCAAGTAAGTGATCTTAGAGGTCTTTTTTTATAATTTTTGTACTTTTGGAACCCCTAAAGCTTAAGCTAGCTAATGAGGGGACTATTTTGCAAAATGGTTGAAATATTAGGGATTTTCCATGTGAGAGCTTGTGATTTTTACTGAGTTTTTAGGGAAGAAAATGAATTGTGGTTGTTAGATAAACAACTTTTGTGAAAGGTGTTACCATGAAAACACCTAATGAGGCCTATTTGTAAAGGTTATAAATTGAGTAATAAATGTATGAAATGATTGGTATTGTGAATGGTTATAAGATTAATAAATGTTCAACTAGGCTTGTTTAATGAAAAAATGTGATGAAGAACGATTTATGAGCCTAGGGGCAAAATCGTAATTTTTGCCAAAGTATAAGGGCAAAATGGTCATTTTTTCCTAAGTAGAAATTTTGAAGTGTCATGATTTATGTAGTGATTAAATGAGTAAATTTTATTATTTTAGATCAAGAAGAACGCAGAAACAACCTTGACCGGGGAAAAGGCAATGTTACGGATTAAGCCGCAAATTAACATATTTTGCACCGAGGTAAGTTTATGTGTAAATGATACATCTTTAATACATATGTTGTTACCTATTGATGCATTGTATGGATGTAAATAATTAGTGGTGAGTTGATTGAAAATGATAGAAAATGAGTAATCCTCGAATGAACCTCGGAATAGAAATGTGGATACGGTCAAATATCCGTAATTATGTAATTGTTGGTGGGCTGTGTGTGATACCACCTTGTTATCTATTCACGATGGGCTGTGTGCAATACCATCGTTTATACTATCATTTGGTGGGCTATGTGCGATACCACCGTAATTATCATTGTTGGTGGGCTGTGTGTGATACCACCCTATTATTGTTTAATGGTGGGATGTGTGCGATACCACCCTATTATTGTTTATTGGTGGGCTGTGTACGAAACCACCGGGTACTTTGTATCATTCCGAAGGGTTCTTCGAGAAACTTGTTTAAGTAAATATTTTATGTGGCTTTGTGGTGATAAGTGCAGGGCATAAGTACAAAAAATGTGAGCAATGTATATGATATATGGTTAGGATGTGGTAAGAGTTGAGATGAGTAAACATGATTATGAAAATGTGAATTGTTCTTACATAGTATATAATGTTTTTGATTCATTTGCATATGGTATGATGCTTATTGTTTACATGTAGACTTACTAAGCTTAAAGCTTACTCCCTCTCTAGTGTCAAAGAGCCAGCTCGGGATACGAAGATAATAAGAAGATCACCCACACTATCAGCACATCTTGGTATATTTAGACTTAGCATTTTGAGTATGGCATGTATAGGGACTAAACTTAGTTGTATGATATATTATTTTGGTTAAAATGTGTTGGCTCATTTAAAGATGAACTCTTTTATGTAAGGCCATAGTTGATGGCTCTTTATTACTAATCTATGCAAAGATGAGGTTATTCATGATTGTACAGGTAGCATATTGATTTTCTTGGTTTAGTTATGCATGAATGGGTTGATGGGTGAATATGAATTATACTTGTATGAGTTGGGGTGATAAAAAGAGCTTGGCAAATAGCCTTGTCCACACGGGTAGACACACGGGCATGTGTCTAGGCCATGTGTGACACACGGTCAACCTCATGGGCGTGTGGCTAGGCTGTGTGTCTCCTTGCATGCTAGGTTTATAAGTCAGTATGCTCAGTAGTAAACACACGGGCAGCGACACGGCTGTGTGGAAGGCATGGCCATGGACATGGGCGTGTGCCCAGGCCGTGTGAAGTCTGCACCTGAAATTAAGAATTTAATTCGCCACACGGTCGAGGGACAAGAGCGTGTGCCTAGGCCGTGTGACATTTATGGGATGATGATGTTAGAAATAGAATGCCAAGGTTTTTCGCACACGAGCTAAGACACGGGCGTGTCGAGGCCGTGTGAGGGACACAGGCCAAGGACACGGGCTTGTGTCTGGCCGTGTGAAAACCCCTGTAGGTTAAAATTGAGAAATAATTCCACACAGGTGTGGAACACAGGCATGTGATATGCTACACGGGTGTGTCCCTTCTTCCACATGGGCGTGTGGACTGTTTAATGAAAATTTTTCTCAGTCTTTTAAGGATCTCTTAAAGAGTTTGATTTGATCCCGAACTATTCTTAGAGTGTGATTTAGGCCTCGTAGGCTTGTTTAAGTGGTGTTAGTAAAGTTTTAAATTTGGAGAGAAAGTCAAGTTTTGAAATTGTATGACTGATTGCGTATAAGCCTAGTAATGCCTCGTACCCTATTCTGGCATTGAATACAAGTAAGGGGTGTTACATTTAGTGGTATCAGAGCTATAGTTTAGTCGGTTCACAGACTACCATAACGTGTGTAAGAGTCTAGCTATACATGCCATGAACATATATTGATAGTGTGGTGACTCCTGATAATATTAAACTGTGTTTTTGTATAGTAAATGGATCCCGGCTGAACTGCTGCTGATGACGCTGCTAGTAATGCACCTGCTCTCGCGTAAGGGACAGCGCCTATAGAAAGTAGACCAGAGATTTGGGTCAATGAGAAGAGGCTTGGGAAACCTTTCTCCATATGATGAACAACTGGTACACTGAATTTGTACGAGCAAACCCTAATGCTCAACCTCCTCTACCCCACCTATACCTCAACCAGTCTCTGTGGCTCCTCAAGGTATAGATTTGGTGAGAATGACCAAACCCCCAGTCGATAAGATTCGAAAACAAGGGCCGAGGAATTTAGAGCCAACATAGATGATGACCCTGAGAGAGCGGAGTTCTGGCTTGAGAACTCTATGCAAGTATTCAATGAACTCTCTTGCACTCCTGAGAAGAGTTTAAAATTGCTGTGTCATTGCTGAGGGACTCGGCATATCGTTGGTGGAAAATACTGACATCTGTTGTACCGAGGGAAAGAGTGACATGGGACTTCTTCTTAGAAGAGTTCTGAAAGAAGTACATAAGTCAGCGATTTGTTGATTAGAAACGGAAAGAGTTTCTTGAATTGAAGCAAGGGAAAATGACTGTGGTAGAGTATGAGTGCGAGTTTGTTAGGCTCAACAAGTATGCGCAAGAGTGTGTGTCTACGGAAACTATTTTGTGCAAGAGGTTCGAATATAGGGTAAATGAGGATATCAGATTACTAGTTGGGATATTGGAATTGAAAGAATTTGTGTTGGTTGACAGTGCTTGCAAGGCTGAAGAGTTAAATAAGGAAAAAAGAAAAACTATGATTGAGGCCTGAGATGGAAGGAAGAGACCAATGAGTAAATCGTTCCAAGCTCTATCAAAGAGGTCCAAGGAAATGAACCCTCGGACAACTGCTTCAGTAGGGTATTCACACCGCGATCGAGGTAATACGTATTCAGGCCCGAGAGTTCAAGCCACCTAGATGGCAAGCGTGGGCAATACAAAGTCAAATAAACCAGAGTGTCCAAATTGTAGTAGACAACACGCTGGAGAGTGTTGGGGAAACAACCGTAATTGCTACAAGTGTGGTTCACCTGACCATTTCATTCAGAACTGTCCAGAGAGGGATGAGAAAGACAGAAAACAAGAAGTAAGAGTGAGTAATGTACCTTAAAGGGGTAGACTACAGAGGAACCCGGGGAGTGGGACTAGTAGTAGAGGTGCGCCTAGAGACTCTGCTATGAGATCGAAGGGTCGAGCACCTGCAAGGACTTATACCATTCGCGCTCATGAAGAGGCATCATCTCCATATGTGATAATGGGTACTTTTTCTCTTCATGAAATTTCTGTTGTTGCTTTGATTGATCTGAGGTCTACCCAATCTTATATTTGCATGAAATTGGCATCTAGCATGAGTATGATTATTGAGTCTACGGAACTTATGATAAAAGTGTCAAACCCATTAGGTAAACATGTGCTAGTTGACAAAGTGTGTAGGAATTGTCCCTTGACAATTAGAGGTTAATGTTTTCCTGCAAATCTCATGTTGTTGCCGTTTGATGAATTTGATCTGATTCTTGGCATGGATTGGTTGACTACTCATAATGTTTGTGGTAGTAAGTTTATTGAATAGAGATGTGTAAATAGAGATGTCATTCGGTTTGAATCAGGTAAATTGGATAATGTGCCTATAGTGATTTCGTTTATGGTAGCTGAGAAATACATGAGAAAAGGGTATGAGTCCTATCTCGCCTTTGTATTGAATACTCAAGAGTTAGAGGTAAAGATTGAATTAGTGCCTGTAGTGTGCGAGTATCCGAACGTGTTCCTGGAAGAGTTACCCGGATTGCCCCCAGTTAGAGAGGTTGAGTTTGGTATTGAGTTAGCTCCGGGTACAGCACCTATTTCAGTTGCCCCGTATAGGGTTGAAGGTTCAGTTGCAAGAGTTAACGGACAAAGGTTTTGCAAGACCGAGCTATTTGTCGTGGTGTGCTCCGGTACTTTTTGTAAAGAAGAAGGATGGGTCAATGAGATTGTGTATAGACTACAGACAGCTTAACAAGGTGACAATGAAAAATAAGTATCCTTTGCCAAGGATCGATGATTTATTCGACCAATTGAAGGGAGCTACGGTGTTTTCTAAGATAGACATGAGGTCTGGCTATTACCAGTTGAGGGTTAAGGAGCAAGATGTGCCAAAAATTGCATTTCAGACGAGGTATGACCATTATGAGTTCCTTGTCATGTAATTTGGCTTAACAAATGCTCCTACGATCTTTATGGATTTAATGAACCGTATCTTCCGACCGTATTTGGATAAGTTTGTAGTTGTTTTTATCGATGACATATTGATTTATTCTCGAGATGATAATGAACATGCAGAGCACCTGAGAATTGTTTTACAGACTCTAAGGGACAAGCAGTTATATGCTAAGTTTAGCAAGAGTGAGTTTTGTCTCCGAGAGGTCGAATTTTTAAGACACATTGTGTCGAGTGATGGCATTAGAGTTGATCCGAGCAAGATCTCAACTATTATGGAGTGGAAACCACTGAGAAATGTGTCAGAGTTTAGGAGCTTTTTGGGTTTAGTGGGGTGCTACAGACGGTTCGTTAAAGGGTTCTCCATGATTGCTACACCGGTGACGAGACTGTTACATAAAGATGTTAAGTTTGAATGGACCGAGAAGTGCCAACAGAGTTTTGAGAAATTGAAAGCTTTGTTGAATGAAGCACCGATTTTAGTACAACCTGAGTCGAGAAAGGAGTTTGTGGTCTACAGTGATGCATCATTAAATGGTCTTGACCGTGTGTTGATGCAAGAGGGAAAAGTAGTAGCTTATGCCTCGAGACAGCTAAAATCGCATGAGAAGAATTATCTGACTCACGATTTGGAGTTGGCTGCGATCATTTTCGCTTTGAAGATTTGGCATCATTATTTGTTTGGTGAAAAGTGCCAAATCATTACTGATCACAAAAGTTTGAAGTACCTGATGAAACAAAAGGATTTGAATTTGAGACAACGGCGGTGGCTCAAATTACTGAAGGATTATGAGCTAGTAATCGATTACCACCCGGGAAAAGCGAATGTAGTTGTAGATGCCTTGAGCAGAAAGTCCCTGTATTCTTTAAGATCTATGAGTACGAGCTTAGTGTTGACTGATGGTGGTGCTATATTGGCCAAGTTGAGGGCTAGACCTTTATTTCTTCAGCAGATATGTGAAGCTCAAAAGAATGATAGTGAGATACAAGTTAAGAGAGCTCAATGCGAATCGGGAAATGACCCTGATTTTCGGGTTGGTTCAGATGATTGTTTGATGTTTCATGATAGAGTTTGTGTACCTAAGGATGATAAGTTGACCCGAAAAATTTTCCATGAATCACACAATGGTTGCTTGTCAGTACACCCGGGCAGCACAAAAATGTACAATGATTTGAAGAAGTTGTATTGGTGGCTGGGTATGAAAAGAGATATCTCTGAGTTTGTTACAAAGTGTTTCATCTGTCAACAAGTGAAAGCCGAGCATCAAGTACCTTTGGGATTTCTTCGGCCAGTGATGGTTCCCGAGTGGAAGTGGGACCGAATCACGATGGATTTCGTAACGGGGTTACCTATGACTCCGAAAAAAGAAAGATGCTGTGTGAGTTATCGTTGATAGATTAACGAAATCAGCTCACTTTATATCGGTGCGTGTGGATTACTCACTTGACAAGTTGGCTGAGTTATATATTGCTGAGGTTGTGAGACTACATAGGGTGCCTATATCCATTATATCGGATAGAGATCCAAGGTTTACTTCGAGGTTTTAGAAAATGTTGCAAGAAGCCTTGGGTACGAAATTGAATTTTAGTATCGCGTTCCATCCACAAACCGATGGCCAATCCGAAAGAGTGATTCAAGTTCTTGAGGATATGATCTGATGCTGTGTTTTAGAGTTCGAAGGTAGTTGGGAAAAATATCTACCTTTGGTTGAGTTTGCCTACAACAACAGTTATCAGTCGAGTATACGAATGGCACCGAACGAAGCTTTATATGGTCGCAAGTGTCGAAATCCCTTGTATTGGACCGAGCTTAGTGAGAAGAAAATTCGTGGGGTTGATCTAGTTAAAGAAATCGAGGAGAAAGTGAAAGTGATTCGTGATAGTCTGAAAGCTACTTCAGATCGACAAAAGTCATACGCGAATTTGAAAAGGAAAGAAATTTAGTTTCAGGTGGGCGATAAAGTATTCTTGAAGGCATCCCCGTGGAAGAGAATTTTGAGATTTGTTCGAAAGGGTAAATTGGGCCCACGATTCATAGGGCTGTATGACATTATTGAAAGGATTGGGCTAGTAGCTTACTGGTTGGCTAGTAGCTTACTGTTGGCTTTGCTGGCAGAGTTAGAGAGAATACACAACGTGTTTCATGTGTCGATGTTGCGATGATATTGTTCCGATCCTTTGCATGTGATCCCTCTGACCGAAATTGAGATACAACCGGACATGACTTATGGAGAGGAGCCAATTAAGATTTTGGCTCTAGAGGTTAAACAGTTGAGGAATAAAAGTATAACCTTAGTGAAAGTGTTATGGCAAAAACACGGTGTAGAAGAGCCTACATGGGAACCGGAAGAAGCCATGAGAGAACAGTACCCAAACCTTTTTACCGCTAAGATTTTCAGGGACGAAAATCTCTAAAGGGGGAGAGTTGTACCAGCCCGATTTTGGGGCTAATAGGAATAGTAGTTTCGGGAGCACTAATCTGAGGTTGAAGAAAATTATTTTTAATATTATTTTATGTGTTATAGCATGATTATAAGAATGTATAGAAATTTTGGTGCTTTAATTTTAACGATTGTATGCTTAATTGCGAAAAATGAGTAAATCGCATAAAGTGCGAAATTTCATTTTACAAGCTAGAGGTGTTTAATAGCTATGGAATATTAAATTGGAGGTCCTTAATGTGCAATTAGGCCAATGAGAGGGTGTTGCTCGGCCATAGGGACAAGGGAGACAATAGCATTAAATTGGTCAAAATTTTGGTGATATTAGGTGGCTAAAATGAATAAAATAAGATAAATTATAGGAGATGTCATCTTTTACTATTCCCATTTCTTCTTCCACCGAAAATTGAAGTGAAAATAAAGGTTTTTGGAGCTTAAACTTTCAGCCAAGCTATTCTCTTTCAAGTAAGTGATCTTAGAGGTCTTTCTTGATAATTTTTGAACTTTTGGAACCCCTAAAGCTTAAGCTAGCTAATGAGGGGACTATTTTGCAAAATGGTTGAAATTTTAGGGATTTTCCATGTGAGTGCTTGTGATGTTTGCTAAGTTATTAGGGAAGAAAATGAATTGTGGTTGTTAGATAAACAACTTTTGTGAAAGGTGTTACCATGAAAACACCTAAAGGGCATATTTGTAAAGGTTATAAATTGAGTAATAAATGTATGAAATGATTGGTATTGTGTAGGGTTATAAGAGTAATAAATGTTTAGTTAGGCTTGCTTAATGAGAAAAAGTGATGAAAAACGATTTATGAGCCTAGGGGCAAAATCGTAATTTTTGCCAAAGTATAAGGGAAAAACGGTCATTTTTGCCTAAGTAGAAATTTTGAAGTGTCATGATTTATGTAGTGATTAATGAGTAAATTTTATTATTTTAGATCAAGAAGAAGGCAGAAACAACCTTGACTGGGGAAAAGGCAAGGTTACGGATTAAGCTGCAAAATAACATATTTTGCACCAAGGTAAGTTTATGTGTAAATGATACATCTTTAATACATATGTTGTTACCTATTGATGCATTTTATGGATGTAAATACTTAGTGGTGAGATTGATTGAAAATGATAGAAAATGAGTAATCCTCGAATGAACTTCAGAATAGAAATGAGGATACGGTCAAATATCCGTAATTATGTAATTGTTGGTGGGCTGTGTGCGATACCACCTTGTTATCTATTCACGATGGGCTGTGTGCTATACCATCGTTTGTACTATCATTTGGTGGGCTATGTGCGATACCATCGTAATTATCATTGTTGGTGGGCTGTGTGCGATACCACCCTATTATTGTTTAATGGTGGGCTATGTGTGATACCACCCTATTATTGTTTAATGATGAGCTGTGTGCGATACCACCCTATTATTGTTTATTGGTGGGCTGTGTGCGAAACCACCGGGTACTTTGTATCATTCTGAAGGGTTCTTCGAGAAACTTGTTTAAGTAAATATTTCATGTGGCTTTGGGGTGATAAGTGCATGGCATAAGTACAAATAAATGTGAGCAATGTATATGATATATGGTTGGGATGTGGTAAAAGTTGAGATGAGTAAACATGATTTTGAAAATGTGAATTGTTCTTACATAGTATGTAATGTTTTTGATTGATCTGCATATGGTATGATGTTTATTGTTTACATGTAGACTTACTAAGCTTAAAGCTTACTCCCTCCCATTTCCTTTGTTTTATAATGTCAAAGAGCCAGCTCGGGATACGAAGATAATCAGAAGATCACCCACACTATCAGCACATCTTGGTATATTTAGACTTAGCATTTTGAGTATGGCATGTATAGGGACTAAACTTAGTTGTATGTCATATTATTTTGGCTAAATGTTTCGGCTCATTCAATGATGAACTCTTTTGTGTAAGGCCATAGTTGATGGCTCTTTATTACTAATCTATGAAAAGATGAGGTTATTCATGATTGTACAGGTAGCATATTGATTTTCTTGATTTAGTTATGCATGAATGGGTTGATGGGTGAATATGAGTTATGCTTGTATGAGTTGGGGTGATAAAAAGAGCTTGGCAAATAGCCTTGTTCTTGTCCACAAGGGTAGACACACGGGCGTGTGTCTAGGCTGTTTGTGGCACACGGTCAACCTCATGGGTGTGTGGCTAGGCCATGTGTCCCCTTGCATGCTAGGTTTACAAGTCAGTATGCTCAGTAGTAAACACACGGGCAGAGACATGGCCGTGTGTAAGGCACGGCCATGGACATTGGCGTATGCCTAGGCCGTGTGAAGTCTGCACCTGAAATTAGGAATTTAACACGGTCGAGGGACACGGGCGTGTGCCTAGGCCATGTGACATTTATGGGATGATGACGGTAGAAAGAGAATGCCAAGGTTTTTGGCACACGGGCTAAGACACGGGCATGTTGAGGCCGTGTGAGGGACACGGGTGTGTGTCCGACTGTGTGAAAAAACCCTGTAGGTTTGAATTGAGAAATAATTCCACACGAGTGTGGAACATGGGCATGTGATATGCCACACGGGTGTGTCCCTTCTTCCACATTGGCGTGTGGACTGTTTAATGAAAATTTTTCTCAGACTTTTAGGGATCTCTTAAAGAGTTCGATTTGATCCCAAACTATTCTTAAATTGTGATTTAGGCCTCGTAGGCTTGTTTAAGTGGTGTTAGTAAAATTTTTAAATTTTGAGAGAAAGTCACATTTCAGAATTGCATGATTGATTGCATATAAGCCTCGTAATGCCTCGTACCCTATTCCGGCGTTGCATACGTGTAAGGGTGTTACAGATCAGTTCTAGTAGCTAAAGCTAATGTCATTAATTCAATGGTTAGTGTTGGTATGCATCCGACAATGTTTACTCCAACATGTCAAATGAAGTTGGTGGAACTAAAAATGTTGTAACAAACAAAAGATGATGATGATTGAAGTCGGAGATGGTCAAAGTTTACTTAACCATTTCAAGGTTAAAGCAAGTGAATATCCAATATTTGTTTTACACAGTTCAAGTGGATCAAGAAAATCGAATGGCAAACTTTTTAATGGAGTGATGGTTGATCAAGAATTGATTATGATTGCTTTGGAGATGTTGTGGTTTTTTTACAACTTATCGTACCAATAGGTATAACCTAATATGTGCTTTCTTTGTGGGTATTAATCATCATCGATAAACAATAATATTTGGGTGTGCATTTTTTGTTAGATGAGACTACTACTTCCTTTGCATGGCTGTTTAAGTCTTTCTTGCAATCAATATAATGACTAATTAGGATCACGCAATAAGCAAAATAATAGGAGAAATTTTTCCTGATTCATGTCACAGATTATGTTTATGGCACATTTCTAGGAATGCCCCTTTACATCTTAGTAATCTCAATTGAAATGTTGATTTTCATTCTTTGTTTCATAAATGCATGCAAGGTTGTGAATCTGAAATAGAACTTGATAAAACTTGGAAAAAAATGATAAATGATCATAATCTTTAAGATCATTCATGGTTGAAAGGTTTGTACAAATGTTGTGAAAAATGGATTATTGCTTTTAGCATCGATATATTTTCTTCTCAAATTAAATCTTCTCAAAGTGTCGAGGTTACTATTAGAATTAAGTGACCCAAATTCTTATTTAAATAAAATAAAAGAAGAATCCCTATAGAATTACACTTCTTTTATTTTATTTTAAATAAGGTTTTTTAAACCTTATTAAACTCTATCTATTTGATATTGATTAGAATAAGGAGTTTCAATCTTACTACACTCCTATTAGAATATGGCTTTATAAGCATATAAATAGACATGGTCTATTCCTCTTGTAATTGATTCGAATTCGACATAGTGAATTTTCTTCTCCTCTGCCATGGTTTTTTCCCCGAAAGGGTTTCCACATAAAATCTGTGTGTTCTTTATTTTTATTTCTCTTTTCTCTGCGATATATTTGTCATTACCGACGTTATATTTTTCAAAAATTGGTATCAGAGCTTCTGAGTTTTTTCATCTCGATCACGGTAATGGTGTCTTTAAAGTATGAAATTCTGCTGCTGGATCGCAACACCAGATTCGCATTGTTGCAGATAAAGATGCAAGCAGTTCTTGCACAGATGGATTTAAAGGAAGCCCTACTAGGGGTAGATAAGATGCCTTCGACATTGACGGAGGAAGAGAAGAATCGCAAGGATCGAAAGGTGTTAACACAGTTACATCTGCATTTGTCTAACGAAATTTTGCAGGATGTGATGAAGGAGAAATCCGCCGCTGCATTATGGAAGAGGCTAGAACAAATATGTATGTCGAAAACTCTAACTAGCAAGTTGCATATGAAGCAACGTCTTTATGCTCATCGTTTGGAAAAAGGTGCGTCTGTGCACGAACACTTAACAGTGTTTAAAGAAATTCTCTCAAACTTGGAGGCCATGGAGGTTCAGTATGATAAGGAAGATCTAGGGTTAATTCTACTTTGTTCGTTGCCCCCGTCTTATTCAACCTTTAGAGACACGTTTTTATACAGCCGCGAGTCTCTCACAGTTGATGAGGTTTATGATTCTTTGACCTCGTATGATAAGATGAAGCATCTTGTGGTTAAACCAGACTCTCAGGAAGAGGGTCTCATTGTTCGTGGGAGACAAGATCGGAATGCTGATAATGATCATGGAAGGACACAGGATCGAAGTCTTCAAACAGAGGTAAAACTTGTAACTTCTGCAAGAAGAAAGGGTATATTAAATCTGAGTGCTATAAGCTACAGAACAAGATTAAAAGGGAGGCTGCGAATCAAAAGGGAAAACAACCAGAAAATTCCGGTGAAGCTGATGTTGTAGAAGACTACAGCGATGGTGAATTTCTAGTCGCTTCTGTCAACAATTCTAAAGTGAGCAGGAGTGGATACTTGATTCAGGTTGCACCTTCCACATGTGTCCCAATCGGGATTGGTTTACAAATTACGAAACAGTGTCTGAAGGTGTTGTTTTGATGGAAAATAATGCTTCGTGTAAAATCGCAGGTGTTGGAACAATTAAAGTTAAGATGTTTGATGGAATTGTCAGAATACTTAGTACGTACGACATGTTCCAGAATTGAAGAGAAATTTAATTTCGTTAAGTACTCTTGATTCAAAAGGGTACAAATACACAACTGAAAGTGGGATTTCGAAGATTTCTAAAGGTTCCCTCGTTGTGATGAAAGGGCAGAGAAAGACTGCCAAGTTATATGTTTTGCAGGGTTCTACTGTCATTGGTGATGCAGCTGTCGCTTCCTCTTCCTTGTCAGATGATGATATTACTAAACTTTGGCATATGCGCCTAGGGCATATGAGTGAGAATGGCATGGCAGAATTGAGCAAAAGAGGACTTCTTGATGGGCAAGGAATTTGAAAATTGAAGTTCTGTGAGCACTGCGTTTTTGGGAAGCAAAAGAGAGTTCGATTCACCAGAGGAATCCATAACACGAAGGGAACGTTGGAGTTTATTCATTCTGATCTGTGGGGGCCATCAAGAGTGCCTTCGAGAGGTGGAGCTAATTATATGCTAACTTTTATTGATGATTTTTCTAGAAAAGTTTGGGCATTCTTCTTGAAGCAGAAAAGTGATGTGTTTTCCGCATTTAAGTCTTGGAAAGCTATGATTGAAAAATAGATAGGAAAACAAATAAAATACCTCCCCACAGACAATGGCTTAGAGTTTTGTTCTGATGAGTTTAATAAACTGTGCAAGTTAGAAGAGATCATGAGACACTTGACAGTTCGTCATACTCCACAACAAAACGGTGTTGCAGAACGAATGAACAGAATGATTATGGAGAAGGTTCG
The DNA here is from genome assembly GCA_005393395.2 of Gossypium australe. Taxonomy (NCBI): domain Eukaryota; kingdom Viridiplantae; phylum Streptophyta; class Magnoliopsida; order Malvales; family Malvaceae; genus Gossypium; species Gossypium australe. The sequence continues at coordinate 131,628,828 of CM016626.1, read as the reverse complement.
ATGCATGTTGTCAAATGCCAACTTACCAAAGTCATTTTGGGTCGAAGCAGCCTCTACTGCATGTTTTTTGATCAACCGATCTCCATCCATTGCCATTGAGAAAAAGACTCCACAAGAGGTATGGTCTGGTAATCCTGCTAATTATTCTAATTTAAAGATCTTTGGGTGTCCTGCGTATGCTCATGTTGATAATGGAAAATTGGAATCGAGATCTATTAAATGTGTTTTTCTTGGTTATAAAGCTGGCGTAAAAGGGTATAAGTTATGGTGTCCTGAAAATAGAAAAATTGTTATTAGCAGAGATGTTATTTTTGATGAAACTGCTATGCTACCTAACTTATCTCTAAAAGATTCTTCCAATAAAGAAAATCAAAAGCAGGTGGAGCATCAGATTAATATAGAGACAACTCCTCAAGCCAATACAAAAATTGAGAATAGAGTTGCTTCTTCACCATAATACTCTATTGCCAAAAACAGAACTAGAAGAGAAATTAAACCTCCAAAGAAGTATGCCGAGGCTGATCTAGTTGCTTATGCTTTAAATGTGGATGAAGATATAGATGCAAACCAAGAGCCGTCTAATTATTCTAAGGCGGTTAGCTGTGAAGACCCAGAAAAGTGGATGTTTGCTATGCAAGAGGAGATGGAATCACTCCACAAAAATAGAACATGGGATCTTGTGAAACTTCCTAAAGGTAAAAAGGTTGTTTGCTGTAAATGGGTGTTTAAAAAGAAAGAAGGGACTCTAGGAGTTGAAGAATCCAGATATAAAGCAAGGCTTGTTGCAAAGGGTTACAGTCAAATTCCAGGAGTGGACTTCACAGATGTGTTCTCCCCAGTTGTGAAGCATAGTTTGATTCGAGCTTTGCTTGGTATTGTGGCCATGCATGATTTGGAGCTTGATCAGTTAGATGTAAAAACTACATTTTTGCATGGAGAACTTGAGAAAGATATTTATATGCAACAACCAGAGGGTTTTACAGTCTCAGAAAAAGAGGACTATGTTTGCTTGCTGAAAAAGTCCCTTTACGGTTTGAAACAGTCACCATGACAGTGGTACAAGAGGTTTGATTCTTTTATGACTTCTCATGATTTTAAAAGAAGTATTTTTGACAGTTGTGTTTACTTTAAGAAAAACAGTGATAGTTCTTTTGTGTATCTACTTCTTTATGTTGATGACATGTTAATAGCAGCAAAAGATAAAAGAGAGATAAGAAAGGTCAAAGCCCAACTAAATGAAGAATTTGAGATGAAAGATTTGGGACCAGCAAAGAAGATACTTGGTATGGAGATTCTCATAGATAGAAAAGCAAGTAAATTGTACCTAAGTCAGAAGGGGTACATTGAGAAAGTTCTTTGCAGGTTCAATATGCAGAGTGCTAAGCCTGTTAGTACTCCTTTAGCAGCCCATTTCAGACTTTCATCGGCTTTGTCTCCATAATCAGATGATGAGATTGAGTACATGTAATATGTTCCATACTCTAGTGCAGTGGGATCTCTCATGTATGCTATGGTTTTTTCACGTCCAGATTTATCATATGCAGTCAGTGTAGTTAGCAGATACATGGCGAATCCCGGTAAAGAACATTGGAAAGCAGTTCAGTGGATTTTAAGATACTTACGAGGTACTACTGATGTTTGCTTACAGTTTGGAAGAACTAGAGATGGAGTCATTGGGTATGTTGATGTTGATTTTGCTGGAGACCTTGATAGAAGAAGATCTCTCACTGGTTATGTCTTTACAATCGGAGGTTGTGCAATCAATTGGAAAGCTACTTTGCAAACTACAGTCGCTTTGTCTACTACTGAAGCTGAGTACATGGCGATTACTGAGGCTTGTAAAGAAGCTATTTGGTTGAATGGACTCTTTAGTGAGCTCAATGAAGACCTTCAAATCAGCACAGTATTTTGTGACAGTCAGAGTGTCATCTTCCTTACAAAAGATCAAATGTTTCATGAGAGAACAAAACACATTGATGTTTGGTATCATTTTGTTCGTGATATTATTGCTCGTGGTGATATTGTTGTGAGCAAAATTAGTACTCATGAAAATCCTGCAGATATGATGACTAAGTCACTTCCTATAACCAAGTTTGAGCATTGCTTAGACTTGGTTGGTGTTCATTGTTGAAGTTAAACCCTTAAGGGGTTTTATGGAAGAGGTGGAGAACTTGTTCGTTAAGAGTTCGCGATGAAGAACTTGTTCATTGAGAATTCGTGTCAAGGTGGAGATTGTTAGAATTAAGTGACCCAAATTCTTATTTAAATAAAATAAAAGAAGAATCCCTATAGAATTACACTTCTTTTATTTTATTTTAAATAAGGTTTTTTAAACCTTATTAAACTCTATCTGTTTGATATTGATTAGAATAAGGAGTTTCAATCTTACTACACTCCTATTAGAATATGGCTTTATAAGCCTATAAATAGACATGGTCTATTCCTCTTGTAATTGATTCGAATTCGACATAGTGAATTTTCTTCTCCTCTGCCCGTGGTTTTTTCCCGAAAGGGTTTCCACGTAAAATCTGTGTTCTTTATTTTTATTTCTCTTTTCTTTGCGATATATTTGTCATTACCAACGTTATATTTTTCACAATTACAAATAATGTTTTGCATGGTATTTCTAAAGCCACTACTTCTTTTATCATTTTTGTTTTTTTGAATTTCTAGAATTTAGTGGCAAGATGGCGTTCTTTCGAAACTGAGAAGGATTTTCAGTGTAGAAATTGCTCAATCACATGTGCAATTAAAAATTTTGGTATTTTGTCTAATGCATCGAAAGTTTATACTCATGAAATATACAGGTGCTTTGAGAAAGAATTTCTTGATGGTGTTCCATTGATATCGAGAGAGGTTGCACAAAATGGTACATCTTATACTGTTGAAGTAATGATGGATGAAAATAGTTCAAGAGTTCGAACGGTCCATTTTAACACAGCCACCATGGAGATTCATTGTACTTGTAAGAAGTTTGATTTTTGTGGCTATCTTTGCTCTCATGCTGTACAGATTCTTGGTGTTAAAAATGTCAAGAAAATTTATGATCGGTATATCTCTCAAAGATGGACTAAAGATGCTAAAAAAATATGTATAGTGGTAATGTTTGAAATTGTATTTCGTAATCGTATGATTCGATTTGCTTATGATTTGATTACCAAAAGTCAAGAAAATGAAGAAAACAAATGTAACACCCACAAACCCGGCCCACGAGCCACGGCCGAATTTAGGATGCCACTGCGGAAAACGTTTGAAAAATATTTTGACTTAGAGTGAAAACATAAAAATTTATTGTCTTTAATAAAACATTGGATATTTAAAATTTCGACATAAATTACAATGTTTCAAATTCTTCGGTTAAAAACTTTATCATATATTTTAAAAGGAAAGTTACTAAAGATAAAACATTTTCAGATAGTAATATAATCGATAGTCCAACTTATAACATAATAAAAATCCTTAAATACTTTAGGAGGCCCTTATTACAATAAATAAATACTTAAAATACCGAAACATAAATTGTATAAAGAAAATCCTCTTCTGCATGGGCCACCTCGTATCCACTCCAACCCGGTCCAAGCTTTATGCATCACCTGTAAGGTTTGAGAAAAATTGGGTGAGTCACACAGACTCAGTGTGTAATTATTTCACATGCCTCCACACATGGGCTTGGCCCACATCCACAAATCAATTACAAATCAGATGGTAAGACAATTCATCCACATAATTTCAGATATTGGGCTTGGCCATATCCACATTGATCCACATAATCAGTCATGCAAAAATGCATCCCAACCCAACCTAGAGTCCATCCATTACACCTACCTTGGCAGACCTGCTGCCCAAGGCCGTGGCTAAACCATCGATCACCTAAGTGACCCCACATGTCAATATCCACGAGGTGACTCGAGGTCATCCTCAATCCACGGTGATGTACACAGCTATCATCCGCCAGGAGGTGGCACATAGCCAACACTCCACCTTGATGAAGCACATAGCTAACGTCAAGCGCCAATGTAGCACAAGGCTAACATCAGACCACGTACATAATGTACACCCTGTCCTTCAATATTCATGTCCCAAATTCCCATGCATATATATATATATATCATGACAATAATATCATTTAGATGAGTATTCAACACATGCTTACCACGATTGCACATATTCATCAGTGGTAATTTAATATCATAAAGTACTGACCTGATTATTCGATCACCCCCCATGGGTATCCACCATCTTAGCCCTTATTTTAGCTACCATTCACATCATATCACACATATATAACAACATACACACATAAACAATCAAGAGAACAGTGCAATAACTACACACCTGATAATAGTGAGAACTATACTTTCCCGCTCGTCGATAACCTCGGAATCTCGAACAACAACTATATGCGATTTCTCTCCGATTGATGGTTCATAACCTGATGAAGAACCACGAACAAACAATGGCTCGGGGGTACGTACGACTTCAAATAATCAATTTTCACCGGCAGAGGGTCCACATCCCGGTGGAAAGTCTCGGACTCCCGACACAGCCCTTCGTTTGAAATTTGAGGGTATAGCAGAACCACCCCTCTTCCAAACACTATTTACCGCTCTTTCCGAACCCATTTTTGTTTGCCCCAAAAATCTATCGTTCACGGAAAAAAATAATAATAATCGAGCGATAGAGCCCCCTAAAATGAAATCGATTAGTAGTCCATCTAAAACGATATAACAAGTAATATAAAAATCCTTACCGAAAAGAATGACCAAAATGTATTTGGTCAAAAGTTCTGACTTTAGATGAAATATGAAGAGTAGAAATGAAGGAGGTGGAGTGTAATGCGAATTGATTTAGTGACAAGAGGAAGTTTTGGTTTTAACAACAAAACAAGAAGAAGAAAAGAGAGATAGGAGGTATGGTGTTGCGGCAATGGTGAAAATGGAAGAGAGAAGTTTCGGTCTTAGCAAGGTAAAAGAAAAGAAAAAGAATAGGGATGAAACACAAAAAAATAGAATCGACAAAGATGAGAAGAAAGAGAGAAGAAATGAAAAGTAAAAAATGACTCCTATGGTCAATGAGTGATTCGGCCAAAGTGTACAAATGAAAAATAAATGGTAATTTTGATGTGGTTCAACTTATGAAAGAAAAGGGTGAGGTTTAAGAGAGAATGGAACAAATTTTGTCAAAAGAAAAATGGCCAAAATGGCACTTTGATGGCATTAGGATTTCGGCACCACACTAGAGAAGGAAAAAGAAAACCCGAAAATAAACACCTAAACCCATTAAGAGAATTTCGGCTACTCCCCTCTACCCATATGACTGAAATGGTCATCCAAGAATTCCTTGGCCGGCCAACTCACATACTCATCACAATCCCATATTTTCCTCTTTATTTCCTCCTAATCTTCCTCCTAATCTTCCTCCTAATTCCTTCCAAAAATTCGGCCAACCCCCCTAGCCATCTATGCGTCCACATTCATGGTCAAAATGACCATAAAAATATTTCCAAAACATCACCCATACATCAAGCCTTATGTCCCCTTATCCTTCCATAACACCTTGATTCCATACCTTAACTAATAACTTGCCTTATTCCCTTAGTCTACTATCCATAAATGATAAATTCCAACCTTATCTTAATTAGAGTTGACCGACACATGCCATACACATGCAAAAATAAAAGTCACCTTATTGCCATCCATGGGATTCGAACCTAAGACCATTAGTACACTTCACACTCCACTTGCCACTTTACCAATTGAATCCTTGTGATTAAAACCTCAAACTAATTTTCTTAAGGCCAATTTTGCTTAGCTCCCCTTCTAAGACTAAAAATCTAATATTTTTCTAAGGCATTCCCTTACATTCTAAAATTCTAAAAACCCTTAAAACATATCCAAACACACACTAAGCCCACTATCACTTGAGTTATGCATAAACGCATAACCCCTAAATCTAGGATATTACAGTTCTACCCACCTTAAAAATAATTTCGTCCTCAAAATTACTAACTAACGAACCATCGTACAGTCTAACTCACCACACTACGCTCTTGCTGCGCACTCTGATCTTAATAAAACCAATATACTTTCTACTAAATCTTGGAACCCTGACCAGACCCAGTTGGTTCCGACACAGCCATTCTGCCTCTGCCGCGTCCACGATGACCACGTCCCCTAGAACTCATGTCTACTATCGCGATTTAATCTGATTTAGGAAATTTTATGCATTAGTCTTTTGTTCCACTGATTACCCGCGAAAAATTTTTATGAAAAGAAGTTTTTAGAAGTAGTTCTTTCGGTCAAACAAAGTTTTCAGTTCAAGTTCACTATTCTAATTCAGAGAATCACATTCATTCACAACGTTCAACACACTATTATGGGCATCTTTGTCCATTCCCAACCCAGGGGTAATTTGGTAAATTTTCCAAATCAGGGTATCTTATTATTTTGTAAAATAGGAGTTTTTGGTATTTTTGTAAAGTAAGAATGTTTTTACAAAAGTCGTGGGTAGTATGGTAATTTTATAAACCAAGGGCATTTTGGTAATTTTACACCTAGGGGTATTTGGGTAATTTTGTAAATCGGAAATATTTCGAAAAATTTTCCAAGTATAAAATGGTTTTACAAATCAAAGGAGTAATTTTGAAAACTTAAGGTTTTTATAAAACAGTATGGCTAGTCCCTTTCGAGTTTTAATTATCGAGTTTAGCCCGTGAATAAGTCCTCTTGGTTAGGGTGAACCGTTACTATGCACCAGGTAGGATTCGAGTGGAGAGGAGGTGAGTCACTAGGACTGCTTAAATACCAAGCTCCCACCGAAACCAATCCTACACATGCGCACAATGGTTGCCACACCCTAACTCGGCGACTTATTCATAGGTTTGTTTAATTAAGCATTAATGGTTTATGCAATTCTGTGTTGGAGTAAGCTAATCCTAAAGTTCAATAACTTAATATACTAATCTACGTTCCCATCATACCCACATACCAATCATATAATAATTCACACAACAATTAGAGGTACTTACCTGGTGGACTTCGGGTCGGAGATACAGGTGCCATGCCAGAATAAACCTGAAAACTTCATGAAAGCCTATATTTTTGAAAAGCCCATCTTAAGAAAATGTTTTTGGGCCCAAAAAACTCAAAGCCGAGTTTTGAATCAGGCTCTGATACCAAATTGTAACACCCCCAAACCCGGCCCACGAGCCACGGCCGAATTTAGGATGCCACTGCGGAAAATGTTTGAAAAATATTTTGACTTAGAGTGAAAACATAAAAATTTATTGTCTTTAATAAAACATTGGATATTTAAAATTTCGACATAAATTACAATGTTTCAAATTCTTCAGTTAAAAACTTTATCATATATTTTAAAAGGAAAGTTACTAAAGATAAAACATTTTCATATAGTAATATAATCGATAGTCCAACTTATAACATAATAAAAATCCTTAAATACTTTAGGAGGCCCTTATTACAATAAATAAATACTTAAAATACTGAAACATAAATTGTATAAAGAAAATCCTCTTCTGCATGGGCCACCTCGTATCCACTCCAACCCGGTCCAAGCTTTATGCATCACCTGTAAGGTTTGAGAAAAATTGGGTGAGTCACACAGACTCAGTGTGTAATTATTTCACATGCCTCCACACATGGGCTTGGCCCACATCCACAAATCAATTACAAATCAGATGGTAAGACAATTCATCCACATAATTTCAGATATTGGGCTTGGCCCATATCCACATTGATCCACATAATCAGTCATGCAAAAAGGCATCCCAACCCAACCTAGAGTCCATCCATTACACCTACCTTGGCAGACCTGCTGCCCAAGGCCGTGGCTAAGCCATCGATCACCTAAGTGACCCCACATGTCAATATCCACGAGGTGACTCGAGGTCATCCTCAATCCATGGTGATGCACACAGCTATCATCCGCCAGGAGGTGGCACATAGCCAACACTCCACCTTGATGAAGCACATAGCTAACGTCAAGCGCCAATGTAGCACAAGGCTAACATCAGACCACGTACATAATGTACACCCTGTCCTTCAATATTCATGTCCCAACTTCCCATGCATATATATATATCATGACAATAATATCATTTAGATGAGTATTCAACACATGCTTACCACGATTGCACATATTCATTAGTGATAATTTAATATCATAAAGTACTGACCTGATTATTCGATCACCCCCATGGGTATCCACCATCTTAGCCCTTATTTCGGCTACCATTCACATCATATCACACATATATAACAACATACACACATAAACAATCAAGAGAACAGTGCAATAACTACACACCTGATAATAGTGAAAACTATACTTTCCCGCTCGTCGATACCCTCGGAATCTCGAACAACAACTATATGCGATTTCTCTCCGATTGATGGTTCATAACCTGATGAAGAACCACGAACAAACAATGGCTCGGGGGTACGTACGACTTCAAATAATCGATTTTCGCCGGCAGAGGGTCTACATCCCGGTGGAAAGTCTCGGACTCCCGACACAGCCCTTCGTTTGAAATTTGAGGGTATAGCAGAACCACCCCTCTTCCAAACACTATTTACCGCTCTTTTCGAACCCATTTTTGTTTGCCCCAAAAATCTATCGTTCACGAAAAAAAAATAATCGAGCGATAGAGTCCCCTAAAACGAAATCGATTAGTAGTCCATCTAAAACGATATAACAAGTAATATAAAAATCCTTACCGAAAAGAATGACCAAAATGTATTTGGTCAAAAGTTCTGACTTTAGATGAAATATGAAGAGTAGAAATGAAGGAGGTGGAGTGTAATGCGAATTGATTTAGTGACAAGAGGAAGTTTTGGTTTTAACAACAAAACAAGAAGAAGAAAAGAGAGATAGGAGGTTTATGGTGTTGCGGCAATGGTGAAAATAGAAGAGAGAAGTTTCGGTCTTAGCAAGGTAAAAGAAAAGAAAAAGAATAGGGATGAAACACAAAAAAATAGAATCGGCAAAGATGAGAAGAAAGAGAGAAGAAATGAAAAGTAAAAAATGACTCCTATGGTCAATGAGTGATTCGGCCAAAGTGTACAAATGAAAAATAAATGGTAATTTTGATGTGTTTCAACTTATGAAAGAAAAGGGTGAGGTTTAAGAGAGAATGGAACAAATTTTGTCAAAAGAAAAATGGCCAAAATGGCACTTTGATGGCATTAGGATTTCGGCACCACACTAGAGAAGGAAAAAGAAAACCCGAAAATAAACACCTTAACCCCTTAAGAGAATTTCGGCTACTCCCCTCTACCTATATGACTGAAATGGTCATCCAAGAATTCCTTGGCCAGCCAACTCACATACTCATCACAATCCCATATTTTCCTCTTTATTTCCTCCTAATCTTCCTCATAATCTTCCTCCTAATTCCTTCCAAAAATTCGGCCAACCCCCCTAGCCATCTATGCGTCCACATTCATGGTCAAAATGACCATAAAAATATTTCCAAAACATCACCCATACATCAAGCCTTATGTCCCCTTATCCTTCCATAACACCTTGATTCCATACCGTAACTAATAACTTGCCTTATTCCCTTAGTCTACTATCCATAAATGATAAAGTCCAACCTTATCTTAATTAGAGTTGACCGACACATGCCATACACATGCAAAAATAAAAGTCACCTTATTGCCATCCATGGGATTTGAACCTAAGACCATTAGTACACTACACACTCCACTTGCCACTTTACCAATTGACTCATTGTGATTAAAACCTCAAACTAATTTTCTTAAGGCCAATTTTGCTTAGCTCCCCTTCTAAGACTAAAAATCTAATATTTTTCTAAGGCATTCCCTTACATTCTAAAATTCTAAAAACCCTTAAAACATATCCAAACACACACTAAGCCCACTATCACTTGAATTATGCATAAACGCATAACCCCTAAATCTAGGATATTACAACAAAACAACTTTGTCAGAAGATTTTATATGAATGAGACATGGAAGCTAAGAAAGAATTGACAAAGTTATGTTTCTCTAAGAATCATGAACACAAAAAGAATGAGACAAATGCAAGAGTAGTCATTCGGTCTAGTAAGTTTTCTATATAACCAATAATTTTAAATGCTTTATCTTTTTCTTACATAAGTGATAATTGTTTTATTTTTAATTTAGAAAATGTGAAGAGGTTAATAATTGAAGAATTATCGAGCAATGAAGATAATGTTGTAAAATAGGGTGAAAGTAAAACTTTCCAATCTTAGATCCACCATGTGTTATGCCGAAAGGGATCTCTAATTCTGAACTTGGTCACCTTGAGAAAATAAAACCAAAAACATCCCAATTGCACAAGCCGGGTAAGTAACTTGATTATAAAGCTACACTTTGTTGTAAATTTATTTATTTTAATTATATTTATTTTAATAAATGTTACATGTTATATAGGAAAAAGAAAACAATCAGCAATCAGAGAATCCTTAGATGTACCCATTGGCTCTACTCTAAGTTATAAAAATTTTGCAAGTATAAAATTAGTTAGTCACATATTACATAGAAGTATTTTTATTGTTGTTACAAATTATTAACTTCTTTTTCAGTTGGCATTATAAGTCATTCCTTCAATGATGATGCAAGCAAATAATATGTATGCATATCCATGTCAAAATTCAATACAATTTTTCAACATGGTAACCACAACCGATAGTTATATTATATCTATATCTTCTTAGATTGCCATGTAAATAAAACTATTTGTTTTTTTTTCTTAAGACCCCAAGTAGCAGTTGGTGTTTAAGTGGTTCAAGTTTACCTTACAATAGCATGCAACAAAGTACTGGTGTAATAACTCCAAATTTGTGTCAGTATTCATTTTTATTTTATTTATAGATATACAGTATGTTTGATTTTACATCAAATATTCAAGTGAATTTTTTCCATTAAATTTTTTTTTAAATTTATTTTTGTGAATTTAATTATTTTAATTAATTAATTATAGGAATCACTTACACGTAACCAAAGATATCCAAATTCTAACAGTTAATCACATGTTTATTTCATACTAATGCTCATATTCTTTTATCAATGAATTACACTTGTATATAATTTTCTTTTTTTGTTTGTTCCAATGATGTAGGATAAAACCCTAGATTGTGTTTTTGAAAGTTAGAATGTTGCATATCATGGTGAAGCTATATTGCTACAACAAATTCTAGATTTGGTGCTTAATGGCATTTGATATTAAACTAAATGTTGTTTTGCACATGGTTGTTAATATGACCATTACAATGTATAAAAGACTTGAATGTTTTATGGTGTGATCGTGGATATATGCACTTCCTTATTTGAGGTTCTTTAATCAAATGTTGAATTCTTTAGCTACATTTCTTTTTTAATCAAATGTTGAATTTTTTAGCTACATTTCTTTGGTGTTTCATAATGTGATTTTTGCTGGTGATTTGGTTTATATTCTAATGTTAATTTCTTATTTTATATTCCAATGTTAATTTCTTATGTCCCATGTTTGGACCTTATCAAGATCTTTTGCAATGAGCTATTCTCCCGTTTCTGGAATGTAAAATGTATAATTTCATTTAATGAAAATACTACACCATCAAATCAATAGGTAACAATTCTAGAACAATATCAGCTCTTAAGAACATACAAAACAACAATTAAAAGAAATAATTAGAAAACATATTCAATTCATAAACTTGTCAAATTTGTACACTTTCTTTAGCCAATCAAATACAGACTAGTTGAAAACAAAATGGTTACCATTATAGAACAATGTCATTGCTTCTAAACAATGTCTAGTCTAACGGTACAACTGATCTTATTCTAATTGGTGGTGCCATGGAAATGGGATGCATACTGCCAATGTTCGTTCTTTCGAACTTGGGTCTGGTTGAAAATGGCAGAGCTCTTGTTCTCATTCTTTACGGGAGAGGCACTGTTGGAACTTTGAGCAACAAACAGCAACTGATGCAGAAGCTTGAGCAACAAGGCTCGAGGCTTGCAGCAGAAGAAAGAAAGAAAGATTAGAAATTTGCTAGGGAGAAAACATGAGAGCAAGGAAAGATGGATAAGAATTGAATGAAATCAAGTGGTTTTCATTACATTTCAAACATTGGCTTACAGCCAGTACATATAGCAGCTAATGACATAACAAAACAAGCTAGTCATTACCTAATCTTCACCTAATCCCACTAATAACATGGAAAATTGAAATACATTGCTTGCACACTAAACAAAAGCTGATTTAATCAGCTATATCAACATCATTACACCATAAAATATCAGCCTAACATAATCCAAATTGAACTAAACTAAGTTACATGGACTGATAGTTACAAAATGAACAAAACGAGCACTTAGATCACATGAAATAATAGTAGCTGCATGGCCACCTTGCTGCTTCACGTGCTCCCTAGTTTACGTTGCATGAGTTGCATGGAAGACCACTTTCTAACACTCCTCCTTGGTCTCCATGCTGCATACACCTATTATACCTCTCAATTTGAAGAACCTTGACTTGTTGAGAGCTTTGGTTAAGATGTCAGCAGCTTGGTCTTCAGAATTGCAATGAACTAATTCAACTTCCTCAGCTTGCTCCATTTCTCGAACAACATGAAGCTTTATACTGAAATGTTTGGTTCTACCATGGAAAACAGGATTTTTTGCTATTGCAACAGCTGATTTGTTGTCACAATAGATCCTAGTTGCACTATTTAGTTCAAGGTTCAAATCAGTCATGATTTTTCTAAGCCATATGGCTTGGTTAACTGCAGCAGCAACAACATATTCGGCTTCAGCAGTTGATTGTGCCACAAGACTTTGCTTCCTCGAGCTCCAACAAAACATAGTTGATCCAAGAGTGAAAACATATCCAGATGTACTCTTCATATCATCCATCGAGCCTGTCCAATCACTATCAGTATAGCCAACCAATTTCAACTCTTTAGCCTTGGTAAACATCATGCCATAGTTCAAGGTCCCTTTGATGTATCTGAGGACTCTCTTGGCAGCTTTGAAGTGACTTTCATTGCAGCAATGCATGAATCTTAAGAGCAGACTTACAGCATACATTATATCAGGTCTAGTGGCTATTAAGTATAGCAAACAACCTACTAAGATGATTCATTTACCTCCATAAAATCACTTTGGCTCGATAGCTTTTCTCCAATAGCAACTGGAGTGCTTGTTGCTTTACAGTTTTCCATTGAAAACTTATTTAAAAGTTTTACAGCAAAGGCTTTCTGACTTAGACATATTCCCTTCTGAGTTTGTGAGACTTCCATGCCTAGGAAGTAGGTCATCTGCCCCAGGTCAGACATTTCAAGCATCTGCTTCATTTTTGTCTTGAAATCAACCAGTATAGCTTCATCTCCTCCTGTCACCAGTAGGTCATCAATATACAATGAGAGAATGAGGTGTGTTTGAAGTCCTTCCTTCTTAAGATACATTGTGGGCTCACTGATGCTTCTATCGAACCCCAAGCTGACCAAATACCCATCAATTCTGTTGTACCATGCTCTTGGAGCTTGTTTCAAGCCATACAAGGCTTTGTTCAGTTTATATACCATATCTTCCTTGCCAATCACCTTAAAACCTTGTGGCTGGTCAACATAGATTTCTTCTTCAAGGAAGCCATTGAGAAAGGCTGATTTTACATCAAGCTGGTGAATTTTCCAATTCATTTGAGCTGCTAAGGCAACTAGCAGCCTTATTGTATCGTGCCTGGCTACTGGAGCAAATGTCTCCATGTAGTCTAAGCCATATCTCTGGCTGAACCCTTTCACAACCAGCCTAGCCTTTAGCTTATTCAAACTTCCATCTGCATTTTGCTTAGCTCGATAAACCCACTTGACACCTATAACCTTCCTGTTTGTAGGCCTTTCAACTAACTCCCATGTTTTGTTCTTTTCGATCATGTGCATTTCATCAGCATAGCTTGCTGCCAACCTTGATGTGCTTGTGCTTCTTCAAAGTAACTTGGCTCCATAATGGCCAGTTGTGCTCTTTCATACATTTCTACCAAGGACCTTGTACCCCTGACTGGAACATCGTCCAAGTCCATTTCAGGACCAACTTGATCAGGTTCTATTTCATTAACCATTTGCTCTTGAGAAGTTGCCTCAGCTTCATTCTTCTTCCAGTCCCAACTTGCCTTTTCATTGAACACCACATCCCTACTAACCAGAACTTTGTTTGTCGAGGGAATCAGAATTCTATAGCCCTTTTTGATCGAGCTATAGCCCACCAGTATGCCTGCTTGCGATCTTTCATCTAGTTTGCTTCTCCTAACAGCTGGAACCTGTGCATAGCTTAGACAACCAAAGGTTCTAAAGTGAGCCAGTGATGGCTTCAACCCGAACCAAGCTTCAAATGGAGTTTTGTGAGCCAGGGCTTTGGTTGGAAGCCTGTTTTGTAAATAGACTGCAGTGTTTACAGCTTCAGCCCACAAGATCTTTGGTATGTTCTTCTCGAACATAAGACAACTGGCCATATCGAGCAAGCTCCTGTTCTTCCTTTCACTGACCCCATTCTATTGAGGAGTATAAACATTTGTCAACTGATGTTTGATGCCAGCATCAGTGCAAATGACTTGGAACTAAGCTGAGGTGTATTCAGCTCCATTGTCAGATCTAATTGTTTTGAGCTTGCAACCTGTTTCTATTTCAGCCTGTGCTTTAAACTTCAAGAATACATGAGCTACTTCTGATTTTTGTTTTAGGAAATAAATCCAGTAATATCTAGAGTAGTCATCAATTAACAAGATGAAATACCTGTTTCCACTGAGTGATTCAGTCTTCATGGGACCACACACATCAGTGTGTACCAATTGAAGCTTCTCTGATGCTCTCCAAGCTTGATTCATTGGAAAAGAATGCCTGGCTTGTTTTCCCAACTGACATACTTCACAAACACCTTCATTGAACACAGTGTTGGTGAAGTTTTCAACTAGACCTTCACTGATCATCTTGGACATCGACTTAAAGTTTGCATGCCCAAGTCTTTGATGCCAAAGCTTGGATTCATCAATCGAGGTTGTATAGGCTGAGCTTGAGGCACATGACCAGTTTACTTCAAAACATTTATCAGTCATAGTGACTGCCATGATTTTTGACCCATTTGGATCAGTAATTTGACATTCCTTGCCTTTGAACACTACTGAGAAGCCCTTATCCAGCAGTTGAGCTATGCTAAGCAAGTTTCTATCTATCTCAGGTACGAAGAGCACATTGGAAATGAGCTTGTTTCCTGTTGGAGTAGATATCACCACATCCCCTTTGCCTTGAGCCTTGATAAATTGACCATTTCCAATCTTAACCTTGGTTTGAAAGCTTGTGTCCAAGGTCTTGAAGATGGTTGCATCTGGTGACATGTGGTTGGTGCAGCCACTGTCCAAGAGCCACCCTTTGCTAATTTCCTCCTTTGCAGCCAAGCATGAGACTGCAAAGACCTGTTCTTCATGCTCACTGCCCTCTTCAGCTACCCAAGCCTCAGCCTTTGGCAGTTGATATTGTGCCTGAGTTGGCTTGCCTTTGTTCTTGCAAACCTTCTCAACATGGCCCTTCTTTTTGCAATGCTAGCATACTGCATCTGGCCTTAACCAGCATTTGTCCTCAGGATGACCTGGTTTTTTGCAAAACTTGAAAAGTCGTTCACCACCTCTTGCAACATCAGGCTTAGGCCCGTTTTTCCAGATCTTTTTGCCTTTGTAGGCAGTATTGCTCAAGGATGGTTTTGATTTGGCTTGGAAGGCACCTTCTTGGTGTACTTCTTGTCTACTGGCTCTCCTTTGTTCTTGAGCATACAAGGCATTAATGAGCTCAGTTAAGGAGATGGTAGCCAGGTCTCTCGAATCCTCAAGGGATAAAATTTTTGCTTCATATCTTTCAGGCAATGTTGAGAGCACCTTCTCCACGATTCTTGCCTCAGTAAACTCTTCTCCTAGCAACCTTATGCTGTTAACTACAGCTATAATCCTATCTGAATATTGCTTCACTACTTCTTCTTCCTTCATCTTGAGATTCTCAAAGTCCTTTCTCAAGTTTAGAAGCTGCTGTTGCCTGGTTCTTTCAGTGCCTTGGAACTCCTCCTTGAGTTTGTCCCAAGCCTGCTTTGGTGTTTCACAGGCCATGATCCTGGTGAAGATGACATCTGATACACAGTTCTAGATGCATGACATGGCCTTGTGCCTCTTGGTCCTTTCTTCAGCATGCTGTCTCATCTGAGCCACAGTTGGATTGGCTCGAAGAGGGGCTGGCTCAGCATCGGTGTTGATTAACTCCCACAGGTTGAATGCTTGCAGGTAAGTCACCATCTTTACAGCCAATATATGGAACCCTTCACCACTGAAAACTGGTGTTGCTACTAGAGAAACGTTTGCAGCCATTCGTGTTGAGCTTTTTAACAACACAAGGTCCTCTAAGACAAAGGCTCTAGATACCAATTGTTGGAACTTTGAGCAACAAACAGCAACTGATGCAGAAGCTTGAGCAACAAGGCTCGAGGCTTGCAGGAGAAGAAAGAAAGAAAGATTAGAAATTTGCTAGGGAGAAAACGTGAGAGCAAGGAAAGATGGATAAGAATTGAATGAAATCAAGTGATTTTCATTACATTTCAAACATTGGCTTACAGCCATTACATATAGCAGCTAATGACATAACAAAACAAGCTAGTCATTACCTAATCTTCACCTAATACCACTAATAACATGGAAAATTGAAATACATTGCTTGCACACTAAACAAAAGCTAATTTAATCAGTGATCGCTGTAAAATCAGAGTTTTAAATATTTATAAAAGAATGATCAAACCTGGAGACTAACTCTGACAACGATATTCAGGCAAGTGTACCTATCGAACAGTAGTATAGCTTAGGCAAGACCGATTATCGAACCCAAAAGAACTAAAAGTATTAATACTCACCTTCTTCTTATTTTTTAGTCTTAAAGTTAGAGCGAAGATTACCTTTTAAACTAAATTGACGACAGCTAAACTAAGGACACAAAGACAAGAAGACGAATTGGAAAATAACTTTGAGGGAAAACTCAGTTGATTACGACGATACCCTCAGGAAGAATCCACCTAGACTTCACTTATTAATTAACCCTAAATTATATGATTTCTTTTACTTAGCTTGATCTGTAAGACTCCCTAACCTATATTAAACCCTCTCTCGAGGCGAATAATGTCTAACCTTAGGTTAATTAGTGGAACTCTCGTTCGCTTCTAATAACCCTAGGATAGCAGTAAATCGATCAATGGACTCCCATATTAGGTTTCACCCTAATCCGGCAAAATCTCGTAACCCTATCTCTAGGCGTCCGATCAACTCCGCTTAATTATGTTAGATCTTCTCTTAGGCAGGGTCTATTCCTCCTCCACCTAAGCACATTAGATTTGGATTAAGCAACATAATTAAGAACAAACTAAGTAATTTATCATATAACTTAAAAATCAAATAAAAAAATCCATCTAGGTTTCATCCCCTTCGGGCATCTGAGGGTTTTAGTTCATAATGAATAAACAAAACATCACAAGAGAAAAGATAAAACAAAATATAGGAAAAATCCTAAAACCCCCTGAAGGAATCGAAGGAGAATTCTGCCGTCTTGTCGGCTTCTTGGGATGGATCAACTGGCTATCCTCGCGTTATTCCCTAACTTTGACCTTCTCGGCTTGGCTCCTTGGCCTCGCTTTTGCCCCCTTCAACAGGTGATACTTGGGGGATATGTATAGGCTCTTGGAATGCGAATCTTTCTCCCTAATTATCCTTTTTCAACTAAAATTGCTCTTTCCAGCGTCAGAGGCACGGCCATGTCACATGCCCGTGTGAATCGAGACTTGACTGTGTTTAGATTTCTTCTTGAGGCACGGCTGAGTGTGACGGGGTTGAGGCCGTGCTCTAGGTGTTCGTCAAGGCACGGCCGTGTGTACTTTGGGCCAGGCCGTGTCGATTTCATGTTAAGGCCCATTTACTCCGTTTTAGGCCCGTTTTGTGTTCTTTTCATCCTTGGGTGCTTTCCTGGGTATAAGACATGAAAAGAACAGATTAAGAGCACCTTTTTATATAAAACAAGGGTTAATGTGGGTCTAAAATATGTTACTTTTACGGTTTATCAAATACCCCCACACTTAAGCTTTTGCTTGTCCTCAAGCAAAATTCTCAACTTATAATTAAAACGAACTTTCCATGATCTGTAATTCTTTATCAACAATGTCTTATCCTAATTCATAGAGAATTCATACATGGATGATTTGATTCAAAGCGTCCTAAAGATTCAAACGAGATAAGTCATAATTTTATACCTCGAAAACATAGGTGTCTTCCCTCTTTTAAATAACTACCTTTTTAATTCAAAATCGACAAGGATTGATATCCTCACTTAGGATTCACTCAAATCACTCTAAAGTGTTTAAGTTTCAGAAGAAGATCGCTCATAAGTCGAACCTGAAAAGTTAATCCCATAGGCTTGCCTGAAAATCAAATCTCCACCACTGTAATATAAGATGACAAACAGATCAAAAGGTCTTTGACAGGGTTGTAACAGGGTTAGGATACAAGGTGTGGATAAAGGCTGAACTAGAAGGTTAGAATCGAGATTGTCTTGATAAATTTCCTAACTAGAAAAAAAATGAACTTAATCTTACATTAATTAAAAACTAATAAACCGAGCTTTTTCCTTGAGAATTGGAATTTGAACATGCAAGCTCACTTAATCATAGAACTAATAATGAATATACTTTGTTTTTTTTTTTACAACTGAAATATAAAACATAGTTAGGGAACTTGTTCAATCATCAAATATCGACAAAAAAAAGTAGTTAAAAGAATTGGTGATAACAAATACAAAGGGTTTTTATGGTTAAAGTTAGTAGGTGAGTCAATAAAAAGGGTTGTTAGGCTCAACGGGGTTCACTAGGGGTTAATTATAAAGGTAGGCTTTTTAGTGGAATTAGTAGGTTAAAACCTAGGTGCCTTTATCATCTCGGTATATCAAATCATAACTGTGGTCTCGACATGTATAATCAAGGCAAGTTCTAGAATAACAGTTCATAGTTGACACACTCATAATCAAAAAATGAGCATGAAAAAGAATGTATGCTCTATAGGGTTCAATTACTCACAAAAATTATGGGTGTTTTGACATCATCCTCATGAATTTTTAAATTTCAAGGTAGCATTTAAATTTAGGTCAACATCCTAGCAAAATTTTAATTCTTGAAAAAAATAGAGTTATCATGCTTGATTCTCTAGTATTTTTAAATTAAACATCAATGTACAATTAACTATGACTTATTCTAAAACATGTCAATAATAACCACAAATTATCAGAAATTTCATCTTAATTAGTAATATGAAAATTTTGCATAAAAACAAGACTAAATCAGGGATTTGAGAATAATGAAAAAAATTAGGTTCTTTTATTCCACTTTTAACCTCAGGGATTTGAGAATAATGAAAAAAATTAGGTTCTTTTATTCCACTTTTAACCTCAGGGATTTGAGAATAATGCAGAAAGTTAGGTCTTTTTCCCCCCACACTTAAGATGTACATTGTCCTCAATGTACAAACATAGATAATGCATATATTAAAATCAAAAGGGAGGGGATAGAATACTCCCTGAGGTGTGGATGTTTTCCCGGATGAGTGTCTTTGGTGGCGGTGATGGTCAGTCGAGATAACGAACCTGCGCTAGATGAAGGAATTGGGTAGCGCCTTGAGAAGTAGCCAGGCTTTATTAAGACTTAATAGAAATGAATTTAATACAAAATAATAGAATAACAAACTAAAGGGAAGGAAACTAAGAGGAAAACTAAAATGAAAAGAAAATATTAATGGACTGTGAAGTCCTTATTGAAGGAAGGTTCGCAAGGTGGGTGTGACTTCTAAGGGTGGGGCGGTGCTGGCAGTGGCGGAAGTGAAGAGGTTATCGTGGTGGTCGGTGTGATTCCCTAGCAGCCTGGCGAACCTGATACTACGACACTAAATTAAGTTAAACTAAATTAAACATAAGATTATTAAAGAAAATGAGAGTGAAAGGAAAGAGAAATGAAAAATAAAAACTAATTGGTCTCAAAGATCCTTGGCTTGGTGTTGGGAGGAAGCTGCCGGCATGAACTCATGTTAATCGTTCTTTGTTAAGGAGTCTATGCGTGGCTTCTTCCGCTTCTTCGGCATGGTGTTGATATGCTTAAGGATCTAGGGTCTTGAAGAGTCTGAGATAAAAAGAAGAGAAAATAAAGAAGAAGTCAGATGGAGGGAAGGGGAAGAGGTGGAGGTTTAAATAAAATTTCAAATTTTATGCTCCCCCACGGCCGTGGTCACAGGGTGTGTCGATTTACACGGCCACCTCACACGGTCGTGTTATAGAGGATGTTGTCACCCTATGCCCATGCTTGGTTCTCTCATGCCCGTGTTTATGAAGTCTTTCTTTTGGCACGATCGTGCTACACGGGTGTGTCTCTTCCGTGTTCGATAAGTCAGTGGCTTCACACGGTTTCCAGCACGGGCGTGTTCTGTCTGTGGTATGCAAGTCAGTAGCTTCACACGGTTTCGGGCACGGTCGTGCCCTATTTGTTGGTGCCCGTGGGGAGGGTTTGTTGGATCCGTGCCGTTGGGGAGGGTGGTTGGGCTAACTGCACGGCCTGTGCCCTATCAGTGTGGTGGTTTAGTTGGTCCACACGGCCAAGGACATGGCCGTGTGTAAGGCCGTGTGGACTGGAAAACCTGCATATTTTTGTTAGTTGAAAAAGGAAAAAGAGAAGAAAAAGGAAAAGATAAATAAAACAAAGGAAAAATAAGGTTAGTGCTCCGGTTGCCTCCCGAGAAGCGCTCGTTTATAGTCTTAAGCTAGACTTCTTCGTGTTTTGAAAATTTAAAGAGGTTTAAAGGTTTGAATATCTTTCCTCATGCTTACAGTTCCGTTTTCTCGACAATGTTGAAGTTGAAAAGCGCTTTCTTTGGAAGTGTCGAGTATTGTATTGCTTACCTCGACTATGCCATTTGGGAAGATATCATGTACCTTGAGAAGGATCTCTCCCTTTGCTTTTAGATCTGTGGTAGTGATTTGGGGATTGGTTTTGTCTAACAGTACTTGGTCTTCTATTTTAAAGTGATTCGATGTCCCCATGAGCTCTTCTTGTGGTTCCTCGTGTTTTTCTTCGTGTGAATCTAGCTCTCTTTTGCTTTCTGTCTTCTGATTGTCTAAATTGTCTTCATCGACTGTTGTCCTGGCCGAGTCGAGAGCTTGAAGATTAATTGATTCATCTCCTACACGAAGTATGAGCTCACCTGTAGCAACATCAATTTTAGTTCTCGCAGTTGCTAGAAAAGGTCTGCCTAAAATTAAAGGGGTTGAATTATCCTCATCCATGTCTAAGACAACAAAGTCTACTGGGAAAACCAATTTATCAATTTTTACAAGAACATCTTCGATAATGCCCCTAGGAATTCTAACAGTTTTATCAGCTAATTGAATACTCATCCTAGTGTGTTTGGGTTTCCCTAGACCTAGTCGTTTAAACAGTGAGTAAGGCATGACGTTTATGCTTGCCCCTAGATCAGCTAACGCATTGTCAATATGTAGGCTACCAATTAAACATGGAATTGTAAAACTCCCTGGGTCTTTTAGTTTCTGTGGTAGTCTGTTTTGTAACATTGCTGACCATGTTGCGTTTAGTTCCACATGGTGTTCTTCATCTATTCTGCGTTTGTTGGTCAAGAGCTGTCTTAAAAATTTTCTCGAATCTGGCATCTGAAAAAGAGCTTCAAGAAGGGGTAAGTTAATATGTAATTTATTTAAAAGTTTAAGAAACTTACCGAATTGTTCCTCTGAATCGTCTCTTTTTATGGCTTCAGGATAAGGTATGCGAGGTTGATATTCCTTAATTACCGATTTTGGCTTCTCTTGTGGTACCTCTGTTTTACCTTTGTCTACTTTCTTTTCCGGTATTGATTTCGGTTCAGCTAATTCGTTATTGTCCTTAGCTGTGATTGCTTGAATTTGCTCCATAGGATTTACTTCAGTGTTGCTTGGTAGACGTCCTTGCGGTCATTCTGAAATTAGTTTTGCGAGTTGTTCGGCTGCATTAGTCACCTCCTTGACTGACTCAGCAATTTCATCGAGTCGTCTCTCGTTACTTTTGACTGCTCTATCAGTTTCTTGAAGATGTTCCTCGAAGGATGGTTTCTTTTCTTGTGGATAGGGCTGATTTCGGAAGTTTTGAGGAGGTTGTTGCCTTTGATTTCCTTGGTTCCTTGTCGTCCCCACGAAAAATTTGGGTGGTTCCTCCAACCTGGATTGTAAGTGTTACTATAAGGATTATTATTAGATCGAAAATTATTACCTATATAGTTCATCTGTTCATCTTTTACTCCTGGTTGGTAGGGTGGGTACTCAGGATTCGCCACAGTTCCACTTGCATCGCACTGCATGACTGGATGTACCTGTGATGAACACAAATTATCAAGCTTTTTATTTATCATCTCTAGCTGTGTTGATAGCATGGTCATGGCATCGATGTTGAAAACTCCTGCCGATTTTGTCGGTTTGGTCCTTGAGGCTTGCTACTGATAATTGTTTAATGACATCTCCTCAATGAACTCGTAGGCTGCTTCTGGAGTTTTGTTGTTCAGTGTTCCACCGGCGGCTGAATCTATAAGTTGTCTCGTTGAGGGGTTTACACCGTTGTAAAAGGTTTGGACTTGTAGCCACAAGGGTAGGCCATGGTGTAGGCACCTTCTCAAGAGATCTTTGAATCTCTCCCATGCGTCGTATAGTGTCTCTACATCCATCTGCACAAAAGAAGAGATATCATTCCGTAATTTGGCCGTTTTGGCCAGTGGGAAATATTTCATCAAAAACTTTTCGGTCATCTGATCCCATGTAGTGATTGACCCTCGTTGTAACGAGTTTAACCATTGTTTAGCTTTATTTCTTAATGAAAAAGGGAATAACCAAAGACGTATGGCATCATCAGATACGCCATTTATTTTGAAGGTACCACAGAACTCTAGAAAGCCAGCTATGTGCGTGTTTGGATCTTCGTCCTGTAAACCATCAAATTGGAAAAACTGTTGAATCATTTGTATTGTGTTAGGCTTTAATTCAAAATTGTTAGCAGATATAGCAGGCCTAACAATACTAGATTCTGCTCCTGTTAAATGCGGTTTCGCATAATCTAACATTGTGCGTGGAGCATTGTTGTCACCCATATCGCATGGTGCTGGGTTGGTTTCGTCCATCCCTTCAGTAGGATTGGATCTATCTTCTTCCTCTCTCTCTCCGTGTAATCTAGGGCTCGCCTGGTTTCCCGACGATTCCTACGAGCGGTAGCTTCGATTTCGTTGTCGAGTACCAAAGGTCCCCTCGGGTTCCTTCTAGTCATAAACTAGAGGTACCTTTTGGAAAAGAAAGAGAGAAAATTTCAGTAAACAAAAATAAAAACAAAAAGAAGAATAAATTGCGAAAAATAAAAATTAGGACTAAAGTAATAAAAATAGAGTTTTCTTAATATTTTAGTTCCCCGGCAACGGCGCCAAAAACTTGATTGCTGTAAAATCAGAGTTTTAAATATTTATAAAAGAATGACCAAACCTGGAGACTAACTCTGACAACGATATTAAGGCAAGTGTACCTATCAAACAGTAGTATAGCATTGGCAAGACCGGTTATCGAACCCAAAGGAACTAAAAGTATTAATACTCACCTTCTTCTTATTATTTAGTCTTAAAGTTAGAGCGAAGATTACCTTTTAAACTAAATTGACGACAGCTAAACTAAGGACACAAAGACAAGAAGACGAATTGGAAAATAACTTTGAGGGAAAACTCAGTTGATTACGACGATACCCTCAGAAAGAATCCACCTAGACTTCACTTATTAATTAACCCTAAATTATATTATATCTTTTACTTAGCTTGATCTGTAAGACTCCCTAACCTATATTAAACCCTCTCTCGAGGCGAATAACGTCTAACCCTAGGTTAATTAGTGGAACTCTCGTTCGCTTATAATAACCCCCTAGGATAGCAGTAAATCGATCAATGGACTCCCATATTAGGTTTCACCCTAATCCGGAAAAATCTCGTAACCCTATCTCTAGGCGTTCGATCAACTCCGCTTAATTATGTTAGATCTTCTCTTAGGCAGGGTCTATTCCTCCTCCACCTAAGCACATTAGATTTGGATTAAGCAACATAATAAAGAACAAACTAAGTAATTTATCATATAACTTAAAAATCAAATAATAAAATCCATCTAGGTTTCATCCCCTTCGGGCATCTGAGGGTTTTAGTTCATAATGAATAAACAAAACATCGTAAGAGAAAAGATAAAACAAAACATAGGAAAAATCCTAAAACCCCCTGAAGGAATCGAAGGAGAATTTTGCCGTCTTGAGTATAATTTTGGCTTCTTGGGATGGATCAACTGGCTATCCTTGCGTTATTCCCTAACTCTGACCTTCTCGGCTTGGCTCCTTGGCCTTGCTTTCGCCCCCTCCAACAGGTGATACTTGGGGGATATATATAAGCTCTTGGAATGCGATTCTTTCTCCCTAAGTATCCTTTTTCGACTAAAATTGCTCTTTCCAGCGTCAGAGGCACGGCCATGTCACACGCCCGTGTGAATCGAGACCTGACCGTGTTCGGATTTCTTCTTGAGGCACGACCGTGTGTGACGGGGTTGAGGCCGTGCTCTAGGTGTTCGTCAAGGCACGGCCGTGTGTACTTTGGGCCAAGCCGTGTCGATTTCATGTTAAGGCCTATTTACTCCGTTTTAGGCCCGTTTTGTGTTCTTTTCATCCTTGGGTGCTTTCCTGGGTATAAGACATGAAAAGAACAGATTAAGCACACCTTTTTATATAAAATAAGGGATAAATCATCCAAAAGCATACTAAATGTGGGTCTAAAATATGTTACTTTTACGGTTTATCAATCAGCTATATCAACATCATTACACCATAAAATATCAGCCTAACATAATCCAAATTGAACTAAACTAAGTTACATGGACTGATAGTTACAAAATGAACAAAACGAGCACTTAGATCACATGAAATAATAGCAGCTGCATGGCCACCTTGCTGCTTCACGTGCTCCTTGGTTTACGTTGCATGAGTTGCATAGAATACCACTTTCTAACAGGCACTTGAGTTGATGTTGGCCTTTGAGTGTTTGATCTTGTGGAAGAAATGGGGCTCAACCATACATGAAAAGGTAGGAACATGGCTTAGTCTAGATCAAATAGTTGTGTACACTAGAAGATTTAAATCAGCTCTATGAGCAGTCTCTTGAAGCAAATTCTTATAAACACTAGTTTTATCTTGTGTAGTAGAGATAAACTCAAAAGAGTTTAACTTCTTTTTTTTTCCAAAATGAATAATCAATAGCTGCAAATTCTAGCTCAAAACTATAAAAAAATTTCTCGTTCAACTCAAACTCGAAAAAGAACTTACATTTTCTTTCTGTTTTTTCACTTTCTAATTAACCAAACAGAAACTAAAATTTTGATCATATGGTCCAAACACCTAATTGCTAAATAAAACAAATTCCAAGTAAAAAGGTAAAAGAAAATTCCAACTAAAATTTTGATCATATGATCCAAAGGAATTGGTGGAGCTGAAGGCTCAGATTCAGGAGCTCTTGGACCGAGGATTCATCCGACCAAGTATATCTCTATGGGGAGCACCTGTGCTGTTTGTCAAGAAGAAGGATGGTTCAATGCGGATGTGTATCGACTACCGTCAACTGAACAAGTTAACGATCAAAAACAAGTATCCGTTACCCCGGATCGATGACTTGTTTGACCAACTGAAGGGTGCATCAGTTTTCTCGAAGATAGATCTTAGGTCGGGGTATCATCAACTTAAGGTGAAGGAGGTTGATGTTCACAAGACGGCATTCTGTACTCGGTATAGGCATTACGAGTTTTTGGTGATGCCATTTGGGTTGACCAACGCGCCAGCAGCATTCATGGACTTAATGAATAGGGTGTTTCAGCAGTATTTGGGTCAATTTGTCGTAGTGTTTATAGACGACATATTGGTTTACTCAAAGACGGAGGAAGAGCATGATATGCATTTGCGGATAGTTTTACAAGTCTTGAGGGAAAACCGGTTATTCGCCAAATTCAGTAAGTGCGAATTTTGGCTTAGTGAGGTGGCTTTCTTAAGTCACGTAGTATCAGCTGAAGGGATTAGAGTGGACCCTCGCAAGGTTGAAGCGGTGTTGGGTTGGAAACCACCTAGGACGGTGGCAGAAGTTCAGAGTTTTCTGGGTCTGGCAGGGTACTATCGAAGGTTTGTGGAAGGATTCTCTTTAATCGCGGCGCCGTTGACCAAGTTATTAAGAAAAGGAGTTCCATTCGTTTGGTCAGAAAAACAGCAGGAAAGTTTTGACAAGCTAAGGAAGATTCTGACAGAAGCTCCGGTTCTAGTACAGTCTGAGGCAGGGAAGTTATTTACGGTTTACTGTGATGCGTCCCATACTGGTTTGGGATGTGTGTTAATGCAGGAAGGGAAGGTAGTGGCCTATGCATCCCGTCAGTTAAGACCGCATGAGGTTAACTATCCAACTCACGACTTGGAGTTAGCGGCAGTGGTCTTCGCTTTGAAAATATGGAGGCATTACTTGTATGGGGAGAAGTCGATAGTCTACACGGATCACAAAAGTCTGAGGTATCTTTTAACTCAGAAGGATTTGAACTTGAGGCAGCGACGGTGGATTGAGCTGTTGAAGGAATACGACTGTTCAATTGAGTACCATCCGGGCAAAGCTAACGTGGTGGCTGACGCGTTAAGTCGGAAGGTCGTGGGGGACTTAAGGGCGATGTTTGCCCATTTGAGTCTTCATGACGATGGAAGTATTTTGGCGGAACTGCAAGTTAAGCCAACTTGGATCGAGGAGATTAAGGAAAAACAGTTAGTAGATGAAAGTTTGAATGCACGGAGATTGCAAGTTCAAGATAGTGGTTTAGAAGGGTATAGTTTAACCGATGATGGAGTATTATGCTTTCAAGGGTGAGCTTGTATGCCGAAAGATGTGGAATTGAGGCAGAGAATTCTTCAGGATGCACATAGCAGCCCATACGCTACGCATCCGGGAGGTAGCAAGATGTATGGAGATTTGCGGAAACAGTTCTGGTTGCCTGGGTTGAAGCGCGAGGTGACTGAATTTGTGGGGAAGTGTCTGACATGTCAGCAGGTTAAGGCTGAACACCAGTTGCCATCGGGTCTACTTCAACCAGTGAAGATCCCTCAGTGGAAATGGGAGAGGATCACGATGGATTTTGTCAGCGGACTACCCCTCACGTCTAGTAAAAAGAACTCGGTTTGGGTAATTGTGGATTGACTAACCAAGTCAGCGCATTTCATACCAGTAAGGGTAGATTATTCGCTTCAGAAGCTAGCAAAGTTAAGATTGCATGGTGTGCCAGTATCGATTATCTCGGATAGAGATCCGAGGTTTACGTCAAGGTTTTGGAGAGCTTTGCATCAGGCTTTGGGAATGAGATTGGACTTCAGCACAGCTTTTCACCCGCAAACTGACGGACAATCGGAAAGAATGATTCAGATCTTAGAAGATATGCTGAGGGGCTGTATTTTGGACTTCAGTGGTAGTTGGGAAGAGTATCTACCGTTGGCAGAGTTCGCTTATAACAATAGTTATCAAGCGAGCATTCAGATGGCACCATTCGAGGCACTGTATGGACGGAAGTGCCGTACCCCTACGTGTTGGACGAAATTAAGTGAATGACATGTCTTGGGTCCGGAGTTGGTAGCAGAAACTGAAGATAAAGTTAAGATGATTTGTAACACCCCAAACCCGGCCCATTCGCTATGACCGAATTTGAAATGCCACTGCGGAAAACGTTTGAAAAACTTTTGACTTAGAGTTAAAAACATAAAAAAAAATTGTTGTCTTTACTAAATCATTGTGTAATTAAAGTTCCAAATAAAATTAAGTTGTTTAAAATAAAACATTTTCAAATAATAATATAATCGACAATCCAACTTAAAACATAATAAAAGTCCTTAAATACTTAAAATGGCCCTTATTACAATAAATAACCTTTCATAAATAAAATGTGTAAAATAAGTAAATTTTATCTTCTGCATGGGCCACCTCGTATCCACTCCAACCCGGTCCGATCACCACGAATCATCTGCGATGTTTAAAAAAAATTGGGTGAGTCATACAGACTCAGTGTGTAATTAATCCACTCAATTCGACCCACATGTTAACCACATATAAACCCTTATATCAGATAATAGGATATCATATTCACATATTACCACATTCTGGGCTTGGCCCACATTCATATCACATTATTCCACATATCATATACTGGGCTTGGCCCATTTCTCAATCCAATCCACGTTCACATTTTGGGCTTGGCCCATGCAGAAGATAAAATTTACGGTCTCAAGGAGGCATCAGATAGGCAAAAGTCTTATGCCGATCTCAAGCGCAAGGAAATGGAATATGAGGTAGGAGATAAGGTTTTTCTGAAGGTGTCGCCTCGGAAGAAGGTGTTGCGGTTTGGGCGAAAAGGGAAGCTAAGCCCTAGGTTCATTGGGCCATATACAGTGTTGAAGCGAGTGGGACCGGTAGCTTATCAGCTTGAGTTGCCGGCAGAGTTAAGGCAAATTCATGATGTCTTCCATGTGTCGATGCTTAGGCGATATCGGTCAGATCCATCACACGTTGTGCCAGTGGCAGAGATTGAGGTTAACTCAGACTTATCTTTCGAGGAGGAGCCAGTCCAGATCTTGGATCGAGATATCAAAGTTCTTCGCAGGAAGTCAGTACCTTTGGTGAAAGTGCTATGGCGAAACCATGGTTCAGAGGAAGCGACGTGGGAACCCGAGGATGTGATGCGGCAGCAATACCCCCACCTCTTTTGATCAGGTAATTTCGAGGCCGAAATTATTTTAAGGGGGTAGAACTGTAACATCCTAAAATAGGGGTTATTTGTGATTAAATTATTTTGGTTGTGATTGGATTGCTGTGATGTTATTTGTGGTGTAATATGACTTAATTATGGATCTTGAGTAGGCTCGGAATGGTAGAAAAATTTATTTGTAAGCTTTAAAGATAGGGAGCCTCAGTAGGTAGGGGTTACAAGTTTAAATGAGGGATTATTTGACGCTAGTAAGGCCTTGGTAAAGTGGCAAGAGGGAGGCCACTTAGGAGCTGGAATTGACGCCACAAGAGGAGCAAGGGGAGCCTATGTTCGAGTCGCGGAATCTCCCTTTTTGCTCTTTATTTTGGACGGCAAGAGAGAGAGAGAGAATTGCTCAATTTTAAACTTTAGGATAATAAGGATATTATGAGGATTTAATTGGATTTTATTTGATTAATTTTAAAAGGGTGGCAAGGAGAAGAAGTAGGCATGTGATTAATTCAAATTCTTTTGAATTACTTTGAACTATTGGCCAAGAGCGATTCAAGGAAGTGGCCGAATTTTGAACTCTTTGTTAGAGAAGAGTGGACGGCAAGGGAGCTATGTAGAGGGGGTGGCCGAATTTTCTTAGTGAGTTACTTAACAAAATTCGGCTAGCATTTCATCTCTTTTTCTTCCTTTTTCACTCTCTCTCAAAACCGAAACTCCATTGCCATCTTCCTCTTTTCTTCTTTTTGATTCTTGGCCGAATCACCTACTCTCTTATCCCTCTTTTTTCTTCCATTTGTGCTAAACCGAAAATACTCTCCCCTCATACCTTTCTTTTCTCTTCTCAAACCTTTTGACCGAAACCCCTATCCCCCTTTTCTCATTATTTTCTTTCTCTATTAGCCGAATCTATTCCCTATCTTGGTGACCGAAATTTCTTTTCCTCCTATTAAACTCACCTTGGCCGAATATTAACTGGGATAGATCTCTTCAGATTTTCTTTGTCAATCGATTTGAAAAGGTAAGTGGTTATAGCCGAATGCTTATTTTTCTTCCCTTCTGTCTCTCTGTCGACTTGAATGGATGGGATAAGTCGAATTGTAAGGGTGGCTAATCAGTGTTGAAACCGATTCTATCTAGGTACTCTGGGATTTTGAAGTATTCAATCAAGCCTCCATTTGTTAGCAATCGAACTTGGTAAGTGGTGGTAAGGATCTATTTTAGTAAATTATTTTTTTAGTGTTCGAAAGCTGAAGGCCACTAATATGGGTATGTGATTGCCGATTATAGGGAAGCAGAAACACTTGGTGTGTGTTGGCTAGTATTCAAAGGACATGTAGGTAAGGTTTCGGGTTCATGTGTAACCCTTTGGGTATATTTTAGTTTGGCCGAATAGCCCATATCACTAACCTTATGTTTGGCCGAATATAGGGCAAGGGAATCTTGTGTGGCCGATTTGTCTCTTCGGGATTTAAGGCTGTCGTTGGTAACAGGTGTGTACATACACACTTTATAACTAATTAATGTGTTAAGTATTTTGTGTATGCTAAATCAGATTTGTGTAGCTTCGGATTTTATACCATAAAGGTATAAGCAAGGCTTCAGGTAAGTCCTTGTCAAAATGAGTTTACTATCTGATGCTTATGGAAGCATGACATATTTGGTATATGTGGCATATAATATATGGTTGATGATAAATCCTATGTATGTTGCTAAACAAGCATGTTGGCATGTTTTCTATTAAATGCATATCATTGATTGATGTGGGTTGAATGAGAGGAGGGGGAAGTGATATTCGTGTCGACGGACACCAGTGGTTTGGTACCACATTTCGTGACTTCGGTCACCAGAGGTTTGGCACCTCATAGCGTCTTGTCCCCGTGGCTTAGCACCACAGTGGGTTGGCCCCACAGATGATATTATGGGATTGACGCCAGTGATTTGGTATCACACGTGGGTTGGCCCCACAACTTATGATTTGTGACTTCGAGTCACCAGTGGTTTGGCACCACCAGTGGTTTGGCACCACAAAATTGATGGATATCGTGACTTTGGGTCACCAGTGGTTTGGCACCACCAGTGGTTTGGTACCACACGGGGTAGAGAAAGGTGTTTGGATGGCTAGGTTGGGTGCATGTTAAACTTGGTTATGATTTGTGTGTATGCTATTACATTAAACCGGGAAAAAGGGTTACGCATTGAGTCTTGGTGACTCACCTTTTCCTTTAACATTTTCAGGTGACTCGTAGACTGCGGATGAGGAGCCGGATGGACTCGAGGTGGCCATGCAGTGGAAATATGGATTAAATGAACTTTGAATTGTTTTTACTTTATTTTGGTTCTATTTGTTCAAGTTGTAATAAGGCCTCCTAAGATTATTTTTACTATTTTACATGTTTGGATAATTTGTTTTAAACCACTTAATGACTTTAAAATGAATCCACAAGTTTTCTTAAATTCGGGCGTAAATGTTTTCTGTGCCATCGGGTACATCTGAAATCGGTAACAATCTGACTTAATAGATTTTTTTTTTAACAACTAAACTAAGTATTGTTTTCTTTATACAGCTCAACTGTTTTAAAACAAGACAATATCTTTTACCTTAAATTGAATTGGCTAAAGGGATTTTTCAAAAATGTTTTCCTCTGTAACAAACCAAATTCGGTCGTAATGTTTGGGCCGGGTTTGGGGTGTTACAAACTAAATTCAGTAACTATTTCATAGTTGCATGAAAAGATTAAAAACCATTGATTTTAATTACTAGAAATAGGAATGAACCTGATTCTGTAATCCTTTCATTTTTTTGCTTAGCCTATAATCCTTCCATTATTGATTTTGAATTGCCCAAAACCCTAAATCTTTTTTTTTTCAACAATGAAGAGATGATGAAGGAAAGAAAAAATAAATAAAATGATCAAAACCCTAAATCCTTTTAATATGAGGTGGAAATTGTTTTAATCCATTTAATTTGAGTTAGAAAAATTTGTTGATGGGGTATAAATAATTGGTAAGACATATATGAAGTGGTGGGAATGGTCCATAGAATAATTTCTCCAAAGTTTAACTATTCGAGTAGACTAAAAAATAATTTAAATATTTAACTCAAATATTGAATTTCATTACTTCCTATTCAATTAAGAAAGAGGAAAAAACCCTTAACCTTTTGTTTTGGTTTTAAAAAAAAAACAGAGAAAGTGAAGGATATTTCACATAATTTTATTTTTTAGGGTCTCATTTAATTCCATTTTATTTATTCTTTTTTATATTTGCTTAGATTTTTTATTGAAAACTTTAGATATTAGGTATTTGAACTAAATTTCAAGATTTTTAGATGGTTAGATTTCAAAGCTTATAAAATTTTAGATTTTTAGTATTTGGCATTAGATTGGATTTTCCCTTTTTTAAATATATATATATATTACATTTTTGAAAATAGATTTTGGATATCATGTTAGAAATTCCCATTTAGATTATATATATGTATATGGTTAGTATTAAGTTTTTTTAATTAAGTTTTTTTTTTTTTTCATTTAGGTTTTTCCTTTCAATTTCTTTTAGTTTTAACACTCTTTTTTGACCTCTTGATTATAATTGTTGAATTTTAAGCTTTAAATTTGTTGACTTTAAGTCACTTTAGAATTTATTAAGTTAGAAAAAAAAATTTTGGTGAAAAGAAAATTACTAATGTCGATTACAAAAAGTAGCCATTAGCTTTGTCAGCTTGGAGGGAATCTAAAATTTCTTTCGGAGCCTCTGTAATAATTTGTAGGCTTGTCTTCCAGCTCAGGCTCAATTTGGCAAGGCGATCAGCTACCATATTCATATTCCTTGGAACATGTTTGATTTTCCACTCCCCTTCCGATTGTATGATGCGCTTAGTTCTCCTTAGGATAGCAATTTCAGATTCTCCCGTGTTTAATGCAGATAAATTCTGAACAACTTCTAGGTTATCAGATATAATGATGATCCGTCTGTATCCTTTGTTTAAAAGGATAAGGATGCCATCCATGATACCCCATATTTCAGCTTCGATTGGGGAATAATTCCCTAAAAAATGGTTGAAACCCAATATCCAATTTCCTTCATAATCTCGAGCCACGCCTCCTGTCGCAGCGACTCCAGTATTACTGCTTACCGCCCCATCCGTGGATAAGTACACCCATTTGCCCTCTGAGCTATTGGGGATATTAAAGTTTTGGTCGGTACTCTTATGGACGTCTTGAATTGATTCGTACTGCCGAGCCCAACAGCTAGAGACTTTCACAACTTCAGTAGCTGACCAGGAAATGTGTTGGAAAATGAACAAATTCCTATTTTTCCATATACGCCATACGATCAACCCAAACAGACACGACCAGGTAAGGCCACTTCCCTGCAAGCTTTCATGAAAACAAAGGTTAAGGATAAACCAATCCTGAAAGGAAACAGAAAAGAACCTTTGTTTTAGTTGATTAGGTAGCACAAGCATCCACACTTCTTTCGCAGCCGGACAATCTCGAAGAACATGCTCCAAATCCTCAAAGCCATGTCCACAAATGATACAGGAACTACTATGGCTAATTCCTCTTCTGGCACGTTCAGAATTGGTAAGGAGTCTTTCTCTAAATGCCAACCAAAGAAACATTCTAACTCTCTGTGGCCCCTTATACTTCCATGGTATCTTCCAATATTCTTCATGTGGGTTCCACGTATCCTCTTTCAATGACCAATAAGCACTTCGGACTGAAAACGTCCCTGTTGCTGAACGGGCCCAAATTACTATATCTTCTCCAGAATCTGGATGTGGAGGAGGAATACTGGTAATCCTGTTAATCACCTCTTCAGGGACCCATACATGAAACAAGTCTAAATTCCAGCTGCCATCAATATTGACCATCTCCCTAACACAACAATCCAAATTAAGGTTAGAATATGAAGGAATTTTATGGATTAGAGGCCCCATACCTGGAATCCAAGGATCTTTCTAGCAACGAATGCTGGCCCCATCTCCTATAGACCAAATTAAATTCTCTCGAATAAGAGGCCAGAGTTTGGATAGGCATCTCCATAGATGTGAACATTGGTTTCTGCTAATAGAATCAGGTATATGATTTTTCCAACCATATTTAGAACGAAGGACACGAACCCAAAGCATATCATTTTTAGACACCAAACTAAACCCTATCTTCATGAAAAAAGATGAATTTTGATCATTCAGCTGTCTTAGTCCAAGACCTCCCCAGGCCCTTGGTTGACAAACAGTATCCCATCCTACTAATGCCATTTTAGAATTTCTCTCAGTGCTCCCCCAAATAAATTGTCTGACCAGTCTTTCAATATCATCACAAACTCCCTTCGGAATCATCATTGTTTGCATAAAATAAGAAGGGATGGATAGAAGTACCGATTGAGCTAGAGTGACTCTTCTGGCAAAGGATAATTTCCTGGCATCCCAACTATTCAATTTCCTTCTAATCTTCTCCACCACGAAGTTTAAAGTATTTTTTGTGACCCTGTCATGCAGAAGGGGAACGCCTAGGTACGTGCCGAGATTCTGAACCTCCTAAAAACCAAACAATTGACTGATTCGATTACGATTATCAGCTTCAGTATTCTTTGAAAAAAATATATTGCTCTTCCTAACGCTGATTTTATGTCCAGAAATTTCACAGAAAAGCGAGAGAATGCTTTCCAATAAACGAGCTTGTTCGATCTGGGCTTTACAAAAAATCACCAAATCATCCGCGAAAAACAAATGAGATATCGGAGGACCAGATCGAGAAAGGCGAATAGGATCCCAGGTACCAACTTCAATTCCGGAATGAATAAAATGCCCCAACCACTCCATGCAGAGCACAAAAAGATAAGGTGACAGAGGACATCCCTGTCGTATGCCTCGATTTGGTTTAAACTTCTGAGTAGGCACCCTATTCCACAGAATTTGCATGGTAAAGGAAGAAATAGCTGACATAATCACATTGCGCAAGAATATTGGAATCCCAGCCGCAGTTAACGAAACATTAATGAAATCCCAGCTAACCCTGTCATAAGCTTTCTCCAAATCCAACTTAACAGCCATCCACTTCCTACCTTTCCGATTACACCTCATAGAATGAATAACCTCCTGTGCTAAAATAATGTTATCAAAGATATTCCGTCCTACTATGAAGCCAGCTTGTTCCTGAGATATCAATTTTGGGAAGATAACCTTAAACCTATTCGATATCACTTTCATCACCAACTTATAAAGAACAGAACATAAGCTAATGGGACGAAATTGACTAAAATTCTCAGGATTATCTTTTTTGGGGATAAGCACAATCAACGTATTGTTTAATTCAGGCTCAATTGGTCTCCCATCAAAAACGTTTTTGACCCACTGACAAACATCATTACCAAGAATATCCCACTTACTTTGAAAGAAAAGAGTATGGTATCCATCGCTACCAGGGGCTTTTAAAGGGGCCATATCGAACAACGTCCTTTTAATCTCTTCATTCAAGATAGTTGCTTCTAAAAACGTAATCTCCGAAGGATTAAGACAGGGAAAACCATTATTGGGAGTATCTCTTAGAACTGTCGGAACCTCACCATAAAGTTTTTCAAAAAATTCTACCGCCTTATTTTGTAGAATAGTTTGATCAGAGCACCAATCTCCGTTATCAACACGAAGAGACATAATTCGGTTGCATTTCCTTCTCTTAATCGTACGGCTATGGAAAAAATTGGTATTTCTGTCGCCCAATTGCAACCAGTCACAGCGAGCCTTTTGTCTCCAAAGAAAATCTTCATGATCAAGAACATTTTCCAGCTCATCCCGAATTTCTCTCTCTTTTTTAACAAGGTGAGTAGAGGTGGAAAGTTCTAAGGCTCTCTGAATGTTATTTAGTGATCTCATGAGCTTGCGCTTGCGATTACCCAAAAAGCCATAAACATCCCTGTTCCAATCTTTAACAAAAGCAGTAAAATTATTCAAGGAATCAGTCATATTACCTTTAAACTCCCACTTGCCTTTGACAAAGTTGGAAAAATTATTATGCATCGTCCATCCTGCTAAAAATCTGAAGGGTCTGCCTTTAGGAGTGAGAATGTCCGGTTTAGTGATTAATAGAAGAGGACGGTGGTCCGACTTGATACGTGTGAGGTGATGTACCAGACTTTGCGGAAAAGTGGCCATCCAAGCATCGTTAACTAACCCTCGATCCAATCTGACTAAGGTTTCTCCTCTTTGCCAAGTGAAAGGAGGCCCGTTGAACCCCAAATCCTGTAATTCACACGAATCAACAAAATTTCCAAAAAGATCACAACGCTTACCTATAGTAGACGGACTCTTTTTATCAGCAAGAGATAAGATGGCATTGAAGTCTCCCGTAATAAGCCATGGAATGGAATTATTAGGAGCCACCGAATGCAAACCTTCCCAGAGAAGCTTTCTTTTTGATCTATCTGAACTACCATACACAAAGGAAATAAAAGCAGAATTATTGGGAATAAAATTACCAACACGTAAAAAGTTAAGTTGTGGGTGATTTCGAATGATTTTAATCTGGATAAAATCCTTCCATCCCACCCAAATACCTCCAGAAAAACCCATAGCTTCAACCCGATGAGAGTAGTTAAAGCCTAATTTTTCTATAATACAGTTAGCTTTATTTCCGCTTTCTCTTGATTCCACCAAGCAAATAATATCCGGTATGTGTTCCTCTTTGTATTCCCGAAAGGCACTAATAAATCTCCTGCTAACACATCCTTGAGAATTCCATGTAAAAATTTTAAGATTTAATCCCATATTAATAATTAAAGACTAAAATAATAAAATAAAATTTCAAAGCACAAAAATTAACTAGTAAACCAAAGAATTATTAAACCCTTGAAAGATTACTGTCCAGGAAGGTTTTCTTCCTTATTTTGTCCACCCGATTTATTGGTCATCACCGAGTCAAGGTTAGTGTTTGAAAGTTCTGACAAACTTTCAGCTATTTGCTCCATTGACTCTTTCAAAGACACTTTTTGAGCACCATTGATTTTGAATCTTGTGCTTTGGCCTTGAAGAATTTTGCTCCGCTTCTTAGAAATCCCTTTACCTTTATTAATGAAAGTTTTCCTGGAACCAGAGATGTTTACCGGGGAACGATCCAGCTTGCTGATTGGAAAGGGGGTTGTGTTCGTCATATCCTTACTGTCCCGAAAGACCACCGTCGAATGTCTCTCCGAGTCTAAGCGCCCCAGTTCCACTTCCTCTACGTGCATGCCATCTCCGACCTTCATCGGAGTCACTAATGTCGATCCAGGTTTATCTTCTTGGAGCTTCCCCATTGCTTCAGTAAATGACAGATTTCCTGCTACCACGATGGGACTGTTACTTCTGCCAGAACCAGCTGCAGCTTGCTGGGCCACTGAGACCAGTCCAGTTTTAGCTGCTGCCTTTTGGGCCTGATCTGCGTCTTTTCTGTCATGCCCGATATTATTGGTCTTTTTGCTGGAAACCGGTAAGCTTTCTTTATTCATATTAAAGGTGGGCTTTGATTTTGACCCATCTTTTCCCTTATTGTTCGGGCTAATGTAACCTATTTGGCCTACCTCTTCTATTTGACCATTATAATTATTAAAATTTTTAATCCCTGCTTCAATATGTCCGTTGGATAGAGAATCAAAACCATTCTTGGAAATAACCCCAGTATTTATTTCCTTTCCTTTCGTATTTCTATGATCAGACAAATCTCCTTCTTTAATTCCTTTACGAAAATCCCGATTGTTAAGGGTCTTAGAATTATTCTTTCCATTATTGTTATTGCTGAAATTATTCTGACCATTTTCTCTGGTTTTTCGCCTTGATTTCCTCTCCACTATCATCCATGGACCGAAATTGTCGTCCTTCCTCTCCGATCTGTCCATGGTTGTGTTTTGGATTTCCGTCACCTTTTCGTGCTGGTCACCACTTTTTTCTCCGATTGAGCCAGTGTTTCTAAAAGGACATGAAATATCAATATGTCCATATCGCCCACATTGAAAATAGATTGTTGATAGAGACTCGTATTCCACGTTCTGCTTTCGCCCATTGATTAAAATTTGCGACACCAATGGCTTTTCCAAATCAACATAGACGGCCATTCTAGCAAATCGCCCTCTAGCTTTGTTATCAGTATTCATATCCAGTTTAACCACTTTCCCAACCATTCCTCCTATTTGTGTGATTATTTTATGGTTGTACAAATAGCTAGGTAGATCAGGAAACCTGATCCATGCCATCACCACACTTGGATAAGCCTGTCTGGAGTCAAAGGTTAGCGTCCATGGCTGAACCGTATTGACCAAAGATGATCCACAGTCCTTCAGAAAGTGCTTTTTCACAATCCAACTTATTTTGAAACTTGACGAAAAAGTATCCATTTTCAATATCCATCATATGAAGAGTTGC
The DNA here is from genome assembly GCA_005393395.2 of Gossypium australe. Lineage (NCBI taxonomy): Eukaryota > Viridiplantae > Streptophyta > Magnoliopsida > Malvales > Malvaceae > Gossypium > Gossypium australe. Next base: position 131,590,534 of record CM016626.1, on the reverse strand, counting down.
CGAAGGTCTCCACAAATTGTATAATTTATTCTGCAAAACTGAAAAACTAATATTACGACCAAGCAATTTAAGAATCACTGTATTCTCCATACCTTAAACTAGAAATTGAAAAATCCTATCCGAAAAATTTATAGAAGGGACTCCATTCACGACTGATTTTTGGATATCTCCTTCTAGAATTTCGAAATCTTCTTTACTCTCCGATCCATTAGATCCCTCCTTCGATAGTTGGCCTACAAGTTTGTCTCTCCACGAGATGTTTTGCTCCGATGCCAAGTCAACCATCATATCGTTATTCAACTCTCCATCTTCTTCTCGGAATCGAACCTTCTTTGGGATCAATTCTTCCACAAAAGATCTTTCAGAACCAGAACCTTCACAGAGAAAAGACATTTTTACTTAAAGTGGGTCAAATTTTGTAACCGATTTTTACATTTTTACCGATTTTGTAAGACTGATTTTAGATAAGTGTCGTAAGGATGCTATAATCTTCCTTATATATAACCGCACTCTTGAATCCTTATCTAGTAATGAGACTAAGCCATAGTTTTAAACTTTATTTGTAGATTTATTTTAGATTTTAATCCTGGAACTTCAAGCTGTAGGTGACTAACCAAACTTACATAATTGATTAGTGACAAATCTACTTGTTTATGATTTTTGTGTCTAGTTTGTTTAACTCTTCGTACCCTAGCAATGATACAGATAAAAACTCTATGATAGAAGTAGGGTAAAGAGAGTGTCATTCAAAGTAAACAAGGACTTTGTATCCAGTATTCCAGAGCATTCTGACAGTCCAAAAAATCCTACATTTCCTTTATAACAGGCTGATTTCTAGTAAAATCAAAGCTCTTTTTAGGACTATTAACAATTAGCAACAACTTTCTATTTTTCCCATAAAATTCTCCCCTCAATACTATTATTACTATTTACTACCATAAGCAGCTGATCGATAAAATTGCTGCTCACCTAAAGTGACAGAACAAGTAATGACCACATCAATTTGCCAATCTCCCTTCCAAGGTACCCAAATCCTCTCATTTGGTGCTTGTTCATAGTTATTTACAACTTTCCAACCTTTAAATTTCCTCTCATGGCTGTTTCCAGTAGACAAAGAATTTCAACTTTTAACTTATTTACCCTCCTAATAACCCCATTTTGCTTTAAAGGATTAGACCCAATGTGTTCCAAATTAAAATAGTCATGGAAACGCAATAATCAGGACTACTCCTCAGGCCTTGCTTAGTCACCTTTCCTTGCTTCCTTTTTTTTGTTGGTTGTCCTCCTCTACTCTTTGGTTTAACTTTAGCTAATTCTACCAGCAGCTTTTTTTTTTTTTTTTTTGTATATACAAATTAGGGAGGGGATGAGCATAATAAAACTTTAATCCTAGTATTTGGAATAGGGACAAAGAATTTAATCACTCAACTATTTTTTTGTTAGAATCATTTTTATTATTCATTTTCACATTTTATGTTATTACTAGAAATAATAGTATGCGCTAAGCAAAGTTCTTTAGAATGGGTTTCTATTACATAAAATATTGCAAAAAGTTATAATAGTTTGTGTAATTGAATAATGCTTTGTATAATTAGTGTTACACAAAAATGAGATCCATAATAATTTGTATAGTTGTATAATGCTTTGTGTAATTATAAAGAAATATTATAATGGTTATAATAATTTGTATAATTAGAAAATATTTTATATAATTACATAAAATATTAAAAAGATTTTAATAATATGTATAAACCAATAAATGTTTGGTGTAATTGGAGTTTATGGAAGTTTACTCTAAAAAGTTCATCCCAAAGCTCTTCTTTAATTGAGTTTACAGATAAGTTGCGAATCGATTGAATTTTTTTTTAAATATTTTTAAAATATTTAACAATTTATTCAATTAAACTGGATAAATTAATCAAACCAGTTGAATCGAGAACAAATGATTTGACTATTTTAACCATCGATTTGAAACCCTTGGTTGAGTAGATAGAAAAAATAATTTTATTTCGAAATAATATTGAAAAATTATATTTATGTTTAAATGTTGCTTAAAATTAAATTTAAATAAAAAAGATTTTTTTATATATAAAAAAAATGAGTAAATATTAAGCTTATTCAAATCTATAAAACTTTTGTTGAAAATCATGAGCTGAATTCATCTAATAATTCTATTTTTAGATGGACACATTCACTGCCAAAACATTTTATTTAAATTTTCTATAATGACAATATAGACTAAATCCAAAAATCAAGAATTTGTTTGTGCTAGTAATTCTCCACTATGAGACAATCAATAGCCTGGCTCAATTGGCATAATGTTGCCACCTATGTTTTTAATCATCATCTCACAAGTTCATTTTTATTTAAACATCTTTAATAAATAATTTGAAGAATTATACTATATTTAAGTTTCAACGTGTCAAATACAAACATTTCAAACTTAATAAAGAATCGAAACAACAATTAGTCACACAAATTAATTGCACTAACATGGAACACAGACATGAGATTTTAATGTGTACAATTCGTCAGCAATATCACCATTGATATCTGAGGTCCAAGACAAGAGAAAGTTGAAAAAAAAAAGTTGCACCACCCAAATTCAACTTTTTCATGATTTTGGGCAGGCTAAAAGGCAAAAGATACTTAGCCAAATTCCATGAGATATCTAGGGAGGGTAGGCTGCTTTTTAGCTCGCGCCCACTCTGCCAACAATTAAGTTCAAAGACAAGAGTGTTCCAACAACAATGGCCATTGAAAGAATCCAATAACTATACATTTCTCCTTCCAACCCATTTCTATCCAACAACTTCATGACAAAACACTACATGAAATAGAGATAGAGAGAGAAATAGGAAAAAAGAGGCTTCTCTTTTCTCAATGAAAGGGCTTGCATAGAGAAAACCATCCAACGCCAATGTCCAAAATATATTCTCTATTTCAACTCTTTGTCATCATTTTTTTCGAATAAAAAAAATTGGAGATATTGGAATTCGAACTCGAAAACTAATGTAATCAACAAAAGTGAATAGAAGGTTGAAAGGTGAAAATAATATAAGATCCCCCACCAAAAAAGGGGCACTCATCTTTGTTGAAAGGCCAATAGCTCTTGGCAACAAGCCGACAGAGAATCCACCATCCTTTTATTCTGCAAAAAGAATCACATCCAAATGCTACATTCCATCTCAGTTTGGATTTTTTGTCATACCCTTTTCTTCCTATCATCTATTTTTACCTCAACATATTGCCACATAACTCTGCCTGCTTGGACTTTACATCTCAGCGGCCGATTCTACTTTTTTTTTTTCCTTCCTTCTACAGCATTTAAAATCAATTGAAGGGGCTTACATTGAATAGATTAAAGCTTTTAAAGCTTATAAATGTCCTATATGTATAAGAATAAAGCAACCTCAGATCACCTTATGAGCATTCTCCTCAGTACCATTTATAGGCTCAAGTTTAATTTTCTGATGGGAAGGCAAAGTGAACCAGCTGTTCATTCTTCCATTGCTCTCTTGCAAGAGAGGTTCCGACGGTTGCAGAGAGCTAAGGAATTGAGGCAGGAAAGAGAGGTTTTACGGTTGCTATCTGAAGCGGAGAGGATCAATCAAGGCACACCGAATGAAGCATCTCAATTGTTTTTCCATTCCGAATTGATCCTTCAGCCTAGACCACCTCTCCAAGGATCTGTACACAGTGAATCTAGCATGCAAAATCGACGTCAGGTTATTGAGACTCCGATATTGTCGAACTTACAGCAGAGAGATATGGTCTTGCATACATCTACCTTTAGTGATTCAGATGTTGACACATCACTTCATCTGTGAACAACTGTACAATGTTAGTCTACTCATATTTTTGTTTCGTTCTCCAGTTTTTGGAGTCTTTACATCTTCTTATGGACCTGTAAGAAAATGGTAAGGGAAAAAGGGCAGCCTTCCGGGGGTTGGGGGTAATGAGATAAAAAGAAATAGTGTAATATATATATATATAACTACTGTCCATAAGGACTTTCTTTATTCTCATTATGATCAGCAGTTATATAGTGATCTGAGAGGTCATCCTCTTGCCTCTTTCCAAATGCATCTTCTTCACCATTGTTACCATTATTTGAGTCTTCATCATTGCTTCGTTTCCTCTTCATGATTTTTGGAACCTTTGGAGTTACCTCCATGGCATCTAATAGAAATTCCTCATTGTTTATACATTCAAATCTAACGGCACTTACTTTTCGGGCATTTCCTGCCAATATCTGCACCAAACACAAATTGCCCACATTAAAGTGTTAGTAATACAGTTGACTAAGTTTTGGCCTTATAAACATTTTGAATCAATACAAAACTTGACAGAGAAGATGTATTTATGTAAAAAAAAAAAAAAAAGCTTTAGTCTACATCCTGCATGAAGAAGTGATGCCATGGCAAGTGCTCACAGTGTTTCCTTCATAATAGCTTTACTGAACTATGTAACATATATTCTATGACCATTTTCTTGAAGGTGAGCATTCGTGTTTGCTTTCATTGTGATTGAGTACAACAATCAGTCCCACAATATCTCAGAAGAATATCGAAACTTGAATGATTCGTCTCAAAAGAAGGAAGATTCGTTTGCCATTAAGGTAAAAAGAAACTGATTTATAAGGAAAATATCGTAATGAATAAAGTTCATCATAATTCCAATGACAAAATGTTTTTTACATTTCGTTTACTTGTTTAAGAGATTCTGATTATTCGTAATCCAGAACGCATAAGTTCTAACTGCATTCATTTTGTATGTATGCAACTAACTCTTTTTGAGGAACAATCTTCAAAAGCAATGTTATCAAATGCATGTGGCAAAAGGATATCGTACCTCGAGTTTATAAATTTGATGCCTTTCCTTCGAATCATGATGATCAGATCCAGCTTCGGAATCCTCATCATCTTCTTCGTCCTCCTTTTCAAGGACTACCTTAATACTCTCACCTGTCCTTGGTATATATCCAAAGGCCTCACAGACAAAACCTGACACTATCTCATACTGATGTTCCTAAAAAACAGCAAAAACGAAATATATTTATTTGACAAGCATACACTTTATGTTTGTGGATCCAGTTCTTCATACTGTGAGGGGAGGTCCAACTTGTAGTTCCTTTTCCTCTAATACAGATATTCCAGATGAATGGAAGATCACGATTTTAACATTGAAATGCATATTTATGAACATTTAAACTATTTTAGCAAACATCTGCAGGTAGAATGAAAGCTTATGCATGAGGATTTATATAAATAATATGTAATAGAAGTAGCTTACTTCTGGCAATTTGATATTTAGATCTTCAGAAAGTTGATAAATAGAAGTATTAGCATCAACATCAAAGATCCCCTCTGCTCGCATTACAATATAGCCAGTTTTCTTCTGGATCTCCTCCTGTCATAGCAAGAAAAAAGTAAAATCATATAAACTTGAAAATGAAGTCCACATATGTATTAGTAGCATGGTTGATATAAGCATTACTTGATCCTTATTCCACCACCAAATCTTTGTGAATGCAATGCTAACATAATCAATGCAAAGTTGGGAAAAGATGTAGCAAGCCCTACTTTAGAATCATTTTCATCGAATATTTCACCAACAATCTCCTCAACCACATCTTCCAAGGTGACTATCTGCTCCAAAATAAAAAAGAAGAGATAAATGAATATATAGTGCATAATCGAATGATGGTGCAAGAGGGAGGGAGGTATAAATGCATATTTGTTTCTATTGGGGTTTGCTAGATTTAAGCATATTGCAGATTCCAATCTCACCTGATTTTCTAACAAGAGTTAAAGGGACTTTGGAACATTTGACAACTCATTCAATTCAATTGCAGGTAAACATGTTTGTGTTCAGTTTCATACTAATACTGTATACAAAATAAGTTTAAATTATGCCATACAAATCATTTGGTGCTAGTTTAAGTGGGAATAGAGCAGATTATTAGCTACGCTATGTGAAACATGAATGTGTGAAAACCACAGTTTTAACAAAAATCCGTCTTACTTTGAGGTTCTTCCACAGCTAAGACAGTAAGACTCATTCAAGAATACAAATCTAAAAACCAAAACCAATTCATGATTTAAAGTATAGCACGTACTCCAACAGTTCCACCATACTCGTTAAGAACAACAGCCATATGAACCTTCCTAATGCGAAACTCTCTAAGAAGATTCCAGACTGACATTGAATCTGCAAAATAAATTGTATAATTCTTTTTGTAATAGCTTCTCAGAATATAATCTATAATGACATGTAGACAAAAACATGTTAATGAATGATAATAAACTGAAGTGTAAGACATGTAAAATTCAGCTGCATTTTAACTCAAAGCATGGAATTAACTGAAGAAACTAAGCTTAAAAATTACCAGGCACAAAGTATGCAGGTTTGTGAGCCATATATCCCACAGTAGTACTTTCTAGCAGTTCACCCTTCAAAATCAAACAAGTTATAATGCTGTGCACAATGATATTGTTGCATACTTCATAAGCCAAAAATTTATGATGATAAAAGGGGAAAAAAGAGAGAGTAGAAATTGTCTGACCTTTGCAACATAATCTAGTAGATCCATAGCATATGCAATGCCAACTATATTATCAACACGCTGCTCGAAAACGGGCACCCTGCAAAAATGTCAAAAATCTTTTAACAAGTTATTTTAAATTAAAAAGAACCTAGGAGAAAGTTCATGTAGACTATTTACCTTGAATATTCTTGAGTTAACCACAAACTGTGGAACTCAACAAGAGTTGAGCTTGCATCAATTGCAACAACATCGATAAGAGGTGTCATCACCTCTCTAACATGGGTATCTTTTGTCTCTAAGACATTTTCAATCATATCCTGCGAAGGATTCCAATATATAAGAGCACCGGAATAAAAAACAAAGAAAGAGGAACAATTTTTTTTTTTGGGGGGGGGGGGAGTGGGAGGTAATATGAACATTGAGAGCTTGAACTCATTGTAGATAACTTAGAATCAATCGCCATAGATTGACATGTCCACGGTGAATAAAGTTTTCCACAAAGACTATTGTAACAACAAATAAGATATCTTTGGATCTATTGTGCTCATCAAGGAGCCAACGAGTTAATAATGTATGTTGCACTCAAATTTTCATCTGAGCAAAACATATAAAAGGGGAAGCAAAGGAAATTTTATTTGGGTGCATATGAAGACCCACTGGTCTAGGGTTATAGAAAAGAAGGTAATAGAAAAATATCTATTACAAATACAATATATGTGTCAACCAAATGCTCAATAACAGTTAAGCATAAATACTTATGAAATGAGTGATGTATATGGGTTACCTGTTCCTCCTCCTCTATTGCTCCACTCAACTCTGCCCCTCGTAACATTAGCTTCAATTCATCTTCAGTAACATAAGGTTCACTAAGGAAAAAGAGAAAATGCATGAGGCATTCCAAAAGCATATAAAACAATGATGGCATATGTTGACAAACCACTGGAAAGAAACAAAAAGGAAACATCATGATGAGTTAGAAATTGCAGATAGATTAAAAGCAAGTTTTTGTTTTCTTCACCTTTTTCCTTTTAGACCAAGAATTTTGAGCATTCCCATAGATAGATATGTGGCAACTCTTCCAATTGGATATAGTGTTACAGAAAGCCATGCCACTGGCCTGACCTAGAAGTATTGCAACCACTATCAGTCAGCCAGTTTTGATTTGGTAATGATTACTTTCGCAAAGTATCATGAGAGCCATGAAGCATATAGAATGAAATATAAGAGAAAAAGCTAGTGCTGTTTTAACACACATCTGGCCCGTGGCGAAATTAAATACCCAGATGTGGGGGAATATCAGAAAAAGCTTACCACAAATCTGGCAACTTCTGTGGGATTGTGAGCAGCTATACTCTTTGGTGTGATCTCAGTGAGAAGCAATATGGCAACCTAGCACCATTAAGAAAATTTAACCAGTTTCCAAATGTATTGAAAGAAATATATTTGCCAACATTCATGTGTTGGCCAACCATGTTGGATATTTGATGAAGGAAAAATTGAAACAGAAGCAAAAAGAATAAAAATTTTTGAACAAGAATCAGCTTTTTAACTATTGTTTCATTAAAAACTGATTGCAATGTTTACAGGAATAAGAAAGCTTAAATAATCTAAAAATAATAATAAAATAATTACAATTTGGTTTAATCTAGTAACTAGATTCATATAACTTTCTTTTTCATTATCTGATTTCAGTCTAATCAGCTGCCAATGTCTAATAAAAAAGATATTATTTCAATGCAAGTTGGTAACTTGCAGAGTGAAGAGCTTGCAAGTGAGCTCTCAAGTTTGGTGAGCTCAAAATTTTGGTGAGCTCGCAGTCCGCAGTTCGAATGGATGATAATTTCACAACACTCTTCTTTGACCTCCATGCTTTGAGCTCCAATATCATAACGCAGTTTTTCAAACATCATCTTTCCAAGTGCTTTTGTTAAAATATCAGCCAATTAATCTTGCAAATTGTAATGTACCAAGGTTACTTCCTTTGCTTATTCCACATTTCTCACAAAGTGATATTTGATTTTGAAGTGTTTTGTTCTTCCATGAAATATCGGATTTTTTGTAATTGCAACAGCAGAATGATTATTGATTATCACACTTAATCTCTGTTGCTTCTTCTTGCTTTCAATTTAAATCATTCAACAGTTTCCTCAACCAAATAGCTTGATTTATAGCTATTGTGCCTGCAACATACTCAGCTTCTGTAGTTGACTGCGCCACTGATTCTTGTTTTTTCGAGCTCCAACAGAACATACTTGATCCTAGAGTAAAGAAATAACTTGAGGTACTATTCATGTCTTCAATGGATCCAACCTAATCACCGTCTGAATACCCAAGTAGCTTGACCTTTTCAGTCCTCATAAACTTCACTACATGATCTAGAGTTCCTTTTATGTATCGTAGAACACTTTTTGCTGCTTTGTAGTGGTTCACATTGCAGCAATGCATGTACCTTGACAACAAACTTACAACAAACATTATGTTAGATCTAGATGCTGTCAAGTAAAGAAAACATCTCACCAAGCTTCTGTAGCTTGTTTCATCAACCTTCTCAACATCTTCATTGCTGGTGAGCTTTCACCTTGAGCGATGGGAGTGCTTGCAAGTTTACAATTCTCCATGCTATATCTTCGTAGGATTTTTATTGCGAACCCCTTCTAGTTTATGAAGATTGCATCATGAGCTTGATTCACCTCTAGACCGATAAAGTAAGTCATTTCACCTAAGTCTGACATTTCAAACTTGTCTTGCATCTGATCCTTAAATACAGTCACCAGTTTGTTATTGCTGCCAATCACAAGTAAATCATCAACATATAATGAAATAATGAGAAGTGTTTCATTATCAGTTTTCTTCACATATAAAGTGGGCTCGCTAAGGCTTCTTTTAAACCCATTTTTGTCTGGTGACTATCAATTTTTTCATACCACGCTCTTGGTGCTTACTTCAAACCATATAGCGCTTTGTGCAGTTTGTACACCTTGGCCTCGCATCGAGGTATTGCAAACCCTTGAGGTTGTTTGATATAAATTTATTCCTTCAGAAAGCCATTTAGGAAGGTTGACTTTACATCCATTTGATGTATCCTCCAACCCTTTTGAGCAGCAAGAGTCAGTAGCAGTCTTATAGTGTCTAACCTCGCAATAGGAGCCAAGGTTTCAATGAAGTCCACTTTATATTATTGGTTAAACCCTTTCACAACCAACCTCGCTTTATATCTGGTGACTGATCCATCAGGATTCATCTTGGTTTTGAACACCTATATAACAAAAATTACTTTCTTGTGAACTGGTCTATCTACCAACTCCCATGTCTTATTTTTGTTGATCATGGTGATTTCATCATTCATAGCTGATAGCCATTCAGCTTCTTGAGCAGCTTCTTCAAAAGTGACTGGTTCTAGCTTCCCTAGATTACATTGTTGATAGATTTCAATAATGGACCTAGTTCCTCATATTGGTAGATTTCAACACTTTTATTTTGGTTCCCAATGGCTCGCAAATCAAGTTTTGGACTCCCTTGTTCACATATCTCCTCTGTTGCAGTACAATTCAAGATTTTTCTTTCATCCAACTTCATATCTCTGCTTATGATCACTTTCTTGGTGAAAGGATTATAGATTTTGTACCCTTTCTTAACAGTAGAATATCCAAAAAAATATCCCTGATTGCGATCTACTGTCAAGTGCAACTAAATACTTTTAAATGTGAAACAAAAGGTTTAAAACCATACCAGGCCTCGAATGATGTCTTCCCTTCAACCGCTTTAGTAGGTAGTCTATTTAGTAGGTAAACAATAGTATTTACTGTTTCTGCTCAGAAATCATTTGGCAGTTTACTTTCAAACAATAAGCAGTAAGCCATGTTCATCACAGTTCTATTTGTTTTTTTCACTTACACCATTCTGTTGTGGGGTGTACACATTGCTCTATTAATGATGGACACCAGTTTCTTCGCAGAATTTTTCAAACTTTTTTGAAGTGTATTTTGCCTCATTGTCTGATCTTACCATTTTGAGCTTGTAATCACTTTGGTTTTCAACCATGGCTTTAAACTTAAAGAAGATTTCAGCCACCTCAGACTTAATCTTCATGAAATACACCCAACAGAACCTTGTATTGTCATCTATATATAACACAAAGTCCCTACATCCATTAGTGACTTTGTTTTCATGGGTCCGTAAATGTCAGTATGTACTAAGTGTAATTTTTCAGTAGCTCGCCATGCTGTGTTCCCAGGAAATGGAGATCTCACCTATTTTCCAAGTTCGCATACCTTACATACATCATCATGATCAGCTATATTTGATAAATTTTCAACCAAATTATTCTTGGACATTTGAGTTAAGGATTTGTAGTCAACATGTCCCGTTCTTTTTTCCACAATTTTGTTTCATCCAGTGAGTTGATATATGCTACTGAAGTTGCTAAATTCCAATTGACAGCAAAACTTCTGTCTGTATCTTTGTTGATATGAGTTCGCATCCACTTAGATCAAGAATTAAACATTTGTTGTCCTTGAATACAACAAAATAGTTTTTCTCGAGCAGCTGACCTACACTTAGCAGATTTTGGTCTATGTCGGGAACTAAAAGAACATTTGTGACAAGTTTAGTACCTGATGGAGTTTTGATCGAAACATCTCCCTTTCCAACTGCTTCGATATATTAGTCATTTTCAACTTTCACCTTGGAATGGAACCTTTTGTCAACTTTCTTGAAGATGCTCGCATCTGCTGTCATATCACTCGTACAACCACTATTTACTAGCCAATTATTTCTTACTCTGCTGGAGAGTACACAAGGTGTGGCGAGCTGGGCTTCGCAGGAAATTGTGAACATCGGTTCTTTTACTTCTGCTATCTATGCCTCAACATTTTTTTGTTGAGTATGCCCTTTGTTTTTACATACTTTCTCTATATGGTCAAATAGTTTACAATTTTTGCATTAAGCGTTAGGCCTGAACCAGCAGAACTTCTCAGGATGCCCCAACTTTTTGCAGTGTGAGCATGGTGGATATTTTTTCTTTCCACCTTATTTCTTTGATTTCTCCTTCTTATCTAACCAACTCATTTTTTTCTTTTTGACTTAAGGAGCTCACAACATCTCTATTTTTGGCTTGAAAAGCTCATTCAGCACGTCATTCTTCTCTGCTTGCCCTTCTTTGTTTTATAGCATTTAGAGCATTGATTACCTATGAGAGTGAGATGGTTGATAGATCCCTTGAATCTTCTAGTAAGGATAACTTTGATACGTATCTCTTCGGAAGTGTGATAATCACCTTCTCAACTACTCGACTATTCACAAACTGATTACCTAGCAATCTTATCTGGTTCACCACTGCCATGATTCGATCTGCATATTGCTTCACAATATCAGCTTCCTTCATCTTGAGGTTTTCAAAATTTCATCTGAGATTGATCATCTGCTGTTGCCTTGTCTTCTATGATCCTTGGAACTCATCCTTGAACTTATCTCAAGCTTGTTTGGGAGTTTCACAGGCCATGGTTCTTGTAAAGATCACGTCTGAAACACTGTTTTGTAGTCAAGACATCGCCTTGTGTTTTTTGGCACATTTCTCACTGTGTTGTTTCATTTGAGCAAGTGTGAGATTTGACCTCAACACTGGTGGTTTTAGTTCAACATTTGCAACCTCCTAAAGATCAAAGGCTTGAAGATTGGTTTTCATTTTCACTACCCAGATGTGGTAGTTTTCTCCTGTAAATATAAGGGGGGGTGGTGGTGTAAAGTTTGCTAAAGACATTTTTATAAAAATAAGCCCTCAAAGTTAAGTGACTCTTGATACCAATTGTTGGATATTTGATGAAGGAAAGATTATAACATAAGCAAAAAGAATAATTTTTTTAAGAAGAATCAACTTGTTAGATATTGTTTCATTAAAAATTGATTGCAATGGGATAAGAAAGCTTAAATAAGCTAAAAATAATAATACAATAATTACAACTTAGCTTAATCTAGTCGCTAGATTCATATAACCTTCTTTTTTCATGGTTGATTTCAGTCTAATCAACTGCCACAATGTCTAATCAAAAAGTTATTATTGTTTCAGTGCAAGTTGGCAACTTGCCATGTGAAGAGCTCGCAGGTGAGCTTTCAAGTTGGGTCAGCTCACATTTTTTAGCGAGCTCACAATTTGCAGCTTGCATGGATGGTCATTTTGCAACAAACCACAAGTTAACTGAGTAATTATTTTACTGAATTAGCATAAATTCATGATATGAGATAGAAACGAAGATTTGCAGGCATGCCACACACACACACATGAAAGTAAATCAAAGAACAGGATACTGAAACATACAGTCATTACTCCAGTTGCAGCACTAACACCAACTTCTCCAAATATTTCAGTTGCAGCATCTGTGAGTAAAGCGGTTGCTCCAATATTGGACGCACTGAGTATAAAAATACAATCTACAATAAGAAATGCTTTGAAGCTTAAGCTGAAAAGAAATGAAAGAGGAAAATATGAAGGTGATGGTAAGGAAAGAGGAGTACGTGGTGCCTATAAGAATGGTAGTGAGAAACCGAGTTACATCACTACGAAGCATTTTGAACACACCATCTTCGGACTCTTTTTCCGCCAGCTCACATATCTGAGACAGATTAACATCAGATTATCAATGGGTGATAGATTTCTTAAAGGCTTGATGACCTGACAAACTAGAAACAACCAGTGTACAAAGAAGAAAACTTGCATCAGATATTTTCTACTTCAGCCCTCACTAACTAAAAAATTAAAGTGCAATCAATTTTTCAAAATATTTATCTGATGCCCTTATGTTGTTCCTATGGATTGTTAGTACAAATCTCCGGTGAGGAAAATCTCGAACACACGAATGAAACTCGAACAGAAGAAGAAATAGGACAAGGCTCCAAGGCGTGTATCAAACCACTATCTTTAAGGTTATATTCGCCCCCACCTATCTTCGGTGTGCAAACGAGTTCCAAGCAAATTAACCTCGAGGATACAATGAAGCCAATGGCTATTTGCGTTTTACACTGACGAGAATAGCCCACTACACACTGAGCAATGTATGACAAGAAAACCAATTTCTATAAAGGATTTCTGCAGTAATACTTTATAGAACAATCTAACAATATTAGAAAATAAAGGAAGGAAGAAAGAATATTAGAATTGTTGGTATATCTCCAAATAAAATCTGATTCCTATTTATAGGAATTTTCATGTCTCTTCATATATACATCTTTAATCAATAGGTGTCTTTCTGAATAATAATGTTTTTAAAATAAAAACATAATTATTCATTTAATTATAACTATTCAAATAATATTATTTAAATAGTTATAATTCTTTTTCAAAAAATCAAAAAAATAATCTTTTGATTAATTACACCTATTCATTTATAGTTATTGGAACACTATAAATATTTGAAAATGTTCCAACAATCTCCCCCTATTTTCAAAATATTTTAGATTTTGATATTCTTGGAAATCAATTTGCATAAATGAAGGTATCTTACGATTGAACCTTCACTTAGTGAAAACATGTTAAAGTTAATCGAAATTGCATGGTAGACTAAGCTTTGAACCAACTATTTCATTTGATTAACCGAACGCATCTCACACAATGATTTCAACATCAGTCAATGCATAGTATCTAGGGACACTATTATGGCCATGTGTCTGTGTCCTCTTTTAATGAGTATTGTCAGAGCCAAGCCCTTGAGCTCCTAGAAGCGGCCACACTTCCACTCACATAGGTAGATCCCATCAAGAGTGTTCCCGTAATTATAACACTCTAACATATTTATGTTATGGGTCCATTAAGAGTACATTACTCATCCTTCCCTTATCATTACGGGTACCTAGCACTTTAATCTTAGGATGGATCTATTTATAGTGCTATCAATCACATACTAATAATGTACTTTGTCTCATTGAACTCAAGACTTGACGTTATACCAAGCGTTAAGTCGAGTTTCCATCATGGATGACTCGAATTAATGGGCTTGAGTCCCATCCCTTTTGAGGTCCTTTTTATTACATCTCTAGTAAGACTTTTTGTCAAAGGATCCGCCAAATTTTCACTTGACCTCACATAATTAATAGTGATCACTCCATCAGAGATTAATTGTCGGACATAACTATGTCTTAATCCAATGTGTCTAGACTTTCCATTATATACTTGGCTATATGCCTTTGCTAGAGTAGCCTCACTATCACAACGGATAGAAATAGGTGAAATTGACTTAGGCCATTAAGGTACATCATAAAGCAATTTCTTAACCATTCTGCTTCTTTAGATGCAGCGGCTAATGCAATAAATTCTGCTGCCATGGTGGAATCAGTAATACATGTTTGTTTCTTGGAACCCCAAGAAATGGCTCCTCCACCAAGAATGAAGATCCATCCACTAGTAGATGCATGATCTTCTAAACTTATAATCCAACTAGCATCCGAATTCCCTTCTAAAACTGGAGGATATCCATTATAACACAATCCATAGTTAATAGTTTTCTTTAAGTACCTAAGTACTCTATTCAATGCTTCCCAATGCAAACTACTTGGATTACTTGTGTACCTACTCAATTTCCCAACAGCATATGCAATATCTGGTCTTGTACAAGTCATTATGTACATAAGACAACCAATTAGACTTGCATATTTCAATTGATCAATTTTCCTACCAACATTAGATACTAATTTTATTTGCGGATCCATGGGTGTAGATGCTGGTATACAATTGAAAAGATCAAACTTTTTAAGCACCTTTTCGATGTAATGTGATTGTGATAAAGCTATAGTGCTTTCATCTCGGGTTATTTTAATCCCAAGAACAACATCTGCTACACCCATAGCCTTCATAGCAAAATTGTTTGACAAGAATTTCTTTGTGTTTTCTATTTGTTCCAAATCCGTGCCAAAAATGAGCATGTCATCTACATATAAGCAAATTATGACACCTTTTCCATTTTCAAATTTACTATATATGCACTTATCGGATTCATTTATTTTATAGCCATTAGCTAAAACAACACTGTCAAACTTTTGGTGCCATTGTTTTGGTGATTGTTTAAGTCCATATAAAGATTTAACAAGCTTACATACCTTATGCTCTTGTCTTGGAACAACAAATCCTTCTGATTGTTCCATGTACACTTCCTCTTTCAATTCACCATTTAAAAATGCAGTTTTAACATCCATTTGGTGAACAACCAGATTATATATAGAGGTAAGTGATATTAAGAGTCTAATTGTAGCAATTCTTGCTACTGGAGCATAGGTATCAAAGTAATCAATACCTTGTTTTTTGTGTAAAACCTTTGGCTACCAACCTTGCTTTAAACTTATCAATGGTTCCATCAACCTTCATTTTCTTTTTGAAGATCCATTTGCAACCTATTGGTTTGGAACCTGGTGGAAGATCAATTAAGATCCAAGTTTGATTTCCCATTATTGAATCCATCTCATCATTTATTGCTTCTTTCCAAAAAGTAGAGTCTTGAGATTTCATTGCCTCTTCAAATGTAATAGGATCAGATTCTGTATTATAACAATAAGGTATCTTATTGCATATACTTTCACCTTTTCCTTCTACAAGAAACATCATGAAATCTGGTCCAAAATCTTTGACCTTTTTAATCCTCTTACTTCTTCTTAATTCTTGACAAGATTCATCATTAGTATCAATTTGTTCCAATGGAATCTCATTCTCATTTGAAGAATGAATCAATTGTTTTGGTTGTAATTGTCTTAATATAAAATTAAATCTATTTTCATCAAAAATAGCATCTCTTGATTCAATAACAGTATTAATTGAAATTGAATCATTTGGTTCAATAACCATGAACCTATATGCCTTGCTATTATGTGCATATCCTATAAATATGCATTCAATTCCTCTTTCACCTAACTTTTTACATTTAGGTGTTAAAACTTTGACAATAGCTCTACAACCCCAAACCTTCAAATAATTAAGGTTTGGTTTCTTTTTCTTCCATTGTTCATAAGGGGTTATTTTAGTTTCCTTATTAGGAACTCTATTCAATATATGACAAGCTGTTAGAACAGCTTCTCCCCAAAAACCTTGTCCAAGACCTGAATATGATAACATTGAATTTACCATTTCAGTCAATACTCTATTTTTCCTTTCAGCTACACCATTTTGTTGTGGTGTGTAAGGGGCTGAAACTTGACGGACAATCCCAGTGGATTCAAAATAACTTGGATTATAGTATTCTCCACCTCTATTTGATCTTAAGCACTTGATAAATGATTCACACTGAAGTTCAACTTCAGATTTATAAACTTTAAATTTATCAAGCGCTTCATCTTTTGAATGCAATAAATATACATAACAATATCTAGAACAATCATCAATAAAAGTAACAAAATATTTCTTTCCACCTAATGTAAGAGTATTATGCATGTCACATAAATCACTATGTATCAAATCAAGCAATTTTGTTTTTCTTTTAACCTTAGGGAAGGTTTATTGTAATTTTAGTCAACATACATGTATTGCATTTTTCAATATTATTATTAAAAACAGGAATTAAATCTAACTTATACATGTCATTCAATTTTCTATAATTCAAATGACCTAATCTATAATGCCATAAACAAAAAGATTCAACCATATAAGCAGAAATAGTATTTTCATTCTTATTAATAATATTTAGTTTGAACATACTCTCATACATATACCTTTCCCTACAAAAATCCCTCCCTTAGACAAAATAAACTTATCTGCCTCAAAAATAAGTTTGAAACCAAACTTATTTAACAGACTTCCAGACACTAAATTCTTTCTAACTTCTGGTACATAATATACATCATTTAAGGTTAAAACCTTTCCAGAAGTGAATTGTAGTTCAACAGACCCTTTGCCTCTGATTACTGCGGTGGAAGAATTTCCCATGTACAAGACATTGTCATTTTCACATTGTGTGAACTTTGTGAACATGCTTTTGTCTTTGCACACATGTTTGGTTGCTCCGGTATCAATCCACCATGTATTATCATCTTGTGCCATATTAATTTCAAATATCATTGCAACGAACTTTTCGTTATTATCAGCCTTAGAAGATGATTTCTTCTTTAAAAATCGACATTCATTCTTGAAATGTCTCGGCTTACCACAATGATAACATGAGCCCTTTTGTTTCTTTTTAAACTTAGGTGCTCTATCAGTCTGTTTGAACTTTCTCTTAAATGGTTTAGTAGTCTGTACTTCCTCCGTAACATGCATTTTGGCATTTTCAGAATTTAGATTTTGATCTTACTTTCGATATTCTTTTTCAATACGAAGATGATTTGCCAAAGCCTCAAGAGATATTTCCTCTTTCTTATGTTTTAGACTTCTTTTAAAGTCTTTCCAAGATGGAGGAAGTTTGTCTATTATGGAGGATACAACAATCATTTCATTCATTTTCATATCATATTGTTTGAATTGATTCAGCATCTTTTCAATATCACGAAATTGTTCCATAACAGAACGACCATCAATCATTTGATAATTATTGAAACGACTGACAAGAAATTTCTTACTTGTAACATCTTCGGTCATATATCTTGTCTCCAATTTGTCCCAAAATTCTTTAGCGGTGACCTCGTTTTGGTAGGTGTCGAACAAACCATCAGATAAACCATTCAATATGTGGCCATGCACATATAATCAGCATTGTCCCATTTTTGTCTTTCTCGGGTTGCAGCAACAGATTCATTGTCAGTCTCCTCAGGTCTTGGAGTATCCAAAACATAAGCAATCTTCAAAGTTGATAATAAGAAGTGCATCTTTTTCTGCCATTGTCGAAAATTGCCACCATCAAACCGATCAAGTTTGACAAAATTGGAAGCCAACTCCCTTAGTGTTCCACTTTCATGAGTTGTTGTAGTCATCATGAATATAACCTTAAAATTGTTAGCACAAATCTCCGGTGAGGAAAATCTCGAACACACGAACGAAACTCGAACAGAAGAAGAAATAGGACAAGGCTCCAAGGCGTGTATCAAATCACTATCTTTAAGGTTACATTCGCCCCCACCTATCTTTGGTGTGCAAACGAGTTCCAAGCAAATTAACCTCGAGGATACAATGAAGCCAATGGCTATTTGCGTTTTGCACTGACGAGAATAGCCACTACACACTGAGCAATGTATGACAAGAAAACCAATTTCTATAAAGGATTTCTGTAGTAATACTTTATAGAACAATCTAACAATATTAGAAAATGAATGAAGAAAGAAAGAATATTAGAATTGTTGGTATATCTCCAAATAAAATCTGATTCCTATTTATAGGAATTTTCATGTCTCTTCATAGAGACATCTTTAATCAATAGGTGTCTTTCTGAATAATAATGTTTTTAAAATAAAAACATAATTATTCATTTAATAATAACTATTCAAATAATATTATTTAAATAGTTATAATTCTTTTTCAAAAAATCAAAAAAATAATCTTTTGATTAATTACCCCTATTCATTTATAGATATTGGAACACTATAAATATTTAAAAATGTTCCAACATGAATTATTAAAAAAAGTTGCTTGTCTTTATTCTCTCTCCGTTTCTCCTTTCTTCTCCCTTTACACTTTGAATGTTTTCCTGTATTCTATCTTGAAGAGATGAATATCACTAAAAAAGCTCAATCCACCATGATAATACGATATGGAATTTATATGGAAAGTTGACATAGCTAATCAAAAATTGATTTATATCAACTTGAGCCAAATTCAAAAAGTCACCAAAGAAAATCACACAACAATCAGGAAAGGGAAAATATTCAAAAGATAGCAGTAAAATTGACTGAAGCATCTAGATTCTTTCCAACTTGCAACAATCTGAAACCGCATTACTCACCAGAAAATATGCATTCAATGAGTATAAAGCTATTAAATCCAGGGTCAAAGAAATAAATACCTTCCAAGGCCATAATGTAGTTATAGCAGTCTCAGCCATTGAGAAGAAGGCAGACAGACCTAAAAGCAGTGTCAAAACCACACCTTGCTCCTTGAATACTTTAAGAATCATAGATGCCTTAGGCCAAGCATTTCTCAACAGCAACATGGACTTCCCAATCACCACATAACCAGCATTAACCACTTTTTCTACAGCAAACACCCTTTTGCATCCAAGGATTAAAATACCACAAACCATTGCCCCCAAAATTCCCTTTCTCAGCCAACTCAACTTCTGTTCATTTTCTTCACTTGACAACCCCAAACGTGTTTGATCTCCAGAAGAACCGGTTTTTGGTAATCCAAAGGATTTGAAAACTCGGGGATTGGGAAAGCTGGAGAATTGAGGAGTTGGGCAATGCTTTATTTTGGATAAAAACTTTGATGGGAACTTCAAATTTCGATTAAAAAACTTGAAAGGTGAGGACTTTGTTGAAGAAATAAAAATGGGTTGGCTCAGAAAGGAAGATTCAAGTGCCATTTCCATCAATAAGAATAAGATAATATTCTAAACCAAAAAAGGATCAAAACTTGTTTAAACAAAGAATGGAAGTAGAAAGAAAAAGAAAGGGACTCTCAGGTTCTATTGGGATAAAGAGGATTCCCATGGAAGGGTGGGTCCTTCATCACTCTAAGAGGGGGTCTTTCAGAGAAGGCTTGCTTTTGGTGAAAGGGAAGATTTTGCTTGCAGCAAGTGCAGGAGTGAGTGAAGCAAAATCTACAAAACGTACCCCCCCCCCCCCCCCCCCCCAAAAATCCCCATTGATTTTACAATTACAACTCTCACCTTATACTAACTGAAGTTTAGTTACCAGTCTCTGCTTTCTATCTACTTCAGAAAATATGTGGTAGAAAACAATACATGGCTTGAATTTGGCAATATCCAGAACTCCAATCCAACTAAATTAAACCATGAATAGAATATGAAAATGACATGAATTTTAATATGAACAACTGAAAATATAGATCAGTTGTACTAATGGATAATGGTGAGTCAAAGAAGAAAGTGCCAAGTAACCAAAACTAGAATTTGTAACTATGCATAATGTTGCTTTCAACATAGTTCAAGAGTAAGCCAAGTTGGCAACTTGATATGTTCTTCCTCAAGCATTTTGGACTGTTTTTAAATTTTGGATAGCTCAAACATCGGCAGCAAGACATCAATTTTGGATGCCTTGTAACCAGTCCAGTGCACTAGGAAGAAGTAAGTTTGTCAAAGGAAAGCATCCTAAAGATTCATTTCCAAATTGGAATTTGGTTATTCACCATCTGTGAGATCGTTGCTAAACATCCATGATAATTGGTGAATTCCTAGGTTCAAATTATGTTGCAGCATGTAAAGGATATTCTAAGGTTCCAACTTAGGGGGAAATTGATTAATAGGATAGGATTGATACTGTTAATTTTCAACTTTGTAGGGACTGGGATCGTATAGAGTAATGTTTGGGGTAGTTAGTCATCTGTTCATTTGTTTTGGTTGGTTTTTTATGTACCTTGTAGCTGAATTATGCTTCTTTTTGGATGATAAAATTCATCACTTGTCCAAACAAACAATAATTAAAAAAATAAGGAATCTTGATGCATTCGGAAAGGACCCTGAATAAGTCTATTGGAATCAATTTTTATATCTTAGGGTGAAGCTAAGATTTTGATTGAGAGATTTTTTTTTTTAAATAAAGAATCATATAAAATAAGTTACCTTTTTGTCTTTTTTTATGGATTATCTGGGAAGGAAACTTTTACACCCATGCATGCTTTTGATTTCGTAGAAGGAGATCTTGCTTTAAACAAGAGAATATGTAGATCACAGATTTGGAGAAAGAAATGTGAATCCGCATATTACAAAAACTGTTCAAAAGATTACAATGATGATGCTTTTATAAACGAGAAGAGATTATACAGCATTATTAGATTCCTAATACTTTTAACTTCATTCCATGAAAATTTGTCTTTGACAACCTACAAGACTCAATGCTTTATTATTTTCTACAACTGTTTATGGAAGCAAAAAAGAAAGGATTGTGTTGCACAAAACATCCTGCGTTGCTTTCACCCTAATGAGCACCTGGACTCTTCTACATGAAGATGTAAAATTAACACCTGATTTTTGCCACCATTTAATCCAGTCAACTTCATTTTGATCTCATACCGTACTCCGCTACTAGCTGTGCAAAAGATGATGACTTATTTTCTAGCAATCTAGCCGGGGAATCGTATTCTTCAATAACTCCTGCAACAATTCTACAAGTTTTAAATGGAGTGCAACTTCAAAGAGTGTTGCAAGCAAATCATAATTTACTGCAATACTAACCCTGACTTAGAAGTAGAACCATATCACTATCAACAACCGAAGTTATTCGGTGGGCAATTGTTATGACCGTACAGCCACAGAAGTGCTCCCTTAAGGTTGTCTGGATCAGATTATCAGTAGCTGTATCAACCGATGCCGTTGCTTCATCAAGTACTAAGATCTTACTTTTCTTGAGCAGTACACGCCCGAGGCAGACCAGCTGCCTTTGCCCCATACTCCAATTCTCTCCATTCTCGCTAACTGTTGAAGCAATGCCATCAAATCATAATACTGTCTTTCAAAAACTCAAATCAAGTAGATCTTAAACAATTTGTATTACATTCAAAAGGAAAAACAACCAATTTGTATGTTATGTTATAGGATATCGGACCTGAAGACTCTAGCTTGCCTTCCTTCTTTCTAACTTCATCCCCAAGTTGGCACTTATCCAACACCTTAAGGCACCATTGATACATGTCAGGATTCAAATACTAATCATAAAAGATTGCATTCATTAGAAAGGAAATGGTACGGATCAAAATGATATGAACCCACCTCCCAAATCTGTTCATCTGTGTACTCTTCGAGAGGGTCCAAATTGCTTCGTACAGTCCCTTCAAACATGGTAGGATCCTGAGGAATGATGCTGAGTCTTAACCGCAAATCATGCAGTCCAATTGATGAGATACTGACACCATCAATTATAATCTGGCCTGCTGCAGGTTCAACAATTCGGAACAGTGTTTGTATGAGAGTTGTTTTGCCACTGCCTGTTCGCCCTACAATGCCGGTTTTCAATCCTCCAGGAAATGTGCACGTCAGACCTCGTAAGACAAGTGGCATGTGTGAGGCGTACCTCACCTACATAGATCATCATCATTAACTTCAAAAATAATACATCAAATTAGAGTCATAAACCTCATTCAACTGCATTACCTGCAGATCATGAATATGAACTTCTCCACAAAATGGCCAAGATCGGTCAGGCCTATTAGTTTCTATTACAAGGGCAGGCTCACTAGAGATGCTACTGTACTGAAGAATTCTCTCAACAGATATAATTCGATTCTCCATACTGCAAATATTCCATACTACCCATGCTTGCAACATATTTAGATTGAGCCCATATGTCACAGCTAAACCCGCAATGGCTAAAAGCAAAAAAATATATTCAGTCATTCTCCTTTACAGAAAACTAAAATTAAGATGCCAATCTGCAATCACTTACCTGGATCAATAATTCCCTTAGGTATAGAGATCAAAAAGAACAAAGAAAAGGCAAAAGTAATAGAAGATAACATGTCGAGGCGGAAGCACAGCCATTCCATTGCACCAGCAACATAAAATTTTGGACGAGAATAAGCATCCATTAGTTCCATGTTCTTCTGCTGGAATCTTGATTCTTGATCAAAGCTCCTGATAGTTGTTGCCCCAAAAATTGTTTCGGAAAAGCTCTGTATTACTGGAGCTTTACATACTCCAACCAACCGTGCAAGCTCTCGAGCAGAAGATATGTAATATTGCTGCAAGGCTACATGTTTATAAGAATTCGTATCTCCAAGCATTATGCAAGGTTGAATATTTTCTCAAACCAAGCTTTGGGAACTATAATATATTGGCACATGGTTGCAAGTTAATGAGGTGATGTATTTGATATCCACAATTTGGCTTACAACATAGTAGAACAAGATTTACCTGATACCAAATGCAGGTAGCGATCACGGGTATAAAAATGATAAAGATCTGCCAAGCAACCTGAGACATGACGGCAATGATTCCAAGGAGTTGGATAACTGAAAAGGCGAATGCCCCGACTAGTAATGGCATGGTCAAATCCACTACACTTTGATCTGTAGAGGCCTATAAGAGTCGGGAAAAGAAAATTTTAGAATCAAGGGAGGCATGCCGGAAAAGGGACATGAATACTAGATACTTACTCTGTTTAGGATTCTTCCACTAGGTGTGGAATCAAAGAACAACATGGGGGCACGGAAAATGCATAAATGCATCTTTTTGAAAAGAAGAGTGGCTGTTTTATATCCAGCTGTATTAAGAAGCATGGATCTGGCAAAGACAGAAAAAGCACTTGCAAACGCCAAAGCTAAATAGACAATAATTAGTGTAAGGTTGGTAACAGGAGGTTTGACATCGGCAGACACAGGAGATGCCCAAGCCATCCAATAATTGCTTCCAATTTGAAAAACCTGAAAGAGAATCTGTGCCAGCAATATAAAAGGTATAAGAGCTCCTCCATAAGCTGTTGTGATATACTTCCAGTAGACTGAAAACCCAACTCTTCCTTTCTCTCGCTCTTCTTCTTGGACAAGCTGTCCTTTTGGCCCATCATCATCTACTTTACCATTCTCGTTACCTTCTTTCAGCATTTCCCCACTGGCACTTCCTGAAGCACCATCTCCTTCGCTGACACATTTTTCAGAAACAAATCCTGCCTCAACGGTATTGAGGGCTGACAATGCTTTCTTATGTGCACCCACAAGTTCCATAAAATCAGCACCTGAATTCAGAATGTCATTATACTTTCCAGCTTGTGTAATCCTCCCATTTTTCATCACCTAATAAAAAAAAGTAGAAGTTGAACCCAGTAATTTATATTATTTCATGAACCTGAGGGATAGGATAGAAAAACACTGAAACTATAAATAGCTTACCAGGATTAGATCAGCAGCTGGTAAAAATTCAACTTGATGAGTGACATATATCACTGTTTTTGAACTCAAAATGCCAAGTAAAACTTCCTGCCATTCAAATATAAACATATACAATCAGGCAACGTACCAACAAAAGAAGAAAGATTAATTGATTGTTTACTTTAAACTAAAGAAAGATGCAAATATTAGCATTTGAATTGATTACCTCAAATACAACAGTATAGCTTTCTGCATAAAATAAAAGTATGAGAACTTTAATATGCATGCTATAGTATCCGACGAAGACAAGATTTTACCTTAAATAAATGAGAGCCCGTATGAGCATCGACAGCACTAAAAGGATCATCAAAAAGATATATATCAGCATCTTGGTAAAGAGCACGTGCAATCTGTATTCTTTGCTTTTGTCCGCCGCTCAAATTAATTCCCCTCTCACCTATAACTGTCTGATCACCGAATGAGAGGATTTCAAGATCCTTCTTAAGGCTACAACCTTCAAGCACTCGGTCGTACCTTTCCCTGTCCATCGCCTTACCAAATAATATGTTCTCTTCGATCTTGCCACTTTGTATCCAAGGTGACTGAGCAACATAGGCTTTTGTACCACAGAACTTAAGAGTTCCAGATATTTTGGGTATTTCTCCCAAAATACAGGAAAGTAAACTCGACTTGCCAGAGCCAACTGTACCACAAACAGCAACCCTCATACCATGGAAAACTTTCAAATTTATGTCTTTTAGTGTTGGAGAGGAAGAAGACAAGTCCCATGAGAAATTCCCATCAACAATTTCAATTGCTGTATTGGAACTACCTCTTGGGAGCTTCTCCATAGCATTAGGCTGCAAGTCATCAAGCCGAAGGAAGGTTGCAATTCTATCAAGAGACACCTTTGTCTGAACTATCATTGAAATCGTGTCAGGAAGATTGTAAATAGGCTCTTGAAGGATCCGGAATGTTGCAAGTGCAGATAGTATCTTCCCTGACTCCAGTGGGATGCCTAAAAGTATACAAGCACCAAAAGTGACTACAGATACAAACGACGGTGCAATCCAAAAAAGAAAGCTGGTCATAGCATTAGTATAAACAAATCTTTTTAACCATCCTTCCTCAAAGCTCCTTAGCCCGATAATCTTTGACAAAAACTTCATTTCCCAACCCTGAAGTTTGAGAATCCTCATGTTCCTCAAAATTTCAGATGTGGCCTTCATCCGTTCATCTTTCGATTTCATCAACTTGTCCTGAAATTTCTCTAGCATTTTCCCCAAAGGAATGTTTGCCAACATAACAAGTATTGTTGTGACAAAAGCTGCAATGGCTGCTAGCCCGAGATTTTTATACAAGATCAGCAAGGCTAATGTAACTTGCAAAGCTACCATCCATAGATCATGCATGTACCAACTAAAGTCACCCACCCTCTCTGCATCAACAGTCATATAATTGATGATCTCTCCGCTGGTCTGGCTCTGCTTCGACTGGCATGAAAGAGTTAAACCCTTATTATAAATCATTGCAATCAACACTGCTCTCAACCTAATTCCAACTTGCTGCAACTTAAAGAACCACCACCTCTGAGATGTACACTCTACAAGCTTTGCAACAAAGAAAGCAGTAACCAAAAGATGCCCTTCATTTTTAAACACCCGTTGCCCATTCAAGTACTGAACAAAAGTGTCAATGAGATAGGGGCCAACATATGAAGCCACAGTGTACATAAAAACAAACAAACCTGTCCAAAGAATATCTTTCCAAACTGAGAAGAACAATGCCTTTACCAACTTAAGTGTCGTAACTCCAGTTTCCTCACCATCAGCTGCCTCAAGCCTGTTTCTAAATTTCGGAAATGCCCCTACAACACTGTCCCTGCTATCCAGCTGAGGAACATCCTCAAGGTCTAAAGTTTTCTTATTGCCTGCAGCAATAGTAGGTCCCATCCATGAAAATGTAAGAATGCTGAAAATGCCAGCATTGGAATATGGAGTTACAGTATCACCCCCTCTTTTCTTACTCAACTCTACACTATTACTGACACTAGAATCTCCACTCAATAGGGGTTCCTCAAGGAGGGCATCTTCACCCTCATTTCTAGGAAAAAACGCCACCATATTTAGGAAAAAAACCAGTAATAACAGAAAAAGCATCGGATACTAAATACTGGCTTGGGAAAGACGCATGTTTTTTTAGAACAACAATGCCTACAAGAAGAATATAACAAGAAAATGAAAAATAAAAAACCCACCAAATTCTCAACAAAAACGGGAACCTTTTCTGTTCACCGTAATTGGAGAATTGACAATGCAAATAAACACACATCGCACCCCAAGCAAGGATTTTCAGCACATGGTCAGAAAGAGTTACTAACTTATCCTCAGACCAACCATTTCTATACCGATAAAAATAACTTAGCAA
Source organism: Gossypium australe (assembly GCA_005393395.2). Taxonomy (NCBI): domain Eukaryota; kingdom Viridiplantae; phylum Streptophyta; class Magnoliopsida; order Malvales; family Malvaceae; genus Gossypium; species Gossypium australe. The sequence goes on along the minus strand of CM016626.1, from coordinate 131,563,679 downwards.
ACACAAGACAATATTAAAAGCTGAAACAGCAAGACAACAGCCTAAAGTTTGCTTATACCACGAAACCTTCCTTTGCCTTAACGTCTCCTTTGAACCTTCCTCACCAGCTTCTTTAACTCTGCTCACTACCCATAAGACCAACAAGAAAAGCAACAAAACCATGTGCAGTGCTGCAGAAAACCCATGAAGAAAAATGGGTTTTAGGAGAAAATCAAAACTAGTATCTAAACTCATCAGTAACGCTAACTCGGAACCAAAAAGATTCACTTTTATTTTGGTATTTTTACTTAAGTTAAGCTTGGGTTTTGGGTTCTGCATAAGATTTTGTTTGGTTGAGCAGTGGAAAGTTTCTATTTTCGTGAGTTCTATTCTTTTAAGAAAAACGAGACTTAAAAAGAGTCTTAAAGAGTCCAAAGGCAAATTACTTGGGGAAGGGATATGCGGGGCAAGCTTGGAGACGGAGAGTACTAAGTGAAGGGGAATGCTTAAGCCTCAAAGGACAGACAAAAAAGGGTTAAGATTTCCAGGAAAGGCGTGATCTTTGAGAGAGACATGAGAGTGATACAATGAGAGAAAAAAGAGAACATGGTAAAGGAAATGCGAAATTTAAAATTTCCTTGTATCCCGTAGAAACCGTTGGATTTTTCAAACCATATATGGGAAGAGAGGAGAGGAGCGAGGCAATGGGGATGCCTACGTGACTCCGAATTGCGTGCTCAACAATTCATTCAAAAGTCCGAGATTCTGTTTGGGTCGTTGTTGTTTGGACAGAAATAGAATGTTGCCTTCCAAAGGGACAAAACGGGAATTCAAGACAATAATAATAAGTGATTGGAAATGGGCCTCACTTGCTTTCTTCATCAAGTAGGCTCTTCAGTCAACTATGAACTGCTCCAATGGTACAACTTGTTTATGGATTGGATGGGATGGGACGGGACGGGACGATTCAATTTTTTACCTTCTCTTTTCGTTTAGATTCTTTTTTATTGTCAACATCACATGGTAAAGAAATTTTGGGTTGATATTCGATATTAGGGATTCAATTTTGTGTAGCTTATTTTCACTTCAAAATTACAATGTCTTCTCGAGTTTAAATTTTATTATTTATAATTACGATGTGTAGATATCATTTTCACCATATTTATATGTTATATGTAATTTTTTTTTTTTGGATTAGTTTGATTTTATTTGGTTACTAATCTGTAATGCGTTGTACTAGGTGGATTTTATATGTTATTGGTTATATTTATTTACTTGTATCTATATTGTAGCTACTAACCAAATTAAAAGATCCAGGAAGTTTTAATATTTCTTATTTAATTGGTAGTTTAAATATTAAGAAAGCACTAGTTGATCTAGGCGCCAGTATTAATTTAATGCCTTATAAAATGTTTAAGCAACTTGGTCTTGGGGAACCAAAACTCATTAGGATGAGTATTCAATTAGCTGACAAATCTATTAAATATCCTAGGGGAGTTATTGAAGATATTCTGGTAAAAGTTGATAAATTTATATTCCCTGTTGATTTTGTTGTGCTTGACATGGATGACGACATTGAGGTACCTTTAATTTTGGGGCGCCCTTTTTTAGCTACTGCTAGAGCTGTTGTTGATGTAGGTGATGGTAAACTCGCGTTAAGGGTAGACGATGAGGAAATTATTTTCCAAATTTACGATGCTATACGGTACTCTAGAGAACAAGATGATTCCTGTTATTTTATTGATGCCATTGACCATTTTATTCAAGATTCTTTGCAAGAAATCATTGACCATTTTATTCAAGATTCTTTGCAAGAAATCATACATAACGACACGATGGAACTGTGTCTTACCCAAGGTGAGGGGGAAGATGATGATACAGATAAGTTGAATTCTAATACATCTACCTCTAGACAAAAGAAAGAAGAGGGCATTGAAATCAAAGACAAACTAAAACAAAAACCCTTTATTGATGAGCCACCGAAATTGGAATTAAAACAGTTGCCAAAACACTTAGAATACGCATTCCTCGGGGATAATTCTACGCTACCAGTAATTATCTCTTCAGAACTGGAACCCAAAGAGAAAGACAATTTGCTAAAGGTACTAAGGGAATATAAAAGAGCCATAACTTGGAAAATTTCTGACATTAAAGGAATAAGCCCATCGTTTTGCACCCACAATATTTTAATGGAAGATGAGTATAAACCATGTGTGCAACCTCAAAGACGACTGAATCCCAACGTGAAAGAAGTTGTTAAAGCTGAGGTAATTAAACTCCTAGATGCTGGAATAATTTATCCTATTTCTGACAGTACTTGGGTAAGCCCTGTGTAGGTCGTTTCAAAGAAAGGAGGCATGACTGTTGTAGCCAACGAAAAGAATGAATTAATTCCTACAAGAACAGTCACAGGTTGGAGAGTCTGTATTGACTATAGAAAGTTGAACGACGCCACCAGAAAAGATCACTTCCCTTTGCCCTTTATTGATCAGATGTTGGAAAGATTATCTGGGCTATGTACTACTGCTTCCTAGACGGACTCTCCGGCTACTTTCAAATCCCAATAGCCCCTGAGGATCAAGAAAAGACAACATTCAGATGTCCATACGGTACGTTTGCTTATCGTAGAATGCCTTTTGGATTGTGTAATGCTCCTGCTACTTTTCAGCGTTGCATGCTGGCTATCTTTGATGAACCTGTGGAAGACATTATGGAGGTATTTATGGATGATTTTTCAGTATTTGGTAATTCTTTTCATCTTTACCTTAAAAATCTAAAACGAGTTCTAATGAGATGTGAGAAAACGAACCTTGTTTTAGATTGGGAAAAGTGTCACTTTATGGTTCGAGAGGGGATTGTGTTAGGACATAAAATTTCTAGTAAAGTGATTGAGGTAGACAAAACAAAGGATTAAGAGCACCAAATTACACAATCAAGGCTTAAATCATCCAAAAGTATACTAAATGTGGGATTAAAATATGTTCATATTACGGTTTATCACCTATCTATCCCTAGGTTCGAACGGGACTTCTCGGACATTATCAACTTGTCGACTTACTCGAAACTCGTATTTCACATACATTCCATCTCAATGGATATTCATATCAATTCAAATTCCATATATACACAAATAGTTCAATGAAAATACATTTATTTGTATATCAACTTACCTCGAGTTCGGATATTCGATCGGATTCGATTATTCGACTACTTTTGCTTTCCTGCGATCAAAGTCCGTTTTCTTCGGTTCTTGATCTATACATATTCAAATTTAATCCATTCATTCACTAATTCTTCCAATTAAATCCAAATACACATATTTAGGGCAATTTGCAAATTAGCCCTCACATTAACACATTTGGACAATTTAGTCCCTAATTCATAAAATCACAAATTACACATAATTTCAAGTTACCCATGCCTAGCCAAATTTTCACATGCCTCATTCTAGTCCATACATTTCATTCATTTCACAATTTAGTCCTTCCAAATTTCATTTTCTCAATTACATTCAAATTACTCAAATTCATCAAAACTTCAAAGACAAAACTTGTTAATCTATTTCATATCATTCATAATTCATAACCAAATATCCAAAAACTCATGTATTCATCAAAGGCTCATTTCAAGAACATCATCAATTCACAAAATTGAAGCATGGGTTTTGAAGTATACAAAGCAACGATTGCAAAAACGTAGAAATTATCGAAAACCAAAGCAAAACATACCCTGAATTAAACCAAAAGAGTGTCGAAACCTAGCTTTCCTTCTTTCTTTTCTTTTCTTATGAAATTCGGCCAAGATGATAAGAATATGGCCATTTTATTCATGTTTTATTTTATTATAATCTCTTTAATAAACAATTTCCAATTTTAACCTTTAATGCTAAATGCATAAAACATATCATATAAGGTCATTTTTGACCATATCCATCCACTTACTTGTAAAGTGGTTTAATTGCCACATAAGGCCTCCCCATTTAAAAGCCATCTCAAATAGGTGTCTTTTCATGAAGCATGCAAATTTTGCATTCAATGCAATTTAATCCTTTTCTCATATTAAGCATGCAAACGATCAAATTAATTTACAGAAATTTCACACATGCTAAATCATATACTGCAGACACAGACAATACTATTAAAATACTGGATTTGTGGTCCCGAAATCACTGTTCCGACTAGGGTCAAAACCAGTCTGTTACAGTTCAACTTAGTCCCGACCTCTTTTTAATGCATGTTTAAGGTCTCATAGACCTGCATGTTTAAGGTCTCGTAGACCTGTTTAAGAGACACTTTGATTTGATTGGTTAAATTATGACATGAAATGTAACACCCCTCACCCGTGTCCAACTCCGGGACAGGGTTCGAGGCGTTACTGGACTTAAACATTCACAATCGTACAAAACTGGGTTACCAAATTTTGCCTAAAATTAAAACTTTTCAAACACATGCATATCGTCCCTTATACAGGCCTTCGAAGCCTATAACATACATCGGGGTGGTTCGGGACTAAACTGAGAACTTTGAAAATATATCGGCAACTTAACCAATTTTCTTACTTTGGAGAGTCACACGCCCGTGTGACTCTCTGATTTTGACGTCAGCAACCATTTAAGGGCACATGGCTAAGGCACATGTCCATGGCCAGAGGCCGTGTCCTCTACACAGCTGAGACATACGGCCGTGTCTCTACCCGTGCGGTCAAGACTTAGGTTAACTTCCAAGCCTTTTTGTCATCTTTACATGCGCACACATACATTTGACCTTGTCATCTGTTTAATCACTTATACCACATAATATGACATTAACACATACCATGGACAAATAGGCTTACAAGCCAAAATCATTATAAGCCACATCTAATGGCTATAATCAACAAATCAATATAAGCCAATACATTTGACTAATCACAACAACAACCATCATAGAAAAATTAAGTCCCTATACATGCCACTCACTTGAAAACATTTTACATATGCCAATACTCCAAGGATAATGGCTCGATACTGTGATGCTGCCTCCGACGATCTCCAACCCTAAGCTGACCTGACAAAACTAAAAGAAATGGAAAGGAGGGAGTAAGCTTTACACTTAGTAAGCTCGCATGAAAATAATAAGCAATGCGATAACATACTATTTTCATATTCTTTCTATTTATTCAAATTCCAGTTAAGTTGTTTCCTCGAGTCACAGTCATTAAATTATTTATATCTGGAGCTACGGAACTCCAAATTAAGATCTGTTAATTTTCTATGAAACTAGACTCATATATCTTCTTACGATAAAATTTCCAAAATTTTTGGTCTAGCCAATCAATGCAATTTATTCATTAAAGATTCCCCTGTTTCGCTGTTCGATAGCTCTAACACCTCTTCATTAAAATTAAAATTCCTCATTATAAAGAGTTTGGATAACCTTCCTGTTTGTCTCTCTATAAAGTAGACTCACCAAGGATTCTGAGAATATAAATTACACACTAACCATTTTTATACAATTTTTAGTGATTTTCCAAATTTGGAATAGGGGATTTCCGAAACCATTCAGGCCCTATCTCACCAAAATTGAAATATCTCATAATAGAAAATTTATTTACTCACACCATTTCTTTTATGTGAAAATAGACCCAATAAGCTTTAATTTCATCTCTCATTTAATATATAATTCAATTTCTACTATTTATGGTGATTTTTGAAAATCACGTAACTGCTGCTGTTTCAATCTATTTTACTGAAAATTTTACTCTCCCATGTTTTCTTTATATTACTTCCATATATGCACACATAACACCAAGCATGTTCAATACTAGCCATACAAATGAACAATCATCACCAATATTTACGAGTACTCATAATGGCGCTTACACCATATCAGCCTTACCACAATTTCAATCACGTATCATATATCAAACACATTATGCACATACACACATGGTCACATGCACCCTTGCTCACACGTACATTTGCCACATTTTTCAATTGGTCACATTCACACCTGCACTTATTCATAAAATGATCGCACCAACCACATTAGTAAGTTATCTCATTGAACCCCTTCGGAAAATGCCCAATACACGGTGGTCTCAGCACATAGCTCCACCTACACATAATTCGACTTTCTTGTACACATGGTGAAGATCCCTTATCACCCATGTGACCTAGCCATTCCATCTTGTAGCTTTCTTGTCTACATGGCATCCAACACTAGGAACCACTCATGTGACCTAGCTACTCATAACCCGTAACTTTCTTGTACACATGGTATACACACAGTATTACACATGTGACCTAGTTACATATGAAATTATTATCCCGTAGCTTTCTTGCACACATGGTGAAAGTCTGTTATCATTCATGTGGCCTAGCTACATATCAAAATTTTCCATCTCGTAGCTTTCTTGTGCACACGGTGAAGGTCCCTTATCACTCATGTGACCTAGCTACATATTGTCCGTATCTCTCGGTTTTTCGAAGGTTCAATCGAGAATTTCTCATTCCATACATTTTCATATTTTAGTTATCACCCAATGATTTCCATAATATCTAGCAAAATAATTATTGAACAAGTAAAATAAATACATTATTTACATATCAACGGTCCATTTCACATAATAACCATAGTCATAGAAAACACCTTTAAGCACAACATTTCAACCCATTTTTCATGTCACCTATGTCACCTTTTATCATAAACATATTATTAAATCAATTCACCAACATAATATACTAAACATGTAATTCAGAAAAAAAAATTTAATGCCACAATTTAGGTTTCAAATATACATTACGACATTATTGCATTATTATTAACACACTAGCTTACCTCGGATCCAGAAACGACAATTTACCAACTTTTCTGATTTTCGATTTTCCTCCCGTTCTAGGTCCAAATCTCATTTTTTGAGGTCTAAAACATCACATTTCACTTATTTAATTAATGTACTACTCAAAACAGTCCCTAACTCAAACTTTGGCAAAATTACAATTTTTCCCTAAACTTTTTCATAATTATGATTTTGCCCCTAGGCTCGAAAATTAATCTTCATCCCTTATTCTTATGTTTTATAACATGCTGGTCATTTTTCCCTTCTATGGCAACATCAAATTCTTGCTCTAACACGCACTTATGCACATTAGGTATTTTTGCCGATTATGTCGTTTTACTCGTTTTCACTTAAAATAGCTTAATAACAGTTGTTTAACATAATTCTAAGCTTCATATTCTACCATAAAACATCAAAATAAACACATTTCACCTATGGGTATTTTTCCAAATATGAGCCCTAGGTTAAATTATTGCTAGAATAAGCTAAATCAAGTTACCGAGACTCCAAAAACGTAAAGAACATGAAAAACGGGGCAAGAATGGACTTACCATGAAGCTTGGAAAGCTTGAAAACCCTATCCATGGCTTCCCAAATGCTAAATTCGGCCTAGGCTTGAAGATGGACAAATTTGGCATTTAAATTTTGTTTTTAATTCATTTAATTCACTAAATTACCAAAATGCCCCTTAAAAAAATCTTTTGAAACATACCCATCCATGTCCATTTTTGTCCACCAACTTAACCAATGGTCTAATTATCATTTGAGGACATCCAATTTAAAATTTCATAACAATTGGACACCTCTAACATGTAGAACTCAACTTTTGCACTTTTTACAATTTAGTCCTTTTGACTAAATTGAGTGCCCAAACGTCAAAATTTTCGAATGAGATTTTCACAAAATCATTCCGTGAAATTGTAGACAATAAAAATATAAATAAAATAAATTTCTCAACATCTAATTTGTGGTCCCGAAACCACTGTTTTGACTAAGCCCAAAATCGGGCTGTTACATTTCTCCCCCCTTTAAGGATTTTCGTCCTCGAAAATCTTACCAGAAGAGTGGTTTAATTCCTCATAATCTTTACTATCTCATAAATAGCGCTGAAGAACTTTTATTTTAGCCTTCATTAAGGGTCTGTTTGTTTGGCAGTAAAATGTTTTCCGGAAAATGATTTCCGGAAAATGATTTACTTTTCTGGAAAATGATTTACCAGAAAATATTTTCTGGTGTTTGGATGAATCTGTGTAAAATATTTTCTGTTGTTTGGCAGATTTCCTGAAAATGTTTTCCGGAAAAGTTGATTTTACATATATATTAATAAATTTATTTACATATTAATAATTTTTTATATTTTAAATTGTTTTTACATATATTGCAATGATTTATTTATTATAAATAAATTAGATTAAATATATAATAATACTGAATTATTAAGTAACATTATTAACCGTCATATTGAAAACAACCAAAGTCAAATAAATTATTTGTAATTGTGTTAAAAAAATAAAAAAAGGATTGAATAATTATAAATTAGTTTCCAAATCACAATTAATACTAGAAATATTATCCAAATGCATAATTAGTAGTACACCACATAATAACAACATTGTCACATTGTCCAAGTGCATAACTAAATATTACACTACATAAAAGTATCAATATCTTCAACCTTGAGCAAATTTTTGAAGCCAAATTTTTTTATGCTTCTTACTTTTAACTAGAAAAGCTTTGGCTTCGGATTCATGACTCACTAAATAATCAAACATAGAACACAGGAAGTCATCATCAAATCCTTCATCCTCCATCGACATCACCTGTTCGTAAAGCTGTGGTGTCTTATCCGCAGTAAATTGTTCCAAAGCATTAGCAATTTTGCCAAGTTGTTCACCCACAAATTTAATTTGTTCATCGACGACACTTTCTTGAACATTTTTTCTTTTACGTTTGGATGTGCCAGATGAAGATACATTTGTTCTTACCTCTTCAGCCTCTTCATTGTCGTAGTCTACAGGCACTGAATCTTGATTACCATCATCCAAATCTATGTCAGCAAATGTTCTGGCAAAACTCCCTGTTGCCATATCTTTGCCAACAACCAAAGCCATTTTATCATAATGATCAATGCTTTTATTCAAAAATGGTTCATACTTCTTGTGTGCCTGTTGGATATTATACACAATTAGAATAACAAGTAAAAAACATTTGAAATAAGCTTAACATATATATACATATATTACCATCACTGCTGCATCATATGTTGCTCTATCACATGTGATCATTTTCATGTTATCATCCCATCCGAAACCACTTTCACCTCGAATTTTGCATATAATCTGCCACTGATTTTTTACAGTCCTCAAATGATTTTCCACATGTTTCACATCGCATTGGACTTGAAATCTTTCAGAAATAGCTTCGACAACTCGATTAATAGAAACTGCTTTGAAAGTATTAGAAGGCTTATTTCCTTTCTGGGCCTCCTCTGCTAGAATTTCAAGAAAAACATGTTCCATCGGTTTTGTCCACCTGAATTGCTTGGAGGTCCCTTCTTTGTTGCCCTTGCCCATTCTACATTAATAATTGTCATTGTCAATCATTTCAATATCTAACAACCTCAAAACATAATAAATTCAATATCTAACAAGCTTAAAACATAATAAATTCAATATCTAATAAGCTTAAAACATAATCAATATCTAACAAATTCAAGACATAATAATTTCAAAATCCAACAAACTAAAATTTCAATATCATTATCCAGCCAACATTAACAAAAAAAAAATTTACTAAAACATACATAACATAGAAACAATAACCTTAAGCCCTAAACCTACCTAATATTTCTAGCCATATAATCAGTCCACATAGTTTGTGCAATTTCGTCTCTCTTAGCAGACCATTCTCTTGCTTCTTCTCTTTCTTCTCGCTCCGTAAGAGTTGGTATTATCAAATCAGACTCAGACTCCTCGTATAATCCTTGATTAAGTAAATCACTAGGATCAACTCCCATTATATGATTATGAATGATACAACAAGCCAAAACTATATCTACTTGAGTTTGAAAATTCCAAAATGGCTCAGCATCTAATACACGAAACCGTTTCTTTAAAATCCCAAAAACACGTTCAACAGTGATTCGTAATGATGAATGACGAAGATTAAAAAGTTCCTTTGCATTTTCAGGCCCTTGAGCACTAAACTCTTTTAAATGATATCGGACACCACGATATGGAGTAATATATCCATTTCGAATGCCATATCCAGCATCAGCAATATAATATTTACCTACAATTTTACAAAACACAATTAATACTAATAAATTATGAGCTTACTAGAACTATTTGGTATTTAATGATAATTATTACCTTCCGGAATTCTTAATCCTCTTGGGCGTGAAAGTGCATCACTTAAAATACGAGAATCATGTGCACTACCTTCCCAACCAGCTAGAACATAGGAAAATTTCAAATCAAATGTAATGGCAGCCAATACATTTTGTGTTGTCCCCCCTTTATGGCTACGAAATCTTCCTTGAATGCTAAGTGGAACGGATGCACGAATATGAGTTCCATCTAATGCTCCAATACAATCTTTAAAATAAGGATAAAACCTTGGATTGTTTCTGATTTCACTAGGAGTTGACTCATCATCAGGTAATCTAATAACTAGTTTATACAATTTCAAAATAGCTCTCAATACAACCCTAAAGTAACGGTGAACTGTCTCAGTTGATCTATAATATCTAGATCCAATCACTCGAAACCTTACATTATGACCAAGTATATGTAAAAATATAACTACTTGCTCCCTAATATTGACAGACTTAGATGATTGTAACAAATTATTCCTACTAAAAATATCACACAAATTAAAAAAGGCGATCGGTCTCATCCTTATCACATCAATACAATGTTGGTCACCACTATATAAAATACTATTAATATAATTTTCTCTTTCATAATCTCGATTCACACGAGGGTGAGAAGCAATTTCCTTCCTAGTTTTTAATTTTTTAATCCAAAGAGCCCCAAAAGCTAAAACTGAAGCCACAACTTCGACAATAGCATTTTGATCTTGATTACGATCCATCTACACAAAATAATGCCACACAAATTTTTGATCACTATAAAAAAGATGCAAGATTTTCATAAGATCACGTATATGAAAAGTTACCATGACTAAAGTGCATACATACATATCAAGCTAATTATAATTGCATTAATAATTTTTTTGAGAAATTAAGCTACTTTCTTTGTACCAAAAACAATGAGTAGGCAATGGATAATATTACTCAATAGGGTTGGGCACTTCGCCTTTTGTTTCCTTTTTTTATTATTATTATTTTTTTGTCCTTTTTCATGTTTAATTGATTCATTTATAGCAGTGATGTTATATAATGTAAGGATTAATGATTTAGATCATATGAATAATTATATATAATGAATACGATAGTAAAAGGAAAAAAAAATTAATTGTAATTTATTCTGTTTTTTTAAGTTGGGGACAACTTGGCATATTGACATCTATGTAATTAAGCTGCCCAAAAACATTTGAATATTTTGATTGGATAACAACATCCATGCACTTGAATATATATTATACTATTATTAAAATATAAAAATATCATCCAAATTAAAATAAAAATATATTTTTTCCCCAAAATTTACAGTACACACAAAAATTTATATTTAGACACAAATATAAAGGTAATATGAGGAAGAGAAATGATGATATGATATGAAAAATAACATATAATATTAAAACATAATCAATATCTAACAAATTCAAGACATAATAATTTCAAAATCCAACAAAATAATTGGACTTAATTATTTTAAATTTTATGTCAAAATAATTTTTAAAATCAATTTTGGCCTTTAATGTTTACATTTTGTATCAATTTGGCTCTTCCAATTAAAATCTTAGTTGTAGATACAATTGGATACACAAGTCAACCTTTGTATTATCATATGAATTCACAAGAAGAAACATAATATCAAAATTCACATAAAGCAGAGGATAAGGTTAAGAGTTAACAAAAGGATGATTGTGGATAAAAACACCGCGTTAATGATGTATGATAATATGTTATTGACAGATAAAATTTCTTAATCCATAATGAAAGCTGAAATTGAATAAAAAAAAAGTAGGCTAGCATATACTTAAAACTCAGAACAATACAACTTCTCTCAGAACAATACAAGAAATGCATTGATAGTGGCATTAGTAAAATTATCCGAGTGTTTTTTCTTCTCTCCCTTAATTTAGTCAATCATTGTTTCCCGTATATAACGTCACTCATGAGTCATGCCTCAAACCCATAAGAAAGACAGTCGACCACCATTGGTACATACCCCTATATAAGTTATAGAAAACTATATATATAGCTCAAATAATGGAGGAAGCTAGAAATGGAGTTTGTTATAATCTATAAAAAAACCATTAGTCCCACAAAATATGTGCAGTGAGAGGGCTCTACTTTTCAAGCTAGAAAAAAGAAAAAAAGATTGCATTAAGGGAGTATATAAATATAAATATATGTAATAATGATGTAAAAATTAACAAAGCAAAGTGGGCTAACTATTGAAGTGCAGCAGGCTGAACTTTTGAAGAATGATGAGTAGATCATCAAACAAACAAAAAACAATCACACATCGATTTTTGTGTATATTAATTCTATGCTTTTAGGATATTATAACAAGAACAGCATTTGGAACCTTTTTTGAACAAGGACAACAGATCTTTTTTGTTACAAGAATAGCAAATGCAGTTTTTCTCTCTCGCAGTCGAAAGCCTAAATATCCCAGGCTTGAGGTAGTGGTGATATCCCAGTCGAAACTAATGAATCAATTTGAGCACTGATCCGAGCAAACAATGAAACAAGAGAAGAATATTCAAGTTTCCTTATTCTTTTCTAAGAATGCTGAAACTATAGGATATTAGACTCACTACTTGTGGCAGTTAGCTGAACCAGCTTTTAACTACTAAACTGATGCACATGGACATGAGAAATACATTAATTTAGTATATATTATATCCAAAATTTCTAACTTCACCAGGATATGAATTTCTTTGAACTTCATGGTGAGTGGAGCAGTTATTCTCTTTTATAGCTTACAGACAAACCCATTGACGTGGAAAATGCTTTTGGCTTGGCAAGGATTGATTTTAGCCCAACGTGGAAACCGTAGTGTTCTATTGTTTGTTAACACTTACTGAGGGCAATGTAACTTTATAAAGAGGAACAGAGAAACAGAAAATCAGAAAGAAAACCATTTATTTGACCATATAAAGCTAATAACTTATGCATGAACTCGAATGTTGGATCACATGGTAAATGAGTTCAAGTCAGAGTTCAATTTTATCAGATGAGAAAGTAAGTTACCAAATATCTATTACTTCCGAAAATCAAAGAAAAAAAAACAAATCTAGGGTAATAGAAGAGCAAGCATAAACTGAATGATGCAAAACCCAAAAACAAACAAATTTTAAATAAAGCATAAAAATGGAAGAAGAAGAAGATTCTTCAACAGACAGATGCAAAATCCAAACAGATGCAAAATCCAAACAAATTATTCAACAAAAAAAAAGGAGAAGAAGATTTGAGTGAGAGAGATGACAAATTGAATGAAATACAGAGTAAAGCATAAAAAAGTTACCTTGAGCTTTGTTTCAGGAAGGGAATTGGTCCAACTGGATGAAAAAGGAGAAGGACGGAAGGAGGAGGAAAGATGGAAAATGTCTTACAGAAATAAAATCGGTAAGACATTTTCCCTATAATCCCTTCTTATTTTCCCGTGTTTCTGAAAACGTTTTACCAATGTAAGTTATTTTCAAGCAAACAAACACTGGAAAAGGGGGAAAATATTTTCCGGAAAATGTTTTCCCCCTAACAAACGGACCCTAAAATCCAGGGTTTTATTTATCTTTCCCAATAACTCATGATATATAAAAATCTGGATCTCAATCCAATTTAATCTCTGATCATGTTCATAACCATTCTATAGCTGAACCCTTTGATATCATACTTGTGAACTTATTCAATACGAATCTCGTGAAATTCCTTCACAAAACACCACTCTGGTAAGGGGGTGGGGTCGTAAGATCCCGGACTCGGCTCTCATACACATGTACATGTGACACTATTTCATCATTATAGTTATATAACTCAGTTCAATCAATTTAGCACATTTATTTAAGCTATGCGAGTTTTCCAATCATACTTATTCCAACAAGCATACGTGGACATTTGTTCTATCAATATTTATGATAAGTCACCCAAACATATGCATTCGTTCAAGTAAACTAATCATATGCATCATGGAATCATCGTTTAAACATATGTAAGCTCATCATAGTATAATCCTTTATTCACACCTTTGTGAATTTCTATTTATCACACTCACTTAATCAAGTAAGTCAAGTGTACAACATCATATGAGCATCAAACAAGCATGGGTATTCCACGCAACATGAATTTCCATCTCACATGTTATCACGTATATCATGAACTTTTATTCATAATTTTTTGAATCTAGGCTTATCATGACTATACTTTACCCGAATACCTTAGCATAACACTTAACATGGTTGGTGTAGCTCAGTTGGAGAGTACTTCTGTCCAAACAAGATGGTTCTCATTTGCGTCGGGAGACATCACACTATCACGGATTGGTGGCATGTATAGCTAGACTCTCATTCATGCTAGGTTAGTCCGAGAACCGACTAAACCATAGCTCTGATACCACTAAATGTAACACCCCTCACCCATGTCCAACTCCAGGATAGGGTTCGAGGCGTTACTGGACTAAAACATTCACAATCGTACAAAACCGACTTACCAAATTTAGCCCAAAATTAAAACTTTTCAAACACGTGTATATCGTCCCTTATACAGGCCTTCGAAGCCTATAACATACATCGGGGTGGTTCGGGACTAAATTGAGAACTTTGAAAATCTTTGGGCAACTTAACCAATTTTCTTGCTTTGGAGAGTCACACGCCTGTGTAACTCTCTGATTTTGACGTCAGCAACCGTTTAAGGGCACACGGCCAAGGCACACGTCCATGGCCAGAGGCCGTGTCCTCCACACGGCTGAGACATACGGCCGTGTCTCTACCCGTGTGGTCAAGACTTAGGCTAACTTCCAAGCCTTTTTGTCATCTTTACATGCACACACATAATTTGACCTTGTCATCTGTTTAATCACTTATACCACATATTATGACATTAACACATACCATGGACAAATAGGCTTACAAGCCAAAATCATCATAAGCCACATCTCATGGCTATAATCAACAAATCAATATAAGCCAATACATTTGACTAATCACAACAACATCCATCATAGAAATATTAAGTCCCTATACATGCCACTCACTTGAAAACATTTAACATACATATGCCAATACTCCAAGGATAATGGCTCGATAGTGTGATGTTGCCTCCGACGATCTCCAACCCTGAGCTGACCTGACAAAACTAAAAGAAATGGAAAGGACAAAGTAAGCTTTATGCTTAGTAAGCTCGCATGAAAATAATAAGCAATGCGATAACATACTATTTTCATATTCTTTCTATTTATTCAAATTCTAGTTAAGTTGTTTCCTCAAATCACAGTCATTAAATTATTTATATCTTGAGCTACGGAATTCCAAATTAAGATCTGTTAATTTTCTATGAAACTAGACTCACATATCTTCTTACCATAAAATTTTCAGAATTTTTGGTTTAGCAATCAATACAGTTTATTCATTAAAGATTCCCCTGTTTCGCTGTAACACCCCAAACCCGGCCCATGCGTTTCGACCGGATCTGGCATGTAATCAACACATAACATTAAATCGGATTTTGAAAACACAAGTTAAATTAATTAAATTTGAATAAAGGAGAGACTTTTTGAAAATAAACCTCTTTGTATTTTTATTATTAAGTATAAATAAACCTTATCATAAAATTCATAAGTTGCTTAACATTGAAAACGACTTAGTTGGATGAAAACTAGGGGCCTTATTACATAAATATTCTCGAAATAACCTTGAAATAAATTAAACCTAAAGAAATCTCAAAAGAAAATAACTTGTAGAAATAGAACTTGATGGCCCCTCGAGTCCGTCTCGGCTCCCATGTCCACAATCTACTGTTCATCTGGAAGAGTAGAGAAAAGGAAAGCGTGAGTCACAAAGACTCAGTGTATAAATCTCAAAACACACATCGACCTGGGCCCATAAACACATTTTGGGCCCTGGCCCATACAAGAAGGCATCAATCATTATCACATAATAAGCAATAAAGAGTGAATAACCCAACCCATCCTAGGTTTCCATCCTCTACACACTAACCCGTACCAACCATCACACCTTGGGGATTTCTACAATCAACCCTCCATCCGCTACACACCAAAACGACAGCCGTACTACCTATTCCTATTAAGTAGGAATCATTAAACGTGGCATAGCCACCGATCACAATGTGACCTAGCATTTATATTTGTGGGTTTTCTACCACCGATCACTGCGTGACCTATCAAGCACTTCCCTTTCATCATATCAATATCCCATCCCATGCATACACACATAAAGGAAACATCATGCAGTCATATATATATTTTGATACACATAGGGAGTTCTATGTTTACGTACCTGGCATCCTTGCCTAACCCTTTTTAGGGTTCCATTCGACTGTCTATACAGCCTTATTCCGGCTTTTAGCCCATAACATACATAAATAGATATACATACAGGTTTATTAGTAGTGTGTTAGAGATCTACACACCTGATTAATGTTGATACCCTTGCTAAACCGATCTACAACTTCGCTCAAAAAGCCAGAAGGATGTGAAACTAGGGCCTCTTCTATATTCGGCCATGGTTAGTGTTCTACCCAATTTTATGTATTTGAATAAACAACTCTTCTTGCCTTAAAATCCCGAAATTGAAGACTAATGATTTTCGGCTTTTAGATCTAGTCGACCAAGCTTCCTTCAAATCCCCAAAACCATTAAACTATTAGCTTTCGGCTTTTGCTTTTCAAAAACCGAGAATAGATTATGAGAACTAAACAAAAATCGACTCTTACCTTAGCTTAGGAGATTTGCCTAGCACTAGAGAGAGGATTCGACAATGCCAATGGAAGATTTAAATGCCGGAAGTATAGAATAATTTCTCAAATAGGATGAATAAAAGAAAAAGCGATGGATGCTTCGGCTTTTTAGAGAAACCGGCACAAGGGAAAAGAAAGTGGGGAGAAGTTTCGGCTTTTGAAGTAGTTGAAAAAAGAAATTTGGAGAGGGAGAGGCTAAGGAATTTAGGCACTAAGGGAGAGATTTTTAGGGTTTTTCAATGTCAGAAACAAGGAGCTAGCCCCCCTATTTATAGATTTTTGACACCTACTGCTAAATACCGAAAACGCCCTTAAAATTTAAGCTAGAAGAGAGGAGAATTTCGGCACCCTCTATGCCATGCATTAGCCGAATTTTACACTCCTCTAGGTGGTGGATTTTCGGGCAACACTTCCTTTGAAGATAAGCTCCTAACTTTTCTCCTTTTTATCTATGATATTATCACTTAAAAATCCGTATATATCTTCCTATTTTTAAGCCTTGTAGTCGTCCACCTCATTAATTCTAAATGCCGAAATTTAACTCAATTAAATTAAAAGATTTGGGCTTCATTAAACTTAAATTTAAATCCCTTAAATCCCTTGTTGTGGCGTCACCCTTGCTCCCATTTAATTGCCGAAAATGGCCCAAAAACATGGGCTCCTTGCGACCCAAAACTTGTTCCATTTTAATTGTTAATGATGCCACCTTAAAATAATTTAATCTGGGCCTTTGCCTAATTCTAAGCCCAAATTTAGACCCCTATCACTTAAATTAACAAATTAATTCTATCCCTACACTAAATGCATAGGCCCATAATTTTAGGATGTTACATTCGCTGTTCGATAGCTCTAACACCTCTTCATTAAAATTGAAATTCCTCATTATAAAGAGTTTGGATAACCTTCCTATTTGTCTCTCTCTAAAGTAGACTCACCAAGGATTCTGAGAATATAAATTACACACCATAACCATTTTTATACAATTTTTAGTGATTTTCCAAATTTGGAACAGGGGATTTCCGAAACCATTCAGACCCTGTCTCACCAAAATTTAAATATCTCATAATAGAAAATTTATTTACTCACACCATTTCTTTTATGTGAAAATAGACTCAATAAGATTTAATTTCATCTTTCATTCAGTATATAATACAATTTTTACTATTTATGGTGATTTTTCAAAATCACGTAACTGCTGCTGTTTCAATCTATTTTACTGAAAATTTTACTCTCCCATGTTTTCTTTATATTACTTCTATATATGCACACATAACACCAAGCATGTTCAATACTAGCCATACAAATGAATAATGATCACCAATATTTACGAGTACTCATAATGGCGCTTACACCATATCAGCCTTACCACAATTTCAATCACGTATCACATATCAAACACATTTTGCACATACACACATGGTCACATGCACCCTTGCTCACACGTACATTTGCCACATTTCTCAATTGGTCACATTCACACCTGCACTTATTCATAACATGATTGCACCAACCTCATTAGTAAGTTATCTCGTTGAACCCCTTCGGAAAACGCCCAATACTCGGTGGTCTCAGCACATAGCTCCACCTACACATAATTCGGCTTTCTTGTACACATGGTGAAGGTCCCTTATCACCCATGTGACCTAGCCATTCCATCTCGTAGCTTTCTTGTCTACATGGCGTCCAACACTAGGAACCACTCATGTGACCTAGCTACTCATAACCCGTAACTTTCTTGTACACATGGTATAGACACAGTATTACACATGTGACCTAGTTACATATGAAATTATTATCCCGTAGCTTTCTTGCACACATGGTGAAAGTCCCTTATCATCCATGTGGCCTAGCTACTTATCAAATTTTGGCTTCTCGTAGCTTTCTTGTGCACACGATGAAGGTCCCTTATCACTTGTGTGACCTAGCTACATATTGCCCGTATCGCTCGATTTTCTGAAGGTTCAATCGAGAATTTCTCATTCCATACATTTTCATATTTTAGTTATCACCCAATGATTTCCATAATATCTAGCAAAATAATTATTGAACAAGTAAAATAAATACATTTTTACATATCAACTTTCCATTTCACATAATAACCATAGTCATAGAAAACACCTTTAAGCACAACATTTCAACCCATTTTCCATGTCACCTATGTCACCTTTTATCATAAACATTGTAACACCCCAAACCCGGCCTAGAAGTTAGGCCCGAATTTGGCGTGTCACATGGAAGTGTTTTTTTTTTCAAAACCATCTTTGCGATTGTTAAAACCTTGTTTGAGAATTACAACCTCTTTGTTAAAACCTAAAACACTTAAGCAATTGTTATCTACTTGAAAACATAATTATCTTTAAAAAACCTTTTTGGTTACGAAAATATATTTGAAGTAAACAATTCACGAAAATATGATGTTTGGAAATAGAGTTGCAGAAGTATTTTGAAAACATTGCAGAAACATAGATAAAATACAAATATTTTTCAGAGGTTGATTGATGAGTCGAAAATCGAGGTAGTGAACTTTAACCGTGACTTTGGAAAATGTCGTCGATAATTTGAAAGAGAATTTCCGAGTTAAATCATTTGTAAAAGTTTGTTATGAAAATCATTTGTTAATCAATTTTTGGGAAAACCGTTATTTATGATTTTAGAAAAATCCCCATTTAAAATAATGCAGAAAAATAATAAGTACAGCTAAACATAAAACCAAATAAAATATCCCAGAGGCCTTATTATAACTTTAAAACCCGAATAGTAAAAGCAACGAAATAAACGAAAAAGGAAATTTAATAAAGTTAGAAACACCATTTCTGAAGTATGGCCTCCATCGAGTCATCCATGGCCCCAAGTCCTCGTCACTGAGCATTACCTACAAGGATTAAGAAAGAAAGGGGGTGAGTTACAAGAACTCAGTGTGAAATTCCCTAACCGTCATCCACTGGGTCTGAACCCTTTTAGCAAAAACTTGGGCCTGAGCCCATAAAGCAATATTTTGGGCCTAAGCCCCCTTTTTACATAACAGAATGTATCAAATATGTCATATGAATGTAATGCAATCCCAATCCAAACCTAGTAATCCATCCGCTACACACCACCCGTACCAACCAACACACCTATGGGGATCAAGTCAACCCACCCCGCCAATACACCAATCGCAAGCATTAAGCCATTCATAACATTTTAATTGTGGACAAACCACCAGAATAACAAAATATACGTGGCATTGCCACTATACAGATTTGTGACAGAGCCACCAAAATATGTGGCAGAGCCACCAGAACTTCTCTTCAATATTATCCCATCCTATGCAAAATCATGTATATAATGCATAACAATTCATGATTTTTACAATATAACAACAATAATTTATTTGGATATTCATTACAAAAGTACAGCCCATTATAACAATTTATCAAATAGGCCCATTAAGCAAAATGTCAGATTGGCCCATTTAGCAAAATATCAGATCGGCACATTTAACAAAATATCAAATTGGCCCATTTAGCAAAAATATCAAATTGGCCCATTTAGAAAAAATATCAAATCGGCCCATTAAGGTAATCTATCAAATCGGCCCATTAAGGCAATCTATCAAATCGGCCCATTAAGGCAATCTATCAAATCGACCCATTAAGCCAATCTATCAAATCGGCCTATTAAGGGCGTTTCCATAATTTGGTAATTTCACCCACTAAGGGTAATTCGGTAATCTCACAACCCAGGGGTATTTCGGTAATTTACCCGTCAAAGGTATTTTGGTAATTTCGCAACTCAAACTTAACTACTAATTTGGGGCATAAAAATTTAAAACTGTCCATCTGCGTTATACTGACTAAATTGACTATAACTCGAGTTAGAAAACTCGAAATTTTGATCCGTAAATTTTCCTTAAAACTAGACTCATATATCTTCTTACTACAATTTTTCCAGAATTTTTGGCTTAGTCGTTTAGTACAGTTTATTTCGTAAAGGTTTCCCTTGTTTCACTATCCAATGGTTCTGACTTCTCTTACCCTAAACTCAAATATCTCACTGTACAGTTTTTATATGCTGCTCCCACTTGTTTCTATCGAAAATAGACTCACTAAGAAATCTATACATATAAATTATAACTCATAATTCACTTTGTACAATTTTATACGATTTTACCAAGACAGATGAGGGAACCACGAAGTCATTCAAAACCAGTCTCACTAAAATTAAGTTATCTCAAAATATAAGATTCCTTTTCCTTCTCTGTTTCTTTTATAACAAAATAGACACAGTAAGCTTTAATTTGATATCTTATCACTTTCTAATTCCATTTATCCTATTTTTCGTGATTTTTCAAAATCATGTCACTGTTGCTGACCAAACTGTTTCATTGCGAAATATGGTTACTACTACGAACATACGCACACCCGAGTGGTCACGGATGCCGGTTTCCGGTTTTCTTTGGTATTTCGACCGAATCACAGAATATTTCATGCAAACTTCTAGAGAAGTGTGAGATTACACACCATTTCAAACATATATTCGGAAGGGTATGGGATTACACACCTTATTTGGATTTCCTAAAAACCACTCTTCGTTGACCCACTATTCCCGATGGATTAGCAAATAGAATATATCGAGTGATTTCATCCCTAAAACATAATTGATTAGTCGAAACTTCAATCCGATTTGCAACATAGCCAAATAGAGATATAACGAAAAATCCAAAAAATGAACCCTTTACCTTAATGATGATAGATCCAACTTCAATCGATTGACTTAAGACTAGAGAGGAATCGCAAGAATGTGCTTTACGACTGCACACACTAGAACACTACGAGAGGAAAGATGATCACATTTAGAGAAAATAGAAGAAATGATGTTTTCGGTTAAGAAAACCATCCCAAGACAAGGGCACAAAATTCAGCATGGAGACAAGAAAATACAATGATTGAATAGAGCCACTTACCGATTCGATCAAAGAAGATGTGTTCAAATCGCAAGATGGAGAAGGGAAGATGATTGAAATTCGGCTATCAAAGAGAAAAGAAGCAAAGATGCCTTGAGGGTTTCGGTCAAAACAAGAGAAAAAGATGCTCTCTTTTTGGCTTTGGAGTTTTCGGCAAAGAGAAAAAAGATAAAATTAGAGAAAGCATAAGACACCAAAATGCTAAGGAGAAAACAACCTCTCAAGCACCAAAAATTTGCCAATTCCCATAGAAAATTCGGCTATCACCAAAACCCTTTCCCAAACCATTATCATCTTTTCCAAAAGATGAACTTAACCAAATGAAATCTTTCCAAAACACCTTCCACACTATATGCCAACATGTTCCCTTATCCTTCCTTTTCTTTTGATTCTTTCCTTCATTATCCCTTATCTTCCTCCTTACCATAATCCTTAGCCACCTTTCCATAATTTAAAAAGTCTTCATTGCCTAAAATACCACCATGGCCAACACTATGGATGAATAGCATAAAAAAATTAATCACAAATTGCACTAGATGAGATTTGAACCCCTTCCCTCCATGCTCTCCACTTGATGCCATAACCTCTTTACCATATGCTCATTTATGCTAACAAAATATGCATTTATTTCCTTAAGCCTTGATGTCATTTACCTTCTCTCCTTAAAATGCTTAAACGCAAAAATTTTGCTAATGCCCCAATTCAACCCCGAGCCTTCTTAGAACTCTGTAACTTTCCAAAATTATCCTCCTAATAAGTCCAACTTGAAATAATGTTGTTCTCTTGTTCTCAAAAATTTTTAAAACGCTTCTACGCTCAAGGCCCAATGGGCCCAATCCTACTAGGCCCAATTTTGGGATGTTACAAACATATTATTAAATCATTTCACCAACATAATATACTAAACATGTAATTTAGAAAAATCAATTTAATACCACAATTTAGGTTTCAAATATACATTACGACATTATTGCATTATTATTAACACACCAACTTACCTCGGATCCAGAAACGACAATTTACCAACTTTTCTGATTTTTGATTTTCCTCCCGTTCTAGGTCCAAATCTCGTTTTTTGGGGTCTAAAACATCAAATTTCACTTATTTAATTAATGCACTACTCAAAACAGTCCCTAACTCAAACTTTGGCAAAATTACAAAATTTCCCTTAAACTTTTGCATAATTATGATTTTGCCCCTAGGCTCGAAAATTAAACTTCATCCCTTATTCTTATGTTTTATAACATGCTTATCATTTTTCCCTTCTATGGCAACATCAAATTCTTGCTCTAACATGCACTTATGTACATTAGGTATTTTTGCCGATTATGTTGTTTTACTCGTTTTCACTTAAAATTGCTTAGTAAAAGTTGTTTAACATAATTATAAGCTTCATATTCTGCCATAAAACATCAAAATAAACAAATTTAACCTATGGGTATTTTTCCAAATATGAACCCTAGGTTAAATTATTGCTAGAATAAGCTAAATCAAGTTACCGGGACTCCAAAAACTTAAAGAACATGAAAAACGGGGCTAGAATGGACTTACCATGAAGCTTGGAAAGCTTGAAAACCCTATCCATGGTTTCCCACATGCTAAATTCGGCCTAAACTTGAAGATGGACAAATTTGGCATTTAAATTTTGTTTTTAATTCATTTAATTCACTAAATTACCAAAATGCCCCTTAAAAAAATCTTTTGAAACATATCCATCCATGTCCATTTTTGTCCACCAACTTAACCAATGGTCTAATTATCATTTAAGGACCTCCAATTTAAAATTTCATAACAATTGGACACCTCTAACATGTAGAACTCAACTTTTGCACTTTTTACAATTTAGTCCTTTTGACTAAATTGAGTGCCCAAACGTCAAAATTTTCGAATGAGATTTTCACAAAATCATTTTGTGAAATTTTAGACCATAAAAATATAAATAAAATAAATTTCTCAACATCAGATTTGTGGTCCCGAATCCACTGTTTCGACTAAGCCCAAAATCGGGCTGTTACATGAAATATTTGTATAAGATCCGATTTGTCCGCTAATGCCTTTAACCCTAGACCGATAATGGTTAAAGGTTAAGGGTGTTACATGAATGGTCTAAGCTACATCTTGATGCAAGAAGGTAAAGTAATAGCCTATGCTCAAGACAGCTAAAACGACATGAAAGAAATTATCCGATACTTGATCTTGAATTGGCAGCCATTGCGTTTGCACTGAAAATCTAGCGGCATTATCTGTTTGGTGAAAAATGTCACATATGATCACAAGAGCTTGAAGTATTTGATGTCGCAAAATGATTTGAATTTGAGACAGCGCAGGTGGCTTGAACTATTAAAATATTATGATTTGGTTATTGATTATCATCCGGGAAAAGATAATGTGGTTGCAGATGCTCTGAGTAGAAAATCCCTGTTTACTTTGCGAGCAATGAATACTCGATTGTCATTATCTGATGATGGTTCAAGCATAGCTGAGTTAAAAGTTAGACCAACGTTTTTGCAGCAGATTTCTGATGCTCAGAAAAGTGATGATGAACTACGAGCTAAACGGGTGCATTGTGAGTTAAATTCTGATTCAGAATTTCAGATTGGGTTCGATCATTGTTTATTATTCATAGGCAGAATATGTGTACCGAGGAATTCAGAACTTGTACAGAAGATTATGAACGAAGCTCATAAGTACTATGTCTATTCATCCTGGTAGTAATAAAATGTATAATGATCTGAAAAAGATGTACTGGTGGCTGGGAATGAAATGAGATATTTCTGAATTTGTATCTAAATGTTTGATATGTCAGCAAGTAAAAGTTGAACATCAGGTGCCATCAGGATTATTACAGCCAATTACGATACCAGAGTGGAAATGGGAAAGAATTACTGTGGATTTTGTATAGGGATTACCCCTGTATCCGAAGAAGAAAGATGTCATTTGGGTAATTGTTGACCAGTTGACAAAGTCTGCACACTTTATTTCGGTACGTATGGATTTTTCTTTGGATAGATTGGCTGAATTATATGTTTCTGAGATTGTCAGATTGCATGGAGTGCCGGTTTCCATTATTTTAGACAGAGATCCTCGGTTTACATCCCGATTCTGGAATAAACTGCAAGAAGCCTTGGGTATACAGTTACATTTCAGTACTACATTCCATCCTCAAACAGATGGACAAACTAAACGTGTTATACAGATTTTAGAAGATATTTTTTGGTGTTGTGTACTAGAATTTGAAGGTAATTGGGAAAAATATTTTCCTTTGGTTGAATTTGCCTACAATAACAATTATCAGTCTAGCATTAAAATGGCACCGTATGAGGCTTTGTATGGCCGAAAATGTAAAAATCCATTGTATTGGACAGAGCTAGTGAGAAAAAGATACACGGAGTTGATTTGATCAGTGAAACGGAAGAAAAAGTAAAGGTAGTTCAGGACAGTTTAAAAGCAGCCTCTGATCGTCAAAACTCCTATGCTGATCTTAAACGAAAAGAAATAGAATTTTAGGTCGGTGACAAGGTATTCTTGAAAGTATCACATTGGAAGAAAGTTCTCCGGTTTGGCCATAAAGGAAAATTGAGTCCACGCTTCATTGGGCCATATAAAATCATAGAAAGAATTGGACCTATTGCATATCGATTAGCCTTACCACCAGAACTTGATCGGATTCATAATGTTTTTCATGTGTCTATGTTGCGACGGTATCGATCAAATCCTTCACATGTTATTTCTCCATCAGAGGTAGAAATTCAGTCTGATATGACATACAGTGAAGAACCGATCAAAATCTTGGCACGTGAAACAAAAGAGTTAAGCAATAAAAATATGGCTTTAGTAAAAATTCTTTGACAACGACATGGTATAGAAGAGGCTACTTGGGAACTGGAGGATACCATGAGAAAGCAATACCCGAATATTTTTACTGGTAAGATTTTCGAGGACGAAAATTTTTAAGGGGGAGATGGAACGGTGGAAATGTGCAAGTGTACACAATCGTAACAAGTAATAAAGTGACAAGTAAATGTCGAGTTATCGTACCCACAGAGACTGTAAAAGAATTATTTATGAAAATGATTTTAAACACTTTGGTTAAGGAAAAATATTTGGTTTTGAGAAATATTTAAAAACTAAAAGAAAAACAGAGTAAAATAAAATAAAACAAAGTTCTAATGCACGATTTCAAAAAAAAAAACTGATTTTAATGAAGATGATATAATTGTGTTGGATTAATTACATTTCTTACCTTAGAATTATTAAACTTATGCTTATACTTGTTACGAATAAATCACGACAACTCGGTAATTTGCTAACTTTTGAACATATTTACATGTTATTGCACATACATACCTATTAAATTAAACAATCTCTCGCATATTCCTATGTGATTCAACCGATTAATTCAACCTAATAAGCATATAAAAGATCATGTGAAGTAACAAAGTATCCTTACCTTGAAACAATTTAATCACAAAAATCTTGCAAGTTATGCAAGGCATATGTATTGCCAAATACAATGCTAATTTAATCTTCAGCTACCTTAGAAGAATTAAACATGCACATATTAAGTATTGTGTCCATTAATTAAAATTTCAATGCATTTAAATAATTAATTCATTAGCTATCTAAACATTTATAATGCTAGATAACTTAAACATGATTTTACTCAATCAAACATTTTACCGAGGCCTTTAACAGCATAAACACAATTTTAATAATTCAAGAGGACGAAATGCAATCAACCCAACACGAATTAAATTCAAGCTAAATTGATTAAATTAAACATTCCAACAGCATAAATATTCATAAACATGTTTGTCAAAACAACAACGAAATTTAAAGAGATAGGGAACATGAAGCAAATCCGGTGTTTCTCTGTGGCTTGACTGATTGCTCCGTTCTTCATTCTTTGTTGTCCTCGGCTATCAAGGTGGCTTATGAACACTCCACTTGCTGCTCCAACTGGCTGGAAAAAAACCTCTTTTCCAAGAGGAGAAATCGGCACAAGAACCCAAAAGGGAAATGGGAAAATGGAAATTGAGAGAAAGTGAGAGAGGAGAATGTTGGAGGCTTGATGTGTGTTTTGAATGAGTAGTAAGGGGGTGTATTTATAGCTGATCAAGGCTGCTAAAAATAGCAAATAGCAGCAGCAAAAGAGGCCTCCCTTGGTTGGCCATCCATGTGGCAAAGTTGAAGGATTCAACTTTTCTAAATATAGCATGGGGCAAATCTACAAAGCCATAATATTTGGAGGGGTTTGAATGAAACTTTGAAAGGTCTTCAAGGGCTTCTTTGCAAGCTTAATTAATCAGCTAATAAGCTGATTTGGGCCATCATTATGGACGGTTTGGGCTGCCGAATTGGTGGCTGGTTCGGTTCAACCGGTTCGGTTCAACCAGTGCGGTTTAACTGGACCCTTCTTCCATAATTAATTGATAATAATTTATTTAGCCCAAATTAAATTGGAAATAAATTAAAATTAATTATATTATGATTAAATATTCATAATTGGACCATCTTGGGCTGGAAATAAATTCGCCTTGATACTTCAAATTGCTTCTCGGGTTTATTCTTCGAGCAGTGCCTGCCGAGCCGATTTTCGCCCTTTGTGCGAATCTGTCGAAAATAGTCAAAATTAAGCAAAATTAACTATAAAATTAATTAAAATTTGTCATGTTCATATTTTTAGCATAATTTAATTATATAATATTTAATTATTTTCTGACAAGAATTTACTTGAAACTGCATGAATTTGGGTCAAAAAGGGCATGAAAAAGTATATAAATTTTCGTGTTTCCATACCCCCGAACTTAATTCATTGCTCGTCCTGAGTAATGCACAAATTTGAAAATAATTTTCTCGGAAACACCTTTAAAAAAAACTCCGTCAGAACAATTTTTTTCTCAAAATTATGAATTTGGTATACTTATGCTAAAAAATAAGAAATTTGATAGTTATGCTACTTAAGTATACATATCGTTCAAATTAATCTCAACAATTATTATACTAGCAAAATTAGACTAAATGTTTCTTAATAAAGACATGTTACTCACTACCAAGTTGATTTTAATTCCTTATTCAAAATTAAACTGCAATCATTAAGCTTAACTGATGTCTTCATATGTTGAACAGAGCAATTTCTCTCCACTAATGTAGGTAACATTGGAACTTTGAATCAATAGGTCTTTAATAAGGTTGTAACGTGGCTGGGCTTAGGGGTAGGTAAAAGATAGACAAATTTTTGGCTTAAAAACCCTAGACTCAGCTTAAATGGAACCTTCAGAATTCTCGCCCTTGATACACCAACTTTTGCTCTTTCGACCCTTTTTGTTTTGAGTACTTTTTTTTTGCAAGCTCAGTTTCGAGCATTTGCTTCATGTACTACAATTTTCGAGCATTTGATACATCTTTTCAACTCCCCCAAACTTACTTTCAAACGATCTTCTGAATAGTACTGAGTCTAGTGTTTGGGACAATTTTAGAAGTAATGAAGAGAAAGTTGATGGCTAAATATTGCATAGGTCCAAATAAAATTAGGCCATATAGTCTCAAAATTGGGTTTCAAAGGATAATTTTATCAGGGTCGGCTTGAAAGGCTCAAACGGTCCAAACAATAGTTGCCTAAATCATTTTCAACATTCCATGCTTCCTAGGATTTCGTCTCAAGAAATTACTAAGTCAATTCTAAAGACTTAAACTTTCATGCATGCCTAATTTTTTTCATAGGGAACTAAAAAATTTATGGTACGAATTTGCATGATTTATTAAAAATACATTCATATCATTATTGAACTAACATAATAACTTATTGAAATAATAGAACTTTATTAATACTGAAGTTCAGCATACTTAACAAAATTCAATTTATTGAACAAAAATATATCCTAATCATAACTAAAAGAAAATTTTATTCTGAGTGGAATCAATTCAAATTTTCGGCCCCCCTACTTAAAGTGAACAATGTCCTCATTGTTTAAAGTGAATAGATACTATACACCAGGTAGGATATTTAGAAAAGAGGAGGTGAGTCAATTTGACTGCTTAAGTACCAGGCTCTTTCTAAAATCCAATCCTAGACATGTATATATCTATTGCCACACTTTAGCCTTTGAGACTTGTTCAGATTTTATTCATGCTTCCTATCTCTTGTTTTATTGTGCAAAAATAAAAATTCCTAATTAACCTAATCCTACAGTAAAAATAAAAATAAAAATAAACTAAAGTTGAAGTCCTCCCCTTTTTTATTTGTTTGCCGATCCTTCCGAATTCGACTCATCTTTTGCTCCATTAGTATTGCCTCTGCATGAATCACCTTGCTCCTTCTTTGATGATGAAATCCATGGCTCAAATATGAAATCTGGAAACTCAGGCACAAAAATAAATGGGTCGTTATAAATTTTCTTGAGGGTGCTTCTCATCGAGTCATCCCTTATTTTTGCATATCTCCAGTAAGCTTGTTGCTGCCATTGCATGTGTTGCATTAAGTCCATCAGCTTCAACAGCTCATTACTATGGTCTGGGCTAGGTTGTGGAGCTCTAAACATTGAGGGTTCAATATCATGTTCAACTTCTGGTTCCATTGGATTCTCTCGCTAGGGACTTCAGTTGATTGCTCTGGTGGGATTTCTGTGGGTTCATCTTCTGCTTCTTCGGGGTCCTCACTTTCTTCAATTCGTTGCTGAAGAACAGAATCTTCGGCCACTCGGTAAAGGTCCCAATCGGTGATTGTGCCTTGACTATACTCTGTCTTTTTTACGTCCGCAAGGAGTTTTGCCTTTAAGCACAGAATTGTGATCGTAAAGGGGAAATAGGCAGGGCTAGAACATCTAACGGCACAATTTCGCATTTCTCTCAGGATGATTTTGCCCACATCAATGGTCTTTCCAGTTAGAATCGAATATAATAGGACCTTTCGCTCTAATGAGATTGTAGTCTCATGCAAAATAGGCATAAGGCTGAAACGGATGAAATAGAACCATACCTTCGCAAGTGGTGTCAAATACTCTCTTCGACACGTGTGGGTTCCTTGCTTTGACACAGTCCACTTAGATCCTGGAACTGTGAGTTCTTCGAGGATTTCTTGCAGATTTTCAGGCTTAATATTGCTCAACAAAGAGAAATATTCGTCGTTGTTGAAATCAAGTAATTTAAAGAACTCATTAATAGCATTAGAATTTATTGGTACCTTGATTCCGCGGACTGGAACTTCAGTCAATTCGCTTGAAGCTAAGTTCCCGTAGAATTCTCGAACTAATTCCTCATCCACACTTGGTCTCTTTTCACAAAATAATTCCCAATTGAGGGCTTCAGCAACTTATCGAATACGTGCCATAAAGTCTTTGTAGTTGCTTTCCTTCAATGTGAAGCCTTTCTCTGGATGCATCTGTTGATTTTTGAAGATACTTTCGTATCTTACTTTGGCTTCTTCACAGTGAAATTTGCTTTGTGTTTTGTCAATTTGAGCGGAGGCATGAGTTCTTTTGCGAGTCGTAGTTAACTTGAACATACGATGGAAAGAAAAACAATAAAAAATTAGTTTCTTAAAAATTTAATTAATACAAATTATTAATATTTCAATAAATTGAAAAATTAAATAATTGAATAAAAATTAAACTTTAAGGAGAAAACTTTTCTTACCACCTTCCTCGTAAAAAATAAGAACTCTTAAAATAAAATAACTAATGAACAAAAGATGGAAAATTAAAGAAGGCTTTTGGCTTAGGTTGGGTGAAGGAGGAGTGTGCGTGGTAAGGGCTGCACACTAGCAGCAACGCGCACAGCCTTGTGCTAGGTAGGCCACGAGCTGGTCGGCGTGGGGGGGAATGGTGCGCAGCAGGCTTGAGGCCCCAACTTGGACAGCCGCTGGAGCTGGGTCGTGCGGCGTGTTGAAGCAAACTGCTGGCCGAATGGTGGCTTAGGGACTTGCAGCACTTGGTGTTTGGTGATAGGGGTTTTGAGAGATGAGTGAATGGGGAGAACAAGGGTGCAATTTATAGTAGGAGTAATGGGACTTAGACTAGAACTCTTAGAATTTTATAATTAAAGAAAATAAGAGTCCAATTCTAATTTTTCTCATGATAACAATAATTAATAATTAAATAAACACATATAAAATTATCAATTGCTATTTAATCACTAAGATAAACATAAAAATAAAATTAATCCTATTCTAAGCTAAGTTGATAAAAATTAATATATAAATTATAATGGATATAATTATATATTAAAGTTTATCAATAATTTATAAATATGATATTAGATAAAATATTTATTCTAGATGCCTTTTAAAAATATTTACAAAAAGAGGCACCTAGTTTTTATTATTTACGAAAACAACAACCAAATTTTGAAAATAATTCAACTAAGTCCTTAGACTTAATGAAAATTTGAAATTGAATTGCAATTTAGGACTTGGGTCAAAGTTGACCTTTTTATTTGAAAAACCAAAAATTTATTTTGTCATTTAGGGGCTAATTTCTTGGAAAATTATGTAGAAATCAATTCCCAGGAAAGATTGGAGGGGTCACAAGTGGTCTCGCTTAAGTTCCAATGTCCTAGACAGAATTTATTTAAACATAATAAACCCGAAAATATACCCTAAATAATTTATTGAAAACAAGAAAATCTAAAGATCAGAAAAACTGAACAAGATTTGATCCCGTTCAGGTCTTTCTTCGTAGTAATGTTTCAAACGTTGAGCATTGACTTGGAAATTACCTCCCTTACCTTGGAGTTCAACAACCCCGTATGGATAGACGCGATGAATCATAAATGGACCGGACCAACGTGATTTTAACTTACCTGGGAAGAACTTCAATCTGGAATTAAATAACAAGACTTCCTGACTTGCTTCAAACTCTCGAACTCGAATATGCTTGTCATGCCATTTATTGAGTGTTTCTTTAAGTAATTTGGCATTTTCGTATGAGAACATTCGAAATTCCTCTAGCTCGTTTAGTTGGAGCATTCGTTTCTCTTTAGCAAGCTTGAGATCCTAATTGAGTTGTCGAATAGCCCAGTAAGCTCTGTGCTCTAACTCCAGAGGTAGATGACATGCTTTCCCAAAGACCAACATGTAGGGTGACATTCCTAAGGGTGTCTTGTATGCTGTTCTGTAAGCCCATAAAGCATCATCTAGTCTCTTAGACCAATCTCGTCGGTTCGGGCAAACTACCTTCTCGAGTATGCCTTTGATCTCCTTATTTGCTAACTCAGCTTGCCTATTTGTCTGTGGATGGTAAGCTGTAGCAACCTTATGCTTCACTCCATGTTTATCTAGCAACCATTTTAACCACTTGTTCACAAAATGGGTCCCATCATCGCTGAAAATAGCTCTTGGGGTTCCAAACCTTGTGAACACATGTTTCTGCAAGAACTTCATCACAACCTTGGCATCGTTCGTCGGATAAGCTTCAGCCTCGACCCACTTGGACACATAATCTACTGCTACCAATATGTACTTGTGACCAAAAGACGGAGGAAAAGGACCAAGAAAGTCATTACCCCAAACATCGAACAATTCTACCCCAATGATATTTTTTCGAGGCATCTCATTTCTGTTGGTGACGTTTTCAACCCTCTGGCATCGATCACAACTCTTTACATAAGCATATGCATCCTTGAATAGTGTTGGCCAAAAGAATCTAGCTTGCAATACTTTGGCCGCTGCACGAGTACCTCCGAAGTGTCCCCCACTTGGAGCTGAATGACAATGGTATAAAATCTTTGGTATTTCATCTTCTGCCACACATCTCCTAATCATCTGATTTGCACACTTTTTAAACAAATATGGCTCTTCCCAAAAATAGTACTTCACATCGTGAATAAACTTTTTTCTTTGTTGATAATTTTTATCAATCAGCATCAAACCACAAGCTAAATAGTTAGCAAAATCAGCAAACCAAGGAATATTATGGACATGATTTACCATCAGTATGTATTCATTTGGAATTGTCTCTTGGATCGGTAAGAGTGGATACTTTCCCTCTTGCGGCTCCAATCTGGATAAGTGATTTGCTACTTGGTTTTCTACTCCCCTTCGATCTTGAATTTCTAGATCGAACTCTTGAAGTAGAAACATCTACTGGATCAATCTCGGCTTAGCATCCTTTTTGGCTAATAAGTATTTAATCGCGGGGTGGTCTGTATAGACAATCACTTTGGTACCTACAAGATAAGATCGAAACTTGTCGAAAGCAAACACAATAGCAAGTAACTCTTTTTCTGTTACCATATAGTTCAGTTGAGCTCCGGTTAGAGTTCTACTTGCGTAGTAGATGGGATGAAAAACTTTGTTCCTTCTGTAACACCCCAAACCCGGCCCACGAGCCTTGACCGGATCTGGTTTGTCACTGCAGAAACCGTTCGAAAAATATTTTAACTTAATGGTAAAAACATAAAAATTTATGGTCTTTAGAAAAGCATTGTGTATTTAAAACTCCAAATAAAATTCAAGTTGTTACAATTTCCCGGATTAAAACTTTTATACATAAATATCTTAAAATGTAAGTTGCTAAAAATAAACATTTCCAGATAATAATATCATCGACAATCCAACTTAAAACATCATAAAGATACTTAGTAAAAATACTTAATCACTTTGAGCAGCCTTTATTACAATAATACTTATCAAAATACTGAGATTATAAAATACGGAAACAAATAAAATTCACTTCTACATGGGCCACCTTGTATCCACTCCAACCCGGTCCAAGCTTATGCATCACTTGCAATGTTGGTAAAAATTTGGGTGAGTCAATAGACTCAGTGTGTAATTAGTCCACTGAACTCCACCCACATAACAAGCCACATATGAACCCACATAACAGATATCAATGCACTTATTCACATGATTTCACTTATTGGGCTTGGCCCATATCCACATTAATCCACATGTCAGATAATGAGTTTATGCAAAGTGCACCCAACCAAACCTAGGGCCCATCCGTTACACCTACCTTGGCAGACATGCTGCCCAAGGCCGTGGCTAATCCACCGATCAACCAAGTGATCCCACATATCCTACCTTGACAGACCTGCTGCTCAAGGCCGTGGCTAAGCCACCGATCACCTAAGTGATCCCACATATCTGTATCCACGAGGTGACTTGAGGTCATCCTCAATCCATGGTGATGCACACAGCTATCATCCGCCAAGATGTGGCACCTAGCCAACACCTCCCTTGATGAAGCACATAGCTAACATCAAGCGCCAATGCAGCACAAGGCTAACATCAGACCACGTACATAAATGTACACCCTGTCCTTCTTTCGCATTCAGATCCCATCCCATGCACATGCAACATATGATAATGTCATAACATAGTAAAATAATGCATGCACATGCTATTCGGCATACAGTCACATTCCCATTGGCATATTCACATTCTTAATAATTAACACTGACCTGATTTTCGATGTACCCCTTAAGGGTATCCATTCATAATTGCCACTGCACATATTAGCATTTACACAACACATACAACATAACATAAACCCGGAAAACAGTGGGTTAATCACACACCTGCCGATTAGCGAAATCCCGAACTACTCGAATCTAACACGATCTCGAAACGTGGTTCTTCCTCCTCTCTTAATGCCAATTTGGTCTCCTACCAAATCCCGAAGGCTTTGCTTATTCCTGTCGATATCCCTAAACCACCACAGTCACAATCGATCATTACTAACAACCAATATGGCCTATGGCCGAATATTTGCAATCACTTACCTAACTTATTTAAAACCCGAATACTTGCTTGCTCCTGAAGTTATTGAAATCCCTATTAACCACTGTTAGAAATGGCTTAATACATAAATCCATAACCATGGCCCTTGGCCGAATAGTACATGATGCTTACCCTGAATGCTTCAAATCCCGAAAAATCTCCTTTAATGCACCCTAACGTTGGCATAAAAGAAACACATATTAATATGGCCTTAAACATATTCGGCCACCCTTAGAAATCAAGGCCTAATCACATGATTTCAGCACACCTATTGAGAGAGAACCTAAACCGATTACCTAAGGCAGAAATTACTTACCCTTCCACGTTGCTTACCACAAGTCTCCAAATCCCGAAAGATCACTTCACACTATCAGAACCGATCGAATTGCTTGCACCCAAAGTCTCCTTGAACATTGAGAGATTCGGCTTGGCTCTCCAAGGAAGCAAGGTTCGGCTAACATAAGGAGGGTTTCGGCACTTTAATGGTGAAGAGCAAAATACACAAAAGTAGAGAAGGCTTTTAGAGGATTCGGCTATACAAGAAAATATGTAGAAATAAGGTTTAAGAAAAGAAAAAGAATAGGGGGAGAGAATGAAAAGAGATTTGGCAAGGAGACTAGAAAAAAAAGAAACAAAATTCGGCACACCCCAAAACATACTTTAAAGCCGAAAATGCCACCCCATGGAGTTCACCATTCGACCACTAACTCTTGATAATCTCCTACTTATCCCACTCACTCAAAATAAATAAATTAAAACCACCCTTATCCCTTATCATCTCTTATCTTACCCATTAAAATAATAATAATAAAATAAAATATAATCACCATTATCCTAGCCGAATATTCAAAATAAAACCAAAGCTTATCCTTACCTCTTCAAAGCCCCACATGTCGTCCACTACTCCTGACACATGCAAAAAAAAAAATAAAACCCAACTCATTTGCTGCCTACATGGTTCGAACCTTTCCTCTTGCACGTAGGCGCTCCATTGCCACTTTACCACATGATTTCTTGTGGCATAAATCCCTCACGAATTCCCCTTAAAGCCTCCTCTGCCCAGTTTCCCCTTCTTAACGCAAAAATAAAAGCTCCATTTGCTTTTTCTGCAACTTGAACCTCCTCCCTTCCTTGCAGCTTGAGGCGTCATTTACCAAGCCCTTAAGTGGCGCCTTGCAGCCACTTTACCAAGGTGATTCTTATGTCCAAGAACTCCCAAAATTCTCCTTAAGGCCTCCTTCGCCTAGCTCCCCATAATTAATACTTAAAAACAAAATTTTCTCCTATAGCTCGAGCCTTCCCTTAGCTTATAACTAGCTTCTAGAATACCTCAATTAGCACCACAATGACCACACTTATCCAAAATAATTTAATAAAAATTAACCCCTATTTCAGGATATTACAATTCTACCCTCCTTAAAAATAATTTTGTCCTCGAAATTACTTACTAACGAACAGTCGTACATCCTAACTCACCACACTACGCTACTGCTGCGTACTCTGATCTTAAAGAACTATCATACTTTCTAGGCACATTCTCTAAGTTCACAATCGAGGTTCCATACACTTCATTAGCAACATAAGAACGAACTGACCTTATAACGAGCAAAGCAATGAAGGATATTCCAGAAATAAGAACTTACCCGTTGTCACATCTGGCACATCACTATCTTCGCGACGGCCGACTGCATAAACCAACCTTGGTTGCCTCGCGTCTGCACCTTCAGCATCTCTGCTTGGTGCTCCACGACCTTGGCCTGAACCATTTCCTCCATGGTTCAAACCACGACCCCTTGTCACTTGCTGACCATCTCTACCCGGCTGGACATAACCTTGGCCTACTATTCGAGCCCTATTCGGATCCTGAGGACAGTCTTTAATCAAATGAGACTTGGACTTACATCTAAAACTTCTCGATCTCGATTCCAGCACTCGCCAACATGATACCTTCCACACCGAGCACACAGACGGTCCGGATTTCCAGTAGCTGGCTTAGAAACACGAACAGAATTCTCAACCTTCGGTCTTTTCTGAAAGTTCTCAGATGATTCTGACGGTCCAAAACTCCTCTTATCCCGATTCCTATCCTTATCTCTGTTCTGTCTTATAGAGTCCTTAATTCCTTCAGCTACCTTAGCTTTCTCTACTAATACGGCAAACTCTCGCTCCTGCTGTGGAGCTATCAACAGCCTCAGGTCATCCCTTAATTCGTCCTCAAACCGGACACACCGCTCATGCTCCGTAGCCACTACACCTCGAGCATACCGGCTCAACCTCAGAAATTCAGCTTCGTACTCTGCTACGGACTTCTTCCCTTGAACCAGCCCCAGAAAAGCCTTCCTCTGCGCATCAGTATATCTAGTTCCAACATACTTCTTTTGATAAGTCATCTTAACATATTACCAAGTCAAATCCTCGGCTGTGGCACCATCCCGAACTGTGAGCCACCATTGATATGCCTCATCGCGAAGCAGTGCCACCATTCCTTTAACCTTCTCCGCAGCCGTCAGATCCAATTCATCCATAATTCATTCCATTGCTTCCAACCAATACTCAGCAGTACTGGGTGCCACACTAGATACTCCACGAAACACTTCAGCTCCATTGGCTCGGAGTCGCTCGGGTACAGATTTTCGAGCTCCCATTTTCCACCTGCTCCAGCCACCATCTCCAGAACTCGCAGCACAGCCTGCGACACAGCATCATCCCCCGTCTGATCTTGCTGTTCAACACCAAAAGATGGTGGTGGCGGCACATCGCTTTCTGACCTATGGCCAGATCCTACTGGTTTCGATATCGACATTCTACCTCTACCGCGTCCACGACGACCACGTCCTCTAGAAATCATGTCTAACGTCGCGATTTAATCTGATTAAAGAGTTTTATGCATTAGAAATTTTGTTTCACTGTTTATCCACGAGCAAATTTTATGAAAAGAAGTTTTCAGAAGTAGTTCTTTCGATCAATAAAAGTTTCAGCTCAAGATCACTATTCTAATTCAGAGAACCACACATTCACATTCATCCATATCAATAGAGACACATTCATTCATCCACATCATTTACCATGCTATTATGGGCATTCTTGTCCATTTCCAACCCAGGGGTAATTTCGTCATTTTTCCTACAGGGATATTTTGGTAATAAACCGGGGTTAATTCGAAATCACCAAAAGTCATTTCGAAATTTTCCAAACTCATGGATATTTTGAGAGAAAGATTTTTTCCAAATCAAGGTATTGCAGAAATTTCGAAAATCGGGGTTATTTTGGTAATTTTGGAAGTCAGGGGCATTTTCGTAAATTTTCCAAATCAGGGTATCTTGCTATTTTATAAAATAGGGTTTTTGGACACTTTTGCAAAGTAAGAAAATTTTATTGAAATCGATGGAAATCTTAGAAACCAAGGGCATTTTAGTAATTTTACCACTAGGGGTATTTCAGTAATTTTGTAAATCGAGAATCTTTCGAAAATGTTTTCCAAAATAAATTTTGCTACAAATCAGAGGGTAATTTAGGAGTTTTAAAACTAGGGTTTTTATAAAACAGTATGGCTAGTCCCTTTCGGGTTTCAGTTATTGGTTTAGCCCGTGAATAAGTCCCCTTGGTTAGGGTGAACCGTAGCTATGCACCAGGTAGGATTCGAGTAAAGAGGAGGTGAGTCACTAGGACTGCTTAAATACCAAGCTCTTACCGAATCCACTCCTAGACATGCGCACGATGGTTGCCACACCTTAACTCGGCGACTTACTTCACAGGTTTGTTCGGTTAGTCTTAAGTCTTATGCATGTGTTTGAGGGCACTAGCCTTAGGGTTCAATAGCCCTATTCTTTTAATCTACGAGCCCAATTATGCCCATAACATTCACATATACAAATCACTTCAACAATTAGAGGTACTTACCTGGTGGACTTCGGGTCGGAGATATAGGTGCCATGCCAGAATAACCTGAAATATTATTCATAAAAGTCCATATTTTTGAAAAGCCCATTTTGAAAAAAATGTTTTTGGACCCAAAACCCTCAAAGCTGAGTTTTGAACCTGGCTCTGATACCAAACTGTAACACCCCAAACCCGGCCCACGAGCCTTGACCGGATCTGGTTTGTCACTGCGGAAACCGTTCGAAAAATATTTTAACTTAATGGTAAAAACATAAAAATTTATGGTCTTTAGAAAAGCATTTTGTATTTAAAACTCCAAATAAAATTCAAGTTGTTACAATTTCCCGGATTAAAACTTTTATACATAAATATCTTAAAATGTAAGTTGCTAAAAATAAACATTTCCAGATAATATTATCATCGATAATCCAACTTAAAACATCATAAAGATACTTAGTAAAAATACTTAATCACTTTGAGCGGCCTTTATTACAATAATACTTATCAAAATACTGAAATTATAAAATACAGAAACAAATAAAATTAACTTCTGCATGGGCCACCTTGTATCCACTCCAACCCGGTCCAAGCTTATGCATCACCTGCAATGTTGGTAAAAATTTGGGTGAGTCAACAGACTCAGTGTGTAATTAGTCCACTGAACTCCACCCACATAACAAGCCACATATGAACCCACAAAACAGATATCAATGCACTTATTCACATGATTTCACTTATTAGGCTTGGCCCAGATCCACATTAATCCACATGTCAGATAATGAGTTCATGCAAAGTGCACCCAACCAAACCTAGGGCCCATCCGTTATACCTACCTTGGCAGACCTGCTACCCAAGGCCGTGGCTAATCCACCGATCAACCAAGTGATCCCACATATCCTACCTTGACAGACCTGCTGCTCAAGGCCGTGGCTAAGCCACCGATCACCTAAGTGATCCCACATATCTGTATCCACGAGGTGACTTGAGGTCATCCTTAATCCACGGTGATGCACACAGCTATCATCCACCGAGATGTGGCACCTAGCCAACACCTCCCTTGATGAAGCACATAGCTAACATCAAGCGCCAATGCAGCACAAGGCTAACATCAGACCACGTACATAAATGTACACCCTGTCCTTCTTTCGCATTCAGATCCCATCCCACGCACATGCAACATATGATAATGTCATAACATAGTAAAATAATGCATGCACATGCTATTCGACATACAGTCACATTCCCATTGGCATATTCACATTCTTAATAATTAACACTGACCTGATTTTCGATGTACCCCTTAAGGGTATCCATTCATAATTGCCACTGCACATATTAGCATTTACACAACACATACAACATAACATAAACCCGGAAAACAGTGGGTTAATCACACACCTGCCTATTAGCGAAATCCCGAACTACTCGAATCTAACACGATCTCAAAACGTGGTTCTTCCTCCTCCCTTAATGCCGATTTGGTCTCCTACCAAATCCCGAAGGCTTTGCTTATTCCTGTCGATATCCCTAAACCACCACAGTCACAATCGATCATTACTAACAACCAATATGGCCTATGGCCGAATATTTGCAATCACTTACCTAACTTATTTAAAACCCGAATACTTGCTTACTCCTGAAGTTATCGAAATCCCTATTAACCACTGTTAGAAATG
Organism: Gossypium australe; assembly: GCA_005393395.2. NCBI lineage: Eukaryota > Viridiplantae > Streptophyta > Magnoliopsida > Malvales > Malvaceae > Gossypium > Gossypium australe. The sequence continues at coordinate 131,523,549 of CM016626.1, read as the reverse complement.
GCTTAATACATAAATCCATAACCATGGCCCTTGGCCGAATAGTACATGATGCTTACCTTGAATGCTTCAAATCCCGAAAAATCTCCTTTAATGCACCCTAACGTTGGCATAAAAGAAACACATATTAATATGGCCTTAAACATATTCGGCCACCCTTAGAAATCAAGGCCTAATCACATGATTTCGGCACACCTATTGAGAGAGAACCTAAACCGATTACCTAAGGCAGAAATTACTTACCCTTCCACGTTGCTTACCACAAGTCTCCAAATCCCGAAAGATCACTTCACACTATCAGAACCGATCGAATTGCTTGCACCCAAAGTCTCCTTGAACACTGAGAGATTCGGCTTGGCTCTCCAAGGAAGCAAGGTTCGGCTAACATAAGGAGGGTTTCGGCACTTTAATGGTGAAGAGCAAAATACACAAAAGTAGAGAAGGCTTTTAGAGGATTCGGCTATACATGAAAATATGTAGAAATAAGGTTTAAGAAAAGAAAAAGAATAGGGGGATAGAATGAAAAGAGATTTGGCAAGGAGACTAGAAAAAAAAGAAACAAAATTCGGCACACCCCAAAACATACTTTAAAGCCGAAAATGCCACCCCATGGAGTCCACCATTCGGCCACTAACTCTTGATAATCTCCTACTTATCCCACTCACTCAAAATAAATAAATTAAAACCACTCTTGTCCCTTATCATCTCTTATCTTACCCATTAAAATAATAAAAATAAAATAAAATATAATCACCATTATCCTAGCCGAATATTCAAAATAAAACCAAAGCTTATCCTTACCTCTTCAAAGCCCCACATGCCGTCCACTACTCCTGTCACATGCAAAAAAAAAAAAAAAAATAAAACCCAACTCATTTGCTGCCTGCATGGTTCGAACCTTTCCCCTTGCACCTAGGCGCTCCATTGCCACTTTACCACATGATTTCTTGTGGCATAAATCCCTCACGAATTCCCCTTAAAGCCTCCTTTGCCCAGTTTCCCCTTCTTAACGCAAAAATAAAAGCTCCATTTGCTTTTTCTACAACTCGAACCTCCTCCCTTCCTTGCAGCTTGAGGCGTCATTTACCAAGCCCTTAAGTGGCGCCTTGCAGCCACTTTACCAAGGTGATTCTTATGTCCAAGAACTCCCAAAATTTTCCTTAAGGCCTCCTTCGCCTAGCTCCCCATAATTAATACTTAAAAACAAAATTTTCTCCTATAGCTCGAGCCTTCCCTTAGCTTATAACTAGCCTCTAGAATACCTCAATTAGCACCACAACGACCACACTTATCCAAAATAATTCAATAAAAATTAACCCCTATTTTAGGATATTACACCTTCGCTGGCCTAAGGCAGCTCCAATGGCGAAGTCACTTGCGTCACACATTAACATGAGTAGCAAATCCCAGTCTGGTGTGATGATTATGGGTGTCGTGACTAATGGACTCTTCAGATCGTCGAAGGCTTTTAAGCATTCCTCATCAAACTTGAATATCGAGTCTTTCTCCAATAGCTTGCATAAGGGTTTAGCCACTTTGGAGAAGTTTTTGATAAATCTTCGATAGAAACCGACATGGCCCAAAAAGCTCCTAACACCTTTTACAGATGTTGGAGGTGGGAGTTTCTCAATAATGTCTACTTTTGCTTTGTCCACCTCGATCCCATGTCTCGTTATCCGATGCCCTAGAACAATTCCTTCTTGTACCATAAAATGACATTTTTCCCAGTTGAGTATGAGATTTGTTTCTTCGAATCGCCTCAGTACCTTAGCTAGATTGGCTAAGCAATCATTGTAAGTATCTCCAAATACTGAGAAATCGTCCATGAAAACTTCCATATACTTCTCAACCATGTCAGTAAAAATAGACATCATACATCTTTGAAATGTAGCTGGTGCATTACATAAACCAAATGGCATGCGTCTAAATGCGAATGTACCATACGGGCAGGTGAATGTCATTTTGTGTTGATCTTCTGGTGCTACTGTAATCTAATTATACCCTGAGTATCCATTGAGAAAACAGTAATAGTCTCGTCCTGCGAGTCTATCCAACATTTGGTCCAAAAACGGCAAAGGGAAGTGATCTTTCCTAGTCGCCTTGTTCAGATTCCGGTAATTGATGTAGATTCTCCATCCCTTAACTGTTCTAGTTGGTATCAACTCGTTGTTCTCGTTCTCCACGACCGTGATACCTCCTTTCTTCGATACTCACTGGACTGGACTCACCCATGAACTGTCTGAGATGGGGTAAATTATACCCGCATCCAACCACTTGATAATTTCCTTTTTGACTACATCTTTCATGATGGGGTTCAGTCTCTATTGTCCATCAAGCGTTCCTCTCTCGCCATCTTCTAATATGATCTTGTGCATGCATACCGATGGGCTAATACCGCGAATATCGGCTATGGTCCATCCAATAGCCTTCTTGAATTTTTTCAACACTATGATAAGTTTCTCTTCTTGTTCAGTAGTTAATTCTGCTGAAACAATCACAGGCAAAGTAGAGGCGTTACCTAAATAAACATATTTTAAGTGTGAAGGTAATACCTTGAGTTCTAACTTAGGTGGCTCCTCGATTGATGCTTTTGGCTGCATGTAATCTCTTTTCTCTAATTCCAAAGATTCAAAACGGGATTGCGGATTAAATCCCTTTTGATTAGCTTCTAACAAAGCTAAGTATTCGTCCTCCTCTTCATCATTTGGGGGATCCGATGTCAAGATTCTTTCCAGTGGGTCCTCAACACAGTTAAGTTCCTTCTCTACTATTAATTCCTCTAAATCGGATATTGCAGGACAATCATCCATTGTGTCAGGAAATCGCATTGACTTAAAAACATTAAATGTTACATGATCATCCTGAACACGCATAGTCAGCTTGCCCTTTTACACATCAATAAGGGTCCTTCCAGTTGCTAAGAATGGTCTTCCTAGGATAATTGACATTTCTTTGTCTGCTTCAAAGTCTAGAATTACAAAGTTAGCAGGAAAGATAAATTTATCTACATGTACCAATACGTCCTCGATTTTTCCTTTTGGATGCTCTAAGGATCGATCTGCTAGTTGAAGTGTAACCGTAGTTGGTCTAAACTTCTCCTATCCCCAACTTCCTAAATATTGACATAGGCATCAAGTTGATACTTGCGCCTAAGTCACATAATGCTTTACCACAATAAGTTGATCCAATATTGCATGGTATGGTGAAACATCCAGGATCCTTCAATTTTGGGGGTAGTTTGTCCTGAAGATATGCACTGCATTCCCTCGTCAGAGCTACCGTCTCAAATTCTCCAAGTCTTCGTTTTTTTTGACAAGATATCTTTCATGAACTTGACGTAGTTCGACATTTGCTCAAGTGTTTCGACCAACGGGATGTTGATGTGAAGTTGCTTGAGTACGTCAAGGAACTCCTTGAATTGAATCTTCTGCTTCAGCTTTTGAAGTCTTTGAGGGTAGGGTGGTGGTGGTTTCATTACGGGAACTAATTCTGGTTGATTTGCCTTTGGCGGTAATTCTGCTTCCAACGAAGTTGTTGGTTGATCAGAATTGACTGGTCCTAAGGTTACTTTGTTGGGTTTTGTAGATTTCGGTTCTAGTGAAACTGGAGTTTCAACACTTGGTTGAACTTCTTCTGAGTCTTGTGCTTGCTCCTTTTCAACTTCGACAGTGTAGGGCTCTACTATCTTTCTGCTGCTCAATGTCAACGATTTGCAATGTTCCTTCCCCGAATTTCTTGAATTTTCTGTGTCACTAGGTAGAGCACCTTGTGGTCGGTTCCTGAGTTCAGTTGCAAGCTGGCCCACTTGATTCTCCAAATACTTCAATGCAGCTGCTTGGCTCTGGATTAAGGCATCATTCTTTGCCATGTATGTCTTTAGCAAACTCTCCAGGCTATTGGATACTTCAGCTTGAACTGGTTTCTGAACTTGTTGTGGAAAATTAGGCGACTGGGTTGGTCTGGGTTAGGTGTAAGTGGTACTGGTTCCAGCCCCTTGGTTACTCCAGGAAAAATTTAGGTGGTTTCTCTACGATGGGTTATAAAAGTTGGATTGCAGCCCTTGCCTTCCTCGGTTTTGGTTCTGATTGCCCATGTAGTACACAGATTCTGGGTTTGACAGACATTCTTCAAAAAAATGTCCCTCCCCACAATAGACACAGGCTATATTCTCAAATTGATTAGGCGGCTGTGCTGCAAAACTATTAGAACCATTAGTAGTAAGATTTTTAAGCATTGAGGATATTGATGATACCTGAGATGCGAGTGAAGTAAGAGCGTCTACTTCATGAATTCCAGCGACTCGTCTTCCTGAAGCTGCACGACTGGTTGGCCATTGATAATTGTTGCTGGCAATCCTCTCAATAATTTCATAAGCCTCGTTATAAGACTTAGAAAGGAGAGCGCCATTAGCAGAGGCGTCCACTACCATCCTTGTGTGAGCATTGAGACCATTATAGAACGTCTCAAGTTGAATGCAATGAGGAATTCCATGATGAGGGCATTTTTGTAATAGTTCTTTAAATCTTTCCTATGCCTCATACAAGGATTCGTCATCCATTTGGTGGAAAGCAGTGATCTCGTTCCTCAGCTTAGCATTCTTGCTTGGTGGAAAATACTTCATGAGGAATCTCTCGACTAACTCTTGCCATGTAGAAATGGAGTTCGGTGTTAATGAATTCAACCAGGCACGAGCTCTATCCCTTAACGAATATGGGAACAACTTCAATCGTAAGGCATCTTTGGGTACTCCAGCTAACTTGAAAGAATCACTCACTTCCATGAATAGTCTTAAGTGAAGATGAGGATCTTCAGTAGGCATTCCACTGAATTGGCCCACTGTCTGAAGCATCTGGAACATGACTGGCTTCAGCTCGAATTGTTGTCCCTCAATTTCGGGTCTCCTAATACCCAGATTAAGATCGTTAAATACTGGCACGGCATATTGTCTTAAGGCTCTATCCCTATCATCAGCAATAAGGATGGGATTCTGAGCAGGGTTTGCTCCGTTTCCTTAGTTCATATTCTGAAAATTCATTCCTTCGGTCCTTCTTTGGTTTGCTTGTCTTCTTCGTTGTCGAAAGGTTCGTTCTATTTCAGGGTCCACAGAGAGTAAGTCAATAATCTGGTCAATACTCATAAACACCTGAAATATTCACAGAAAAATTAATTAAGTAAAGATCTCAACACGAAAAATAAATAAACCAAAATGTAAAACAGATTCACAAATAATGGCTTTAAAAAACAGTCCCCGGCAACGGCGCCAAAAACTTCGAACGGTGGAAATGTGCAAGTGTGCACAATCGTAACAAGTAATAAAGTGACAAGTAAATGTCGAGTTATCATACCCTCAGGGACTGTAAAAGAATTATTTATGAAAATGATTTTAAACACTTTGGTTAAGGAAAAATATTTGGTTTTGAGAAATATTTAAAAACTAAAAGAAAAACAGAGTAAAATAAAATAAAACAAAGTTCTAATGCACGATTTCAAAAAAAACTGATTTTAATCAAGATGATATAATTGTGTTGGATTAATTACATTTCTTACCTTAGAATTATTAAATTTATGCTTATACTTGTTACGAATAAATCACGACGACTCGTTAATTTGCTAACTTATGAACATATTTACATGTTATTGCACATACATACCTATTAAATTAAACAATCTCGCGCATATTCCTATGTGATTCAACCGATTAATTCAACCTAATAAGCATATAAAAGATCATGTGAAGTAACAAATTATCCTTACCTTGAAACAATTTAATCACAAAAATCTTGCAAGTTATGCAAGGCATATGTATTGCCAAATACAATGCTAATTTAATCTTCAGCTACCTTAAAACAATTAAACATGCACATATTAAGTATTGTGTCCATTAATTACAATTTCAATGCATTTAAATAATCAATTCATTAGCTATCTAAACAATTATAATGCCAGATAACTTAAACATGATTTTACTGAATCAAACATTTTACCGGGGCCTTTAACAGCATAAACACAATTTTAATAATTCAAGAGGACGAAATGCAATCAACCCAACATGAATTAAATTCAAGCTAAATTGATTAAATTAAACATTCCAACAGCATAAATATTCATAAACATTTTTGTCAAAACAACAACGAAATTTAAAGAGATAGGGAACATGAAGCAAATCTGGTGTTTCTCCGTGGCTTGACTGATTGCTCCGTTCTTCGTTCTTCGTTGTCCTCGGCTATCAAGGTGGCTTATGAACACTCCACTTGCTACTCCAAATGGCTGGGAAAACACCTCTTTTCCAAGAGGAGAAATCGACACAAGAACAGAAAAGGGAAATGGGAAAATGGAAATTGAGAGAAAGTGAGAGAGGAGAATGTTGGAGGCTTGAGGTGTGTTTTGAATGAGTAGCAAGGGGGTGTATTTATAGCTGATCAAGGCTGCTTAAAATAGCAAATAGCAACAGCAAAAGAGGCCTCCCTTGGCCAGCCATCCATGTGGCAAAGTTGAAGGATTCAACTTTGCTAAATATAGCATGGGGCAAATCTACAAAGCCATATTATTTGGAGGGGTTTGAATGAAATTTTGAAAGGTCTTCAAGGGCGTCTTTGCAAGCTTAATTAATCAGCTAATAAGCTGATTTGGGCCATCATATGGACGGTTTGGGCTGCCCAATTGGTGGCTGGTTCGGTTCAATCGGTTCGATTCAACCAGTGTGGTTTAACTGGACCCTTCTTCCATAATTAATTAATAATAATTTATTTAGCCCAAATTAAATTGGGAATAAATTAAAATTAATTATATTATGATTAAATCTTCATAATTGCACCGTCTTGGGCTGGAAATAAATTTGCCTTGATACTTCAAATTGCTTCTCGGGTTTATTCTTCGAGCAGTGTCTGCCAAGCCGATTTTCGCCCTTTGTGCGAATCTGTTGAAAATAGTCAAAATTAAACAAAATTAACTATAAAATTAATTAAAATTTGTCATGTTCATATTTTTAGCATAATTTAATTATTTTATAATATTTAATTATTTTTTGACAAGAATTTACTCGAAACTGCATGAATTTGGGTCAAAAAGGGCATGAAAAAGTATATAAATTTTCGTGTTTCCAAGAGAGTTGTAACAGCCGATTATTAATGAAATTGGAATAGAAGTTTCGGGACCACAAATCTGAACCGGAAAGAAAAACTATTTTAATATTATTGCATGGTTTGCATTATGATATGAATGTCATATGAAAATTCTGATAAGAAAATTTTACCTATTATGTGCTTAATTACGGAAAGGACCAAATTGCATAAAATACAAAAGTTGAATTCTAGTCGCTAGAAGGATCAAATACCTATGGGATTCAAAACTTGAGGTCCTTATTTGATAATTAAACCATTAAAGAGAAGTTAGTAGATATTTTTGGTGATTCATCCATGGAAAAATTAAAAAAAGGATAAGGACTAAATTGGAAATGAAAAAAAATCAAAAAGATGATAAGTAATTAAATAGAATTAATATCATTTTATATCATCTTCATCCCCAATTTTTCTATGGAAACCCTAGGAAAGAGAAAACAAACTTTCTTGGCTTAATTTGGTAAGTATTCTTGTCTCGTTTTTAGTAATTTTTATATTTTTGAGATCGGGATAGTTTAATTTATCTATCTTGGGGATTAATTTGAAAAGTTATCAAAGTATAGAAATTTTTCCATGGATGAATATGCTAAAATTTTGAAATTTATGGTAGAAAATGAAAGGTTGTTGATAGATAAACAGCTTTTTCAAAGTGAATTTTCATGATATTGTGATTTAGGGACTAAATTGTAAAAATATAAAATTCATGGAAAATTTCTTATTTTTATGAAATATATGTGCTGTAAATGTTATACTAAAATTTTGATTAGATTTGGAATAAGGATTAAATTGCATGGATTTCATTTTCTGAGCATAGGGACGAAATTGGAATTTATGAAAAGTTAAGGGCAAAATGGTAATTTTGCCTAGAGTGTAATTTGAACTCAATTGAATATGAAATATGATATTGATGATTAAATTCATTTATATAGATCCAGACAACTCAAATTCGAAGCTAGATCGAGGAAAAGAAAAAGTTTTGGATTAGTAGATTTTTACATACACGAATAAGTGTCGAGGTAAGTTCATGTAAACTATACATGTTAATATGGTTGAATTGAATGTTCCTTTGTGAATGAATGTAGTATGAGTTTACGTGAATTATATAAAAGTTATAAATACATGAAATGATTACATGATCAGAAATGTTCATAAGGAGTTAAGTTCCGTTTGAATAATGAAATTCGATGGATATGTGTGATTTCCCGTATTTGAATGTGATTCTGCATATGTTGTAGACAGGATTTAGCTTAGACGAGTAATCCTGATATAGTCCTCTCGAGTATCCTGATATATAGTTCCTGCGAGCATCCTGATTGGTAGTGATTTAGCATGTGTTGTGCACAACTGCAGCTCCGTGTGAGCGTCCTGTTACATGACTCGATCGGTTGTGATCCAGCATATAATGCAGACACAAACGCAGCTCTATTTGAGCGTCAACACTCTATAAGGAGGATAATGAACCAGAAGCTATCACCTAAGTATTTTGGCCTTTACCCTGTCGAGGCCAAGGTAGGATAAGTGGCGTACATATTATCTCTCTATGCTGGCTCAAGAATCCACCCTACCTTCCACGTATCACAATTGAAGAAGCATATTGGTCAAGCTCATCACTCTCCTCTGCTACCTCTAGTCGGAACTAACTGTGAACTGCCAAAGATTCCAACAAATATTGTGGATTGACAAATGGTCAAACAGGGAAACCAAGCTATAATCGAAGTTTTGGTGCAATAGGCAAATACCTTTCCTGAGGACTCTACATGGGAGAATTTCAGTAAGTTTTGTCAAAGATTTCCTAAGTTCAAATACTTGAGGACAAGGATCGTATTCGAGGAGGGAGTAATTGATATGGGATAGAATACTCCAGTTGCAGTTGGCTCATCTCCTTCTGCAAGCGAGTGGTGACTCCATCGTTGGCCATGAAGATCGTCGTGCTCTGATACTCTTGATACGGAGATAGAAAGAAAAAGAATTGTAGACAAAAGTAGAAGAAGAGAAAGCTTTGAGGAAGAAGAATAATAAGAGAGGATTAGAATTTTATTGATTTCATTCATACTTGTCCTCTAGCATGACAGATGCTCAAATAGTGCTGAAATGTTTGGTGCATAAGATGACAAAACAACAGCTATAAATTATGTTACCCTATTACACATCGTATGACTTAAGGACTGGACCCAAAACGCGCATTTAAGTACCCTTTTTTACGCACCATAAAACACAGAGTTTAAGAAAAAATTAAACATAAACATTAATGACCTCAATAACATAAATAACAAAAGAAAAACTTAAAAGAACTAACTTGCTGAATTGTTGGAGTATTCTGTCCCATATCATTCCCCTACCCGTGCGTCACTAATTTTATTGGTCCACCTCTGATGACTAAATTTTTTGTTTTTACCTTGTTTAACATTGTCAATTTTTGTTTCTTCTCCTTCTCAAGTTTAAGTCTCTTTTTGATTATTACCTTATATTGAGGAATGAGTGAATTTAAATCTCAAAACCCAATCAAATGCGCCTTTTTCTTTACTTTTCAATTTCGTTTTAAACTTTTCTTAGTATTTTTTCCCTTTTTTTAGCAAGAAATCAATTTTTGAGATGATTTTGAAACTTGTCGAGATAATAAAAAATGTGTTAATGCCAACATTAAAACAAATGGTTTCTGCATAATTGCATACGATAACACATTTTTTCTCTAGAATTACAATACGTACTCTACGCTACCCATAATAAATGAGATTTAGCTTCTAGTTTACTTTTTCGAGTAAAAACTTACAGCATGAAGCAGATTTCCGCAATACCATTAATCATGACAAATGGAGCAAAGCCCCATACAAATAACCAAGTTATTACGATGAATCTAATAGCATAACCCAATTTAAAAACGGTCTATACAAACAATGATGTTGAATGTCATAAATTCCTAGAAATGTATGAAATTTGATTACTTCATTTTAAGACATTAATAGTTTAACTTAATATAAAACTAATTATGTATCACTTATCAATGTGAAATGTGTGAGAATCAAGAGTATTTTGAGATCTATGGGTTCAAGAAAAAAAAATCTTACTCTATAGTCTTTTAAGTAAAAATCTTATTCATAAAATACCTAAAGTTAATGTAGCAAACCATCTTCAGCGGCCAATTTTATTCTTTGAAGATAGTATGCAACCTTGTAATTTATTATTTCCTTAAAAAAAAAGAGAAAGAAAAGAAAAATTAAGAATTCAGTACACAGTTAGGGCACCCATAGACAACCTGGATGCCAGCCACGAGTTTTGCTTTCTTAAGACTTATGATACCTTTCATATTTTGATAATTTTCTTATATCAAATCTCTTGAGCTTTTACTATGAAAGGATATATTGGGATTTATTAGTTCATATATGGTTAAACAGATTGATAGTTTCTTTTGTTGGTACGCCGGAACCCCATGGCGCAGTAGAATAAAATTAGATCCGGCGATCCAAATCATGAATCCATGTGTGAGGAACAAATCGGGGTGAAATAAAGGTTTCGAAATTACCAAAACTTCGATCTGAGTAGACAGCGACGCCTTGGCAACAAGAGTTTTGATCTACTGTCGAATCAAGCCATAACCTTTTCCGATGTCGGCCTCTACGTGATCCACCCGGTTTGACTATGAACGGAAGAAATCTCCAAAACTATTTTTGGAGGTTTATTTGCTTGACGGCTGCTAGACCTAACAAGCAATCACTTAGGGTTTTCTTGTTTTTTTTTGTCTCCTTTTAGTACCTTTTTATAATGGGTGCCTTTCTCATTGGGCCTTTTATAATAGGTATCCTCTTAATTGGGCCTTTTATAATTGGTATCTCTTGAATGTATTACAAGATTAAATAAATATAATAAAGTTTTTAACCGAAAAGTATAATTACATTAATTATATCTGAAAATTATAATTACATTAATTATAATAAGGATTTCGGTAAACTATATTTATTTAAATTTATATATGAATCAAATTCATATATTAATAAATTATGTTATCATTATGTGTACAACATCCTTGTACATATAATATGTTCGATATTTGATTGCCCAATATAATTACATTAATTATAATAAGGATTTCGGTAAACTATATTTATTTAAATTTATATATGAATCAAATTCATATATTAATAAAATTATGTTATCATTATGTGTAAAACATCCTTGTACATATAATATGTTCAATATTTGATTGCCCAATTAAATTAATTCTTTAATTAATTTAATTCATGTGACAACCAAACACAATACCAATTATATTTTATTCCGTTCATTTCAACCATAGGGTGTGACCCTGTAGGTTCTTGCAACGTTAGCAGTAATACTAGAACGATTCTATTGTCACAGACAATGAGTGGCATCTAGCAATGCATCATTGCTACCTAAGTTACAAGAAGTCATGATTCGGCATAACCTTTCGTGATTAACCTTTCATGCATTAATCCTTAAGTCCTTTATCTCTGGAACGGATACAAGTCATGGGATAGTCACACTTGCATAGTCCATCCCATGTTTCTTGATATCTTGAGTAGACTATGATATACAAATTAGTATGACATCTCATATCAACTTATTTGAGCATGGCCATGCATTTCTAGTCTCACTCAATCAAGTGGCCTAAGATATTACTCCTATTATGTAGGAGGGACTTATCCTTTATTGATCAACCATATCCCTCTACATAGATTGTGGTATATCCAACATCAGCCTTTATAGAATAACCTGTTACGGTGTACGTTTGACTGTATCAAAATATACAACTCACGATGCTGGGATAATAATGATCTCAAGTCTGAGGATCATGTACATATTAATCACTATGAGTAATGTTGTGACAATTACATAATAATCCAAGAAACATACTCATAGCGGGTCAATCCAATATGTTGTTCTCTAACACACATATTCATGCATTGATTTTGACACTCCATATCAATGACAACTCTTTAATATCAATCAACTACATATTAGTCTTAATGCATTATTGTTGTCCTAGTCAACAATAATACTCGACTAAGGATCTTTTAAGAATAATCATATTATTCTCAGGACATTATTATAAAACAATTTATTTATACACACAGAAAGAAAAACTGAAATAATAATGACAACGCTTTATATTAATAAACATGGTAAATTAAGTATGTTATTACAACCATCTCATGATTGATCTTTGGGCATACTCTTACAATCTCTCACTAGCACTAAGACCAATCACTCATATATCTAATACCAAGTGACTTAGTGTGACGATCATGCTTCTGCTGTGTCAGAGGCTTGGTCAGGGGATCAGCAATGTTATCATCTGAAGGTACTCTGCATATCTCTACATCCCTTCGATCGATAATCTCTCGAATAAGATGGTAACGTCTAAGAATATGTTTGGATCGCTGGTGAGATCTGGGTTCCTTAGCTTGTGCAATAGCTCCATTGTTATCACATCGGAGCTCTATAGCATCTGATATGCTAGGCACAACCCCTAGTCCAGTAATGAACTTCTTGATCCAAACCGCTTCCTTTGCTGCCTCACTGGCTGCAATATACTCAGCCTCTGTTGTAAAATTGGCTACTGTACTTTGCTTTGAACTCTCCCAGCTCACAGCACCACCATTAAGGCAAAACACAAAACCTGATTGCGATCGAGAATCATCCTTGTTGGTTTGGAAGCTGGCATCAGTGTAACCTTTTACACTTAACTCTTCCTCTCCTCCATATAATAGGAACGTATCCTTAGTTCTTCTTAAGTACTTAAGGATACTCTTGACTGTGGTCCAGTGACCTTCACCGGGATCTACTTGATACCTGCTCGTCATACTTAAGGCATACGAGACATCTGGACGGGTACATAACATAGCATACATGATAGATCCAATAGCGGAAGCATATGGAATTTTACTCATACGTTCTCTCTCTTGTGGAGTTGAAGGACACATTTCCTTCGAGAGTGAAATACCATGTCTCATAGGTAGGAATCCTCTTTTAGATTCTTCCATACTGAACCTTTTCAGTACTTTATCTATGTATGTAATTTGGCTTAGACCTAGTAGTCGTCTTGATCTATCTCTATAGATTTTGACTCCTAAGATATAAGTGGCTTCACCCAAGTCCTTCATAGAAAAACAACTTCTTAACCAAGTCTTAATAGACTGCAAGGTAGGTATGTCATTTCCCATAATAAGTATGTCATCCACATATAGTACCAAGAATGTGATAGTGCTCCCACTAACTTTCTTGTAAACACATGGTTCATTTTCATTTTTGACAAAACCAAACTCTTTGATTGCATCGTTAAAACGAAGATTCGAGAAGCTTGCTTTAATCCATAAATGGATCTTTGCAGCTTACATATCTTTCTAGCATCATTTGGATTCACAAAACCTTCAGGTTGTGTCATATACACATCCTCTTCAAGTTTCCCGTTAAGGAAAGCTGTTTTGACGTCCATCTGCCAGATTTCATAATCATGAAATGCAGCTATGGCGAGCAAGATCCTGATGGATTTAAACATAGCTACGGGAGAAAAGGTTTCATCATAGTCAACACCATGAATTTGGCGAAAACCTTTAGCGACTAATCGCCCTTTGTATGTTTGTACATTACCATCCATGTCAGTTTTCTTTTTGAAAACCCATTTGCACCCTATAGGTTTAACCCCTTCGGGTGGATCAATCAAAGTCCATACTTGGTTTTCATACATGGAATCCATCTCAGATCTCATGGCCTCAAGCCATTTCTCAGAGTCTGGGTTCGTCACCGCTTCTTGATAAGTCCTAGGCTCATCTTGATCTATAAGAAGAACGTCACCATGCGTTGTAATGAGAAATCCATATCTCTCAGGTGCACGGCGTTCTCTTAAAGATATGCGCGGTGGTTGTGTTTCTACAGCAGTTGTTTGTTCCTCAATTTCTTGTGGAATTTTTTGTTGTTCAATCTCTGGTTCAGTGGTATCTTGTGATTCTCGAATTTCTTCAAGTTCAATCTTTCTCCCACTTCCTTTTCTAGAAGTAAATTCTCTCTCTAAGAAGACACGAGTCCGAGCAACAAACATTTTGTTCTCAGTGGGATTAAAGAAATAATATCCTTTGGTTTCTTTTGGATACCCCACAAAAATACACCTTTCAGATCTGGGTTCAAGCTTAGTAGACGTCTGACGTTTAACATAAGCTTCACAGCCCCAAATTTTCATAAAAGACATACTAGGACGTTTCCCAGTCCACATCTCATATGGCGTCTTTTGAACCGATTTAGATGGAACACGATTTAGTGTGAAAGCAGCTGTCTCAAGTGCATGTCCCCAAAAGGAAGTCGGTAGATCAGCATGACTCATCATGGATCGAACCATGTCTAACAAAGTTCGATTTCTTCTCTCAGATACTCCATTCCATTAAGAAGTACCAGGAGGAGTAAGTTGTGAGACAATCCCACATTCTTTCAAAAGATCATCAAACTCTAGGCTCAAGTACTCTCCACCTCGATCAGATCGAAGTGACTTGATAGTTTTGCCTAGTTGATTTTGTACTTCATTTTTGAATTCCTTGAACTTTTCAAGGGACTCAGACTTATGGCGCATGAGATAAACATACCCATATCTACTGAAATCATCAGTGAAAGTAATGAAGTAGTGAAATCCACCTCTGGCCTGTGTATTTATTGGTCCACATACATCAGAATGTATTAGGTCCAATAAATCACTAGCTCGTTCACTTTTACTAGTAAAAGGAGATTTAGTCATTTTTCCCAATAAGCAAGATTCACATACTTCAAATTGTTCAAAAACAAATGAATTCAAGAGACCATCTTTATGGAGTTTGGATATGCGTTTCTCACTTATGTGGCCCAAACGACAATGCCAAAGATAAGTTTGATTTGAGTCATTTATTTTAGATCTTTTAGTATTTATGTTGTAAATGGGATTCGTTTGATCTAAAATATAGAGGCCATTAATTAATTGTGCCGAACCATAAAAATCATTATTGAGATAAAATGAACAACAATTATTCTTAATAATTATCTCAAAACCAATTTTGTCTAAACAAGAAATTGAAATAATGTTTTTAGTCAAACTGGGCACAAAATAACAATCCTCTAAACATAAATCAAGTCCACTAGGCAAAGATAAAGTATATGTTCCCACAGCTAATGCAGCAACTTTTGCTCCATTTCCAACTCGTAGGTCCACATCTCCTCCAGCCAAAGTCCTACTCCTTTGTAGTCCCTGTGCAGAAGTACAAATATGAGAACCACAACCAGTATCTAATACCCAAGAAGTAGTAGTTGATAAATTAATATCAATAACATAAATACCTGAAGCAGACATTCCACTTGCTTTAGCCTTCTTGACTTCTTCAAGATAGACAGGGCAGTTCCGTTTCCAATGTCCAGTCACACCACAATGAAAACAATTTCCTTCCTTAGACACCCCACCTTTAGGTTTCAGTGCAGCCTTTCCTTTTCCAAATTTGGGCTTACCTTTGCCCTTAGGCTTTGTTTGAACTTTGGCCTTTCCCTTGCCCTTGTTATTACGGACCATCAGTATGGGCTTGGGTGCAACCTTTTTCAAGTTGCCTTCAGTAGTTCGTAACATACTGAGTAATTGTGGTAGAGTTTTGTCAATTTCATTCATATTGAAATTGAGGACAAACTAGCTATAGCTATCCGGCAACGATTGTAAAATAACATCAGTGGCCAACTCTTGGCTCAATGGAAACCTAAGCTTAAATAGGCTTTCAGTATAGCCAATCATCTTAAGGACATGAGGTCCTACTGGGCTTCCTTCAGCCAACTTACATTGAAATAGGGCCTTAGAGATATCAAACCTCTCTTGCCGTGCTTGCCCTTGATAAAGTTCTTTCAGGTGCTCGATCATATCATAAGCAACCATGTCCTCATGTTGCTTCTGAAGTTCAGGATTCATAGTGGCAAGCATAAGACATCCAACATCTATCATGTCATCGAGATACTTCTTGTAAGCATCTCTATCAGTCCTCGAGGCATTAGCAGGTGGTTCATTAGGAAGTGGTTGTTCAATGACATATAATTTCCGTTCTTGTTTAAGGACAATCCTCAAGTTACGGAACCAATCAAGAAAATTCAAACCATTCAATTTGTCCTTCTCAAGGACCGATCGCAATGAGAGTGTGCTAGTGTTTGCAGCCATAATATATCTACAACAATTAAATATGCATGTGAGTAAATTTACCAATTTTATATCAATCATTAAAAAGACTTTATTAAATGATGTTCCCACTATTTTATTTCAAAATTAATAACCCTCACTTATTAATTTCGAAAAATCTTTCTCAAAAGTATTTCTAGTGGGTTAAGGATCCATATTTCACCACCTCTTAAGTCAGCTTTGGCTTTACTCTTAAGATTATGGTTATTTAGGTAAGCAACATTTGCTAATTACATCATATGTAACTCCTAATATTTGGTGAACAACTCTTGTTCTAATCATCTTATGATTTATCCAATTTACTTGCCTCTAGGTTTCTAATCCTATTAGAGTAACCTAGTTAAGTCATTAACCAATTTTTAACCAGCGAATATCACTTGTTTATTCTTCGCGTTTAACCAAGATAAATACTAGTACTTCACTTTGGTAGAACCTACATAGTATCGATCGAGGCCTTAACGAGGGCAAAATTGGAAGGCTATGTTGACTTAACATTTTAATAGAGGGATTTTATTAAGGTTGTTGTATCTCACCAATTATAATCTATTAATCGATCTCATCAATTAATGAGGTTTATTTTCATCAAGTTTTAATATATATAATTGGAATGCTTTAGACATCCATAGCATCTCATACATGAATAAATAAAGCAATAAATAAATGCAATAGTTATAGCCCATAAACTAAAGTGGTTCAACCCAAGCCAATGGGAAAACCAAAAAGAAACCTAAAGGTGTAAGCCATTTCACAAGCTATCATTCACAATCATTGTCCCACTTTCCTTCTCGTTTGGCCCACAGCAACTCTTGTAAATTACAATATGCAGAAACTCGTTTTACATACGAGAGAATAAGATGAGAAGAGAAATACAAGAGAATAGTAGTAAGGTCGAAGGAAACCTTTATTTCACCCTGATTCATTCCTCACACCCGCGGTACGAATCGCATACCCCAATCAAATGAAACCTCACGATTTGATAACTTTTATCAACAGAATCGTTTTTTTTTTTATATTAGGATTTTAATCCTTGAGGTTTCATATCGGAACAACCCTTGTTCCACTAGCCAGTTAACACTTACTGGAAACTATAAATACCACCGTCGCATTATTACAGATTTGTTAATAGTTAACAGTAATAACATAAAATCGAATAGGCCACAACACCATGATTAACATTTAATCAATTACCGAAAGGAACAGTTATCAGGTTATGTTTAAACGATTTAAACAATCGAAAATACAATAAGATCAAAACATGCATCTCATACAATTGCATCACCCAAGTATTTAAACCCGAGTTCGTATCACACAAGTGGCTCTGATACCACTGTTGGAACGCCGGAACCCCATGGCGCAGCAAAATAAAATTAGATCCGGCGATCCAAATCATGAATCCATGTGTGAGGAACGAATCAGGGTGAAATAAAGGTTTCGAAATTACCAAAACTTCGATCTGAGTAGACAGCGACGCCTTGGCAACAAGAGTTTTGATCTACTGTCGAATCAAGCCACAACCTTTTCCGATGTCGGCGTCTACGTGATCCATCCGGTTTGACTATGAACGGAAGAAATCTCCAAAACTATTTTTGGAGGTTTATTTGCTTGACGGCTGCTAGACCTAACAAGCAATCACTTAGGGTTTTCTTGTTTTTTTTTGTCTCCTTTTAGTACCTTTTTATAATGGGTGCCTTTCTCATTGGGCCTTTTATAATAGGTATCCTCTTAATTGGGCCTTTTATAATTGGTATCTCTTGAATGTATTACAAGATTAAATAAATATAATAAAGTTTTTAACCGAAAATTATAATTACATTAATTATATCTGAAAATTATAATTACATTAATTATAATAAGGATTTCGGTAAACTATATTTATTTAAATTTATATATGAATCAAATTCATATATTAATAAAATTATGTTATCATTATGTGTACAACATCCTTGTACATATAATATGTTCAATATTTGATTGCCCAATTAAATTAATTCTTTAATTAATTTAATTCATGTGACAACCAAACACAATACCAATTATATTTTATTCCATTCATTTCAACCATAGGGTGTGACCCTGTAGGTTCTTGCAACGTTAGCAGTAATACTAGAACGATTCTATTGTCACAGACAATGAGTGGCATCTAGCAATGCATCATTGCTACCTAAGTTACAAGAAGTCATGATTCGACATAACCTTTCGTGATTAACCTTTCATGCATTAATCCTTAAGTCCTTTATCTCTGGAACGGATACAAGTCATGGGATAGTCACACTTGCATAGTCCATCCCATGTTTCTTGATATCTTGAGTAGACTATGATATACAAATTAGTATGACATCTCATATCAACTTATTTGAGCATGGCCATGCATTTCTAGTCTCACTCAATCAAGTGGCTTAAGATATTACTCCTATTATGTAGGAGGGACTTATCCTTTATTGATCAACCATATCCCTCTACATAGATTGTGGTATATCCAACATCAGCCTTTATAGAACAACCTATTACGGTGTACGTTTGACTGTATCAAAATATACAACTCACGATGCTGGGATAATAATGATCTCAAGTCTGAAGATCATGTACATATTAATCACTATGAGTAATGTTGTGACAATTACATAATAATCCAAGAAACATACTCATAGCGGGTCAATCCAATATGTTCTTCTCTAACACACATATTCCTGCATTGATTTTGACACTCCATATCAATGACAACTCTTTATCATCAATCAACTACATGTTAGTCTTAATGCATTATTGTTGTCCTAGTCAACAATAATACTCGACTAAGGATCTTTTAAGAATAATCATATTATTATCAGGACATTATTATAAAACAGTTTATTTATACACACAGAAAGAAAAACTGAAATAATAATGACAACGCTTTATATTAATAAACATGGTAAATTAAGTATGTTATTACAACCATCTCATGATTGATCTTTGGGCATACTCTTACATCTTTCTCATAATTAAGGTTTTTTTAAATGTGAATTGTGAAGGTATAGTAATACAAGTGAAACTTGAGGAGTAGGATAAAAAACGCCGTTAATAGGATATAAAAATATGAAATTTAGTTTTTACACGTGTAGCAATAAGATTGGCGGGGCACCAGTAGGGTAGGGAAATGTGGTAAGGGATTTCTAAGTGTGTTTTTTCTTCTATTGGTAAATCAATTTTTTAATGGTAACTGATTTTTTAAAATTATATAAAGGGATTAAAATTTAATAGAAAATAAAATAGTCAATATTAAGTGAATTAAATTCATTTATTATAGTTTTTATTTTATAAAATAAAAATTGAAAATTGCCTTGTACTAGTTTAGTAATGTTTAAAAATAAGTTTGTGGATCTAACTGTAGTAGGCCAATTTAGCCCGGGCCCATACAAAAAATAATAAACCCAAAATAATAAAACAAAGTCCAAGTCCAGTCCAAAATATATCATTTGCCCCGATCGGAATGACCCATTACTTGAAAAGATTGAAGGTCCATCTACAAGCTTGACGTATATGAGAACACAATCTTGAAGGATATGCAATCTTAGATATGATATGCAATCCTAGAAGATATGGTATGCAATATTAGAAGATATGATATGCAATCTTAGAAGATATGATACACAATCCTAGATATGATATGCAAATCTTAGATATGACGTGCAATCTTAGAAGATATAGTATGCAATCTTAGAAGACATGATTTTGTAATCTTAGAGATTTAATTTGTAGATACCTTTTAATCTTAGCCGTTGATGTAATTGATCTGTACCGTTGGATGTGGGGAGGCTCAACTATAAATAGAGGCCTCTCCCTTCATTGTAAAACACACTTTTCGGAGTAATAAAAATTCTTGAGAGCATTCACTCAAATTTCTCTCTCTTTTGCGTTCTTATTTTCTGTGGCTTGTTCTTATTTTGTTCTTCGCTCATCTTCGTTTCTTTTTGAGTTGCTTCCGTTCGAGTTAGATTTTGGTGGAGAAATTTCGTTGAATCCTCATATTGCGGGAGTTAGGTTGACTTATACGTTTTTTAACTTTTTTTATTTATCCATATCATTTTTATACTTTTTTTTTAATTTTTTAAAAATTGTTATATTCATTAATTGTTTTGAGTATATTATTTACCTTATATTATTATTATTTTTATACATGAATTTAATCTTGTGAATAATTTTTTTTATTTTTTCATATATTCTTTTAAAATTGCTATTATTTACTCTATATATTTTTTATTTTGATTGTTCATTTTTTAAAAAAAATTTTGAATCCATTATCTTTGTTTACCTTAACATTATTATTGCTTGTCATTCTTTTACTTAATTGTTTATTTTAGTGCTAATTGTTAATATGACATGTAACTTTAGTAAATTGCACTTTTTGTAAAAACTTGATGTTATTTTTTTAAATCTTTTTTTAAAAATATCTATCTCCTTTAATTACTACATTTTATCCAAAAGTTTTTCTTAAATAAGGCAATGTTTTGTGTTTAGAAATTTGGGAAATAGTGCCCTAACGTGCTGAGTTTCGATTTTCCGTTTGACTAAATAACTAAATATCCTTTTAATGAATTTTGTAAGTCATGAGATGATGTTGGAGATGAGGGTTTAAAACATCATGTCCTAACGTGCTGGATGTGATGTTTGTATTCTTTCGGAACAAAGGAATCTCAAGTTCCAACTCAAATTGTTCAAGTTTTTAAAGAAATCATGTTTTCAAATCTTTTCGAATTTTCGACATTAGGACAATAACTAATCAATCTGGTATCAATTTTAGGCGTTACAAGGGTGCTAATCCTTCCTCGTACGTAACCAACTCCTGAACCCATTTTCTTGAATTTCGTAGGCCAAAATCAATGTTTTGAAATAAAACGTTTTATAAGGTGATCCGATCACACCTAAGCAAAAAGGGATTGGTGGCGACTCCATTTTCATTTTTAAAGTCGATCCCTATTTTTTTTTAAAATATAAAAATGGTTTCGATAGCTTGGTGACTCTGCTGGAGACCAATAAGAGAGTCAAGCCGTAAAATTGATTATTTTCTGTCCTTTGTCGGAAATCAAAAAATTCGATTGGAAAATTTGAAAATCTGATTTGAAAATTACGACCCTTTTGTTGCATTTGTTTGTGTCATTGCATATGATTGTTATTTTTTTTGCGCACATTGTATTGCATGACTGTTGTGGTTGCACCCTTAAGTAGGAGTGAGAAACTATGCCTTCGTGAGGTTTTCACCTCAGCATGGGCAAGTGGATTGCTTCCGGGATACATCTGTACCTATGTCTTTGTGAAGTTTTCACTTCCGCATGGCCATATGGAAATGTATTCCCCTGAACTGAACTCGATCTGTATGAGCCTATAATGGGTGAAGATTGAGGAATCTGCTGGTTTAGTTACCTTTTCTTTAGAACTAAACTGCATATAATGAACCCTAAGAGCCTACCTTAGGTAGAACTATGCCAAACCCTAGTGGACACCCAGATAGGTACCCTATTTTTATATTTATTTCTCTTATGCTAACGTGTTCTCTTTTGTTTTGATTGCATTGCATTCATATCATAGAAAAGAGGTGTTGATTCAAATTCGATTACTAAATAGAAGAGTTTGTCATTAGAAAATGGATTTCTTGATAAAGTGAATTATAATAAGGTCGTCCGAATATGGTCCAAGTAAACACAACGAGAGAAAACTGATAGTCTATGAAGGAATACAAGACTTTATTGCCCAAGGATTCAAGTTGACAAAGACTATTCGAGAATCACCACGTCTCAGCTTTCTTGAAGAGGCTAACGAGCATTGTGGAAATAAGTGAGCAGTGAGTCGCGGCCCAGATCAAGTAAAAAGAGCAAGTAGAGACATTTAGTTCGCGAGATTGGACCTTAATATCTAGATAAGAAGAAAGGGATCAATGTCTTCGCTTGGAATATGAGGGCAAGGCCGCATATGTAATCTGTTTTATGTAAAGAAATTTGCTTTCTAGAAAAGTTGTTTTAATGGAATTGAATTTAGAATCAACGCCTCACTTTCTTTTTGCATTCATTTCATGCATTTGCATTACATCGCATCATATGCATTAAAATCCATAGAAAGACCCTAATTAGTTGAAGTTATTTCAGAAAAAAGAGAGAAAGAGAGAAAGTTAATCTGGAAACTAAACATCGTTACGATACTCGCGCTAAGGCAAAACAAATATGGATCAAAGACTCGAATAGTTCCAGAGAGACATGCAAGACCAGCTGCAAGAGCAGTTGGCAAAGATCCAACAAGATATGAGGGAACAAATGATGGAAGCCCAAAGGAATATGGTGGCTCAAATGATGCAGCTACTGAATGGGGCAATGGACAAGGGAAATGACCTCATGACTAATGCTGGAGAAGATAATGAAGACTATCCTCCGGGTTTCACCCCACCACGTGCACAGATACAACCTGAGGTGCATCCTCAAAGGCCATCTGTAACATCCTGAATTAATGGGCCTATGTGTTTAATGTGTGGTTATGTGTAATGTGTTAATTAGAGTGTTAGGGGTCCAGATTGGGTCGGGGCCTTGGTTAAATTTTCTGTTTGGACACTATAGGGTTTAAAAGATGGTATCTGTAGTTTAAATTACAAAATGGGCTTGTGGCCCAGTAGCAAGGGGGCACTGCAAAGGAGCTATAAGGTGGCGTCATTAGCAGGTGAAGAGGCTCAAGTTATGGCCGCTTGGAGCCCATGTATTTGGGCCATTTTTGGCACTTAAAGGAGGAGCAGGTTGGACGACAATAGGGCTTAAAAATAGGGAAATTTAATGAATGGGATAATGTAGATAATATGGCTGATAAGGTGGCAGATAAAGGGAGGAGTTTGAGAGGTGGTTTCGGCTGGGATTCTGCATGAGTGAGTGTGGATTAAGTCAGAAGATAGGATGACGAGGATAGGAGAAAAACGTGGGATAGGATTTGAGTGTAGGTGGTGGCCGAAAGTTGGACTCTAGGAACAAGGGGGAGAAATCGGTTTTGATAAGGCTAAGGGGTACCGAATTTCCATTATTTCCTAGGGCATAGTTTTTATTTTTATTTTCCTTCTCTTCTTTTCTCCTCCTAATTTCGGCAACTAAGGGTTCTTCTTCTTCTTCTCTTTTTCTGCCAAAAACCGAAAACTCCTAACTCTATTCTTCTAAAGCCGAAAACGCCTAAGCCTCTTCTTGTTCATCTTTTTTTTTTTCCAGATCTTTCCTAAAAGCCGAAAACTCCTAGATCACGGTGGTGGCTTGGTTTTATTTTTCAACGTTTCAATCTTCTTGTTTAATTGTCGAATCTTCTTACAAGTGGTAGCCGAAATCTTCTGTAGAGGTGAGTATTGACTTGTGCTATTATTTTTGCAATCTTTTTCGGCTTTTGAAGCCAAAGCCGAATGGCTAGTTGGTGGTTAGGGCCATCCTTAGTTTGACGTTTTCTCTGATCTCGTGTTCTTTTTCTTTGGCGGCATTCCGGGATTTGAAGGAGATCTAATCGCCTAGGTTTCTAAGCCAGAAATCGGTAGCATTCGAATCATATTATTTTTGGGATTTCAAGGTAAGGATTTCGATTCTCCTTAAGTTGATCAATCGGTTTCTTTTCGTTATTCGTATCTTAACCTAATGGTTCGTTAAGCAATCATCATAGTACCTTCTGACCAAGATCACTCATGGACTCGAATGTCAGCAAATCAAAGGAAGGGGTTGGATCTGTAGTCCCAGCCCCAAAGTTCAAGAAACGCGCGGTGTCTGCTGTTCGAGATTGGCCACCGGGTTGTGGACCAGCTTCGGAACAACACCTTAGACAGATAGCAGTCGTATCGGCTTTTGATAGCATCGAGATAGAGAGTCTCGTCCTGTCTGTAATCAGGTGTGTAGATCTCTAACACACTAATTAATCTGTACTAACTATATGTTATGGGCTAAAAGCCAGAAAAAGGTTGTATAGTAATCTGTACTAAATATATGTAATGGGCTAAGAGCCGGAAAAAGGCTGCATAGACAGTCGGATTACCCAAAAAGGGTGGGCAAGGGATTCCAGGTACGTAATCATAGAAACTTCTCTATGTGTATCTATGTATGTGATAGACTGTGAACTTTTAGGTAGTATATTGTTCTGATTTTGCATGTGTGTATGCATGGGAGGGGGTTGATATGAGGAAGGGGAAGAGCATGTTAATAGGTCACTTGGTGATCGGTGGTTAAACCACGAATTATAAAGTTAGGTCACAATAGTGATCGATGGCTAAGCCACGTTAAATTTATTCCTGACTGTTGGGAATAGGCTGTAACACCCCTTACCCGAAACCTTTGCCGGAGTCGAGTATGTGGCATTACTAGACTTGACTACTAATTTGGGGCATAAAATTTTAAAGCTGTCCAACTGCGTCATGCTGACTAAATTGACCATAACTAAAGTTAAAAAAGTCAAAATTTAGATCTGTAAATTTTCCTTGAAACTAGACTCATATAACTTTTTACCATAATTTTTCCAGAATTTTTCATGTGGCCAATTAGTACAGTTTATTCATCAAAGTTACCCCTATTTCACTGTTTGATAATTCTGACCTATCTTTACAAAAACTCAGTTATCTCATTGTAAAAAATTTCAATAATGTTCTTGTTTATTCCAATCAAAAATAGACTCATTAAGGATTCTAAACATATAAACTATGCTCCATAATTATTTTTGTACAATTTTTAACAATTTTTCCAAGACAGAACAGGGACTCACGAATTCATTCAGGACAAGTCTCACTAAAACTTAAATATCTCATAATATATAATTCCTTTGCCTACTCCGTTTCTTTCATATAAAAATAGACACAATAAGCTTTAATTCTATATCTTATTCACTTTCTAATTAAATTTATCCTATTTTTGGTGATTTTTCAAAATCACATTACTGCTGCTAACTAAAAACTATTTCATTGCAAAATATGATTAACTAGTTATAACCGAACATTTGTATCAAAAGCACAAAAAGCATACTTAACAAGAAATTTAGCCATATTCGCATGGCTATTATATACGTAGACAAAATTTATCATCTTAACAAAACCACAGTCTTTTCTATACATGCCTTTAACCGAAAACCCAAAATAAAGAGTACCAAAATATAGATTGATAGTGTAGGCGACTTTCTTGACGATCCGTCTCGAGCCCGTAGCGTAACCAAAATCTATAAAACAGAGGAAACATTTCACACAAATAAGCTTACTAGCTTAGTAAGTCCTAAATTCATGATAACATAACATTTAAATTATTCAACTTACGACATTGTACACAAACATTTAATTATGATAATTGATTTACACAAAGCCGAATCTTATTAGTACATTAACCGAAGAAATTTTACTTCAATTCCATAAACCTGTATTACTTCGCAATACGACTTAATATATTACAAGTATCACATACACCAAGTTGTGTAATTATAGCATTCATATCAACCACAATACCATATTAAAATTTCTCGTATTCTAAGCATTTATACATGCAAACCGAATCTCCATAATAGTACATCAAATTCAACTTCAGTCATATGATACTCATACACATCAATCATAGCCCCAATTATACATAACATAGTCCTTACAATATCAACTTGACTCAAGTAATATTAGGCATCACATACCTTACATGCTTACCTGAGCCGATTAGCTAGATACGTTAATTAAAGTTGCCTTGGAGAATATTCGATTTTTCTTAATAAAACACATCACCGGCAACAAGCCTGCTAGGCGGTAAAGCCTGAATTAAATAACACCGGCACGAGGCCTGCTGGGCTCAGAGCCCGAAATAAATCACCGGCACTAGGCCTGCTAGGCTTTAAACCCGTAATAAATCACCGGCACTAGGCCTGCTAGGCTTAAAGCCCGAAACACATCAATACGATAAATCATTGCAAACACTTTCCATGACTATATCACATATCGAATTTAGTTTGGCTTACTTACATTAAACAATTGAAACCCTTCTAATATACTTGTACACATTCGGCTATGACATTAATATATACTAAAATTTATCAAACATTATCATATAATAGATTCATAAATAATCATTCAATATATTATAGCTTAAGGACTTACCTTGGAGGTTGATAGATTCGAAGCTTCCAGCTATTCGCTTAGTTTAGCCTTTTCTCGTTCCAACTTCTTTTCCTTTTGTTCCAGATCTAATTCGGTTCAAAATTAAACCAATTCAACCACATTTTTATTCACAAAAAGAAAATCAAAATCATCATTTTTAAAAATATACAACTTGCCGATTAATCCCCCCCTCTTCAACAATTTTAAAATTTATAGGATAATCCTAAAATTCAAACCGAAATATAAAGAATTTAATTGCTTTATTTCAAAGGTTGGATGTTCACCTTCTCCAAACAAGCCTTTATGACTTTATTATTATAAAGCAACCTACACAAATTCATGAAGGCCGAATATATCAACTTGATTTCTTCTTCCCTTATGACCGAATTTGTTAACTCAAAGTACCCATGCATTTTCTTCATTACAAGACCAAACCACAAGCTAAATAACCACCATTTATAATCATTCATTACAGCCGTATAGTAAGAGCATCTCTATGCTCAAATCCAAAAATAATTTCTATAACTCTCACATCATTCAAACCGCAAGTCTTCAATTCATCTAGTCTCTTAAACATTTCATGTTGTTCTTGAATTAATACTAAACATTTTTTTTTTCAAATTAAAAACACACAAGAGTGTTCATTCTATGCTGCATATCAACATGCTTAACCTCAAAATTTTTAACATGATTTTATTAGCATTCAAAGCAACTAAAACCCATATGTAAAGATTTGCTCAATCAAGCTAAAATACCCACCTTACTACTACATGTATGGCCGAACAATGGAGTTTTTTGAAGCTTTCTCTTCTTCTTTCAATTAGATTCGGTGAAGAAGATGGGGAGAAGGAGAGAAAAAAAATAATTCTTTTTGTTTTATTAATTAACCTATTTTTTTTATAGCATGCTTATTAATTAAACTATACTTTAGTTATAAAACACTAAAATCATGATATTCAAAGCATGCTTACCGTCCACTACACTATAATTTTGGGGAATTTGACATGCAAACCCTCCCATGCAAGAAAAACAATTCAATTTTCCCCTTTCATTTGCTAATAATCGGCTATGAGAGAAGAGAAGATAGTGGCCTTATTTTATGCTTTAATAAACCTATACACTAACATATTTTATTTTATAAAATACTAACATAAGCATATAATAAAATTTAATTAAACCAACATATATATATATCAAGCTAACTTGGCCCATTGTCGTCCATCACTATGGTCAATGGGCTAATTGCCCTTTTAGGACACCCACTTAAAAAGCCACAAGCAATTTAGTACACTACACCTTAGGATGCAAATTTTACGCTTTTCGCGATTAAATCCTTTTTATCAAATTAAACACTTAAACAATAATATTTTTCTACGAAACTTTCACACACATCAATTCACATATAATAAACATAAAATAAATTATAAAAATATTTATCGGCTCGGATTCGTGGTCCCGAAACCACCGTTCCGATTAGGGTCAAAATTGGTCTGTTACATAGGCAGCATGGCTGTCGATATGGTGTGTAGCGGTTGGTGGGTTGATTGTAGAAATCCCCAAGGTGTGTTGGTTGGTACGGGCTGGTGTGTAGAAGATGGATTTTTAGGTTGGGTTGGGCCATGTTGCATGTAAATATTTAGTTGCCATTGTGTATGGGCTAAGGCCCATAATGTGTTTATGGGCCCAAGCCTTTTATGTGTTTTCGGGATTTGCACACTGAGTCTTGGTGACTCACCCTTTTATTTTCCTGACTTTTCAGATGAGCAGTAGATCGTGGGCATGGGAGCCGAGGCGGACTCGAGGGGCCATCAAGTTTCTATTTCCATAAATTATTTTTTTTCAGTTTTTTTCTTTAAGTTTTAATTTTGGGAATGTTTATGTAATAAGGCCCCATAGCTTATGTTATCATTTTATAATGGTTATTGTTTTCACTTTTCTTTTAAAATTTTATGTTCAAAGACTTATCTATAAGAAGTAATAAAATGAGATTTCCAAACACGTTCAAAGAAAGAGCAAAGGTTTTCTTCCAATGTCACTTATTTAACGAACACCTAAATAAAGAAACTGAATTTCCAAAAATCATCCAAGTGAAGTTTAACGTAAACCCCATAGCATACCAGATCTGGTCGAAGCGTTTGGGTCGGGTTTGAGGTGTTACACCATCTGTCACGATTAGGCCTCAACAAGATCAAGCTGATACTGGAGTGCCCATGAAATTCCAAGTTGGCTCAGGATCTAACCTAGGAGATAACCCAGCTAATCTTGTTATCTCTGATTTGGATATAGTAGAGAGAGAAGGGGCAAGAACTGAATTGCCAAGGCAGTTAGAGGACTGTTGTAAAGGGTTGGAAGAAAAATTCAAAGCCTTGGAAAATGCTGATAATCACAATGGAATTTATGCTAAAGACCTGAGTTTGGTTCCAGATTTGGTGCTTCCTCACAAGTTTAAACTGCTAGAATTCGAGAAGTACAACGGGACTAGTTGCCCTGAAACTCATATTACCATGTTCTGTAGACGGATGACTGGGTATGTTAATAATGATCAATTGCTAATCCTCTGCTTCCAAGATAGTTTGGTGGGGGCAGCATCCAAGTGGTATAATCAACTGAGCCGTGCTAGGATTAATTCACGGAGGGGCCTAGTGTAAGCATTTATGAAGCAATATAGTCATGTGACAGACATGACCTCTGACAGAATCACCTTACAGAACATGGAGAAAAAATCGAATTAATGTTTCAGGCAGTATGCGCAAAGATAGAGGGAAGTTGCCCTACAAGTTCAGCCGCCACTTTTAGAAAAGGAGACCACAATGCTTTTTATCAATACTCTAAAAGCCCCATTCATTAACCATATGTTGGGAAGTGCCACCATAAGCTTTTCAGATATCGAGATGATTGAAAATGCAGTAAGGAATGGGAGGATAGACACGAGAGAAAGTGCCAAAAGATCATCCCCGAGAAACAAGGAAAATAAAGTGAGTATCCTGAGCATGCATCCCAAATCAGTCACCGTAGGCCAGCCGAAGGCTGTAACCACTAGTTATCAAGGCTCTTTAAGGCAGGGATCCAATTCGAGGCCAAATACAGAAAAGCTCCAGTTCATACCCATCCCGATGGCATATAATGAGCTGTACCAAAATCTTTTTGATCTGCATGTGGTTTCTCCGTCCTACTCGGAACCCGTGCAACCTCCGTTCCCAAAATGGTAAAATGAGAATGCCCAATGCGAGTACCACGCGGGAATAATGGGTCACTCAATTGAAAACTGGACTATATTTAAAAAGTTGGTCGAAAGGTTCATTAAAATGAGAATTGTGAAGTTCGACGTTTCATCAAAACCTGGTCACTTTGGCGAGGTAGTAAATGCGATAATTGAAGGAGGAGACAAGAAAGTTATGACTCCTTGAAGAAGTCAAAAGTGAAGAGGGAACCGTGAAACGAAGTTTCCAAGCCCTTGCATACTTGGGAGTGTTTTGAACAATGGGACTGTGGAAGAGATCCCTGTATTTTTAGAACTAATCTAGAGTAATATTCAAAACATGCTTGTTGCCTTAAGCCTAGAGGCAATAAGAACCCTTTTGTGAAATAGGCTTGTGTCCGAAATTTTTATTTCAATAAAATGCGTTTTTTGAGCAAATATTCTTCATTTCATACTGTACAAACAATTATTCTTAGTTTTTTTTTTATTTTGTTTGTTCTTTGGACTTTCTTTCAAGTATTCTTTCATTATTCATTCATAACCATACAAATAATCATTCTTTGAATCATTTATTCTTTGGAATCTTCCTTCGAACCTACAATAGGTCTCCAGATATCAACGATTTGAGCAACGCTGCTACTGATTCAGAGTCTCTTTTCGAGTAAGATATGTGTTTAGAGGGATCTCAGGACTTTGAAGATGACAAATATTGTAACCTATCTTCTGATTTGTTAAAGATGGTAGAACATGATAAAAAACAGATCCTACCTTACATAGGGTTAATGGATATTGCGAGCTTAGGAAAGGGGTGAAGATCGAAGCCTAGCTCACCACAGAAATAAGGTGAGACATCATTGAGTTATTTTCAAGAATTCAAAGATGTTTTTGCATGATCATATCAAAACATGCCTGGGCTACTAAGACATGGGCTAAACATGAGGATCAGGTACTATTGGTCTACCATGGAAGGGGATCACATCAATTATACCGCAAATTCTGAATTGAAGAAGACAAGACTTATGTGACTCTTCCATTTTATTCATAAACTTTTCTATATGTGGGGCATGGATGTTATGGGGCCGATCTCGTCAAAAGCTTCTAGTCGACATCGATTCATCTTCGTGGTCGTCGTTTACTTTACTAAGAGGGTGGAAGTAGCTTCATATGCCAATGTTACAAGGTCGATAGTCATCAAATTCTCAAAAAAAAAGATCAGGTGCCGACAAAGAGTGCTAAAAAGGGACAATTTAAAAAATTTGCAAGATCAGACACTATATCACAGTGCAGTAAAGGTAACAAAAAAAAGGAAAAAATAAAAACAAAAACTGCAAAACAAGGATCATAGGAAAGATGACTGAGAATTGTAAATATTGACATAAAGAAGTTACCATTTACCCTCTGTCTTATCGAACGTCGGTTAAAACCTTCGCTGGGGCAACACATTTCTCATTGGAATAGAAACAATTTTGCCAATTGAACCTAATCGAAAGAAAAAAGGTTAAAAGCTATCTGTCACGGCTAGATGATGCGAGCTTACGTTAAAGAGGTTCATCTTAGGGAATTCCACGAAAGGGATCTGATGTTGAAAAAGATCTTTCTTATACAAAAGGATTTATGAGGAAAGCAGATGCCAAACTGGGAAGGACCTTATGTAATAAAAAAAGGGCCTGTTCTAAAAGAGCATTGATATTGACCTAGATGGATGGCAAAGACTTGCCCAATTCGGCGAATTCAGGTTCAGTCAAGAAGTATTTTACCTGAAAGGGGAAAGGCCAAGGTGAAACCCCGTAAAGGGCGCCTTGAGATAAAAAAAAAGAGGCCAAGGCGAAAATCCACAAAGGGTGCTTTGAGACCAAAGGGGTTTTGAGCTGAAAACCCGAAAAGGGTGGCTCAAATTTTGATCAAAGATAGAGCATGTGGTAGTCTTGCTATGCCTGAATTAACAATGAGGTAGTATGCTACGTCTTGGGGCATTGACAAAGTACTCCAAATCCTCTAAACACGTATTAAGCTCAAAATGGTCCTCAAGAAGTATGTACAGAGAAGTTCAGCCTGCGATATCTGGGGCACCTAGCTTCTATCTTACCCATTTTTAATTTACTATCTTTGATTACTTTATTCTTTTCAAGATATACCCCAATCAATTTTCTTTTATGGCCTTGGCTATCTTTGATTACTTTATTCTTTTCAAGATACACCCCAATCAATTTTCTTTTATGGCCTTGGCTATCTTTGATTACTTTATTCTTTTCAAGATACACCCCAATCAATTTTCTTTTATTGCCTTGGTTAGCTTTGATTAACTTATTTGTTTCGAGTTATGCTCCTGATTAATTTCTTTCTCGTCCATTGTTGTGATCTTTCTCAAGCATTTTATATTGAAATAACGATTAATGGACTAATAATACTTTCATAAAAGGAGTTTCGCATATTACTCTGGAAGCTTCTAAATAATATGAGAATCTAAAACAAGACTATTGTTTAGAACTCACCAAGCCTAAGGGTTGGAAACATTGAAAGATGATTATCTCTTAGGATTTTTATTGGATAAGACATTTCGTTGGTGATACCATCTCGACAAATGACGAGCAATGTCAACCCAAGTGTAAAAGGGGATCATTCTCGAGAAAAGAAAAATGATACCCTGCATTCATGCAAATTTCAGGCACATACATCTGGTCATTACACCCAGGGAATGGTGTAACATATCAAATTGATTGAAGATGATACAAATTCTATACCTCTGAGTGGTAACAGATTGGATGGAAAAAACCAAATGTTATTCCTCTGAAGTTGCAGTGGGAGGTACAAACTTTATGTCCCAAGGTTCAAGTGGAGTGGACTCAGAATTACCATGGGGCAAATTATTTGAGCAGAATATGATTGATGCTTCGTGAGGAACGAAGATGAAACCTTGACGAATAAATGGGTGATGACACCTGAAATAGGAATCATTCTCATAACATTTTTTTCTTTCATATATCATAGCATGTCTAAATAGGAGCATTTGACTCATTTCGATCAAGGCATCCTAATTATTAGGAATGAGCACATACCCATTCTATAGGTTATGTCCTTTAGAGGAAAATGTAGTAAGGTAGATTGAAGATATTAGTTTGGTCTCCTTGAGTTTGCAATGGAGCAGACTAAAAATAACAGATCTGGCATTCCTGAAGTTGCAGTGAAGCAGATTAAAGACATCAGATCTTGTCTCCCTGAGTTTGCAGTGGAGCAGATTAAAAGTAACATATTTGACATTCCTGAAGTTGCAGTGAAGCAAATCAAAGACATCAGATCTTGTCTCCCTAAGTTTGCAGTGGAGCAGATTAAAAATAACAGATCTGGCATTCTTGAAGTTGCAGTGAAGCGGATCGAAAACATCAGTCTGGCATCCCTAAGTTTGTAGCAGAGCAGATTGAAGATAGCAGATCCTGTCTTCTTCAGATTGTAGTGAAGCGGATCAAAGATACCAGTCTGGCATCCCTGAGTTTGCAGTGGAGCAGATTGAAGATAACAGATCTTGTCTTCCTGAGATTACAGCGAAGCAGATTGAAGATACCAGTCTAGCATCCCTGAGTTTGCAGTGGAGCAGATTGAAAATAGTGGATCTAGCCTTCCTGAAGTTGCAGTGAAGTAGATCGAAGACACCAGTCTTGTCTCTCTGAGTTTGCAGTAGAGCATATTAAAAATAAGCAGATCTGGCCTTCCTGAAGTTGCAATGAAGTAGATCGAAGATATTAGCCTACTTCTCTGAAGCAGACTGAAGATAGCAGATCTTATCTTCCTGAAGTTACAGGAAGCAGATCGAAAATGTCAGCCTGGCCTCCCTAAAGTTGCAGCGGAGCAGACTGAAGACAACAGATCTTATCTTCCTGAAGTTGCAGGAAGCAGATCGAAAATGTCAGCCTTGCCTCCCTGAAGTTGTGGCGGAGTAGATTGAAGATAGCATACCTTATCTTCCTAAAGTTGTAAGAAGCAGATCGAAGATATTAGCCTGCCCCCTGAGTTTGCAGCGGAGTAGACTGAAGACAGCAGATCTTATCTTCCTGAAGTTGTAGGAAGCAGATTGAAGATATTAGCCTGCCTCCCTGAGTTTGCAGCGGAACAGACTGAAGATAACATATCTTATCTTCTTGAATTTGCAGGAAGCAGATCGAAGATATTAGCCTGTCTCCCTGAAGTTACAGTTGAGCAGACTAAAGACATCAGATCTTATCTTCTTGAAGTTGTAGGAAACAGATCTAAGATATTAGCTTGCCTCCCTGAGTTTGCAGCGGAGCAGACTAAAAATATCAAATCTTGTCTTCCTGAATATTGCAATGAAGCAAGATCAAAGATACTATTCTCACTTTCCTGATGTTATAGTAGGATGGATTAAAACTACAAGAGCAGGTCTTATCTCCCTAAAGTTGCAGTAGAATAAGACTAAAGCTACAGATTCAATCTCCTTGAAGTTGCATTTGGGTTAGAGACTACTTGAAGAAGATAAGGATCAAGAAGTTAAGGATCGGCAAGACCGGGCAAAATTGGTCCTTTTATAGTCTTTGCTCAATTCTCGTTACACGGTAATGAGCAAAGAGGGGCAGCTGTAATAAGCGAATTTAGCTTGGGCCCATACAAAAAATAATAAACCCAAAATAATAAAACAAAGTCCAAGTCCAGTCCAAAATATATCATTTGGCCTGATCGGAATGACCCATTACTTGAAAAGATTGAAGGTCCATCTACAAGCTTGACGCATATGGAACACAATCTTCAGGGATATGCAATCTTAGATATGATATGCAAATCATAGATATGATATGCAATCCTAGAAGATATGGTATGCAATCTTAGAAGATATGATATGCAATTTTAGATATGATATGCAATCTTAGAAGATATGGTATGCAATCTTAGAAGATATGATTTTGTAATCTTAGAGATTTAATTTGTAGATACCTTTTAATCTTAGTCGTTGATGTAATTGATCTGTACCGTTGGATGTAGGGAGGCTCAACTATAAATAGAGGCCTCTCCCTTCATTGTAAAACACACTTGAGTTTGGAGTAATAAAAATTCTTGAGAGCATTCACTCAAATTTCTCTCTCTTTTGCGTTCTTATTTTCTGTCGCTTGTTCTTATTTTGTTCTTCGCTCATCTTCATTTCTTTTTGAGTTGCTTCCGTTCAAGTTAGATTTTGGTGGAGGAATTTCGTTGAATCCTCATATTGCGGGAGTTTGGTTGACTTATGCGTTTTTTTAACTTTTTTTTATTTATCCATATCATTTTTATAATTTTTTTATTTTTTTTAAAATTTTTATAATATTCATTAATTGTTTTGAGTATATTATTTACCTTCTTTTATTTTTTTTTATGCATGAATTTAATCTTGTGAATAATTTTTTTCATAAATTATTTTAAAATTGCTATTATCTACTCTATATTTTTTTTTATTTTGATTGTTCATTTTTAAAATTTTTTTTTGAATCCATTATCTTTGTTTACCTTAACATTATTATTATTGCTTGTCATTCTTTTACTTAATTGTTTATGTTAGTGCTAATTGTTAATATGACCTGTAACTTTAGTAAATTGCACTTTTTGTAATAACTTGATGTTATTTTTTTAAATCTTTGTTTAAAAATATCTATCTCCTTTAATTACTACATTTTATCCAAAAGTTTTTCTTAAATAAGGCAATGTTTTGTGTTTAGAAATTCGAGAAATAGTGCCCTAACGTGCTGGGTTTCGATTTTCCGTTTGACTAAATAACTAAATATCCTTTTAATGAATTTTGTAAATCATGAGATGATGTTGGCTACGAGGGTTTAAAACATCATGTCCTAACGTGCTGGATGTGATGTTTGTATTCTTTTGGAACAAAGGAATCTCAAGTTCCAACTCAAATTGTTCAAGTTTTTAAAGAAATCATGTTCGCAAATCTTTTCGAATTTTCGACATTAGGACAATAACTAATCAACCCGGTACCAATTTTAGGCGTTACGAGGGTGCTAATCCTTCCTCGTACGTAACCGACTCCCGAACTTGTTTTCTTGAATTTCGTAGGCCAAAATCAATGTTTTGAAATAAAATATTTTATAAGGTGATCCGATCACACCTAAGCAAAAAGGGATTGGTGGCGACTCCATTTTCGTTTTTAAAGTTGATCCCCGTTTTTTAAAAATATAAAAATGGTTTCGACACTAACAATAATTAATTAAAAAAATTATACAAATTATTAAAAAATATAAATGAACTCAATCATTTATTTTCTATCCCTAGTTTTTTTATTTTTTTAGCTGTTATGAGCGGTTCACTTAGAGGTCAATTAATCATGTTGTCTTGACCGATATATCAAATGATTCTTGGTCTGATTGGGCGATCCAATCCAGTTCAAAAACACTATATTTTATAAAGTTTAATTTTGGATAATTTATTTTTAAATTAAGTTTGCAATATTAAACCTTGATTCTTAAATTAAATCTGGAATATTAAATAAAAAAATTAATCAGAGTTCGACTGAGAAAAACAATTATAATTAGACTAGAAGCATAAACCACGTTGTGACATCGTATGTCACCTCGTTGGGGCGTCAAATGTCGTGTCATTGGGATGTCGTATGTCGCGTCGTCAAGACGTCGGCTCTTCCTCAAGCGACATCAACTCTTTTTCATCCAAAATGCGAGGCACACTCCAAAGATCTTCACCTTGACTCGTATTTCCACAACGTCTTCTTTGTTGAGCCCCATTAGGGTCCTAAATCATTCTTTTCAAGATATTGACCAAGTCCAAGCAGTGTTTGGACTTGGAAACTGGAATGCTTTCGATCATCATATCTGCTGGATTATTCTCTGTGCCAATTTTATGAATCTAAACATTCCTTTGAACAACCACCTCTCAAATAAAGTGATATCAAATATCTATGTGCTTTGTTCTTTCGTGATGCATCTGATCTTTAGTGAGATGTATGACACTTTGACTATCACAATATACAATAGTCGCGTTATGTTTATTAACCATCTCCCCGAATAGACCTCTCAACCAGATGGCTTCTTTCACAGCTTTTGTGATTGTCATATATTCAACTTCAGTAGTTGATAAAGCCATAATGGTTTGAAGCGTGGCTTTTCAACTAATGACTCCTTTATTGAAAGCAAACGGATATCTCGTGAGGGATCTTCTTTGGCCTAAATCTCTTATATAATTTGAGACCATGTAGCCAACTAAACCCTTTAAACTTCTTCCAAAATTTAAATGAGTATTAGATGTCCCCCTCAAATATTCGAGAATCCACTTAACTGTTAGCTAGTGTAATTTGACGGGTTTAGCCATGTATCTACTTGCAGCACTAACAACAAGTGGAATATTGGGACGAGTGCAAACCATTGTGTACATGTAACACCCTAAAATTCAAGTATCGATTTATTGCATGTTTTGGTGTTTAGATTAGGAAGAAAAATTTTATTATTTCTTTTCGTGCTTATTATAGTCCTGAAGAAGAGTATAGAATTATTCGGGTAAGGAATAATTTTTAGTTTGAGAATTCATTGAAGTGGAGCAAGTAGCATTGACACTTAAGTTAATTAAAGTGTCAAAGTGTAGCATAAGATGAGTAATGGCAGGGTGGTGTTGGCGCATGGGTTAAAGCATGAGGGGAGTGGTTCGAATCCCTTGGATGGCATTTTGACAACTTTTATTTTGCTCTTCTATGGTAAGTGTCGGCCAAGCTTATTTATGGTAAGTGTTGACCTTGTTATTTTTGGTTAGTATATCAAAGGAATAAGGTAAGAGTGAATTTAAGGTAGGGAATCAAGAAAATATGGAAAGATATGGAGACATAGGGCAAGTATCAAGGAAAGTGTTTTGGAAACAAATTCATGGTCATTTGACCAATGAATTTGGACGGCAATATGGCTAGGGGGGAGGTTGGCCGAATTTTGCTAGTAGCTTAGTAAGGTTTAGGAGTTTGCTTTTGGTCATTTTTAGTTTTTGTGCATAGTTTTGAAACTCTTTTCTCTCAACCTCTTTTCCTTTAGCCGAATTTGATCCTTGGTAAGCCTTGATTATTTTGACCAATTGGTCATTTTTGCTTTTCACTTTAGTGTTCAATTTTGTGCCTTTCTCATAGTGCCGATTCTACCAACACAAAAAGGCCATTCTTTTTCTTTTCTTCTCCCCATTGCCGAATATACACCTCTCCCAAAACTCATCTCTTTCTTCTTTCTCTTTTATTCTCTTTGAAAATTTAAACAACATCATCATCATTTTTCTCTCATCTTTTATTCTTGACACTTATAATTTCTCCATTATTTTCTCTCATGGCTGAATGTTGATGTACCCATAGCCGAATCATTTTTCTATTTCCTTTGGTCATATAGCCGAATCCTCTATCTTTCACAAACATCTTTCTCAATCATCCCTTTTTCAATCGTGGATGTTAGGTAAGAGTTCTTTTAGTTAATTTTTATTTTTGGCCGAATATTGATGGTGGTAAGAGGATCTCATTAGATCAAAATTATGGTTCATCCTATTAACGTTTTATTTATTATACGTTAGTGCGGTAACGGAAGATCGAAAATCAAGTGTTCGTGGGTATCTTAGAACGTGGGAATCGATTTAAGGTGATAAAGGACCGTTTTGTTTGATTCTCATATTTTGGAACAAGGATCTTTGTGGTAAGCAAAATTTCACCCTTAAACCCTTAGTCATATTTCGATGTAATAGTAGATTGGATTAATGATCTTTTTTCTTTGAAGACAATCAAAATAGGGAAGAAAAGGGCGGTGTTTAGTGTTCGGAAGAAGGGAGGTTCCGTTATTCCCCCTAAGTATAAACAAAGGGCTATTTCGGGAATCCGAGATTTTCCACCAGGTTGCGGACGTTCATCCGAGGAGAATCAACTGTTCGAAGTCATTCGTACTCCCGAACCATTATTTTTTCGTGGATTTGATTCGGTTAACGAACCATCAATCGGGGAGAAACCGTGAGTAGAAGTGGTTCAAAAATCCGAGGGTAAAATTTTAGATCGTTATTTTTAGATCGGTTTTATTAATAAATTATAGTGTTCTAAATTATCGTGATACATATAGGTGTTGACGAGTGGGAAGTCTATGTAACATCCCCAAACCCGGCCCATTCTCTACGACCGAATTTGGTTATGTTAGTGAAAATATTTTTCTTTACTTAGAATTTAAAATAGGAAAATTTACTATCTTTTTGAAACCAAGTTCTTTTGAAAACACAACCAAAACTTACATGTTATAAAATGTCTGAATCAACCTTAGTGAATATATAAAGCCCATTTGGATAATCAAGTTGTTGAAATAAATTTGCCTTCACTTAGCAATTCAATAAAAATCCAACCATATCTTAAAATAATAATAAAATAGTTTCCAAAATACATGAAGATCTACAGGCCCTTATTACATATTTTATTTAAAACCAAATATTTAAAGTAAACCTAAAACGTTTAAACTCTTCTTTCTGCATGGGCCACCATGTGTCCTCTCCGAACCCGATCCAACTACGCGTCACCTGAAATGGTTAATGAAAAGAGTGAGTCCACTGACTCAGTGCATAACCATAACACATATTTCCATCCGTATGGGCTTGGCCCATACCCACACAGCCATCGAAACAAATCATGCAAGAATGCATCTCAGCCCCACCTACTATCCAACCGTGACACCAACCTTAGCAGACTCCCTGCCTAAGGCCGTGGCTAACCCACCATTGATCACATCGTGATCCATAAATCTTACCTCGGTAATCTCGCTGCTCTAGGCCGTGGCTGAGCCACCGATCAACCAAAGTGATCCAAATATCGTAATCTGTCTACGGTGATGCACATAGCAATCAACCGCCGAGATGGGCACCGAGCCAACACCTCCCTTGAGGTAGCACACAGCTAATCCCCAAGCGCTAATGTAGCCGGAGCTATCATTAGACCACGTACACCTTGTGTACACTTCCTTCTTCATCGAATCAAGCCCAAATCCCATGCAACTATATATATGCAACACGTTAAGTCATTATATCACATAAATATATAAATATTTATACACCCATAAATATATCACAATTAATCTTACCATCACCGGTTCTCATCACTTATGCCATTATAAACGGCTTCCACACATAATACACATATAAACATGTTAGCAAACCAAAACCACAGAAATAGTGCGATGATTACGCACCTTAACACCTGTAGTTCTACGCTTTCAATCCCTAAGCTATCGCTCAAAGTAACAACAACTATCTGCCTATAGCTATCTCCTGCTGTTGGCCCACACCCCGGTGGCCAATCCCGAACCGCCGAGACGATTCTCTTCTTGAACTTCGGAATAGATGCCTTCCCTTGCCCACTCTGACTGGTCGTTGCCTCCATTAACACACAACTCAACTTGAATCCCGAACGCTACTCTATGCCACTGCAACTGCTGACTAAACGACCTTGCTAACCACTCCCTATTGCTCCAGCTAAAAACGACCACCACCAAGGAAGTAAGGTTCGGCTCAGGGACTTGCAACAAAAGTGGAGAAAATAGGAGAACAAAAGATTCGGCAAGGCTCCTTAGATGGTGTTGAGATATTCGGCAATGGCAGGCTTTTAAGGGTGATTTCGGTTTGAAGCAAGGACAAAGAAAAGGGGTGAGGGGAGAGGGAAAATGGATAAGCCAACCTCTGGCTTTGGCTACAACAAAATGAAAGGAAAAGAAAGGGTACTCTTGACTTATTTTCGGCAAGAGACTAAGGGAAAAATAAAATAGAAGAAGCAAGAACTTTTAGTGAGGGAGAAAGCAAAGCAAATGGTGAATGAACAATGAGCACCTCCCCCCTATTTATACTATTCGGCCAAGCACTCAACTCCCCTTCAAATCCCATTATTTCCTCCTACAAATCCTCCCTAACATCCATTCAAAAAGTTTGAATGAGTCAAACTTTTACCTAGCCAAATTTAAAAAAAAGATGACCAAGTCTTCTCCACCTTTCAAGCATCCAAAAACCGCCCAGCTTCTATCCTCTTTGACGTAAAAACAAGGCCCCAAATGCTGCCCTTGCGAATCGAACCTGAGCCCCTTCCCCCTGCAAATGGCGTCACTTCTTCATGCTCTAAGTGGCGCCTCCTTGCCACTCTGCCAAGCCACTCTTTATGCCAAAACTCCACCAAAAATTCTCTTAAGGCCCCTCTATCCAAGCTCCCCCTTTTCGCCCCTAAAACTAAAAATTTTCCAAATCATTCCACCACTATCTAGGGTTCTCAGGACCCCTAAAACTTACCCAACCACACTCTAGAGTGTGCCAACACCCGAGCTAAGCATCAAACGCCTAACCCCTAAAACCAGGGTGTTACAGTCTAGTTCTCACTATAACCAGGTGTGTAACTTCACACTTATCTTTCGGGTTAGATACTAAACCGTAAGTAATTGTTAAATCGTAAAAATGGCCAAATCGGGAATTTTGTAGTAATCAGTATTTTTGAGTAAATGCATGAAAATGGTTAAAACCGAGAAGTTTCCATAAAACTGCTAGATCGATAAATTGGGCCATAAAACTGCTGGATCGATAAATTGGGCCATAAAACTGCTAGATCGATAAATTGGGCCATAAAACTGCTAGATCGATAAATTGGGCCATAAAACTGCTAGATCGATAAATTGGGCCGTAAACTGCTAGATCGATAAATATGGGCCAAAGTTGCTAGATCTCTAATGGGCCAAAACCCTCTAGTTCGAGATATGAGCCAAAGTTCAATACTATATTGTTAATAGGCCCAAATGAAAGGTTTAATTAAAGACTCATTTGTATTATGGATTACTTGATAAAATTTTAATGATTAAAGTTTGTTATTCATACATAATTGCATGGGATGGGATTTGATGAAGAGAAGAAAGGCCTGTGGCCACGTATCTAGTTCGGTGACTCTGCCACAAATTTTGGCTTAATGCCTCTAGTTCGGTGACTATGTCACAATCTAGTTCGGTAGTGCACTACAATATTATTAAAAAGGCTTAATGCCTACAATTGGTGTGTTTGGCGGGGTGGGTTGACTTGATCCCCACAGGTGTGCTGGTTGGTACGGGGGTGTGTAGCGAATGGAAATTAGGCTTGGTTGGGAAATTCATCTTACATGCATTATATTTATTTTATCTTATGCTATATTGTCAAAGTCTGCAATTGGGCTCAAGCCCAAATTAATGCCTCGATGGTCTGGCCCAATAACGGTGGTAAGTGGGTTATACACTGAGTTCTCTGTAACTCACCCCATTTCTTTATCCATTTCAGGTAATGGAAATTGATGTGGACTTGGGCCGGGAATGACTTGGTGGAGGCCATACTACAAGCGTGGGTTTTATAAATTATGAACTTTATTTAAGTTACTTATTTTTAATTAATATTTTGGGTTGATGTAATAAGGCCTCTAATTATGTTTTTATGGATTTTATTGTGTGGATGGATTTAATTTTGTTTAAGACTCTTAATATGGCTTATGTTTAAATCTATATGGTTTTCTTAAAAACTTTGTGTTTTATAACATTTTAAACACCTAAATTATTCTTTTAAATTCTTTTAAAATTACTTTAAGGTTTTGACAAATATATTTTTGAATAATAAGATTTTCAAACAAGTATTTTCTTTAATCATCAATTTCGAAACATCGTACTAAATTTTTATTAAACTCTATTTCCAAAAGGTTTTGTAGTAACGTTCTACCTTAATCACTAGAGAATTATATGAATGTTCGATTGGTGTGACAAACCAAATCTCGTCTAAACGCATAGACCTGGTTTGGGGTGTTACATTTAATGGTATCAGAGCCAGTTTCAAAACTCGGTTGTGGTTTGGGTTCAACAATGAAATCTGTTTGAAAAACAATTTAAATTTCTAGACTTTTTGATTTAAAGGTAGTATGGCACCATGAGCATCCCGCGCCAAGTCAAGTAAGTATCTGTATACTGATTGTTTATTATTATTGTGATATGATCATAGAGACACTCTAGAACTTCTAGTTTTAGGTGTTGAAAACCGTAGAGATTGAGACAATAGGATATGGTTGCGAAAACAACTCTATCTCTTTTATATCATAAAATATCGTTAATAAACACTGAAATGGTATACTGATTCATAAAACTCTTAATCAGATTAAATCGAATTAGACATTATGAGCACTAGAGGACGTGGTCGTGGACGCGGTAGACGTGGCCGTGGTAGAGGACGAGGTGCGAGGGGCGCAACCGAAGCGCCGGGTTATATGCCAGAAATGAATGCACCTGCGTCACTCGAGAGTGAGACGGGATCACATGACCATATGGAAGATGATAATGCTGTGACACGAGCAATGCTGCGAGTCCTTAAAAGGGTCGCTGGAGCTAGAACTGGGCCAACAGCTCGTGGGTCAATATCGGAAAGATTGAAATCAAGTGGTGTTGAGGTTTTCAGAGGTGTTTCTGGTGTAGCTCCAAACGTTGCTGAATATTGGCTTGAGGCAGTGGAGCGAATTATGGACGATCTTGGGTGCACCGTGGAACAAAAACTAAGAGGAGCGGTGTCTTTGTTAAGGGACGAAGCATACCAATGGTGGCTTACTGTCCGAGAAGGCACTGAAGCTGCATTAGTAAATTGGGAATTCTTCAAAGTTTCCTTTCAAGGGAAATATGTAGGAACGAGTTATGTTGATGCTAGAAGGAAGGAATTCCTGAATCTGGTCCAAGGGAATAAGACAGTGGCAGCATATGAGGCTGAGTTTTTACGTTTAAGTCACTATGCTCGAACAATAGTGGCAACGGATCATGAGCGTTGTGTACGCTTTGAGGATGGCTTGAATGATGAGTTGCGAGTTCTGATAGCCCCACAACAAGTTAGAACTTTTGCCACGCCTGTGGAGAAGGCCAAGATAGCCGAAGAGGCTAAGAACTCGGAACGTCAGAATCGGGCGCAAGTTCGAAGCAAGAGAGATATAAAGT
Organism: Gossypium australe; assembly: GCA_005393395.2. NCBI lineage: Eukaryota > Viridiplantae > Streptophyta > Magnoliopsida > Malvales > Malvaceae > Gossypium > Gossypium australe. Next base: position 131,480,012 of record CM016626.1, on the reverse strand, counting down.
ATTCGGGTTCTTCAAAAAGGTTTATGAAGAGGCCTCGGAATGATGAGCCAGCTCAAGGTAGAACACCTGTAGCTGTTAATCAGAGTCGAGACTGTGCTGATTGTGGGAAACAACATTCTGGAGAGTGCTGGAAGAAAACGGGTGCTTGCTATAAATGTGGTTCAATGGATCATCAATATAGGAATTGCCCTCGACGAATGGATACAACTCAGGAAGCTCGTCATACTGATGCACCACCAGCAAGAGGAACTCAGCAACCGCCGAGAGGTCGTGGACCAGGTCGTGGTGGTAATGGGGCTGGACGTGGTCAAGGTGCAGCGGGTCGAGGCAATGGTCCTAGAGGTAACACGGATGCAAGACAGCCAGGATTGGTTTATGCAGTCAGACGCTGCGAGGATGGTAATGCACCTGATGTGATAACTGGTACGTTCTTCATCTCTGATGTACCTGTTGTTGCTTTGATAGATATTGGTTCTACCCATTCGTATGTTGCTAGCACCATAGCTGGAAACTTGAATTTAGAATCTGAAATTTGCGATAATGAGATGAGGGTAATTAGTCCTTTAGGACAGTCGGTGTTGGTAAATAAACTGTTTAGAGACGTGCCCTTAGAAATTCAAGGAGAAACATTTCTAGCAGATTTGATGGAATTGCCTTTTGGTGAATTCGATATCATTTTGGGCATGGATTGGTTGGTTAAGCACCGGGCGCAATTGGATTGTGCTAAAAAGCGGATGTCAATAAGAACCATGGAGGATAAGGAGATAATTATGATAGGCGAGCGAAGGAATTACTTGGCAAATGTGATATCTGCGCTAAAGGCGGAAAAGTTGGTGCGAAAAGGGTATGGAGCATTTTTAGCATTTATTAGTGCTTTAGATGCCAAAGAGTTATCAGTGGAGGATGTGAGAACAGTGAAGGAATTTCCGGATGTATTTCCCGAAGAACTTCCCGGTGTACCTCCGGATCGGGAAGTGAAATTTGGTATTGAGCTTTTGCCCGGAACGGCTCCAGTGTCTATTGCTCCTTATAGAATGGCACCGAAGGAGTTGTCGGAGCTTAAAGCTCAAATTCAATAATTGCTAGATCGGGGTTTTATTCGACCGAGTGTGTCTCCGTGGGGAGCACCGGTTCTGTTTGTTAAGAAGAAGGATGGGTCGATGCGTATGTGTATTGACTACAGGCAATTGAATAAATTGATGATCAAGAATCGGTATCCTCTGCCGAGAATTGATGACCTGTTTGATCAATTGAAGGGAGCTTCAGTTTTCTCCAAAATTGATTTGAGATCGGGTTATCACCAGCTTAAGGTGAAAGAAGCAAATATTCACAAGACGGCTTTCCGAACTCGTTATGGACATTATGAGTTTTTGGTGATGCCGTTTGGGTTGACCAATGCACCAGCTGCATTTATGGATATGATGAATCGGGTCTTTCAACCATTTTTAGACCGGTTTGTGGTAGTATTCGTAGATGACATTTTGGTATATTCAAGGAATGAAGAGGAGCATAACTCGCATTTGCGAATTGTATTGCAGTTGCTTCGAGATAATCAATTGTATGCCAAATTCAATAAATGTGAATTTTGGTTAAGGGAAGTGACTTTCTTGGGTCATGTGGTATCAGCCGAGGGAATAAGGGTGGATCCTCGGAAGATTGAGGCTGTATTGGATTGGAAACCACCAAAGTCAATAGCCAAGATTCGGAGTTTCTTGGGTTTGGCTGGTTACTATAGACGCTTCGTTGAGGGGTTTTCATTGATTGCTGCACCCTTAACTAAGCTTTTGCGAAAGGGAGTACCGTTTATATGGTCTGATAAACAGCAAGAAAGTTTCGAGAAATTGAAGAAGATTTTGACAGAAGCGCCAGTACTGATTCAGCCTGAGGTTGGAAAGGAGTTTACAGTTTACTGTGATGCGTCACATACGGGATTAGGTTGTGTATTGATGCAAAATGGGAAAGTGGTGGCTTATGCTTCTCGTCAGCTGAGACCGCACGAAGTAAACTACCCTACTCATGATTTGGAGCTAGCTGCGGTAGTGTTTGCTCTAAAGATTTGGAGGCATTACCTTTATGGTGAAAAGTCTATCATCTATACCGATCACAAAAGTCTTAATTATCTTCTTACTCAGAAGGAATTAAACTTGAGACAACGAAGATGGGTGGAGCTGTTAAAGGATTATGATTTCTCAACCGAGTATCATCCGGGAAAGGCTAATGTGGTAGCAGACGCGTTAAGTCGTAAGGTGGTATCTGATTTGAGAGCAATGTTTGCCCATTTGAGTTTGTACGAGGATGGTAGTCTGATAGCGGAACTTCAGGTGAAGCCTTTGTGGTTAGAACAAATCAAGGAAAAGCAAATATTAGATGAAGTGTTGGGACTTTTAATTCAACAAGTGGAAAATGGTGGAATAGAGGATTTTGGAATAAATACGGAAGGTGTGTTATGTTTTCAAGGAAGAGTTTGTATGCCTAAGGACTCGGATCTGAGGCAAATGATTTTACGGGAGGTGCATAGTAGCCCTTATGCTATGCATCCCGGAGGAAATAAGATGTATCAGGTTCTTCGTGAACAGTATTGGTGGCCAGGGTTGAAGCGTGAGATTTCAGAATTTGTGGGAAAATGTTTAACCTGTCAGCAAGTGAAGGCGGAGCATCAATTGCCGTCAGGTTTATTACAACCAGTCAAGATTCCTCTTTGGAAATGGGAGCGGATAACAATGGATTTTGTTAGTGGGTTACCTTTAACACCTACTAAGAAAAATTCCGTTTGGGTAATTGTTGACCGTTTGACGAAGACTGCTCATTTTCTACCAGTTCGTACGGATTACTCGTTACAGAAGTTGGCTAAGCTGTATGTATCCGAAATCGTGAGGTTGCACGGGGTACCCGTTTTTATTATATCGGATAGGGATCCTAGGTTTACATCACGGTTTTGGAAAGCTTTGCATGAAGCTCTGGGAACAAAGCTTAACTTTAGTACGGCTTTTCATCCTCAGTCAGATGGTCAGTCGGAAAGAGTAATTCAGATTCTGGAAGACATGTTAAGAGGATGTGTAATCGACTTCAAAGGTAGTTGGGAGGATTTCCTACCGCTGGCAGAATTTGCTTACAACAATAGCTACCAGTCTAGCATTCAGATGGCACCCTACGAGGCTTTGTATGGTCGTAGGTGTCGTTCTCCTATTTGCTGGACTGAATTGGGTGAACGGCAGATGTTAGGTCCTGAGTTGATCTCTGAAATGGAAGAAAAAGTAAAAGCTATTCGAGCACGATTAAAGGAAGCTTCGGATAGACAGAAGTCGTATGCAGATCTGAAGCGTAGAAGTATCAAGTATGCTGTGGGGGATCAAGTTTTCTTGAAGGTCTCACCTTGGAAGAAGATTTTCAGATTCGAGAAGAAGGGCAAATTGAGTCCGAGATACATTGGACCATATCGTGTGATGAATCGAGTTGGTCCAGTGGCCTATCAGATCGAATTACCTCCAGAGTTGAGTCAAATTCATAATGTTTTTCATGTATCCATGCTGAGGCGTTATAGATCGGATCCTTCGCACATAGTACCGGTAGAAGAAGTGGAGTTAAATTCAGACTTGTCTTTTGAGGAGGAACCAGTGGAAATCTTAGATCGAGATGTTAAGGTGCTAAGAAAGAAAACCGTGCCGTTGGTCAAAGTTTTATGGCGTAATCACGGAGCGGAAGAAGCTATGTTGGAGTCTGAGGATGCAATTCGATAACAATACCCTCACCTCTTTCAACCAGGTAAATTTTGAGGACGAAATTTTCTTTAAGGAGGGTAGAGTTGTAACACCCTAAAATTCAAGTATCGATTTATTGCATGTTTTGGTGTTTAGATTAGGAAGAAAAATTTTATTATTTCTTTTCGTGCTTATTATAGTCCTGAAGAAGAGTATAGAATTATTTGGGTAAGGAATAATTTTTAGCTTGAGAATTCATTGAAGTGGAGCAAGTAGCATTGACACTTATGTTAATTAAAGTGTTAAAGTGTAGCATAAGATGAGTAATGGCAGAGTGGTGTTGGCGCATGGGTTAAAGCATGAGGGGAGTGGTTCGAATCCCTTGGATGGCATTTTGACAACTTTTATTTTGCTCTTCTATGGTAAGTGTCGGCCAAGCTTATTTATGGTAAGTGTTGACCTTGTTATTTTTGGTTAGTATATCAAAGGAATAAGGTAAGAGTGAATTTAAGGTAGGGAATCAAGAAAATATGGAAAGATATGGAGACATAGGGCAAGTATCAAGGAAAGTGTTTTGGAAACAAATTCATGGTCATTTGACCAATGAATTTGGATGGTAATATGGCTAGGGGGGAGGTTGGCCGAATTTTGCTAGTAGCTTGGTAAGGTTTAGGAGTTTGCTTTTGGTCATTTTTAGTTTTTGTGCATAGTTTTGAAACTCTTTTCTCTCAACCTCTTTTCCTTTAGCCGAATTTGATCCTTGGTAAGCCTTGATTATTTTGACCAATTGGTCATTTTTGCTTTTCACTTTAGTGTTCAATTTTGTGCCTTTCTCATAGTGCCGATTCTACCAACACAAAAAGGCCATTCTTTTTCTTTTCTTCTCCCCGTTGCCGAATATACACCTCTCCCAAAACTCATCGCTTTCTTCTTTCTCTTTTATTCTCTTTGAAACTTTAAACAACATCATCATCATTCTTCTCTCATCTTTTATTCTTGACACTTATAATTTCTCCATTATTTTCTCTCATGGCCGAATGTTGATGTACCCATAGCCGAATCATTTTTCTATTTCCTTTGGTCATATAGCCGAATCCTCTATCTTTCACAAACATCTTTCTCAATCATCCCTTTTTCAATCGTGGACGTTAGGTAAGAGTTCTTTTAGTTAATTTTTATTTTTGACCGAATATTGATGGTGGTAAAAGGATCTCATTAGATCGAAATTATGGTTCATCCTATTAACGTTTTATTTATTATACGTTAGTGCGGTAACGGAAGATCGGAAATCAAGTGTTCGTGGGTATCTTAGAACGTGGGAATCGATTTAAGGTGATAAAGGACCGTTTTGTTCGATTCTCATATTTTGGAACAAGGATCTTTGTGGTAAGCAAAATTTCACCCTTAAACCCTTAGTCATATTTCGATGTAATAGTAGATTGGATTAATGATCTTTTGTCTTTGAAGACAATCAAAATAGGGAAGAAAAGGGCGGTGTTTAGTGTTCGGAAGAAGGGAGGTTCCGTTATTCCCCCTAAGTATAAACAAAGGGCTATTTCGGGAATCCGAGATTTCCCACCGGGTTGCGGACGTTCATCCGAGGAGAATCAATTGTTCGAAGTCATTCGTACTCCCGAACCATTATTTGTTCGTGGATTTGATTCGGTTAACGAACCATCAATCGGGGAGAAACCGCGAGTAGAAGTGGTTCACAAATCCGAGGGTAAAATTTTAGATCGTTATTTTTAGATCGGTTTTATTAATAAATTATAGTGTTCTAAATTATCGTGATACGTATAGGTGTTGACGAGCGGGAAAGTCTAGTTCTCACTATAACCAGGTGTGTAACTTCACACTTATCTTTCGGGTTAGATACTAAACCGTAAGTAATTGTTAAATCGTAAAAATGGCCAAATCGGGAATTTTGTAGTAATCAGTATTTTTGAGTAAATGCATGAAAACGGTTAAAACCGAGAAATTTCCATAAAACTGCTAGATCGATAAATTGGGCCATAAAACTGCTAGATCGATAAATTGGGCCATAAAACTGCTAGATCGATAAATTGGGCCATAAAACTGCTAGATCGATAAATTGGGCCGTAAACTGCTAGATCGATAAATATGGGCCAAAGTTGCTAGATCGCTAATGGGCCAAAACCCTCTAGTTCGAGATATGAGCCAAAGTTCAATACTATATTGTTAATAGGCCCAAATGAAAGGTTTAATTAAAGACTCATTTGTATTATGGATTACTTGATAAAATTTTTATGATTAAAGTTTGTTATTCATACATAATTGCATGGGATGGGATTTGATGAAGAGAAGAAAGGCCTGTGGCCACGTATCTAGTTCGGTGGCTCTGCCACAAATTTTGGCTTAATGCCTCTAGTTCGGTGACTATGTCACAATCTAGTTCGGTAGTGCACTACAATATTATTAAAAAGGCTTAATGCCTACAATTGGTGTGTTTGGCGGGGTGGGTTGACTTGATCCCCACAGGTGTGCTGGTTGGTACGGGGGTGTGTAGCGGATGGAAATTAGGCTTGGTTGGGAAATTCATCTTACATGCATTATATTTATTTTATCTTATGCTATATTGTCAAAATCTGCAATTGGGCTCAAGCCCAAATTAATGCCTCGATGGTCTGGCCCAATAACGGTGGTAAGTGGGTTATACACTGAGTTCTCTGTAACTCACCCCATTTCTTTATCCATTTCAGGTAATGGAAATTGATGTGGACTTGGGCCGGGAATGACTTGGTGGAGGCCACACTACAAGCGTGGGTTTTATAAATTATGAACTTTATTTAAGTTACTTATTTTTAATTACTATTTTGGGTTGATGTAATAAGGCCTCTAATTATGTTTTTATGGATTTTATTGTGTGGATGGATTTAATTTTGTTTAAGACTCTTAATATGGCTTATGTTTAAATCTATATGGTTTTCTTAAAAACTTTGTGTTTTATAACGTTTTAAACACCTAAATTATTCTTTTAAATTCTTTTAAAATTACTTTAAGGTTTTGACAAATATATTTTTGAATAATAAGATTTTCAAACAAGTATTTTCTTTAATCATCAATTTCGAAACATCGTACTAAATTTTTATTAAACTCTATTTCCAAAAGGTTTTGTAGTAACGTTCTACCTTAATCACTAGAGAATTATATGAATGTTCGATTGGTGTGACAAACCAAATCTCGTCTAAACGCATAGACCTGGTTTGGGGTGTTACAGTACATGAAACTTTTGACTGAATTAAAGTAGGGAACCGATGGCATATACTTTTCTTCATATTCGGTTTGTGGTGACTCTGAAGCTAAAAGTCTGAAATGTGTAGCTAAGGGGGTACTAACTGGTTTTGAATTTTGCATTCTGGATCGCTCAAGAATTCTTTTGATGTACCTTTGCTGAGACAAAAATATCTTTCTAGAGCTTCTATCTCTAGCAATTTCCATCCTTAAATTTTTTTAGCTGCACTAAGATCCTTCATCTCGAACTTAAAGTTAAGGATGGTTTCTAACCAATCAATTTCGGATAGATCCTTTGTCACACATGGTTTCCTCTAAACCCAGAACTTTGAAACAAATTTAGGGTTAAATAAAAAAAGACTATAAACTAGCGGTCTCTACTGAAAATCCAGGAAAATTTGGGAACAAAATTAGACAAGGTTGAAGTCCAAATCTGGTTTGGTTAGATTAGAATCAGCTGGTCCCTTTGTGGGGGACAAAATGATTGTAAATAGAGGGATTTTACGTTGAAGATCATACGGGAAGGGCTAAAATAGCTGGGGAAATGACTTCTCGAAGAGAGAAATTTTCTCATTTCTTAATTCACTTTCTTCTCTTCTTCACCTTTTTTTTGGGTTGCTTCAAAGAATAGATGGTTATGGGAAGCTCTGCATGAAACAGAAATCATGAGGTTTGATTTGGGAAAAGTAGAGGATCCATAAAGCTAGTAAGGTTCTAAGTCCTTCGGTATATGTAAGATTTAGGAACCACAGTTAAGGGCTTCTAGAAATCATTGTAAAGATTCTGCATGTTTCTGGAAACTAGATTTAACTAGGATTATTGAGTTTAACCCATGAATTAGTTGTCTTGCTTAGCTACTAGGAGAATAGAAGCTCTGGTGTTCGAAAAAACTAATCAAATAAGGCGAAAAAGAGTCAGGTGAGTTTCTATGCGCCCTTTTTGGGATGTTGTAGGAATAGCTTGAACTTTGTGAAGATCTTTGTACAATTAGGCTTGCTTCATGTTACTTCACTTACATGATTATATGCCTGTGCTTGTGTATGTGAATAATGCGTAAATTTCAGGGAATGTTGAAGGGTTAGTTGAAGATAGAAATGAGAATAAGGGGTGATTCTGTTAGATACCGCAATACGTTATTGCTGAGTGCACCCATGATATGCGAAGCTTCGGGCATTGTGGAGAGGACACTGCGGTGTTTTAGCATTAAGGTTAGGAACAATGAAATGGAGGAATGGATGGAAGACAATGAGCAAAGTAAGAAAGAAAGATCATGGCTAGGCCATGGGTCTGATCAGAGGCTATAGGCTTAAAATGAGTAAAACCATAGTTGAAAGATGTTATAGCTTCATGATAAAAATGAGTAAGACTCTAGCTGAAAGAAGCTATGACAGCCTTTGATAGTCCGTCGGGAGAGTAAATATAGGGTTATATTGTGTGAAACCATAGTTGAAAGATGTTATGGCATCATAGATAGTCCATTGAGATGCTAAACATAGGATAGTCCATCAGAATAGTAAACACAAAAATTTTGAGGTGTAAGACCCTAACTCGGCTATGACAGCATAGAGAGTTTGTCGACACATTAAACATAGGACAGGCTATTGGGACGGTAAACACGGGGTGGAAAAAGTAAGACTCTAGATAAGAGAGGACAACTAACAAAGTCTGCCAGGATATTAAACACAAGGTGGAATGCCAGGGCGGTAAACACAAGGATATTAAACACAAGGTGAGAGGGTCTAAGGAATCCGCGGGGCAAAGCAAAGGGAGTAGGAAAGAGAAACTGTGACACCTTATACCATGCCTGGTCGCCAAGCCTGAATATGGGATGCCACACCACCGTCTCAGTCATATACAGTAAGAAAAAGTTCAATATAAACGAAGCATTGTCCATCTTAATATTTGTATAGGTTTTAAGTCAATTATACTTGTTAGTTATCAATTTTACATACTAACCATACATCAAATACTCTTGTAATAATAATTAAACATGCATAAGGTTTATTTAACAAAATCTCAAAACTGTTACATAGGTATTGATATTGACACCAGGGTATCAATATTTTCTTTAAGTGGTATCGATACCACCTAGAAAAATGATAGTAAACTTGCATTCTATTTCTTGATTAAAAATCCAAAGTCTCGAAATTTATCAGTTCTTGTCATGAAATATTGACACTTTAACTCTAGGTATCGATACTCGAGCAAAGGTATCGATACCAAATTTCTATTCTAACTTTCTGCACGTCTCAGAATATAAAAGTATCGATTTTAAAACCCGATTATTGATACCTATGCCCCAAACCTAAAAAATGCAGCATATATGAGAAATTAATCCATTCCAATTGAGTTCCTAAACATCTTACATCAACTACTTCGACAAATAATCATTCAACAACCTAATTAGCAGTTCAATATCACAAAATCGAGTTCGAGCAAGTAACGTGAATCCATTCTCATGTTCATGAATTCAAGCATAATAGTAACATGTAATCCTGATAAACCAAACCAAAAACCAGCGAAATGTCTAGAAGTTAACATGGCTATAAACAAGTCTATCACATTACCTTTTTCCCCAAAACGTAAATAAATATAGAACACCTATGAAATAATGCAAAAGTCTTGCTTGGATCACCTCTCGGAACCACACCACTCACACCGGTACACAACTAATCTATAATGGTTAAAGAAGGGAGTGGGTAAGCTTATCAAGCTCATTGAATGCCTAGAACAACTAACATATAAACAATTCATCGAGCGTTAATGAAACAACCATGTAACACTACCTTAACAATTCCAACTTTATTGTCTTAATATTCTTACTGTTGGAACGCCGGTACCCCATGGCGCAGAAAAATAAAATTAGATCCGGCGATCCAAACCATGAATCCATGTGTGATGAACGAATTGGGGTGAAATAAAGGTTTCGAAGTTACCAAAACTTCAATCTGAGTAGACAGCGACGCCTTGGCAACAAGAGTTTTGATCTACTGTCGAATCAAGCCACAACCTTTTCCGATGTCGGCCTCTACGTAATCCACCCAGTTTGACTATGAACGGAAGAAATCTCCAAAACTGTTTTGGAGGTTTATTTGATTGACGACTGCTAGACCTAACAAGCAATCACTTAGGGTTTTATTTTTTTCTTGCTTTATCTCCTTTTAATACCTTTTATAATGGGTGTCTTTTTCATTAGGCCTTTTATAATTGGTATCCTTTTAATTGGGCCTTTTATAATTGGTATCCTTTTAATGTATTATAATATTAAATAAATACAATAAGGTTTTTAACCAAAAATTATAATTACATTAATTATATCTGAAATTTATAATTACATTAATTATAATAAGGATTTCGGTAAACTATATTTATTTAAATTTATATATGAATCAAATTCATATATTAATAAAATTATGTTATCATTATGTGTACAACATCCTTGTACATATAATATGTTCAATATTTGATTGCCCAATTAAATTAATTCTTTAATTAATTTAATTTATGTGACAACCAAACACAATACCAACTATATTTTATTCCGTTCATTTCAACCATAGGTGTGACCCTGTAGGTTCTTGCAACGTTAGCAGTAATACTAGAACGATTCTATTGTCACAGACAATGAGTGGCATCTAGCAATGCATCATTGCTACCTAAGTTACAAGAAATCATGATTCGACATAACCTTTCATGCATTAATCCTTAAGTCCTTTATCTCTGGAACGGATACAAGTCATGGGATAATCACACTTGCATAGTCCATCCCATGTTTCTTGATATCTTGAGTAGACTATGATATACAAATTAGTATGACATCTCATATCAACTTATTTGAGCATGGCCATGCATTTCTAGTCTCACTCAACCAAGTGGCCTAAGATATTACTCCTATTATGTAGGAGGGACTTATCCTTTATTGATCAACCATATCCCTCTACATAGATTGTGGTATATCCAACATCAGCCTTTATAGAACAACATGTTACGGTGTACGTTTGACTGTATCAAAATATACAACTCACAATGCTGGGATAATAATGATCTCAAGTCTAAGGATCATATACATATTAATCACTATGAGTAATGTTGTGACAATTACATAATAATCCAAGAAACATACTCATAGCGGGTCAATCCAATATGTTCTTCTCTAACACACATATTCATGCATTGATTTTGACACTCCAAATCAATGACAACTCTTTATCATCAATGAACTACATGTTAGTCTTAATGCATTATTGTTGTCCTAGTCAACAATAATACTCGACTAAGGATCTTTTAAGAATAATCATATTATTCTCAGGACATTATTATAAAACAGTTTATATATACACACAGAAAGAAAAACTGAAATAATAATGACAACGCTTTATATTAATAAACATGGTAAATTAAGTATGTTATTACAACCATCTCATGATTGATCTTTGGGCATACTCTTACACTTACTTGTACATTATTTTCTAGTTCTTTTACAAGGTAAACATATTCACTTTTAAGCATATATCACATTAGACATATAATTACATAATGTTCAAGCACATATCGCAATACTCATATAATCGCATAACATTCAGGCATATATCGTAATACTCAAAAACATGTTTATAGATAAATTGCGTAATGGTCACACATCATATAAACACATATCATAATACAAACATATTCATAATTTAAGATAATTTGACACTTGAGCTATGAAACATAAAACTGAGCTCTATCATCACTCATCGAATACATAGATCTCCAATGTAACACCCCTAACCCGTATCCGACGTCGGAACAGGGTTACGAAGCATTAGCAGACTTATAACTCAATCATTCAAACATTTTATAAACAATTCTCATTCAAATTCATCCATACAGTCCCTAATACGAGCCCTCGAGGCCATATATAGACGTTAAAAGTGGTTCGAGACTAAATCGAGCTTTGTACAAATTTTTGGAAAAATAAGGAAATTTTTCAAAGTACAAGGGACACACGCCCATGTTGCCAGGCCGTGTGTCTCACACAGCCAAAAGACACGCCTATGTCTCAAGCCATGTGGGCATTTGAAAATGGGATCACATGGCCTTGTCCTAGCCCATGTCCGACCCCGTGTAACTCTCTGACTTGGGGCACACGGCCAGATCACACGCCTGTGTGCTAAGCCGTGTACCCTTCGAAATGGCCTTACACGCCTGTGTGCCAGGCCGTGTGCTAGGGCGTGTGAAAATTAGAGGGTATACAGACTCGTGCCACATGGCCAAGCCACACACCCGTGTGCTAGGCCATGTGAAGCTACTAACTTGCTTCAGAAAAGGTATCAAGGACACACGGCCGTGTATGTAACACCCCAAACCCGGCCTAGACATTATGGCCGAATCTGGCGTTATCACATTGAAGTGTTTTTCGAAAACATCATTTCAATGGAAAACCCATTCTATATTAAATCTCATTTATGATCATAATAAAAATTTAAGGGTATCTTGTTCATTGAAAACTCAAGTTGTTTTTAGCAGTTTTTCGATCACATTATGTTTAAAACAATGTTTGATGCGGAAGCTTTTATATTATGTTACGAAAACGTGGTGTTTTGAAAATCATTTATCTTTTGAGAAACCGCGTCCTACTACTCTTAGATATGAATTAAAATAAGTAAAATCCCAAATTAAAAGTTAAAAATTTAAAGAGGCCTTATTACAAAAAAAAACCCAAATCAAATTTATTGAAAATAAAACTCAAATATAAAAGCAGGTGCGGTTGTGTGGCCACCTTCGAGTCCCTCTCAGCACCGATCCGCCTAAGACTGGAGATTACCTGTACAGATAAAAAGAGAGGTGAGTTTACGAAAACTCAGTGTATAATCCCATATAAGCAAAATGGCCAATCAATTAAAGTCTGGGCCTAAGCCCAAATCAATAACAGTTCAGTTCAATTGGGCCTTAGCCCATTATAGTATCAGTATCAGTGTGGACCATAGCCCATTTCAGTGACAGTAGCAGTTCAGGCATGCAATCAGAAATCCTACCCAACCAACCTCTATACTCCACTCTATCTAGCCCAACACTCCATGTGGGGATAAAATCACCCACCCATCCCTACACTCCAAAATTAGCACCGGTTGCGGCACTAAACAGTATTTGCAGTAGAGCTGCCAGTATAGTACACTTCCTCCAATCATATAATCCCATCCCATGCAACATATCACACATGTATGCAACATATATATCGTGGCAAGCTCATATACAGTCATGCATACATAAGGCATACAGCCATTTTATATCATAGGGGCATAATAAAAATTTTATCAGTTTAGGGTCTAGGTATACTTACCGTCGCATCAGTAGATCCACAGTCGTCTCGGGTGACCCATGCAACCTTAATAGTCAAACAGAATGGGCCCAAGGCCCATAATGCAGGGCCATGTGGCCCAAATAGCCCAATATTCTCCACAAGTTCATGTAGGGCCCACAAGCCTGTTAGGCCCACACGGCCCATTTCGACCCAACATGGCCCAAAAAGGCTTACAACCATGAAATCGCTCTTGGTGGCCTCAATAGTCAAACACCCCCATTTTATGCGTTCAGAGTACCACACGAGCGAGCACACACTCGTGTAGCGTCAATTGTCACGTTTTTCAGCTTTTGCTGATTTACGATTTGGGCAGCGTTTACACACCTGTTTGCGAAAACGTGCAAATAACTGCGAGCTCCACACTTGCCTTGGTTAAGCAAATGTGGCTTAGCCCTCTTAGACCACTGATGAGGGTTGATTACCACCTCCTTGACGAATATCTGTGTTACAAGCAGATTCTATTAATCAGAGTTGTTTATACATGGCTTAAATACATACGTAATAACTTATAGCACCACAGAACCCCAAAAGTAGGCGAAAGAGCATTCGGCCTTTACCTACAATGTAAGACAAAATAGTTACCTTTGATTGAGTGAAGAAAGAAGGGTTTCGAATGCTTCACTACAACTTGCGACTCCTTCACTCCTCGAGAAGTTTTAAAAAAAGCCGAAAGAAACACAAGAGTATTCAACTTTAACAATGTAGGAAAGGAAAGACTTGTTACAGATTAAGAGAAACAAGAAGAAGTCGAGTGCTCTTACCGATTTGTCAGAGAATAGTAGCTAAATCGCAGACACAATAGCGATAGAGGGATGAAGTAATCTGCCTGGGCACCAAGATGATAAGAGAAATTGGTTTAAGGGAGAAAGAGAAAAGAAAACGAAGGAGGGGAAGAAGGTATATTCAGCCAACAACAGAAAAAGAAGAGAAGAGGAAAAATGTTTGTTGTGAAAAAGGGAAAAACCGATAAGAACAATGGTCTACCCGAACACACCTTACACAATTCAAAAAAATAAGAAAGAAAGAGAGATACGGTAGACTTGAGAGTAGAGAAACCACAAATAAAATTGAGTTTGCAAAAGAGAGCAAAAGAGAAAGGGAGTACTAGGAGCACTTTCAGTCAAAGAAAGGCTGTCAAAAACGAAAAAAAAATGAACAGAAGAATACCCAAAGACCCCTACTACAATCGACCTTCAAGCACAAAGAGAAAAACAATGGAAAACCGAAATGTGGAGCATACCAAATGAGGAGTACCACTCTGGCCAAAATTCTTGAGTGCCAGAGTCCATTTTCGACATAACTTTCCCTCTCCCCTCATTTCCCTTGATTTTATCCTAAAATCCCTCCTCAAATCTCTCCACCTGATCTCACCTCCCCTCAACCACTCAATTTGAATTCTCCTCAACCACTTCAGTGTTTCAGTCAAACTGCAACACCTCCACGGCTAAGCGGCAAAATAAATACTCCACTGGTCCCACCAAGATTCGAACATCAGTCCTCTGGCATAGGTAACACGCCACTTACCCCTAGACCAGCAAGCTTTTTATGTCTTGCTTTTACCAACAATAATTAAAAGCCTATTAACTATAGGCAAGTGTTTATTCCCTAAAAAAAAAACTTTTTGCAGGAGCCCAGGCTTGAACCCAGGACTTCTAAGACAGTCCCAAACACACCCAAATCACTGAGCCACTAAAGTAGATAGATAGTTGTGTTACAAACATGTAAAAATAAATACTTAAATTTTTGGGGCGTTACAACTTTACCCCCTACAAGAAAATTTCGAACTCGAAATTTACTGATCAAAACAGATGAGGGTATTGTTGACGCATCGCCTCTTCGGGTTCCCACGTGGCCTCCTCTGAGCTGTGATTGCGCCAAAGTACCTGAACCAGTGGGATAGACTTCTTCCTCAAAACTTTCACATCACAATCTAAAACCTGAACCGGTTCCTCCTTAAAAGTCAATTTCGGTCTAACTCAATCTCCTCAGTTGAAAGCACGTGTGTGGGATCAGAACGATAACGCCTTAGCATAGTGACGTGGAACACATTATGAATCTGACCCAACTCTAGAGGTAATTCAAGTTGATATGCAACCGGTCCCACACGTTTCAGTATGTGATATGGCCCAATGAATCTATGGTTTAACTTGCCCTTTCGTCCAAATCTCAGTACCTTCTTCCATGGCGAGACCTTAAGGAAAACGAAGTCCCCCACAGAATACTCAATCTCCTTACACTTCAAATTCGCATACGACTTCTGTCTGTCTGATGCTGCCTTCAATCGGTCCCGAATTAATCTAACTTTGTCCTTGGTATCAAAAACCAATTCAGGGCCCAGAACATGCCGCTCGCCCAACTCAGTCCAACACGTAGGAGTATGACACCTACGGTCGTATAATGCCTCATACGATGCCATCTGTATGCTAGACTGGTAGCTATTGTTATATCAAACTCTGCTAATGGCAAATAGTCTTCCCAACAACCTTGGAACTCTATTACACAACTTCTTAACATATCCTCCAGTATTTGAATCACCCTTTCTGATTCACCATCTGTTTGGGGTGAAACACAGTACTTAAGTCCAATCTTGTACCCAAAGTCTTGTGTAACTTCTTCTAGAATCGAGACGTGAAGCGAGGATCTCTATCTGATATGATGGAAACCGGTACCCCATGCAATCTCACTATCTTAGCCACATACAATTTAGCTAGTTTTTGCAAAGAGTAATTAGTACGAACTGGTATGAAATGGGCTAAATTAGTCAACCGATCCATGATGACCCATATTGCGTCCTTCTTAGTAGGTGCTAGGGGCAGCCCACTATTGAAGTCCATAGTTACTCTCTCCCACTTCCAAAGTGAAACTTTAACTGGCTGAAGTAACCTCAAAGGTAACTGATGTTCAGCCTTAACCTGGTGGCAAGTCAGACACTTACTCACAAAGTCGGTAACTTCACGCTTAAGACCTAGCTACCAATATAACTCACAAAGGTCTCGGTACATTTTATTCCCACCAGGATGCATAGCATAAGGACTACTATGCACCTCTCGCAGTATAGACTGCCTCAAATCAGTATTCATTGGTACACAGACTCTCCCACGGAAATAGAGTACCCCTTCGCTATTCAGTCCAAAATTTGAGGTTTCCCCACTCTCAATCTGTCGGAATCGAGGACCCAAAGAGCCATCTTCCAACTATTTACCCTTAATATGTTCAATCTATGACGGTTTAACTTGAAGTTCGACCAATAAACTACCATCATCAAATAAGCTAAGACGAGTAAACATCACCCTCAAATCTGTCATAGCCCTATGGCTCAGTGCGTCAGCCACCACATTGGCCTTACCAGGATGATATTCAATCGAACAGTCATAATCCTTAAGCAGCTTAATCAATCTACGCTGCCTAAGATTTAGCTCCTTCTGACTGAGGAGGTATTTGAGGCTTTTGTGATCTGTGTAAATGATAAACTTTTCACCGTATAGGTAATGCCTCCAAATTTTTAGTACGAATACCACCGCGGCCAACTCCAAGTCCTGCGTCGGATAATTTGCCTCATAAGGCTTAGGCTGGCGAGACGCATATGCCACTACCTTACCCTCATGCATCAACACACATCCCAAACCGACATGTGATGCATCGCTGTAGATGGTGAATTCTTTCCCAGACTCTAGCTGTATTAGGACAAGGGCCTCTGTCAGAACCTTCTTAAGTTTCTCAAAACTCTCTTACTGCTTATCAGTCCAGACAAACGGTACCTCTTTACGCAACAATTTAGTCAGAGGTGCAGCAATCAACGAAAACCCCTCAACAAAACATGTATAATACCCTGCCAGACCTAGAAAACTTCGAATCTTAGATACCGTCTTAGGCGGCTTCCAATCCAAAACAGCTTCAGTTTTTTGAGGAGCAACTCTAACCCCTTCCGTAGATACCACATGACCTAGAAATGTTACCTTTCGTAGCCAGAATTCACACTTGCTGAACTTGGTGTATAATTGTTTATCCCTTAGAATCTGTAGAACAACTCAGAGATGTGCGTCATGTTCATCCTCAATTCTCGAATACACCAAGATATCATCTATAAAAACCACTACGAATCGATCCAAATAAGGCTAGAACACTCGGTTCATCAGGTCCATAAAAGCTGCTAGTGCATTTGTCAGTCCAAATGGCATCACAAGGAACTCATAATGAACATAACGAGTCCTAAACGCTGTCTTGCGAACATCAGCCTCTTTGACTCTCAGTTGATGGTACCCCGATCGGAGATCAATCTTAGAGACGACCGAAGCTCCTCAAAACTGGTCGAATAGATCATCAATCCTCGGAAGGGGGTACTTTTTCTTAATAGTTAATTTATTCAGTTGCTGGTAGTCGATGCACATACGCATGGATCCATCCTTCTTTTTCAAAAATAACACTGGTGCTCCCCATGGATAGACACTAGGGCAGATGAACCCTCGATCCAGTAACTCTTGAATCTGAGCCTTAAGCTCCACTAGCTCCTTCAGTGCCATTCTATAAGGAGCGATGGACACCGAAGCTGTACTCGATAGGAGCTCAATCCGAAATTCAACTTCACGGTTTGGAGGTAGTCCAGGTAGTTCATCGGGAAAAACATCTGGAAAATCTTTGACTGTTCTGATATCTTTAAGAGACGAAACCTCAAAATCAACACCACTGATGTAGACTATATACGCCTCACAACCCTTACGAACCAACTTTTCAGTCCTCAAGGCAGAAATTACATTTGATAGATAATTTTGACGCTCCCCTATTAGAACCACCTCATCACCCTCCACAGTTTTCAGTACCAATTGTTTAGTAGCACGGTCCAAATTCACTTGATGCTTAACCAGCCAATCCATACCCAGTATTAAGTCAAATTCTCCAAAAGGTAGTTCCATTAAGTCCGCCAAAAAGATGGTTCCTTGCACCTTCAAAGGTACACCTCTGAACAATTTGTTTACTTTAATTGACTGCCCTAAAGGACTCAACACAGTAACCTCACTCATAATGGTTTCAACCATTAAATCCAAAGTCTCAGATACCGAGCATGCTATATACGAATGCGTAGACCCAACATCAATCAGTGCAGTATAAGGTACATTATAGATAAAGAACGTACCAGTAATAACATCTCGGGTGTCTCCATCCTCTCGGTGACGTGCAGCATAAACCAGAGCTAGCTGCCTCGCCTTAGTATGACCAACACCTCTGCCCGGTGCTCCACGACCATGGCCCATACCATTTCCATTTCTGGCCTAACCACAGCCTCTCGGTGGCTGCTGAACACCTCTCGGCAGCTGAGCAGTACCTTGACTTGTAGCTTGCATGTGCTCGGGCCTCCATGGACAATGTCTGATATGGTGCTCTAATGATCCGCACCTCAAACATGCCCCAATCCTTTTCCAGCACTCGCCCTGATTGCGCCTACCACAGCCAACACATGGCTACGGTCCAGTAGCAGCAATAGGGGCCCTAACTCTGACTGGCCTATCCACTTCGGTCTTCTTATTCGGTCTCTAAACAGAACTTGAGGGCTCCAAATCCCTCTTATTCCTACCCTTTTCTCTATTCAGACGCTCAGTACGATTCACCTCCTCGACGATCTTCGTCTTATCTACCAGTGTGGAAAAATCTTGCTCCCTCTGTGGAGCTATCAAAACTCTTAGACTATCCCTGAGGCCATCCTCGAAACGAACACACCGCTCATAATCAGTTGCCACCATCCCACGTGCATAGCGGCTTAATCGCAAAAATTCTTCCTAGTATTCAGCCACTGATTTATCCCCCTGAGTCAGATTTAGAAGTTCCCTCCTCCGGGCATCCACATAACTAGCGCCCACATACTTCCCTTGGAAAGCAGTCTTGAAGAATTCCCATGTCAATTGGTCAGTCTATGTACCCTCTTTAACTGTAAGCCACCACTGATAGGCTTCGTCTCGTAATAATGACACGACTCCTTTTAGTTTCTGTTCAGGGGTGCAGTCAGGTCATCCATGATCCTCTCTGTGGCCTCAATCCAATATTCAGCCACGTTACAACTCCAGCAATACCCCTAAAAATCTCAGCCCTATTAGATCGGAGTCACTCTGTAACCGATCCATAGCCCACAATACCAGTGTTGGGCCCAGCGACCCTCTCCAGAATTCACAGCATAGCTTGGGACAGTGCGTCGTCCCCAGCCGCTTGATCGTGAGACCCAGTCTCAGTCACAGGTGAAGCTGGTGCCTCTCTTGCTTTAGCATTAGGCATGTGGCCCGATGACGAAGACCCAACCCGAGTACCTCTACGGCCTACGCCACGACCTCTTGTATCCTTCCCACGAGTACCTCTGATGCTCATTATCTATTTGCGTATTATCTGTTTTTAACAATTTTATGCATCAGTTTACAGTTCCAGTGTTGATTAACAGATATCTTATGGAAAGCAATATCAGTATTTAAGAGTTTGTTTTCGCAGAATACAGTCTACTACAGTTTTAGTTTTTCCTAACCAGAATATTTCAATACAGTCTACTACCTATAGTAGTTTCAATATTTCACTTTAACAAACAGAGGTTTCAGAGGACTTACAATATCGGCACCGGAGACCCGGTGTACCATACTTCCAGTAAAACTATTTCAAAATACTTTCAAATCATTTGGAACAGTTCTTTTTAAAAATTTCAAGTTTTAGAAGAAACCCAAAAACCACGGTCGAGTTTTGAAATCGGGCTCTAATACCACTAAATGTAACACCCCAAACCCAGGCTAGACGTTATGCCTGGATCTGGCGATATCACATTGAAATGTTTTTCGAAAACATCATTTCATTGGAAATCCCATTCTATATTAAATCTCATTTATGATCATAACAGAAATTTAAGGGTATCCTATTTATTAAAAACTCAAGTTGTTTTTAGCAGTTTGTCGGTCACATTATATTTAAAACAATGTTTGATGCGAAAGCTTTTGTATTATGTTACAAAAATGTGGTGTTTTGAAAAGAATTTAGCTTTTGAGAAACCGTGTCCTACTACTCTTATATATGAATTAAAATAAGTAAAATCCCAAATTAAAAGTTAAAAATTTAAAGAGGCCTTATTACAAAAACAAATACCCAAATCAAATTTATTGAAAATAAAACTCAAATATAAAGGCAGGTGTAGTTATGTGGCCACCTCCGAGTCCCTCTCAGTACCGATCTGCCTAAGACTAGGGATTACCTGTATAGATAAACAGAGATGTAAGTTTACAAAAACTCAGTGTGTAATCCCATATAAGCAAAATGGCCAATCAATTACAGTTTGGGCCTAAGCCCAAATCAATAATAGTTCAGTTCAATTGGGGCTTAGCCCATTATAGTATTAGTATCAGTGTGGGCCATAGCCCATTTCAATGACAGTAGCAGTTCAGGCATGCAATCAGAAATCCTACCCAACCAGCCTCTACACTCCACTCCGTCTAGCCCAACACTCTATGTGGGAATAAAATCACCCAACCATCCCCACACTCCAAAATTAGCACCGATTGTGGCACTAAATAGTATTTGAAGTAGAGTTGCCAGTACAGTACACTTCCTCCAATCATATAATCCCATCCCATGCAACATATCACACATGTATGCAACATATATATATATATATATATCGTGGCATGCTCATATATAGTCTTACATACATAAGGCATATAGTCATTTTATATTGTAGGGGCATAATATTCATTTTATCAGTTTAGGGTCTAGGTATACTTACCGACCCATCAGTAGGTCCACAGTCGTCTCGGGTGACCCGTGCAACCTTAATAGTCAAACAGTGAAAATGGGCCCAAGACCCATAATGCGGGCACATGTAGGCCCACACACCTATGTGGCCCACATAGCCCAGAATTGGTCTCGGTCATGAAATTTACACAGTTTGGCCCAATATTCTCTACATGTTCATGTGGTTTACCATGTGGGGCCCACAAACCTGTTGGGCTCACAAGTCCGTTGGGCCCACACGGCCTATTTCGCCCCAACGTGGCCCAAAATGACCTACGACCATGAAATCGCTCATGGTGGCCTCAATAATCAAATGCCTCCGTTTTATGCGTTCAGAGTACCACACGAGCAAGCGCACACTCGTGTAGCATCAATTGTCACATTTTCTGGCTTTTGCTGATTTACAATTTGGGCTATGTTTACACACCTATTTGCGAAAACGTGCGAATAACCGTGAGCACCACACTTGCATTGGTTGAGAAAATGTGGCTTAGCCCTCTTAGACCACTGACGAAGGTTGATTACCACCTCCTTGACGAATATCTACGTTACAAGAGGATTCTATTAATCAGAGTTATTTATACATGGTTTAAATCGATACGTAATAACTTACAGCACTATAGAACCCCAAAAGTAGGGGAAAAAGCATTCGGCCTTTACCCACAATGCAAGACAAAGTAGGGTTTCGAACGTTTCACTACAACTTGCAACTCCTTCACTCCTCGAGAAGTTCTAGAAAAACCAAAAGAAACACAAGAGTATTCGGCTTTAACAGTGTAGGAAAAGAAAGACTTGTTACATATTAAGAGAAACAAGAAGTAGTCGAGTGCTCTTACCGATTTGCTAGAGAATAGTCGCTAAATCGCAGACACAATAGCGATAGAGGAATGAAGTAATCCGCTTAAAAGAGAAATCTGTTTAAGGGAGAAAAAGAAAAGAAAACGAAAGAGGGGAAGAAGGAATATTAGGCCAACAATAGAAAAAGAAGAGAAGAGGAAAAACATTTGTTGTGAAAAAGGACAAAATCGAAAAGAACAATGGTCTAGCCAAACACACCTTACACAATTTAGAAAAAGAAGAAAGAAAGAGAGATACGGTAGACTTGAGAGCAGAGAAACCACAAATAAAATTGAGTTTGCAAAAGAGAGCAAAAGAGAAAGGGAGCACTAGGAGCACTTTCGGGCAAAGAAAGGGTGTCAAAAACAAAAAAAAAAAGTGAACAGAAGAATACCCAAAGACCCTTACCACAATCGGCCTTCAAGCACAAAGAGAAAAACAATGTAAAACTAAAATGTGGAGCATACCAAATGAAGAGTAGCACTTTGGCCGAAATTCTTGAGTGCCAGAGTCCATTTTCGGCATAACTCTCCCTCTCCCCTCATCTCCCTTGATTTTCTCCTAAAATCCCTCCTCAAATCTCTCCACCTAATCACACCTCCCCTCAACCACTCAATTTGAATTCTCCTTAACCACTTCAGTGTTTCAGTCAAACTCCAACACCTCCACGGCACAACAGCAAAATAAATATTCCACTGCTCCCACCAAGATTCGAACATCAGTCCTCTGGCATAGGTAACACGCCACTTACCCCTAGACCAGCAGGCTTTTTATGTCTTGCTTTTACCCACAATAATTTAAAAGCCTACTAACTATAGGCAAGGGTTTATTCCCTAAAAACAAAACTTTTTGCACAAACCTAGACTTGAACCCATGACTTCTCAGACATTCCCAAACACACCTTAATCACTTAGCCACTAAAGCAGATAGGTAGTTGTGTTACAAAAATGCAAAAATAAATACTTAAATTTTTGGGGCATTACTGTGTATCCTGGCCGTGTGTCACACATGACCGAGACACACACCCGTGTGGAGAAAAATAAGCTATTTTCCAAGCAATTTTCCTCACCCAAAGAGGTTCCTACCTAGACACCACAATATGCATATAAATATGGCATAAATAGGCACTTAAACCAACCAATATCAAACTTGTATCATACACAAACCACACATACAACATGATATCCACAAGCACATTCATTTGACCACTTTTAAATATACCAAATATACTTCTAAAGTATACCTAAATGGACAATTACATGTTTTGGACCTTGTGCCTAACTTCGCATACATGCTCACCTCAACTCCAACCATTTGGTACACAAGATACCAATCCACAACAAGGCATTCACAAAGCCACTATACACAACATATCAAAAGGTCATATATACATATTTACATATCTAAACATATATCATTCTCAAGCCAACTCATTTGGCTAATTACACAACCAACATATAGGCTACCCTAACCAAAACACCTATACATGCCATTTAACCCAAAATGTAAAGTCCAAAGTACCAAAATAGAGTTTGATAGTGTGACACGATCTCCGACAGCTTCCGAATCGAGCGAGTTTCTGAAATACTATAAAACACAGAAACATAAACCGAGTAAGCAATTAAGCTTAGTAAGTTCGTATAACTATTAAATACAACTTACCAATTCATCCACAATTTACATAAGCATAATTAAAACATAGATAAATTCCAATTTGGCCTAAAGCCTATCACATAAACACGAGTAGGTTAGCCATGCATGAATTCAACCACTATATATTATTTTTTGTATTTCTTACGAATATCTATACTTGTAATATCCTGAATTAGGGGTTATTTGTGATTGTATTGTTTTGCATGAGTTCGGATTGTCGTATTGTTAAGTGAGATGTTCTAGGGCTTAGGAATAAGCCAATGGTAGGCTCGAGCTGTAGGAAAATTTTTATTTTTAAGCTTTAGTTAAAGGGAGTTGAAGGAGCTAGGGGTTAAGAGTAATTCGTGGGGAATTTTAGCACAAGAATTGGCTTGGTAAAGTGGCAAGGAGGCGACACTTAGGGCCTTAAGAGGTGACGCCACAAGTAGTGTGAGGGGGCTTAGGTTCGAGTCCCATGGATGGCAATAAGGTGACTTTTATTTTTGCTTTTGTATGGCATGTGTTGGTCAAATTTTATTTATGGTAAGGATGGACTTTTTCACTTATGGATAGTAGACTAAGGAAAAAGGCAAGTGTTTATTTAAGTAATGAAATCCTAAGCTGTTGGTATGATAAGGGGACATAAGGCATGGATTAAGGGATGAGGTTTGGAAACTTTTTAATGGCATTTTGTCCATGAACATGGACGGTTTTGTGGACTAAGGGAGGAGCCGATTTTGTGGTGGGTTTTGGGAAAAGTTGGTAGCTTGGGAGAAATTTCATTTTTTTGGTCTTTTTGCTCACCCAAAAGCAATAGTGTTTCTCTCATCTTTTCCTCTTGCCCGAATATGCATAGTGAGGTTTGGGCATTCTTTTTGTGCTATTTTGTTGTCTAGAAAGCTTGTGTGTTTTTCTTTTGGAAACCAAAATAGGAGATCACTTGTGCACTATTTTCTTTCTTGACCTTAAGCCGAAACCATTTGTGCATCTTCTTCTCTTTTACCTTGCTAAGGCCGAACCTACTACACTCCCACCTCTCTCCTTGTCTTTTCCATTTTCTTTTGCTCAAAGCCGAAAGTACCATCTCTTCCCTTTCATCTTTTTCATTCTTCTCTCAAACTCTTGTGCCGAAATCCTCTCCACCTTCCTTTGCCAAATTCCCTCTCTTCCATTTTACTTTCTTTTTCTTCCTCTTTTCCATTCTAGCCGAATTTTATTTGTTGTCTTTAATCAACCATAGCCGAAACTCCCTTCATCACTCAACCATTTTGCCAAAATTTCCCATTCCCTTTTTGATTTGTCTTGGCCGAATATCAACAAGGGTAAATCTCTTTTGGGTTCTTCTCTATTATGTTTTGGAGAAGGGTAAGTGTTCTTGGCCGAAACTCCATTCTTACTTTCTCTTCTTCTCTGTCGACACACATAGGTGAAAGCCTAATCCGGCATTTGTTGATAGTGTTATTAATCATTAATGGGAACCAATTTCTCCCAGGTTCTTCGGGATTGTGGAAGCAGTCAATTTAAGCCCCTATTCTTTAGCGATCGAAGTTGGTAAGTCAAGTGGTAAGGATATCTATGTTGGTTCATCATTCTTTAAGTTGTTGAAAAGCCGAAGGCTATTGAGACTAAGATTTATTGGTATGGCCGAATGGCCTTGTTAATGGTTTTGTGGTTTGGCCGAATGTAGGACAGGGAGATCTAGTGCGGTAGATCGGGTCTTCGGGATTTAGTGATTTCGCTAGTAACAGGTGTGTAACTTACACACTTTATAACTAAGTAAATATGTTAATAATCTGAATGTGTTAAAAGCCGGAAACTGTGTAGATCTTGATATGTTACCTATTGGGTATGAGCAAGGATTCGGGTAAGTCCGTTTCGATATGATTTTGCTATATGTTGTTTAATACCATTATCTATGATATACTTACTGTATGTTCATATTTGAGCATGATGGCATGATTTGCATAATATTTGCACGGTTATGGGTGATATGAGAGGAGGGGGAAGATTTGATATCCGTGTCTTTGGGACACCAGAGGTTTGGCACCTCCAGTGGTTTGGTACCACAGATTATTTCGTGTCTTTGGGACACCAGAGGTTTGGCACCTCATAGCGACTCGTCCCAGTGGCTTAGTACCACAGTGGGTTGGCCCCACATTTGTTATGACGGGATCGTCGCCAGTGATTTGGTATCACACGTGGGTTGGCCCCACACTTGGATTATTGTTATTTCATGATTTTGGGTCACCAGAGGTTTGGCACCTCATAGCGACTCGTCCCAGTGGCTTAGTACCACAGTGGGTTGGCCCCACATTTGTTATGACGGGATTTGTCTCCAGTGATTTGGTATCACAACGTGGGTTGGCCCCATAAATGGATTATTCGTGACTTTGGGTTACCAGTAGTTTGGCACCACACTATTATTGGATATCGTGACTTTGGGTCACCAGTGGTTTGGCACCACCAGTGGTTTGGTACTACACGAGGTAGAAACGGAGTTACAGATGGCTAGGTTTCGGTGCATTACATATATTGCTTGGTTATAATTTGTGTAAGTATGTGGCATTAACCGGGAGAGGGATTATGCACTGAGTCTTGGTGACTCACCTTCTCCCTTATCTTTTCAGGTGATTCGTAGATCGCGGATGAGGAGCCGGATGGACTCGAGGTGGCCATGCAATAGAAATTCGGTTTTACACGGACTTTGGTTTGGGTACTTTATTTTATTTAAATTCGGTTTTTTTATATTTATTAGGATTTGTAATAAGGCCTTTTAAATTATGTTTTGAATTATTCATATGCTTTGGATTAAACTTCGAACATGGTTAAGTAAATTACTTGATTAATTTTATAATATGTACGCAACGTTTTCTAAACTACAAAACGCAAAGGTTTTCAAAACTTTACCATCGGGTAATACAAATCACTTGATAATAAATGACAACTCAAATGTTATCGACAACTTAAATGGTTTCCAAATTTAAACTTTCCACACTTAAATAGAAATGGTTTTCAAATTAATCATTTGGGTTTCTTTTAAAATTACATAAAGGTTTTCTAACCTATGGATCGACAACTAAGTTTTAAAGTTTTATTTCCGGGATTTCAAAGTAAACTATCAGTTTTTAACTAAACATGCACCTGTTTTCTACAAACATAGAACAACAAAGAGTTTTCCACAAAATTTAATCGGTAACTCGATTTTCTTCAAAATGTTTTCCTCTGTGACATGCCAGATTCGGTCGTGGTGTGTTGACCGGGTTTGGGGTGTTACAATATTAATTCGTATTAACTCGGATCACCTCGTATTATTACTAAGATATTGATGAATATACTTACCTCGTCTTTCCAAATTTGAGGACGGCTTACGAATATGAGTACATCGTTTTCTTTGTGCCATAGTCCAACTATGGTCTTACACGTAAATTGCCATGGCCCTGCCATGATCTTATATTCATAATGCCATAACCCAATTATGGTCTACATATTTGAATGCCATAGCCCAGCTACGGTCTTACATACAAATACTGCCATGGTCCAGCCATGGTCTTATCCGCAAATTCATCATTTGCATAAAATGATTGTACTCAATTCCTGCGATGTACTTGGTTGAACATTTAAATTCTATTTCAAAGTCCAACAATAAATATGAACAATTTAATAATATCATTCATCAATTTAATAAATAAACATTAAATGTTTAACTATACGAACTTACTTCGAATTTGTACGGATTGAATCGACCGATCAATCTACCACTTTATCCTTTTCCCGATCTAATTTTGAGCGTGGCTTTTCTTGATCTAATTCATCAAATTTAACTAATTTTATTCACTTTCTATTCAATTCAATCTAAATTTCATGTTATGGCAAAATTACCATTTTGCCCATATACTTTTAACCTTTTTACAATTTAGTCCCTACGCTCATAAAATGAAATTCATGCCATTTATTCCCTATACAAGCCTAGCTGAATTCTATACAAGCCTATAGCAGCCCATATAATTCACAATTTCACACATTTTATACAACATTTTCACATTTCTCAATTTAGCCCCTATTTGACAATTTCATCAAAAGTCCTTTAACAAAAGTTGTTTAATTAACAATAAGGACTCATATTTTTCCATTAAACTTCAAAACTCTATTATACACATCAATGGAAAATCTCACACTATTCAATAGTTTTGCAATTGAATCCCCTAGTTAGCTAGCTTAAGCTACAACGATATCGAAAACATAAAAATCAACAAAAACGGGATGAGTTTTCACTTACATGCAGAGGAAGAAACTTAAACAAAAATTTTCTCCTCTCTAATGGTGTTATTCAGCCAGCACAAAGATAATAGGAGAAAGATGATAGCTTATTTTTGTTTATTTTACCTTTAATTGCTTTTTTACCAAATTACCCTTACCTAACTTTAAAAATTACTCAATTATCAAGCCATGCACATCCACTAACTCAATTAGTGGTCTAATTACCACATAAGGACCTTCACTTTAAAGTTTTATAGCTATTTAACACCTTTAGCTAATAGAACACAACTTTCGCACTTTATGCGATTTAGTCATTTTTCACAAATTGAGCATACAAACGATAAAATTTCTTGACGAAATTTTTATATCATAATTCTAACAAGCTATAGTCCAAAAAATAATATTAACATAAAGTTTACAACATCAAATTTGTGGTCCTGAAACCACTATTCCAATTTTACTGAAAACAGGCCGTTACATCCAACACACCAAATATAGACTCATAGAGTCAAACATGTCTTAAAAGTGAAGCATAAAGCTAACACTCTCCTTATTTCCCCTCACATGTCCCGTTGAATGGATCTTAGCTCACATTCCCTTATCCCTCCTACATGTCTCAGGGCCTTAACGCCCAAAATCACTGTACATATAGGTGAGTGCTCACAATCCTATGGCATGTCAACTATATCAATGGTTTCAAGATCACAAGGCCAAAATATTTGAAGTCAAACACGTATCACTTGCCAATTATCCGTGCACAATCACTACATATTTGCATCTTTTGCAAAACACTGTCACTAACATTTAACATATACATAACATGTACATATTTTCACTTTTACAATAGTTATCATAACCACATATCACATGTTATAACATCCCATCTTAATTCACATATTCACAACAGGTAAGCACTTTGTTCACAAGATAACATAGGTATGAGAAAGCTTACACTCAAAATTTAGAGTAGGGGTTTAGGATACTACTAAATTCCCAAATAATGCATTGAATCATGTCCCCAAGTAATTATTTCAAACACTCACCAATTACGCTTTTGTCGAAAAGCAAAAAGCTTAAACTAGCTTTTCCTTGCCTTTTTCTCTACTCATAGAAGATCCTATCAAATTCGGAACTTCAACATAATAATTCACACAACAATGCATTCAATAATCAGCTAAGAACTCACTATAAGTGATCAAAAACATAACTCTAAGCTATGTTCCCATGTAACCGAAACTTTTAACATAGCCAACTTAAAACTCAAATATCTCTGTCTATACTTAATCTTTTCACCTAAAACTAATTCTGTTCATCTTATAATTCACCTACAACTTTTTCCCAACCTTTAAAATACAATACTCAATTCATAGTATCGACTTTTTCGACATGTTTTATGGCTATTTTCTAAAAATTTATTAAAAATCAAGAATTCTTTACTAAAAATTCAAAATAAGTTTAGAAACCTTCTAATCATGTTAAAATAAGTTGAAAAACACTTTTAAACCATGTTTTTATGCGAAATTCCAAAATCCACCATTAACGACCCAATTTTTGGCTTTTATTCAAAACATGCGATTTAATAGCTAAAACTTGGATTTAAAGACTAAATAACATTTAAAACTAATAGGAAGATGAATTGTTACCTTATTTGACGAAAAACTCACAAGCTTGACTATGGAGGAATCTACGTTGTTTTTGGGTGTTTTTCTTGATCTTTTATAAAGGTTTAAAGTTCAAGGGTGATAGAAATCAAAGAGGACTAGAAATTGGAATCCAAAATTGATTGAAATAGGAACAGAGAATCAAAAGATGGCAACACTAGTTTTGGGGAAGAGTTATCGTGAAAAACTGTAGGTGAAAAGAAAGAAATAGGTTGGTTTTTAAAACTTGGTCTAACTGCCTCTTAAAAACTTACAACTTTGACCCTTTTTCAAATCAGTCCTATTTTCAAAATTGAAGGTCTTTAAAACTCATTTTAAAAAATTGATTTAATTTTCTAAAAACCATAACTAAAAACATTATCGATATGCCATGTCAAAGAATTTCGAACACTTGAAGGCTAAAATTCCTAAAATACCCCTAAAACTCTTAGGCTCTATTTTAGGGTGTGACAGAAATAGTCTGCCTATACGGTAACCATAAAAGTCGACAGTAGGTGCATGGTGTGTAGCCAAACAAAAAATATTTATCTAAGGGTCACAGATAATGATTCGCCATTAAGAATCTTTAAGGGTTCTAAATACTAAAGAACATTTGAAAATATGCCAAATAGTTTGTAATGGAAGGAAGGGTGAACTAGAGCCCAATAATCTAGAGAGTAACCCAAGAAGGGAAATATATTATGAAATACTCAAAAAGGAGCTGGAATGGTAGGGAGCCATCACATAAGAGGAATCGTAAACTCAATTGTCACGCCGATTACAGTCTGCAAGATATGGCAGGCCTAAGCGGATCTTCAGGGACAAACGTGCTACATACATAAGTATGGTATCACGAATTAAAGCGAATTATAAGAGAGTGACTCAGTTCCTATATGTCTTAAGAGAGACTTGGTCTAGCAAAATGGTGGGGGATTGTATAAGTTATCAAACAGTTGGGACGTTGGTAAACCCTTCAAGACCATGGTAAGAGGAGGAGCCCGTCTTGGACCAAACAAAATTGAAATGGTAATCCAAGGGGATTTATTCGATGATCAATAGAATGGCAGGTAGAAAATCTACCTTGTAGAAACATGGAAAAAGGAAGAATCCACACTAGGAATAAATGGAAGAAAGGATAGAGTTTGCAGAGATGGCTGGAAGGTAACCATGCAATGATCTATCCACCAATGGATAGGATCGAGAACAAGATAGCCTGCTGTGACATGTTTAAAAGGCTTTTTTTCTTGCACAAGCAGGGAGTTTGTTGTATTTTAGTTACCTTCCATTTAAATCCATTAGAGATGGGGTCTAATTTTGAGTAAAATAGAGACTCACTAAGTTCATCCGAACTTACTATAGTGTCGTGCAACACCCCAAACCTGACCCATGCGTTATGGCCGGATCTGACATGTCACATGAGAAAAATATATTTAAGTCCTTTTCATTCGTACGTAAATGGGTATTGATTCGTTTAAAATCAAGAAAAACAATTCTGATTTAAAATATTTGACAAAATATTTCTAACTTCGAAGAGTGATTGATAAATCGATAAATTTGAACTAATGATTTTACAAACCGTGACTTTAGAAAAATATTGATGAAAATTTGAGAGAAACTTTCCGGGTTAAATTATTTATGTAAGTTTATCATAAAATCCATTTGCGTATCCATTTTAGAAAATCATTATTTAAGTTTTTTTTTTAAAAAAATCCCATTTAAAGTAATTTAAGCAAAATATAAGAACATCAAACATAAAGCAAAATAAAATAATCCAGAGGCCTTATTACAACATTTAACTCAAAATAGTAAAGAAATAAATTGAACGAAAAAGGAATCTAAAGTCCAAATAAAACCATTTCTGAAGTATGGCCCCCACCAAGTCATCCATGGCCCAAGTCCTCGTCACTGAGCATTACCTGCAAGGGTTAAGGAAATAGGGTGAGTTACTAGAACTTAGTGTATAATCCCCTTACCGTTGTCTATTGGGTTGGAACCCATATTTCAATAACTTGGGCCTAAGCCCATTTAGCATCATCTTAGGCCTAAGCCCATTCACATAACAGAATATATAAAATAGATGTAATGCAACCCAACCCAACCTAATAAACCATCCGCTACACACCACCCATACCATCCCATCACACCTGTAGGGATCAAGTCAACCCACCCCGCCAAACACACCAAACGCAGGCATTTTGCCATTTATAACATATTTTGATGGTGGCCACCAGAATCATAGTGAATCATATTAATAAACATTTTTGTGGCAGTGCCACCGGAATCACTTCTCTTCAACATTTTCCTATCCCATGCAAAATTATATAAATGCAACATACATAGTAAATCATGATATTTACAAATATAAACAATAACCATTAATTCAGAGATTCATTACAAAAATTCGGCCCATTGTAACACTTTGCAAAATCGGCCCATTAGGGGCATTTTTGTAATTTGGCCCATTATGGGCATTTTCGTAATTCGGCCCATTAGGGGCATTTTCGTAATTCGACCCATTAGGGGCATTTTCGTAATTCTCACAATATTAATACCGATTTTGACAAATTTATCAAAATAGTGTAATTTAGGCCAACTTCGCGTTTCACGCCATATTACGATTTTAATCTTAATAATTTATTTCCAAATGATATCAAATCTTTAAACCCTCGGAAAAAACAATGTGAGATTACACACCTGATTACGGTAAGTACTAGGCCTTATTGATCGTCGACACCCTTAGAATCGTGAACGACCACGATTTGTCGATTCTCCGCGGACGATGGTCCACAACCCGGTGGAAAATCCTGAACCACCGAACTGCCCTTCGTTTGAATTTAGGAGTAAGGATCGCAAATCCGCTCCTTTTGCAATCTCCAATCGCTATTCTTTTCGATTCGATACCACTAGCCTCCATCGGATAAAATCTTAGTCAAAACGATATTACGATATAAATATAGATTGTCTAATGACAAAGGGTTCGGCTTACCACTATAATCGCATGATCAACAAGTGGATAGATCGAGCGATTAAGTCCCTAAAAATATAATTGATTAGTCTCAACCACTATTATCCCAATAACAACTTAAACGAATAAAGAACGATTTCAAATAATCCATGAAGAACTCCTTACCTTGTCAATATTGGATCTAATTTCCACCGTTTGACTCAGGGCTAGAATGATACACGGCCACCCACTTAGAACACTACGAAAAAGAGGGTGATTAAGATATGAAGGAGTGAAAGATAACACCATTTCGGTTAAGATCAAGATTTACAACCGAATAGTGATAAATACCTATTCGGCTAGAAAGAAAAGAATATGAACATAGAAAAGAATTCACTTACTGATTTATTCGAAGAAAAGAGTGTCCATCCAAATAAGAAAGAAATTATGAAGGGGTGATTGTAGATTGAGAGGTTCGACTATGGAGGAAAAATGAACAAGAATAGTTTCGGTTATGAGAGTATAGATTAGAGAAGAAGAAAGAAAGGTTGAAGAATTTTGTGAAAAGAAAAGAAAGGTGAAGAAGAAGGGCTTAACTAATTTCGGTTTTCAAGAGAAGATGAGTGAAAAAAATAATTTGGTCACAATGGTTTGGTACTTTCGGCAACCAAGAAAGAAATGAAAAAAAATGCTCACTAATGGCTTGAAGTTTCGGTAAAGAGAAGAAGAAGTTTGGAGAAAAAATGACACAAAATAATGCTAAAAGGAATTTTGGCCTAACAAGCACCAAAATTTCTACCAAAAGACAAAAGAAATTCGGCTACCCTCTCCCTATACCAAAACCGTGCATTCCTTGACAATAAGGTCAAAAATTGGCCAACAAAAACCTTCCAAAACATCAACCATGAAAAAGGCTAACATGTTCCCTTATCTTGCCTTTTTCTTTTGGTTTCTTTCCTTACCCTCAACCTTGCCTTATTTCCTTAGCCACCTTGCCAAAATTAAAAAGTCCACCTTGCCATATATACCATCTTGGTCGACACTTAGGGAAAGAACACAAAAAAATAGTCAAAATTTTTCACCAATTGGGATTCGAACCTCTTCCTTTAAAGTCCTTCATGTGGTGCCATAACCCCTTTACCATATGCTCATTTATGCTAGCAAATTACTCACCTATTTCCATAAGCCTTGATGCCACTTACTATCTCTCATTAATAGGCTTAAACACAAAATTTTTACTAGCGCCCAAATAAACACCGAGCCTTCTTAGAGCCTCTAAACATACACAATTAATATTTTTAACTGGCTTAACGCAAGAAATAATGCAATACATAAAATTCCAAATTTTAGGATGTTATAATTCTACCCCCTTAAAGAAAATTTCGGCCTCAAAATTTACCTGATTAAAAGAGGTGAGGATATTGCTGCCGAATCGCGTCCTCAGGCTCCCATGTAGCTTCCTCCGATCTGTGATTACGCCATAATACTTTGACTAATGGTACCGACTTCCTTCTCAGCACCGTAACGTCCCGATCTAAAATCTGTACTGGCTCCTCTTCAAAAGACAAGTCAGATCTTAACTCAACTTCCTCTACTGATACAACATGAGATGGATCCGAACGATAACGCCTTAACATAGAGACATGGAATACACTATGTATCTGACTTAACTCTGGAGGTAACTCAAGCTGATAAGCCACTAGCCCAACACGCTTCAATACACGGTATGGTCCGATGAACCTAGGGCTCAACTTGCCCTTTAGTCCAAATCTAAAGATCTTCTTCCAAGGTGAGACCTTTAGAAAGACCTGATCTCCCACCGCAAACTCTATATCCTTACGCTTCAGATCCACGTACGATTTTTGTCTATCCGAAGCTTCCTTTGACCCTGCTCGAATTACCTTTACTTTTTCTTCCGTCTCTAATATCAGCTCAGGACCCAATAACTGTCACTCCCCCAGCTCAGTCCAACAAGTAGGAGTACGACACCTACGACCATACAACGCCTCGTAGGGTGCCATCTGGATGCTGGATTGATAGCTGTTGTTGTATGCAAACTCTGCCAATGGTAGGAAATCCTCCCAACTACCCCTGAAGTCAATCACACAGCCTCTTAACATATCTTCTAGAATCTGAATCACTCTCTCCAACTGGCCATCTGACTGCAGATGAAATGCCGTGCTGAAATTTAACCTTGTTCCCAAAGCTTCAAGTAAAGCCTTCCAAATCGTGATGTAAACCTAGGGTCCCTGTCCGATATAATAGACACTGGTACCCCATGTAACCTCACGATCTCTGCTACATACAACTTGGCCAACTTCTACAATGAGTAATCCGTACGAACAGGTAGGAAATGAGAAGTCTTCGTCAATCGGTCCACTATTACCCAAACAGAATCTTTCTTAGTAGGAGTTAAGGGTAACCCACCAACAAAGTCCATCATTATCCTTTCCCATTTCCATAATGGAATTTTCACCGGTTGTAGCAATCCCGACGGCAATTGATGTTCCTCCTTCACTTGCTGACATGTTAAGCACTTACTCATGAAATCAGTAACTTCCTGTTTCAACCCTGGCCACCAATATTGCTCACGAAGGTCTCGGTACATCTTATTTCCCCGGGGTGCATAGCATATGGGCTACTATGCGCCTCACGCAGAATCATTTGTCTCAATTCTGAGTTTTTGGGCATACAAATTCTTCCGCAGAAACACAATACTCCATCACTATTCAATCAAAAATCCCCTATCTCACCACCTTCCACATGCTGAAGTCGAGAACCCAACGCTTCATCTGTCAATTGCTTTTCTTTAATCTGGCTTACCCATGCAGGTTTCACCTGAAGTTCGGCTAGCAGACTACCATATTCATAAAGGCTGAGATGAGCGAACATCGCTCTGAAATCCGATATCACCTTATGACTCAACGCATCTGCCACCACGTTAGCCTTTCCGGGATGATACTCGATTGTGAAGTCATAATCTTTCAACAGTTCTATCCACCTCCGTTGTCTTAAGTTCAACTCCTTCTGGGTAAGGAGGTACTTCAGACTCTTATGATCCGTGTAGATATTTGACTTCTCACCGTACAGATAGTGTCTCCAAATCTTCAGCGCAAACACTACTGCAGCTAACTCCAAATCATGAGTGGGATAGTTCACTTCATGCGGCCTTAATTGACGAGATGCATAAGCCACCACCTTTCCCCCTTGCATCAACACACATCCCAATCCCGTGTGTGACACATCACAATAAATAATAAACTCTTTTCCAGCCTCAGGTTGAATCAATACTGGCGCTTCTGTTAGAATCTTCTTCAATTTCTCAAAGCTCTCTTACTGCTGATCTGACCACACAAATGGTACTCCTTTACGCAACAACTTAGTTAGGGGTGTAGCAATCAACGAAAACCTCTCAACGAAATGCCTGTAATATCTGGCTAGCCCTAGAAAACTCCAAATTTCAGCCATTGTTTTCGGTAGTTTCCAGTCCAACACATCCTCGACCTTCCGGGGATAAACTCTAATTCCTTCGGCAGACACAACATGCCCCAAAAAGGTCACTTCCTTCAGCCAAAATTCACACTTACTGAATTCGGCATAAAGTTGCTTCTCCCTAAATATCTGCAATACTACCTGCAGATGTGAATCATGCTCTTCTTCATTCTTCGAGTACACCAAGATGTCATCTATGAACACCACCACAAACCGATCTAAATAGGGTTGGAAGACCCGGTTCATCATGTCCATAAATGCAGCTGGTGCATTAGTCAACCCAAACAGCATTACCAAGAACTCATAATGCCCATAACGAGTTTGAAACGCAGTCTTATGAATATCCGCCTCCTTGACCTTAAGCTGGTGATAACCCGATCTCAAATCTATCTTCGAGAAAATCGAAGCTCTTCGCAGTTGATCAAACAGATCATTGATTCTCGGTAATGGATACCTGTTCTTAATCGTCAACTTATTCAACTGCCTATAATCGATGCACATACGCATCGGCCCATCCTTTTTCTTGACGAACAAGACCGGCGCTCCCCATGGTGACACACTCAGTCGAATGAATCCGCGATCCAACAACTCTTGAATTTGAGCCTTAAGCTCCGGTAACTCCTTCGGCACCATTCTATAAGGAGCAATGAACACCGGAGCCGTTCTTGGCAACAGCTCAATGCCAAACTCTACCTCCCGATCCGGAGGCAATCCTGGAAGCTCCTCGGGAAAGACGTCTGAAAACTCTTTCACCGTTCTAACACTTTCCACTGACAACTCCTTGGCATCCAAAACACTGATGAAGGCTAAAAATGCTCCACACCCCTTCTGCACCAACTTTTTTGCCTTTAAAGAGATACCACATTAGACAGATAGTTTCTTCTTTCACCTATCATCATCACTTCCTTATCCTTCGAAGTTCTTAGTATCATCTGTTTTGCAGCACAATCCAAGTTCGCACGATGTTTCACCAACCAGTCCATGCCTAAAATAAGGTCGAACTGATCTAATGGCAGTTCCATCAATTCCGCCAAAAATATTTCCCCTGAATTTCTAAGGGCACATTCCTAAACAACTTATGTACTATCACCGACTGTCCTAGAGGACTAATTACAGTTGTTTCTCTAGTAGTAATCTCAGATTTAATGCTCAGATTTCCAGATACAGCACAAGCAACATACGAATGGGTGGACCCTATATCTATCAAAGCAGTAACAAGTACATCAGATATGAAGAACGTACTGGTTATTGCATCAGGTGCATCGCCATCCTCTCGACGTCTGACCGCATAGACCAACCCTGGCTGTCTCGCATCCACGTTACGCCTATTACCAGTACCTCTACCCGGTGCACCCTGACCCTGTCCTACGCCATTACCACCTCGACCTGGCCCACGGCCTCTTAGTGGTTGCTGAGCGCCTCTAGTTGGCTGTGCATCATAGTTACGAACATCTTGAGTCTGAGTAGTTTGTCGAAGGCAATCTCTAAGCCGATGGTCCTTGGAACCACATTTGAAACAACCACCGGTTCTCTTCCAGCATTCACTCGGGTGTCATTTTCCGCAATCCGCACATGGCTGTAACTGATTGGTAGCAGCTGGTACTCTAGCTCGACTGGCTCCTCGTTCATGGGCCTCTTCTAAAACCCTCTAGCAGAGCCTGAGTACCCCGAGTCTCTCTTGATCCTGCCCCTAACCTTGTCTCGATTTTGCCGCTCCGAGTGTTTAACCTCCTCAGCAATCTTGGCTTTCTCCACTAATACGGTGTGGGGCTATTAGTACCCGCAACTTATCATGGAACCCGTCCTCAAAACGCACATAGCAATCATAGTCCGTCGGCACTATTCCCTGGGCATACCGACTCAGACGTAGAAATTCTGCCTCGTAAGCTGCCATAGATTTACCTCCTTGAACCAGATTTAGGAATTCCTTCCTTCGGGCATCCACATAACTAGCCCCAACATACTTTCCTTGAAATGAGGTTTTAAAGAATTCCTAGGTAATGTGATCAGCCTGAGTGCCTTCCCTATA
This sequence comes from Gossypium australe, assembly GCA_005393395.2. Taxonomy (NCBI): domain Eukaryota; kingdom Viridiplantae; phylum Streptophyta; class Magnoliopsida; order Malvales; family Malvaceae; genus Gossypium; species Gossypium australe. The sequence continues at coordinate 131,442,139 of CM016626.1, read as the reverse complement.
ACACCCCAAACCTGGCCTAGAAGTTAGGCCTGAATCTGGCGTGCCACATGGAAGTGTTTTTCAAAACCATCTTTGCAATTGTTAAAAACTTGTTTGAGAATTACAACCTCTTTGTTAAAACCCAAAACACTTAAGCAGTTGTGTCTACGTGAAAACATAATTATCTTTAATAAACCTTTTTGGTTGCAAAAGCATATTTGAAATAAACGATTTACGAAAATGTGACGTTTGAAATAGAGTTGCAAAAGCATCTTGAAACATTGCGGAAACATTGATAAAATACAAGTATTTTTGAAAGATTGATTGATGAATCACAAATCAAGGAATTGAACTTTAAATCCGTGACTTTTGAAAATGTCGTTAATAATTTGAAAGAAAGTTCGAGTTAAATCATATTTGTAAAAGTTTATTTTGAAATCCATTTGTTAATCGATTTTGGAAAACCTTTATTTACGTTTTTAGAAAAATTCTCGTTTTAAACAATTTAAGCAAAATAATAAGTATAACAACCATAAAGCAAATAATAAAATACTCCAGAAGCCCTATTACAACTTAAACCAAAATAGCAAAATAATAAAATAAACAGAAATAGAAAATTTAAAATTCGACACCATTTCAGAAGTATAGCCTACACCGAGTCATCCATGGGCCCAAGTCCTCACTACGGAGCATTACCTACAAGGGATAAGAGAAAAGCAGCGTGAGTTACAAGAACTCAGTGTATAATCCCCTTACCATCATCCACTGGGTCGGAACACACATAGCAATATTTTGGGCCTAAGCCCAATTACAATTATAACATAATAACATTTATATAATATGCATGTGATATACAATTCCCAAACCAAACCTAGTTTCCATCCGCTACACACCACCCGTACCAACCAGCACACCTGTGGGGAGCTTTAGTCACCCACCCCGCCAACACGCCAAATTGGGCATGAAGCCATATATCAAACTGGGCATGAAGCCATATATCAAACTGGGTATTAAGCCATATATCAAACTGGGCATTAAGCCATATATCAAACTGTGGACAAGCCGCCAAAATTTTGTAGCAAAGCTACCAGAACTTCTCTTCGTCAAATATCCCAACCCATGCAAATCATGTATATAATATGCACATTCAATTACTACAATCCATTCATATAATTATTACAAACATACGGCCCATTATAAAAATTCTCACATTCTGGCCCATATCACATTTTGGCCCATATAGCTCATATCACACTTGGCCCATATATCAAATATTACATTTGGCCCATATATCGAATATCACATTTGGCCCATACATCAAATATCACAATTGGCCCATATATCAAATATTACATTTGGCCCATATATCAAATATCACACGGCCCATATAGCAAAATATCAATCGGCCCATATAGCAACATATTTCAATTTGGCCCATAAAGGGTATTTTCGTAATTCGATCCATAGGGACATTTCATAATTCAGCCCGTAAGGGCATTTTCGTAATTCGGTAATCTCGCAACCCAAGGGTATTTCGGTAATTTACCCTCTAAGGGTATTATGGTAATTTCGCAACCTAGGCTTAACTACTAATTTGGGGCATAAAATCAAAACTCTCCAACTGCGTCATACTGACTAAATTGACCATAACTCGAGTTAGAAAACTCAAAATTTAAATCCGTAAATTTTCCTTGAAACTAGACTCATATATCTTTCTACTATAATGTTTCCAGAATTTTTAGCTTAACCATTTAGTACAGTTTATTCCTTAAAATTTATCTTGTTTCACTGTCCAATGATTTTGACCTCTCTTACCTTAATCACAAATATCTTACTGTACGCTTTTCGTATACTGCTCCCACTTGTTTCTATTGAAAATAGGTTCACTAAGGAATCCATACGTACAATTATAACTCTTAATTCACTTTGTACAATTTTATACGATTTTTCCAAGATAGAATAGAATACCCCGAAGTCATTCAGAACCAGTCTCACTAAAATTTACATATCTCAGAATATAAAATTCCTTTTCCTTCTCTGTTTCTTCCATATTAAAATAGACATAGTAAGCTTTAATCTGATATCTTACTCACTTTGTAATTCCTTTTTTCCAATTTTTCGTGATTTTTCAGATACACGTCACTGTTTCTGATCGAAACTATTTTATTACAAAACATGATTACCACTACGAGCATACGCACGTCCGAGTGATCACGGATGCCGGTTTTCGGTTTTATTTGGTATTTTGACCGATTCATAGAATAATTCATTCAAAATTTCAAAGAAGTGTGAGATTACACACCATATATGGAAGGTACAGGATTACACACCTTATTCGGAATCCGTAACACGATACTCTCCGCGGCACCTAAAGGTACAATCGGTCAACTATTAATCCAAAACCCAATTTACAACTTCAACCAAATATTGTGATTGATTAACAATCTATCACTTAGCAACAATCCGAGTCTCTTATTACGAGGGATAGGTGTTCGATTGGCCCTCCTATAAAGTACTTCGAGTCCTTAGAAGTGATTAACACAAAAACAATGTTAGCCATACCTTATTCGGCTTGAGAAAGAATCACCACAATACAGCCCCTTCACTTATATACGGTTTGGAAGAAAAAGAAAAAGAAATGAAAAGAGGAATATACGATCACTTACCGATTTGATTAAGAAGAGACTGTCTAACACGAAAGGAAAAGAAATGGTGAAGAAGTAGGGTGGTAATAGGTTTGGCTATGGAGAGAATCGAACAATGATATTCAGTTATCAAGGAAGGTGGAAAGAAAATGAGAATGTGACCAAAAAAAAAAGAGAAAAGCAATGCACTATTGTGCTAATATGTTTGGACAAGGAGGGTTGCAAAATTGGGAGAAATGACACAAAGTTGCCAAAGGGGATTTTTGCCAAAACACTACTAAGTCTTAACCAAATGCCAAAACAAAAAAAATTCAGCTACCTATTCTCCCCAAAACCGTCCACATGCATCCCCCCTAGGATAAGAGTTGGGCCACCCAAGCTTTCCAAAACATCACCCACGAAATAAGCCTCATGTCCCCCTTTCTTTCCTATTTCTCTTGATTCCTTTCCCCAACTTCCACCTTGCCTTATTTCTTTAGCCCCCATTCCAAAAATAAAGAAGTCAAACTTGCCATAAATACCTCTTGGCCGACACTTAAGGAAAGAGTGCAAAAATATTAGTCAAAATTTGCACACAAAGTGATTCAAACCTCTTCCCTTCAAGTCCATCATGTGGCATCATATCCTTCTTACCAATAGCTCATTTTATGCAAGCACTTTACTCATTTATTTCTATAAGTCTTGAAGCTACTTACCATCTCTCCTTAAAGTGCTAAAATACCAAATTTCTCCTAAGGCCCAATTAAACCCGAGACTTCATAGAAACCTCGTAACCTTCCAAATTCACTTAACTAATAAGTCTAATTTGCAATAACACCATTCTCATATTCTCGAAGATTTTAAACACTCCTAAGCCCAAGGCTCAATGGGCCCAATCCTACTAGGCCCAATTTCAGTATGCTGTTTCAGTGTTTATTAAACAATATTTTATGAAGTATAGGAAGTCAAGTTGTTTTCGCAGAAATGCATCCTATAGTTTCAATCTCTATAGTTTCAGCTCCTAAGGCTAAAAGTTCTAGAGTATTCCTACAGTCATATCACAATAATCATAAAATGATAACATATACTTACATGACTTGGTGCCAGATACCCGTGGTGCCATACTTTCTTTAAAACATGTATGTTCAAAGTTTAAACAGCTTTGAAAACGTTTTTGAACCCAAACCACAGCCGAGTTTCGCAACCGGGCTTTGATACCATAAAATGTAACAACCCAAACCCGGCCCATGCGTTATGGCCGGATCTGACATGTCACATGAGAAAAATATATTTAAGTCCTTTTTATTCGTACGTAAATAGGTATTGATTCGTTTAAAATCAAGAAAAATAATTCTGATTTAAAATATTTGACAAAATATTTCTAACTTTGAAGAGTGATTGATAAATCGATAAATTTGAACTAATGATTTTACAAACCGTGACTTTAGAAAAATATTGATGAAAATTTGAGAGAAACTTTCCGGGTTAAAATATTTATGTAAGTTTATCATAAAATCCATTTGCGTATTCATTTTAGAAAATCTTTATTTAAGTTTTTTTTTTTAAAAAAGATCTCATTTAAAGTAATTTGAGCAAAATATAAGAACGTCAAACATAAAGAAAAATAAAATAATCCAAAGGCCTTATTACAACATTTAACTCAAAATAGTAAAGAAATAAAGTGAACGAAAAAGGAATCTAAAGTCCAAATAAAACCATTTCTAAAGTATGGCCCCTACCAAGTCATCCATGGCCCAAGTCCTCGTCACTGAGCATTACCTGAGAGGGTTAAGGAAACGGGGTGAGTTACTAGAACTCAGTGTATAATCCCCTTACCATTGTCCACTAGGTCGGAACCCATATTTCAATATCTTGGGCCTAAGCCCATTTAGCATCATCTTAGGCCTGAGCCCATTCACATAACAGAATATATAAAATAGATGTAATGCAACCCAACCCAGCCTAATAAACCATCCGCTACACACCACCCGTACCATCCCATCACACCTGTAGGGATCAAGTCAACCCACCCCGCCAAACACACCAAATGCAGGCATTTTTCCATTTATAACATATTTTGATGGTGGCCACCAGAATCATAGTGAATCATATTAACAAACTTTTTTGTGGCAGTGCCACCAGAATCACTTCTCTTCAACATTTTCCCATCCCATGCAAAATTATATAAATGCAACATACATAGTAAATCATGATATTTACAAATATAAACAATAATCATTAATTCAGATATTCATTACAAAAATTTAGCCCATTGTAACACTTTGCAAAATCGGCCCATTAGGGCAATCTATCAAATCGACCCATTAGGGGCATTTTCGTAATTTGGCCCATTAGGGGCATTTTCGTAATTCAACCCATTTGGGGCATTTTCGTAATTCGTCCCATTAGGGGCATTTTTGTAATTCGACCCATTAGGGACATTTTCGTAATTTGGCCTATTAAGGGTATTTTCGTAATTCGGCCCATTAGGGGCATTTTCGTAATTCGGCCCATTAGGGGCATTTTCGTAATTCGGCCCATTAGGGGCATTTTCGTAATTCTCACAGTGTTAATATCGATTTTCACAAATTTATCAAAATAGTGTAATTTAGGCCAACTTCCCGTTTTACGATTTTAATCTTAATAATTTATTTCTAATATGATATCAAATTTTAAAACCCTCGGAAAAAAACGGTGTGAGATTACACACCTGATTACGGTAAGTACTAGGCCTTCTTGATCGTCGACACCCTTAGAATCGTGAACTACCATGATTTGTCGATTCTCCCCGAATGATGGTCCACAACCCGGTGGAGAATCCCGAACCGCTGACACTGCCCTTCGTTTGAATTTAGGAGTAGGGATCGCAAATCCGCTCCTTTTGTGATCTCCAATCGCTATTCCTTTCGATTCGATACCACTAGCCTCCATCGGATAAAATCTTCGTCAAAACGATATTACGATTTAAATATAGATTGTCTAATGGCAAAGGGTTCGGCTTACCACTATAATCGTATGATCAACAAGTGGATAGATCAAGCGATTAAGTCCCTAAAAATATAATTGATTAGTCTCAACAACTATTATCCCAATAACAACTTAAATGAATAAAGAACGATTTCAAATAATCCATGAAGAACTCCTTACCTTATCAATATTGGATCCAATTTCCACTGTTTGACTCAGGGCTAGAATGATACACGGTGTAACATCCCAAAATAGGGGTTATTTGAGATTGAATTATTTTTCTTGTGTTTGAATTGCTGTAATATTATTCGTGGTGTTATAAGACTTAATTAGGGGTCTTGAGTAAGCTCGGTTTAGTAAGATAATTTTTAGTATGGTTTATTTAATGAAGTGGATTAAGTGAGCTTAGCACTTAAGTTAATTTAAGTGTTAATTAAAGCATATGAGGGGTTAATGGTAAAGTGGTTATGGTGTTTGAACTTATAACTTGAGGTTAGAGGTTCGAGTAGTATGTTTAGCATTTTAAAAGTTTATTTTTGTATGTTAGCATTAATGGCCGGTCAACCTATGATTATGATAGGTTGGACCTTCATCTTTTGGTAAGTTGAATTTATATTTAAGGAAAACATGGAATAAGGGATAAGATTCTTGAGTTTATGGTATTATGAGGGGACAAAGGCATGAAGGGTGGAAAATATTTTGGAAACTAATTCATGGCCAATTGACCATGAACTTGGACGGCAATGTGGCTAAGGGGGGAGGTTGGCCGAATATGCTAGTAATTGGTAAGGTTTAGGAGTTGTTTTGGTCATTCCTAGCATTTGGTGCAAAAGTTTGCAATCCTCTCTCAACCTCTTTTCTTTTGGCCGAATTTTACCTTTTGATAAGCCTAAACTCTTTTGACCATTTGGTCATTTTTGCTCATCTTCTATTTTCTCCTTCTCATTCTCTCAAAACCGAAACCTTCATCAACATCTTGTTCTCCTATTTGTTTTGCTTAAACACCAAAAATCTCCTATACTCTCTTCTTTGCCGAAGCTCTATTCCCTTTTCCTATTATTTTCTTTTTGTTCTTTAGCCGAATATACCTCTTTGTTGTGTCGAAAATTTTCTTCTCCTATTTTGAATCACTTTGGCCGAATATTAAAGGTAGCATAGTTTTCCTCGGGACTTTTCTGTCAATCGATTTTGGTAAGGTGGTAAGGGTTTATTTCAAAGGATTATTCTTTTAAGTATTCGTTTAAGCCGAAGGCTAATAACCTTAATGTTGATGGTTGATTGTAGGGAAGTGAGGACGATTCACATTTAGGAGTGTGTTGGCTAGTGTTCGAATGCTTTTGGGTAAGGTTTCGGGTTCACAAGGAACCCTTCTCAATTATTTTGGTTTGGCCGAATAGGCCATGGCACTAACCTAGTGTTTGGCCGAATATAGGGGCAAGGAAAACTTGTGTGGCCGATTTGTCTATTCGGGATCTAGGACTCTCGTTAGTATCAGGTGTGTACATACACACCTTATAACTTTTTAATATGCTAAGTGTTATATTATGCCTAATCGATTTGTGTAGATATGGATGTAATACCATCATGGTATTAACAAGGATTCGGGTAAGTCTTTATTGCTATGAGATTACTATTTGATGCTTTTGGGAAGCATGACACATTTGGTATGTGCAATATTTGATATATGGCAATGATAAATCTATGAATGTTGTTAAATAAACCTATTAGCATGATTTCAGTAAAAGTATATAATTGTTGTTATGGGTTGATGAGTGGAGGGGGCAGTGATATTCGTGTCGACGGACACCAGTGTTTTGGTAACACATTGTGACTACGGTCACCAGAGGTTTGGTACCTCCAGAGGTTTGGCACCTCATAGCGACTTGTCCCTGTGGTTTATACCACCGTGGGTTGGCCCCACTTTGAGATATGGGATCGTCTGCCAGTGATTTGGTATCATACGATGGGTTGGCCCCATCATTTGATTTGTGTCTTCGGACACCAGAGATTTGGTATCTCCAGTGATTTGGCATCACATCTGTGACTATATGTCACCAGTGGTTTGGCACCACCAGTGGTTTGGTACCACACGGGGTAAAGAAAGGCGTTTGGATGGTTAGGTTGGGTGCATCTTAAACTTATGCATGTTAATTGGTTATGATTTGTGTATGTTGTTGCACTAAATTGGGGAAGGGTTACACATTGAGTCTTGGTGACTCACCTTCTCCTTAAATTTTTCAGGTGACTCGTAGATCACGGGTGAGGAGCCGGATGGACTCGAGGTGGCCATGTAGTGGAGATTTTTAATAAATGAATTTTGGGTTTTATTTATCTTTCTTTTGGGTTTATGTTGCTTAATTGTAATAAGGCCTCCAAGGATTATTTTAATATTGCTGCATGTTTTGAATGTTTTGTTTAAACTATTTGATGATGTTAAAACGGATGCACATGTTTTCTCAAATTAAACGCAAAATGTTTTTAAGTACTATCGGGTACATTTGAAATTTGTAAACAACTCGACTCAACAAATATTTTTAAATAAATTAAGTATGGTTTTTAACAAAGATATTTAAATTGAAAGGCATTTCGACTAATTTTAAAATCGGCCTTAAAATGGTTTTCAAAATGTTTTCTCTGTAGCAAATTAAATTCGGTCATATTGATTGGGCCGGGTTTGGGGTGTTACACACGGCCACCCACTTAGAACACTACGAAAAAGAGGGTGATTAAGATATGAAGGAGTAAAAGATAACAACATTTCGGTTAATATCAAGATTTACAACTGAATAGTGATAAATACCTATTTGGCTAGAAAGAAAAGAATATGAACATAGAAAAGAATTCACATACTGATTTAATCGAAGAAAAGAGTGTCCACCCAAATGAGAAAGAAATTATGAAGGGGTGATTGTGGATTGAGAGGTTCGGCTATGGAGGAAAAATGAACAAGAATAGTTTTAGTTATGAGAGTATAGATTAGAGAAGAAGAAAGAAAGGTTGAAGAATTTTGTGAAAAGAAAAGAAAGGTGAAGAAGGAGGGCTTATGTAACACCCAAACCCGGCCCAAACATTACGACCAAATTTGGTATGCCACAGAGAAAAACTTAGTGAAAATCCCTTTAAGCCGATTAAAAATTTTTTATATAAAAGATATTGTCTTGTTTTTTTAAAACGGTTGAGGAGAAAACATTAAATAGTGTTGTTTGAAAATATATTAAATCAGGTTGTTACAGATTCAAGTGTACCCGATGGCACAATAAAACATTTTACGTATTATTTTTTTATAAAACATGTGTAACCATTTTTCAAGTCATTAAGTTGTTAAACAATTTATCCAAAACAGATAAAATAACCAAAATATAATTCTAGTAGGCCTTATTACAACTTAAATAAATCAAACCCATAATAAAATAAAAATAGTTCAAATCCACCTAGTCCATATTTTCATCGCATGGCCACCTCGAGTTCATCCGGCTCCACATCCGCGATCTCACGAATCACCTGAAATGATAAGGGAGAAGGTGAGTCACCAAGACTCAGTGCATATTCCCTCTCCCGGGTAAATAACACATTCTTACACAAATTATAACAAAGCACATATATGTATAATGCACCCAACCTAGCCATCCATAACTCCTTTTCTACCCCGTGTGGTACCAAACCACTGGTGGTGCCAAACCACTGGTGTCCAAAGACACAATTGTGTTACCAAAACACTGGTGACCGAGGTCACAAATCAAGTGATGGGGCCAACCCATCGTGTGATACCAAATCACCGGCAGACGATCCCATATCTCAAAGTGGGGCCAACCCACGGTGGTGTTAACCACAGAGACAAGTCGCTATGAGGTGCCAAACCTCTGGTGTCCGAAGACACGAATGTGATACCAAATCACTGGTGGTGCCAAACCACTGGTGTCCGAAGACACAAATCGAATGATGGGGCCAACCCATCGTGTGATACCAAATCACTGGCGTCGATTCCATATCTCAAATGTGGGGCCAACCCACGGTGGTGTTAACCACAGGGACAAGACGCTATGAGCTGCCAAACCTCTGGAGGTACCAAACCTCTGGTGACCGTAGTCACAATGTGTTACCAAAACACTGGTGTCCGTCAACACGAATATCAATCTTCCCCCTCCTCTCATATTGCCCATACCAATGCAATAGATAACCAAATCATGTTAATACACTTTAATATGAATCATATAATAAAAACTATAAATCATAGATCATGTTTTCAATCCACATGTAATAACAACATATCGAAACAGACTTACCCGAATCCTCATTCATACCATCATGGTATCATATCCAAAACTCATCGTTTTTCCCACTTTCATAATATGATTAGTAATAACACACATATACATACATATATAAACCAAGTTATAAACTGTGTAAGATACACACCTTTCACCAAAGCAAAAACTATCTTTCGAAGATCCGATCTAACGCACTAGATCACTTTGTCCTACAATTGGCCATATCACAATATCCAATCAATCTTAGGCTTCCTCAACCAACTTTAAAAGTATAGAATCCTTACCACTTGACTTACCAACTCCGATTCGCTAAAGGAATGACTTAAATCGATTGCTTCCGAAATCCCAAAGAGCTCTTTTCCAAAATCGATTGAAGAAACCAAATAGAGTCTACCCTTGAATATTCGGCCAAACTAAAACTAATAAGGAAGTAGAAAATTCGGCTATATAGTTATGAAAGGAGAAAATATGTGGATAAAAGTGAGGGAATATGTAAGTAGAAAAGAGAATAACAAATGAGAGGATGGGGATTCGGTTTAATCAACAATGGAAGAAAGAAAAGAAAAGAGGATTTGGGGAAGAAAGAGGTTCGGCCAAATTAAAGAAAAGGGAATTGTGTTTGAGCACAAATCAAAGGAAGAAAAGAGAGAGATGGGAGAAATGAGATTCGGCCAACACCTTGTTTGCCCAAAAGAAAATGCACATAAATAAAAAGGTAGTTTTGGTGTCAAAATGACAAATGAGAGGAAGAGAAATGATATTTGATTCAACAAAATGAGGCTAAAAATCCAAAACAATTTTGCACAAAAATGCCTAAGTGCATTCGGCCAAAGAGGAATTTGCTTGGAGAGGAAAAGAAAATATGTCAAATGGTGCCCAAATGCCAAAGTTGGCCAAATATCCTCCCCCAAACCACCTAACACATTCGGCCATCCACCTAGACACCCATGCCATCCACACTCAACCACTAAAGGCCTAGGAAAACTTTCCAAAACATCCACCACCCTTCATGCCTTTTGTCCCCTCAATATACCATAACTTTAAGATATCCTTCCATAACCTTAAGAATCTTATCCCATATTCCATGCTTTCCTTAAACATATATTCAACTTACCAAAAGAAAGTGTCCAACCTATCATAAATGAGTTTGACCGTCCATCAATGCAAGGATTCAAAAATAAACCTTTGAAATGCTAAACATGCTACTCGAACCTCTAACCTCAAGCAACCCTTCAAGAGCCTTAACCATCTTGCCACTTACTCCTCTTATGCTTTAAATGAACACTTAATTAACTTAAGTGTCAAGCTCACTTAATCCTACTTCATAAAAGAACCATACTAAAAATTATTCTAACTTCCTAAATAAAAACAAGCCTTCACAAGACTATTCTAACACACAAAATTCCTACCCGAGCCAACACAAAAATAATACTCAAATTTTCCTAAAGCCCAATTCCCAATCGGCCCAATCCTACTAGGCCCAATTTTGGGATGTTACAATTCTACCCTCCTTAAAGAAATTTCGTCCTCGAAATTTCCAACTAACTAACCGTCGCACATCCTATCTCGCCACACTAAGCTCTTGCTGCGCACTCTGATCTTAATAAAACCACAATGTACTTTTTAACAAAATCTTGAATCCTTTTTCCCATAACCAGACATCTAATCCACCATCGCAAACCATTATCTACCACTTATACCAAAAATTTTCCTACGTTCAACCATCACTTCCAACCAAAACATACCTGACTTGAGAGTGAGGAAACAATCCCGAGCCTTATGCTCACTAGACCCGCATCTCAAGCATGCTCTAACCCTCTTCCAATATTCTCCCGGATGACACCTTCCACAGTAATCGCAAGCCAATAAGTTCAATCATACCGATTTTACAGAATGAAATTGTGACCCTAGAGAACCGTGATTTCTATACTTCTTACAGTCTACAGACCAAACTCAAAATGCTTCACCGATTCCTATAACTATCTGAGTCAGCTCATCAATCCGAACTTGATCATGATACTCCGTCACAGCCACTAGCGATGCTAACGCCTCCTTTCCGGAAATATGCCTCGGTACTGACAATCTAGCCCTAGCACAATCGGCCTTTACCATGTCCATGACGACCACGATCTCGAGAGCTCATTCTAACTATCGCACTTTAATCAGATTAGGAGATTTTTATGGATTAGTATATGTTTCACTTGGTTATCCGCGAAGAAATTTTATGAAGAATTTAATAGAGATTCTTTCGATCAATCAAAGTTTTAAGTCTTCTATCCTAGTTTACACAGAAAAGTACATCCATTCCCTAATACCTTTCATAGCTATGCACTCTTCGGGCATTTCTGTCCGTTTCTAACCTAGGGGTATTTTCGTCATTTTCCTATAGGGTATTTTTGTAATAAACCGAAGAAATTTGAAAACTTTAATAAATCAAGACATTTTAAAATTTTTAAAACTGAGAAGTATTTTTGAGAAATTCTCAATTTGAAGATATGACAGAATTTTGAAAACCAGGGGTATTTTGGTAAATTGTCAGTCAGGGGTAATTTTGTAAATTTTCAAAGTCAAGATATTATTTTGAAATGCAAAATTTTCGAGTACTTTTGTAAAATAAAAATTTGATAAAAAAAAATGCTCACTGAGGGCTTGAAGTTTCGGCAAAGAGAAGAAGAAGTTTGGAGAAAAAATGACACAAAACAATGCTAAAAGGAATTTTGGCCTAACAAGTACCAATATTTCTACCAAAAGGCAAAAGAAATTTGGCTATCCTCTCCCTATACCAAAACCATGCATACCTTGACAATAAGGTTAAAAATTGGCCAACAAAAACCTTCCAAAACATCACCCATGAAAAAAGGCCAACATGTTCCCTTATCTTGCCTTTTTTCTTTTGATTTCTTTCCTTGCCCTCAACCTTGCCTTATTTCCTTAGCCACCTTGCCAAAATTAAAAAGTCCACCTTGCTATAGATACCATCTTGGCCGACACTTAGGGAAAGGTCACAAAAAAATAGTCAAAAATTTTCACCAATTGGGATTCGAACCTCTTCCTTTAAAGTCCTTCATGTGGCGCCATAACCCCTTTACCATATGCTCATTTATGCTAGCAAATTACTCACCTATTTCCATAAGCCTTGATGCCACTTACTATCTCTGCTTAATAGGCTTAAACACAAAATTTTTACTAGGGCCCAAATAAACCCCGAGCCTTCTTAGAACCTCTAAACATACACAATTAATATTTTTAACTAGCTTAACGCAAGAAATAATGCAATACATAAAATTCTAAATTTTAGGATGTTACATGTCGCATGTGTTTGCAGAATTTGCAGAACATGGAACTCGAGGAAGGACCAAACCAAATAGTGGAGGAATAAGGGGTGATCGTTAATTTAGTGTTATCGATGGGGTACTTTTAGGAACTTCACCAAGGGGGCGGCTGTTGATACGAGCACGCCCAGGGCACCAACGATTTTCAAATTTATGGAGCTCGAATTCAATGCCCCAAGTGTCGTAAAGCTGATATGCACTTTGGTGCACTTCTAAATCGATCCAGATTAGTTCACTCGAGTTTAATTTGAGCTCATTCGAGCTCACTCCAGCTCATTGAGCTGATGGTTTTAAATTTAATATTTTTAAATAAATTGCATCCTCAAATTACTTAATTCCTACAGCAAATTAATGCGGCCTAATAATTTAATTAGTGACCAAATTAATTTGTCCAAGCTTTAATTAATTTTTTTTCTTTCATGCATTAATTTGTGTCAATAAATATGTGTCACTAATTAATTTAATTAGTGATTGCTGAATTTTTAATGTCTAATTGCCCATTATAATGTGCTGATTTTATAAATTAATAAGTTGATTTAATTTGTTGCAGGTAGCATGGAATAAATGTGCATGTACCTAGTGGAAACATGGTTGGCGGCCTTGGAACTTTGGAGCAAAGAATAAAAAAAATTGGAAGAATTAATTAAGATGATGGAAGTCAACAAGCAAGTGAATGGCAATTGGAAGTGCTTGATCTTTAGAATAAAATTATTTGAATACAAGTGCTATTGGAGGGAATGTTGGACGGCAAGCATAAATGGGAACCTTGGCTTTGCATTAAATAACACAACATAGAGATAGTGTTGAATAAAATAATCAAACAAGATGGGAGCATGGACTTGGACGGCAACACGAATTGTGAGTGAAAGCAAGATTGAAGCATGAAGCATAAATTGAGGAAGCATGCGTGAATGGAAGCTTTATTCTTAAAATAAATAAAACAAATTTGCAAGTGTGTTGAAATGGTGGTGGGATTAGTGAAAGCAAGATTGAATTAAATTATAAGGAGACAACGACAAGCTTTGAATTGGATAAGCAAAGTGGAAATAAAATAAGGTGAATAAAGCATGTATTTGGTGCATGCTTGGATGGTAAGTGAGAATAAAATTAAATTGGCGAATATAGGCACTTACATGGAAGGCATGAAGGCGTTTTTGATGAATAAATAATGGCCACCTTGGGAGCTTAAAATAATGTTATGGGAATTTTTTTATGTCAAAACAAAACCAAGAACCATGAACAAAAAGCAAGTGATGGACAGCATGGATGGCAATTGAAGACCAAAATTCTTGCTATTTATTTTTATTTGTAAAGCACATTGGCTATAAATATTTGGCCATTTTCATTTGTAAAATAGAATTCAGATTTTAATGAAATTTCATGAACTTTGTTCATTTGAGTGAGTTTATCTCCTCTTCAATTTCGTACAAGTTTCATTAGACTTATCAAGCTTGCTTGTGGCGTCTTCGACTTGTTTGAACTTATCACCAAATTTCGTTTGGTGTGGCGTTCATCAACCTATCTTCATCTTTCCACCTTAACGATATAATAAATGGGGTGACACTGTTATATTGTGTTGAATATTTCTTAAGTTAAGTTCGTATTTCCATTTCCATCATCGATTACCATTTTCCACCTTAAACATTATAGAATCTGGGGTGACACTTTTTAGTGTTGAATCATTTCTCGTTTAAGTTCTTTTATCCATTTCCATCAACTTATCTTTTATCTATTTTATTTTTATTTCATTCCATTACACCGAACCATCTCCTATTTTATTCACTTAAAGCTTCCGCAAATTCATCCATATTTTCCGATAATTTTCCGAAGGCTTGATGTCCTCCTCGTAGACGATTGGGCAACCCGCATATGTTTCGACTCATCTCGAGCTGGTTCGTATCATCTGGTATCAGAGCTACAAAACGAAGGGCACGACAACGTACGTGAAGCCGGAATAAGTTCATAAGTTGAAAAAATTTAAAAAAATTCGTGTTAAAAAAAATTGAAAAAAAAGTTGTGTTTTATTTTCATTGTATTTGGCATATATTGTATTTGAAGTTCAAAAAAAATGAAATATACAAAAAAAAAATTCAAAAAAAATCAAAGTTAAAAAAAATTCGAGTTTAAAAAAAAAGAGAAGTCAAAAAAAAAAGAAGTGTGAAGTTTGTAAGTTTTGCTTTACTTTCATATTTCTACCCCGATCTTCAAAAAAAAAATTCTACCATCATTTAAGTTCTCATCATATCACCCCAACGCCACACATATCAATTTTTTTTTCTTCTTTCTTCGTTTTATTTAGCCTACCCTATACCCGACATCAATCCGTTGTAAACCCGTTTTGAAGCCGACCCTCAAGCCGCGATTGGTCTTTCAAAACGAAGTAAGAAATTGCGAGAGCGAGAGAGAGCGGTAAAAGGCACGAGTGATTCATTAAAAAAAAAGAAGCCTTATACGAGTGAAAATACGAGTGTGAGCGATTTTTTTTTGTGAGTGACTTGTGAGTTTTTGTGGTAAGGTATTTTTAACTTTTTATGTTTATTTTATTTTATTTTTTTCTTGATAACATATTTCTTTCAGCAACGATAGCATGTCTTTATATTTTGAAAGAAGAAGTATTACAGATGGCGATTGGTTCGATCCATCATACAACCAAAGCGAAAGGCGTCGTGAACAAAGAAACCGAAGCCTTAGAGATCAAGAATGTTTTAATGGCATCAAGAAGAATAACAAGTCAAACATTCCACCATTTCAAGGTAAAGCCGATCCAGATGCATACCTTGAATGGGAAATGCGAGTAGAGATGGTTTTTGGGAACCATGATTATTCGGAAAGCAAAAAAGTAAGGTTGGCAGAAAATAGTTTCACCGATTATGCCATGACTTGGTGGGATCAATTCACCAAGAGTAGAAAACGAAATGGAGAGAACCCAATATTAACGTGGTCCGAAATGAAAGAAATGATGCGCAAGCGGTACCTCCCATCTTCCTATCATCGAGGGCAAACTTCTTCAACACAAAGGACGGAGTTAAGAACAGCACGGAAATACCCGACCAAGGACTATTCTAGAAGAGATTATTACCAGGAATCCTACTCGATGCGGCCATCGAGACGGAGAAAAGAAAGTTACGAGCTCGATTCTCTTCAAGGCAACAGACAGGAAAGCACGAGTTATTCGACGTATGATTCAAGGAAATCCTACACGGAGTATTCTTCCCGACGCAATTATCGTGATTCATTTGTAAATAATTTTTATTCTCTTAAACCAAACAATTACCATCTTGGTTCTTTTGTAATGTCATGTAATAAAAACAAAGAAAATGAAAATGAAAATGAAATAAAAAGAATGGAAAGAAAAGAGGCAAGAAAGAGAGAAAATGAGCAAGTTTTGAGAAAGCTTGAAAAGGCCATTGAGAAGATCTTTGAAAAAGAACAAAAAGACTTTGAAAAAGAAAAAGAGAGAGAAAAGGAAGAGAAATTTGAAAGGAAAAGAAAAGAGCTTGTGAGAGAAAAAGAAACAAAAGAACAAGAAGAGCGAGAAAAGATGAGTATTGATTTAATTAATCCACTTGAAGTTTGTTCTATTTCTTCTTCTCAGAATTCCGAGGAGCCAAGCGATGAATATCAACTTCAATACCAATCCGATGAAAGACGCCTTCATTTGATCGGAAAAGGTAAGGTTAAAAATGAAGTTGAACCCCACGAGCCGGAAGGTAAGCGAGGTAAGGAAATTTTAATAACCAAGTCGCAGAAATTCGATTTGACATTTGTCAATGAAATCTTTGGTGACTTAGTTTTTAAAAGCTTTCCTTATTTTCATCCGATCAATTTTTGCTCGTTACATACGGTTGATATTTTTTGTTCTTCTCGACAAAACCCAATGATTTTGCAAAATGACAATTTTTCACGAAAAGCAAATAAATTGTTCAAATACGGTGATTTAGTGAATCAATTTTTGTCTCTTGAAAAATCGTTGAGTTTGTGCAATTTTGTTTTGATGAGTACAAAGAGTTTTGTTCATATGATGTCGTATATGCAAATTTCTTTTTGGTTTAACATGTTTGATTTAACAAAACCATTGATACATTTTGACTTAGATAATCAAATGCATATTTTTAAACCGGGAATATGTTTTGTATCATCTGGTATATCTTGTTGGAAAATCAATCAATCCCAATTGTGCTTGAAAAATTTCAATCATTTTGGAAATTGGTTCTTGGATAAGGTAACAAATTTTGTTCATTTTTTTTTCAATTTTTATTCGTTCCTTAAGCAAATTTTGTGGTTGAACATGGAATTCGTGTACATGGAGTTCCCATTTTGTTTAAAAAAGGTTGATTCGCGAGTAAAGTATCAACTACATTACATGACCGAGGAAAGAAGGTTCGTCTTGATCGAGCAAGGTAAATTCGATCTTCAAGTTTCAGCTTGTGAAGACAAGCAAGGTAACAACGGTCTCTGTCTTTTTGCGCCTAAAGGTAAGTCTTCTGAAGTAGTTGATATATTTTTCCTCTCTTTGGATGATGACATGTGTTATGTTGATGAACTGCCTTTTGCAAAGCAATTAGATCATGATATGCTTAGCCATTCTAATTTGCTTATTCATAATCTATCTGTTTTGAATATTGATAGAACACGTGGTGCTGGTTTCATTTTTGTAAAGCATTTAGATCTTGATATGTTTAAATGTTTTGTTCTGCCTATTAATGGTCTATCTGCTTTAATGATTGACAAAAAGATTCATGTGTTCGATACTTGTTACAATTCATGTGCAAGTGGTTCCTTATTTTGTACAAAACAAGGTTTGGATGTTCAACTTCGAGTGCCATATGCACTTTCTCCACTACTTGTTTGTGACGAATATATCTACCTTTTGGTGTGCTACTCGCATGATCATCTTGTCTTGTGGAATCCAATTAGATCGTATGCATGCTTTAAAACTTATCCGCTTTTGTTCCAAAATTTTGACAAGGCCTTGATCCTTTTGTATGATAAAGTGCTTATGCCTATCCGCATACGATTTATTTTTTTGGTGTTGTTTTTATTCGGGTTGCAAGCATGCTCAAAATATTTCTTGCTAATTCTTGAATTTTCTTTTCAGGTATTGCGATTATCATCCATCCCATTTGATCGAGGAAAGACGAGCAAGGACTTTTGTTTGGACAACCAACGGGTCGATTTGAGGACGAATCATCTTGAAGAGGGAGGGGATGATACGAGTACGCCCGGGGCACCAACGATTTTCAAATTTATGGAGCTCGAATTCAATGCCCCAAGTGTCGTAAAGCTGATATGTACTTTGGTGCACTTCTAAATTGAGCCAGATTAGTTCACTCGAGTTTAATTTGAGCTCATTCGAGCTCACTCTAGCTCATTGAGCTGATGGTTTTAAATTTAATATTTTTAAATAAATTGCATCCTCAAATTAATTAATTCCTACAGCAAATTAATGCGGCCTAATAATTTAATTAGTGACCAAATTAATTTGTCCAAGCTTTAATTAATTTGTTTTCTTTCATGCATTAATTTGTGTCAATAAATATGCGTCACTAATTAATTTAATTAGTGATTGCCGAATTTTTGATGTCTAACTGCCTATTGTAATGTGCTGATTTTATAAATTAATAAGTTGATTTAATTTGTTGCAGGTAGCATGGAATAAATGTGCATGTGCCTAGTGGAAACATGGTTGGCGGCCTTGGAGCTTTGGAGCAAAGAATAAAAATAATTGGAAGAATTAATTAAGATGATGGAAGTCAACAAGCAAGTGAACGGCAATTGGAAGTGCTTGATCTTTAGAATAAAATTATTTGAATACAAGTGCTATTGGAGGGAATGTTGGACGGCAAGCATAAATAGGAACCTTGGCTTTGCATTAAATAACACAACATGGAGATAGTGTTGAATAAAATAATCAAACAAGATGGGAGCATGGACTTGGACGGCAACATGAATTGTGAGTGAAAGCAAGATTGAAGCATGAAGCATAAATTGAGGAAGCATGCGTGAATGGAAGCTTTATTCTTAAAATAAATAAAACAAATTTGCAAGTGTGTTGAAATGGTGGTGGGATTAGTGAAAGCAAGATTGAATTAAATTATAAGGAGACAACGGCAAGCTTTGAATTGGATAAGCAAAGTGGAAATAAAATAAGGTGAATAAAGCATGTATTGGGTGCATGCTTGGACGGCAAGTGAGAATAAAATTAAATTGGGGAATATGGGCACTTACATGGAAGGCATGAATGAGTTTTTGATGAATAAGTAATGGCCACCTTGGGAGCTTAAAAGAATGTTATGGGAATTTTTTTTATGTCAAAACAAAACCAAGAACCATGAACAAAAAGCAAGTGATGGACAGCATGGACGGCAATTGAAGACCAAAATTCTTGCTATTTATTTTTATTTGTAAGGCACATTGGCTATAAATATTTGGCCATTTTCATTTGTAAAACAGAATTCAGATTTTAATGAAATTTCATGAACTTTTTTCATTTGAGTGAGTTTATCTCCTCTTCAATTTCGTACAAGTTTCGTTAGACTTATCAAGCTTGCTTGTGGCGTCTTCGACTTGTTTGAACTTATCACCAAATTTTGTTTGGTGTGGCGTTCATCAACCTATCTTCATCTTTCCACCTTAACAATATAAGAAACGGGGTGACACTGTTATATAGTGTTGAATCTTTCTTAAGTTAAGTTCGTATTTCCATTTCCATCATCGATTACCATTTTCCACCTTAAACATTATAGAATCTGGGGTGACACTTTTTAGTGTTGAATCGTTTCTCGTTTAAGTTCTTTTATCCATTTCCATCAAATTATCTTTTATCTATTTTATTTTTATTTCATTCCATTACACCGAACCATCTCCTATTTTATTTACTTAAAGCTTCCGCAAATTCATCCATATTTTCCGATAATTTTCTGAAGGCTTGATGTCCTCCTCGTAGACGATTGGGCAACCCGCATACGTTTCGACTCATCCCGAGCCGGTTCGTATCAGCTGTTTTTTTGAATTAATTAAATCCCTTAGAGTTTAGAGTTCGAACAATGAACTTTATTATTTTTTAAATATTCCAATGTTTTAAATTTCATAAATAGGTGACACAATATGTTTTTAACTTAGTGAAATCTTAGTATGATCAATAACCAGGTTCGATGGTGACGTTGAGCCCTGATCCGACTATTGAATTGGGTGAGGGTGTGACATTCTTAGCCTCAATTAGCATATCATTAACAAAATTAAGCAAATATATAAACGATCCATCTTTAAGATAATGCAAATATACATAACCATCATACTTAGTTCGGAAAAAACCAATGCTTGACATAAAAGAACCAAACTTCTTATACCATTTGTGAGGAGACTACTTCAGGTTGTACAAAGATTTCTACAGAAGGAAAATATGATCTTCATTGCCTTTGATCCTAAATCCTTTAGGTTGCTGTATATAAATATCCTCCTCTAGGTCGCCATGAAGGAATGCAACTTTCACATCTAACTACTCTAATTCAAGGTTGTATAATGCAACATGATCGAATAACACCTGAATAGACGTATGCTTCACAACATGGGAGAAAATATCATGAAAACCGACTCCATCCACTTGACTATAGCTTTTTGTGACCAACCTTGCCTTGTATCTTGTGTCGCCCGAATTTGATTATTCCTTTCTGATAAACCGTAATAGTAACATATTTTAATCCCACATTTAGCACGCTTTTGGATGATTTAAGCCTTGAATTGTGTAATTTTGTGCTTTTAATCCTTTGTTTTCATGTTTTATACTCAGAAGAGCACCAGATGATGAAAAGAACAAGAAACGGGCCCAAAGCGGAGTAAGTGGGCCATATCACAAAATCAACACGGCCTGGGCCCAAGACCACACGGTCGTACCTCATTCAACAGTCTCGAACACGGCCTGGCCACGATTCACACAAGCGTGTTCCATGGACGTGTCCCTACTATGACAAAAAGAAATTTCACTCAGATTAGGATACTTAGGGGTGAAGAAACACATCCAGAAGCCTATATACACACCCTAAGTATAACCTAAAAAGGGGGAGTTCGGCAGAAGCCTTCTGCCAGGGCTTTAGTCAGGAGGCGTCCAGCGAGGTCAAGGAGCCGAGCCAGAGAGGCCAGAATTGTGGGATTTACTCGAAGATAACCAATTGATTCATCTCAAGAAGCCGGAATCATACTCAAGACGGAGGATCTCTCCTTCAATTCCTTCAGGGGTTTTTAGGGATTTCTTATGTTTTGTTTTATCTTTTCCTCTGAGATATTTTCTGTTATTATTATGAACTAAACCCTCAGATACCTGAGGGGGATGAAACCTAAGATGAATCTTGCTATCGTTTGCTAAACTATATGATAAATATTTGACTTGTTCTTAATTATGTGTTCTTAATTCTTGTTTTGATATTTTCGGGATATTAATTCAAGTGTGATGTGCTTAGGTGGAGGAGCAAAAGTCCCTGCCTAAGAGTAGATCTAGCATAGTTAAGCGGAGTTGCTCGCGCGCCTAGAGATAGGGTGACGAAAATCTACCGGATTAGGGTCAAACCTAATATGGGAGTCCATAGATCGAATTAATGCAATTCTAGGGGTTTTAATTAGAAAGAGATTTCAATTAATCAACCTAGGGTTAGACGTTAATCGCCTCGAGAGAGGGATTAATATACGTTAGGGAATCCTACGGATCAAGTCAAGTGAATAAATCATTTGGTTCAGAGTTAGATAACAAGTGAAGTCTAGGTGGATTCTTACTCGGGTATTGTCTTAGTCAAGTGGTTTTCTCTCACAAGTATTTTCCCCAATTTCATTCTTCTTTGTCTTAAAGTCTTTAGCTTAGTAATTAGTTAATTTAGATTAAACAAAAAATTCCCTTTATTTTAGGCTAGATAATAAAAAGAAAGTTAGTATTAGTACTTTTAGTTCCTTTGGGTTCAATAATCCGGTCTTGCCTTAACTATACTACTGTTCGATAGGTGCGCTTGCCTCACACCGTTGTCATAGCTAGTTTCCAGGTTCGATCATTCTTTTTATAAATTTTTAAGACTTTGACATCGCATAAAACAACGATCACTTTCTTTTGAACACCTACTTGCAACCAATTATCTCCTTTTAGGTGAGTGGTTTCACGAGTTTCCAAGTATCGTTCTTTTGAAGGGACTCCATCTTCCCTTCTATTACCACAAGCTAATATTTGGAACCAGGAGCCTGAACCGCTTCAGAGTAATTGAAAGGATCGACTAAATTAATACTCTCAGCAACACTTAGGGCATATGCTACTAGGTTTCCATGGCAGAACTTTTAAGGTGGTTTGATCTCAGTCTTACCCTGTTGCAAGCTAACTGATAATTTTGTAGTGGGATCTCTAATTGAGCAGTAGTGGCTTCACTTGCCTCCCACTGTACCGGAGAAACTTCAGTTTCGTGTTTGTGAGAATTTTGATGTGATATTGCGACATCTTGATTCTCCTTGTCACATTATCGCCCCTATTTTGCTTTTGCTTCGTGAAGTTGGTGCATCCTTACAATGTCCTAGGTGTCTTTGTCACAATGTGGCGACTGTTTTCATTCCACCTTGCCTGAGTCGTCCTATTTTATTGTGTTGATAGAAGTAGGCGACTCCTTTTTCAAGTGAAGCATCGCATTCTTATAAAAAATGACATCTCTTCTAACCATAATTTTCTTTGTTTTCAGACACCATAACTCAAAATCTTTCACACCGGTAGCAAAACCAAGAAAGATACATCTCAGTGCCCTTGGTTTAAGCTTTGACTGACTAACTCGTTCTTAAGTAGGACAATGAATGATCTAAGGTTAAAGTACTCTGAAGGATTTCCCGACCATATATCTTTAGCAACCTTTCCATCCAATGCTCGATGTGGAGACCGATTCACCAAATAGCTTGCCAGGTTAACAACTTCTACCCAAAACTCTTTTTCTAAGCTTGCATTGGAAAGCATACATTGGGCTTTCTCAAATAAAGTTTTGTTCATCCTTTCAACAACAACATTCTACTACGAGGTACCAACAACTGTGCGATATCTTTCAATTCCTTATCCTTTGCAATAATAATTAAACTCAGTTGAACATAAGTCAAGACCATTATCCGTTCTTAACTACTTTATGGACTTCCTAGTCTAATTTTCTAATAAGGTCTTCCACTACTTAAAGATCCCAAAGACTTCATTCTTGTGCTACATGAAATAAACCCAAACTTTCCTAGAGTGGTTATCAATAAAAGTTAAAAGATATATGCTATCTCATTTGGAGGTGAATTTACCTAGTTCCCATAGATCAAAATGAATGTAGTCAAGAGTCCTTTTCAATTTGTGCACTTCCAAATCAAAGTTGACTCGTGTCTGCTTCCCATAAATGTAGTGCTTGCAGAAATCTAACTTTCTAACTCCGGTGCTTGTGAGAAGACCTCTTTCACTCAAAATAGTCATACATTTTTCGCTCATATGGCCGATTCGCATGTGAGACAATTTGGTTGATTTAGAATCCATAAAGAGGGGCTTTCATAGCAATATTGCAAAGTCATGTAAGCCCTTATTGCGATATGGTGATGATTTCGTCTCTTCTTTTGTAATTGTTGTCGCACCGGTCACCCTTAAACTTTGTAGAATAGGCTGTCAGTTTTCTGTCCTCTCATCAAAACAAGAGCTCCACGAGATACCTTGATGTTGTTTGACTCGATGACGATCCTACAAACATTCTAGTCTAAGATACCTAAAGAGATGAAATTTTTCTTCAAATTTATACACATGCCTAACATTTGATAGTGTCTTCATAATTTCATCATGCATCCTAATCTGAACCATGCCAATACCAAATATCTTACAGGGTAAATTATTCCCTATAAGCACAACTTCACCTTCAACTGGACTATACGTAGAGAACCAGTCCCTGTTGGGACACATATGGTAAGAACACCCTAAATCAAGAATCTAATCGGACGTAAGCTTAAATTATTTGATCATATACACTAACAACAAATCATCTCCTTTATCCTCAACAACATTTGCATCGGCTATATCAGCCTTCTGCTTCCCTTTCTTGTCATTTTCAGTAGCCCTCCCGTTCTTATTTTGGAGTTTATAACATTCTTATTTAATATAACCTAACTTATTGCAGTAGCCACATTGTTTGTTTCAGTTTCTTAACTTTGACCTTGACCTAGACTTGTTTTGATCTAACTTCTTGGACTATTGCTTGCCCCTTGCAACCAAAATCGAAACTTGCTCGTCTGACTTGCTATTAGAACCTAACTCATTTTCGAGTTTATCTTTGCTCAACAAATTTTCCTTCACATCCTCGAACAAGAGTTTGTCTCTTCCATAAATCAGGGTCTCCCTAAAAGTATTATATGTAGGGGAAAAGGGAAAAATAATAGCATAACCCAATCTTCATCATCTATATTTGCCTTGACATTCTTTAGATCATTCAAGAGTGTCACAAAGTACTAATATGAACCCTAATTGACGCTTTTTCGGCCATATGAAACGTGTATAGACATTGTTTCAGCACCAATCGATTCTATAAAGGGTTTCAAGATTTTTCCACTAAGTTGATGTCATTTTCTCCATTAACACCTCATACAACATATTATTTGTAAGGAACAACTGAATTGCAGAAACGGTATTCTTATCAAGGTTTTACTATTTTGACTGATCTAGTTTTTTGGGTTTTTGCTTGGTAGTGACCCTTTTTAAGCCATTTTAAACTTGTCGTAAACTGAATTTCGTGATCAGTCGAACTTCTCAATATCAAATTTTGTTGTTACCATCTCTGAATGTGACGATTACGAAATTTGAACCAAGCTTTAATACTAATTTGTTGGGGATCGACCCGTATATACAATGAAATAGAAGAGTACAGTAAATCGAACTCATAAATATTTACGTGGAAAGCCCTCTGTTAAGAGAATAAAAAACCACGAGAAAAAGGAGACTTCACTAATGAGAAAGTAATCTGAAAAGTACAAGATGGATATGATAAAAAACAAACCTTAAACCTCGAATACAAAGCCCTTCGACTAAAACACAGAATTTTCTTAAAGCTCTGTAAAAGCTCTTCCTTAATTGTGTTATGTTGTATTTTTCATCAACCTGTATGGCGTTACTAAGGCCTTTATAGGCCAAATTTTGAGGCAAAATATGATTAAAGCATGCTAGATTAATCAGAGTTTGACTAGGAGAAGAAACTTGATTTATGTGGGAACACGTCGCCAAATTATGACGTCATATGTCACCTCGTCAGGATGTCAAATGTCGCATCATCGGGATGTTGATTTCTTCTCCTTGGGACGTCATGTGTCACGTCGTCAACTCTTCCTTGTGGCAATGTCGACTCTATTTAGTCTAAAATGCATGGCACGGTCCACACATACAATTAATATTTAACAATTGAACCGTTGAATTTTATCAAGATATTTGTAATTGTCATGCATGTAAAATTTTGAATTGATTTGATGTCTCTATCTTATCGATCTAAATATTGTCTATATTAACATATATTTAATGGTTGAAAGCTTTTCACATAAAACAAAAAGTTAGAAAAATTTAATTTTCACAAAAAATTGACATGCATGATCTACATAAATAGAGCATAAAATAAGATGGTTAAATTGTTAAATAAAAAATTACGAAAAAATATAAAACCATTTTAATTTTACATCAATGTAAGTGGATCCCTCCCATTAATAATAGAAGATAATAATAAAATTTATGATTATAATTTTTTATTAATTAAATTAAAAAATATATTTTATAAATATCATTCAGTTTAATTGAACAAATTCAAGTTAATATCAAAACGAAAGTACATTTATTTTATTTAATAAAATATTTTAATATTCATATTTTTATTAATATAAACCCAACTATCTCTAAATAGGTCACAATTTGGATTTTTTATTTAATATAAATCTTTTTTGAAAAGTAGGACCAAGCACCGGTTCAACTTCGGTTATTCCATGGTTCATTAACAATAACAAAAGGAAAAAGGCGGCTCAACTTATTGTGTTTTACCTAAGACTTGACAAAACAACTATTATTTAAGGCATAATTGCAAAAAAAAAAAAAAAAAAAACCCTCAACGTTTGGGGGCTTTTGGTTTTGTGCCCTTGGCCTTTTTATTTTTGGATTGACACCCTCAACATTATGATTTTTTAAGAAATTTGCCCAGTTTTAACGGTCAACATGAGTTTACCATTATCAAATTGTAGGTCAACATAATAGCCTATGTGGCATGCCACATAAGTGCACGGTGTCATAGATGACGTCATTTATTTAACAAAAAAGATTATTATTTTCTCTCTTGCCAAACACATGGTTGCTGCCATTTTTTTCTCTCTCATTTTCTCTCTTGCTAAACACATGGGTGGCCGAACGATGAGGGTATTAAGATCATTATCCACTATCATCCCTACTTCTTGGAAATTAACCAGACATATAGTTTCATCGAACCCATCATCCTCATCGTTGTTAAAATTTGGTTGTCGTAACCCATGACCGGAGTAGAAAATCACCAACGAATCTCCCTGTCGGCTGTCACTCACCAACCATCTCAATGAATCCTTGATGTTTTTCCTCATTGGTATAAACTGTGGGTCTGCCTCCTCTTCTGCAGTTTTTCTTTTTCCATTAATCATCACAACAAAAATGGTAAAACATTAAACAAATATAACTGAAGAACATACCAGTGAGAACCCGAATGAAATGTCCAGGGTACTCGAAATTATTAATCAATAAATCTCTCATGTTTTTGACGTCGTTAATGGTTCCTTTAAGCCTATACCGCTTCCAGTTGTTATAAGTGATTCCACAAAGCACTGCTCGCTTGCTTGATCTCTTCATCGAGTTGAAAGCCGAGGGGTCGGGATTTAAGGAAGGAGTTACCGTACTTTGTTGCACTTTTCCTCTGATTTGGCTATAAAAGCATCTTACTCGACTGCGTAGCCCATAGTGCTGTTGCTGGCTTGAAGAATATTGTTCATCGGTTGGAATGGGAAGATAGTTAGGTTTGCATGAAGGGCATTCAACATCTGCACCTTTGGTCACTGATTTTGCCATAAATCTTTGCCTGTATTGTGAGTAAGGTGTGCTTTTTCATATATCCATGCTTCCCGATGGATGCTTTCTCAGATCTTGGCGAGGAGAAAAAATAGGGTTTTAAAAATTGTTACTTATTACCATGTGTTGGGCAAGAGAGAAAATGGGAGAAAAGAAATGGCAACAATTATGTGTTTGGCAATAAAGAAAATGAGAGAAATTTTTTTGTTAAATAGATGAAATCATCTATGACGTCATGCGCTTATGTGGTATGCCACATGGGCTATTATGTTGACCTCACGTTGACCGTTAAAACTGGACTAATTTCTTAAAAAATTGTAACGTTGAGGGTATCAATTAAAAAATAAAAAGGTCAAGGGCACAAAACCAAAAGCCCCCATACGTTGAGGGCTTTTTTTGGAATTATGCCTATGTTTTAGGGTATAAAGGAAAACACTGTTTTTATATGAAAAATATTTTTGAAGCAAAAGATATGTTAAAAGAAGTAACTTCTGAAGAAAATTTTTACTTTTCCAAAAGTAGCTTTTCTCAGATGAAAAAAGTTATAATTTTTAACTTTTCTTTCCTAAAAATATTTTTGACAGTTTAATTATATTTTTATCTTTTCCAACATATGTTACTTTCTATTCTCTAGTTAATTATTTAAAAATATTTAAAAATTATTTTTCATATATTAAAATATTAACAATAAATTATAAAAAATATTTTCTATATTCTTATTAAAATACCATAATATTAACTAATTTGAAAATTATTTAAATATTTATTTATTACTTTTATAACACCATGAGTAAAATGGACATTTTATTTCTTAAAAAACATTTTTTATCAACAATACTAAACACTTAAATATCAAATTAAAACTTTATGACTGAGTTACAATGCAGGGACCAAGACATATAATACTAAAAGGAAAGCAAACCAAATGATGTTTGTGATTCTAATGAACAATTTTAGAACCGTGATATCGAGTAGGAATAAGAACAAGGTCATGTTTCCTTTTGACAGTCATGCCAAACACCTCAAATCTAACAAAATACAAACAAAACAAAATAATGATAGAATGCACACTTTAATATCAGTAGTTAGCTCAAACAAGTTTTTATTATGCATGAATTCAGCTAATCCTAGACCATGCATCCAACAAAAACTCAAACTTGTAACAATGGTGTTTGAGATGAACTAGACTCTGGCCTCCAAGGTGGAGCAAAATTATGGAGGCTTGGCTGTTTGAAGTGGGATATCCACCACTAACACCAGGAACTGGAGACACCTAAGGCAATTGAGTGGATGTACTAGCAACAGACAAATTTTCTGTTCTAGGGGCACAACTAACTTTCGTTTGATTGTACTAATCAGCCCGTTGCTTGTAATGCTGCTAATAATGCAAAGAATTTGCACCTGCATTACCAGCGGCGTAAGCCCCACTTAAATCTTGAGTGTAGTTTGAATACTGCTGAGTAGTATAATTTGCATAGTTGCTCCCATTCCATGTGGTAGTCTTGTAACGCCCCAAAATTTCTATTCTGTTTCTATCAAAACATGACACAATTGTGTATCTGCTTCAGTGGTTAAGTATTCTGGGTGTGTGTGTGAGGTCCCAAGTTCAAACCTTAACTTTGGAAAATTTTGGTATTTTTCTGATATAAGCCCTATCTCTGTTCAGTGGGCTTATATTTAATTTTTTATAAAACAATATCAGAATGGGCCTGCTGGTCTGGTGGTTAAGTTGTGTGTTGGTGGTCTGGAGTTCGAACCCCTGCGCAAGCGCGGAAGTTTATTTTTGCTCGTTTGACTGAGAGAGTTTCAGCCAAACAGGAATTTTGAGTAGTGGATTAGTGGGAGAGATTTGAGGGGATATGGGAGTTATTCTGATATTATCTATTCAAAATTTTCTCTCTCATCTCCCCTCTTCTCCTCTGTTAGATTTTTGCTTCTTCTTTCTTTTCCATTGTCAATTTTGTTTTCTTTTTGTCGACTGTTGCACCTTCGTTCCGTTGGGTCAATATTTGTCACACGTTCTGGTAAGTGGAGTTTCTGCTCTCTTTAACTTACAATTTTCCAATTTTGATTTCGGGGTTTTTTACGTTGGGCAGCAGCATCTCGCGTGGATTAAGGGTCTCATCGTGCTTTTGCATAATCAACTATTTTGAGGTGTTGGGGGTAAGCTTTTCATCGCTTAAGGAATGCGTTTCTCATTTCGGATTCGATTTTTTTCAATTGATTAAGTGATAAATTGAGTGGAATGGGTCAATTGTAGGTTCTAGAGTGCTCGGGGATCGTTTAAGAATCAGTCGAAACTAGGTGTGTACTCGAAAACCCAGAAAACGAGGTTTCAGCAAAAGCCTAATACCTCACTGTCGACGTCACACAGGCGTGAGGAAATTTGGGCCAGGCCGTGTGATCCACACGGGCAAGCCACATGGGCGTGTGTGCCTATTTGTCTGAAATGATTCCTAGGGTTGCACGGGTCGCCCAAGTCGACTGTGAACCTAATGTAGGGTCGGTAAGTGTTTCCTAGACCCCTAAACGCATGATCTGAGTGCATGTGATGCATGTTTAATTATGCATGATTACTGATTACTGATATATATATGTGTGTGTAAACGTATGAATAATGGTTGCATAATAGCATGACATATTGTATGTATGCATTGCATTGGGTTGGGATGATGATATTTGGAGGAAGTGTACTGAAAGGCTTTAGGCCTATTATTTGGAAGCTCAGTTGCAATATACTGATTATGTGCCGCATTCGGTACTACTTGGAGTGTAGGGATGGGTGGGTTTTTTAAACCCCACATTGAGTGTAGGGATGGACGGAGATGGTGTGTAGAGGCTGGTGGGTAGGACTTTGTTACTGATTACTGTTCCATTACTGATACTGTGATGGGCAAAAGCCTTAATGCTTATCTGATACTGGACTGTAATGGGCTTAGGCCCTAGATTGCATTTGACTGTTTACTGCTAATTGACTGTATGCATGTTTCTGTGGGGATTACGCACTGAGTTTAAGTAAACTCACCCCTTCTGTTTAATGTGTACATGTAATCTCCGGACTTAGACAGACCGGTGGGGCGGAAGACTCAATGGTAACCACATGGGTTATTTTGAAGCTGCTTTACATTCCTTTATGATTTATTTTCTATTTTTGTTGAGGTATTTGGTTGTAATTTGGGACTTTTTGGATTGTTTTCTTTCATTTCAAATTTTAGACTGTTTTCATGGGTTTTTAACTCAACATAAACTCAGTTTTATTAATAATAATGATTTTACTAAACGCGAATAATTTTCCTCAAATGTCACGGTTTCAAAAGCTTCTGCTACAGAAAATATTTTTAGACGAATCGGTAACAAGGGAAGAAATTTGAAATGGACGAGATGATTAGTAACTAATAAATGGAAATGTTTTAACTAGATAGGTTCGATTTCAATTCCCATTCCATGTGGTATTGCCAGATTCAGCTATAACATCTAGGCCGGGTTTGGGGTGTTACATTTAGTGGTATTAGAGCCAGGTTGTAAAACTAGACTGTGGACTTTGGGTTTTAAAACTTGGGTTTTAATAACTAATTTTCAAATTATTTGAAAAGATATGACTGAGAATATGGTACACCGAGTCTCCGGCACCGATCCTGTAAGTATTCTGATAAACTGTTATAGATAGTCTGTTTTGAAACACTCTAGTTAGTGTATACTGAAACTTTAGTGAAACTAAACTGATAGAGACTGCGATTTGCGAAAAACACTCTGAATTACTAAACATGAACGTACGAGGTATCCGCGGACGAGGTACTAGAGGTCGAGGTAGAGGCCATAGAAGGGCTTTAGCTGAGTCCTCTTCACTGGGGAGTATGCCAAATTTGGACAGGAGTGAGACGCCAATGTCACCTACTACTGAGACTGGGTCTCAAGATCGCATGGCTGGGGACGACGCATTGTCCCAGGCTATGCTAAGGATATTGGAGAGGGTCACCGGGCTTAATACTTGATTTGGGGGCCGTGGGTTGGTTACAGAACGACTCCAGTACAATGGAGCTAAAGTTTTTAGGGGTGTCACTAAAGTCGCCCCTAATGTGGTCGAGTACTGGATTGAGGCCACTAAGTGGAATATTGATGACCTGGATTGCACCCTTGAGTAGAAATTAAAGGGTGCAGTCTCACTACTGCGGGATGAGGCTTACCAGTGGTGGCTGACTGTTAAGTAGGGCACTCAGCCCAAATGTTTGACCTGGGATTACTTTAAGACTGCCTTCCAGGGGAAATATGTGGGGGCGAGCTATGTGGATGCCCGTAGGAGGGAGTTCCTAAACCTTACTCAGGAAGATCAATCTGTGGCCGAGTATGAGGCTAAATTCTTACGACTGAGCCGCTATGCATGAGGTATGGTGGTGACTGAGTATGAGCGATGTGTCCACTTTGAGGGTGGCCTCAAGGATAATTTGAGAGTCCTGATAGCTCCGCAGAGGGAGCATGATTTTTCTTCACTGGTTGAAAAGGCGAAGATCACTGAGGAGGTTAAGCGCGCTGAGTGCCAAAACCGTAACAGAGAGAGGTAGGAACAAGAGGGATTCGGAGCCCTCAAGTTCTGTTCAGAGGCCTTTGAAAAGGCCAGACTTGATGGATCAGTTAGAGCTGGACCCCTGTTACTGCTACTGGACTGCAGCCGTGTGTCGATTGTGGTAGACACCATCAGGGTGAATGTTGGAAAAGAACTAGGGCTTGCTTGAGGTGTGGGTTATTGGAACATCGCATTAGGGAGTGTCTGCTGAGCGCTGATCAGATGCAAGCTTCGGGTAATGGTACTGCACAGCCACAGAGGGTAGTTCAGCAACCACCGAGAGGCCATGGTCAGGCTAGGGGTGGTAGTGGTATGAGTCGTGGACAGAGAGCATCGGGCAGAGGTGCTGGATAGACTAAGGCGAGGCATCCTGTTTTAGTTTATGTTGCACGTCGCCGAGAGGACAGAGATGCTCCAGACGTCATTACGGGTACTTTCTAGTTCTTAATATACCATATCTTGCATTGATAGACATGGGGTCTACTCATACATAGCTAGCAACATATCTTAAAACTTGGGGATGTCGGTTGAGAGCACTACGAGTGAGGTTACTATACTGAGTCCGTTGGGATAGTCTATAAGGGTTAATAAGTTGTTCAGAGATGTAACATTAGAGATTGAAGGGGCGATCTTCTTGGCTTACTTAATGGAGCTTCTGTTTGGGGAGTTCGACCTAATATTGGGAATGGACTGGTTGGTCAAGCATCGTGTCAGCTTGGACTGTGCGACTAAGAGGGTTGTATTGAGAACTGAGGAGGGTAATGAGGTAGTCATGATTGAAGAGCGTCGAAATTACTTATCTAATGTGATTTCTGCACTAGTGGTTGAGAAATTGGTTCGCAAGGGATGTGAGGTGTATTTGGCCACTGTAATGGATATCCACACTGTGAAGGATTTTTTGGACGTCTTTCCCGTGGAGCTACCGAGTTTACCTCCGAATCAGGAAATGGATTTTGGGATTGAGCTTTTCCCTAGGACAACTCCGGTGTCTATCGCTTCCCATCGAATGGCACCGAAGGAGCCTACAGAGTTTAAGGTTCAGATTTAGGAGTTGTTAGATTGTGGGTTCATCTACCCTAGCTTGTCTCCATGGGGAGTAGCGGTACTGTTTGTAAAGAAGAAGGATGGATCCATGAGGATCTGTATTGACTACCGAAAACTGAATAAGTTGACTGTTAAGAACGAGTATCCACTTTCGAGGATTGATGATTTGTTTGACCAGTTCCGAGCGGCGTTTATGTTCTTCAAGATCGACTTGCATTCTGGGTATCATCAGTTGAGGGTTAAGAAGGCTGATGTGCATAAGACGACATTTAGGACTCGTTATGATCACTATGAGTTTCTAGTGATGCCATTTGGACTGACTAATGAACCGACAACTTTCATGGACCTGATAAACTGGGTGTTTCAGCCCTATCTGGACCATTTTTTGGTGGTGTTCATTGACAATATATTGGTTTATTCAAGGACTGAGGATGAGCATGACGAGAACCTTAAGATTGTTCTTTAGATTTTGAGGGAAAAGTAGCTCTATGCTAAGTTCAGCAAGTGAAAATTCTGGTTATGTGAAGTAACATTTTTGGGTTATGTGGTGTCTGTTGAGGGGATTCGAGTCAATCCTCGAAAGATTGAGGCTGTAGTGGATTGGAAGCAACCTAAGAATGTGTCTGAGATCTGCACCTTTCTGGGTTTGGCAAGTTAATATCGGCAGTCGTGGAAGGCTTCTCACTGATTGTAGCACCCTTAACTAAGCTGCTACGTAAAGGTGTACCGCTTGTCTGGTCTGATGCGCAGCAAGAGAGCTTCGAGAAGCTCAAGACTGTACTGACTGAGACTTCTGTTCTGATACAGCCTGGACCTGGAAAGGATTTTACAGTTTATAGTGATGCATCACATGTCAGTTTGGGATATGTGTTGATGCAAGATGGTAAGGTGGTAGCATATGCTCTCGTCAGCTTAAGACGCATGAGGCAAACTATCCGACACATGGCTTGGAATTGGCCGCCGTGGTTTTTGCACTAAAAATCTGGAGGCATTATTTGTATAGTGAGAAGTGTATCATCTACACTGATCACAAAATCCTCAAGTACCTCCTTACTCAGAAGGAGCTGATTCTTAGGCAGTGCAGATGGGTTGAGTTGCTTAAGGATTACGACTGTACCATTGAGTACCATCCTGGCAAGGCTAATGTTGTGGTCAATGCATTGAGCCGTAGGGATATGACTGATCTGAGAGCGATGTTCGCTTGACTTAGCCTGTTCGACGATGGGAGTTTGTTGGCTAAGCTACAAGTCAAACTAACTTGGATTGAGCAGATTAAAGGTAAACAGCTGAAGGATGAGTCTTTGGGTCTTCGGTTCAGACAGATTGAGGGTGGTAGCACTACGGACTTTAGGTTGAACTCTGAGGGTGTGTTGTGTTTCCCAGGCCGTGTATGTGTGCCGAATGATTTTGATTTGAGATAGTCGATTCTGAGGGAGGCGCATAGTAGCCCTTATGCTATGCATCCCGGCGGTAATAAGATGTAACAACCCAATTTTGACCCTAATCGAAACGGTGGTTTCGGGACCACTGATCACTGTAAAATCAGAGTTTTAAATATTTATAAAAGAATGATCAAACTTGGAGACTAACTCTGACAATGATATTAAGGCAAGTGTACCTATCGAACAGTAGTATAGCTAGGCAAGGCCGGTTATCGAACCCAAAGGAACTAAAAGTATTAATACTCGCTTTCTTTTTATTATTTAGTCTTAAAGTTAGAGTGAAGTTTACTTTTAAACTAAATTGACGACAGCTAAACTAAGGACACAAAGATAAGAAGACGAATTAGAAAATAACTTTGAGGAAAAAACTCAGTTGATTTTGATGATACCCTCGGGAGGAATCCACCTAGACTTCACTTATTATCTAACCCTAAATTATATGATTTCTTTACTTAGCTTGATTCGTGAGACTCCCTAACCTATATTAAACCCTCTCTCTAGGCGAATAACGTCTAACCCAAGGTTAATTAGTGGAACTCTCATTCGCTTATAATAAACCCCTAGGATAGCAGTAAATCGATCAATGGACTCCCATATTAGGTTTCACCCTAATCCGGCAAAATCTCATAACCTATCTCTAGGCGTTCGATCAACTCTGCTTAATTATGTTAGATCTTCTCTTAGGCAGGGTCTATTCCTCCTCCACCTAAGCACATTAGATTTGGATTAAGCAACATAATTAAGAACAAACTAAGTAATTTATCATATAACTTAAAAATCAAATAATAAAATCCATCTAGGTTTCATCCCCTTCAGGAATCTGAGGGGTTTAGTTCATAATGAAATAACAAACCATCACAAGAGAAAAGATAAAACAAAACATAAGAAAAATCCTAAAACCCCCTGAAGGAATCGAAGGAGAATTCCACCGTCTTGAGTATAATTCCGGCTTCTTAGGATGGATCAACTGACTATCCTTGTGTTATTCCCTAACTCTGACCTTCTCGGCTTGGCTCCTTGGCCTCGCTTTCGCCCTTCGGCTTCTGCCGAACTCCCCTCTCAAGTTTCCCCCTTGGGTGTTTATATAGACTTTGTGATGCCTTACTTGGCCCCTAAGTATCCTAATTTAAGTATAATTCCTAATAGGGTGTTTGGGTAAGCTTTGGAATGTGTTTCTTTGCCTCCAAGCATCCTTTCCCGAATGAAATTGCTCTTTCCAGCGACAGGGCACGGCCATGGCACACGCCCGTGTAAATCGAGACCAGTCCGTGTTCAGATTTCTAACTTGAGGCACGACCGTGTGAGGCAGAGTTGAGGCTGTGCTCTAGGTGTTCGTCGAGGCACGGCCGTGTGAACTTTGGGCTAGGCTGTGTCTATTTCGTGCTAAGGCCCATATACTCCGTTTTGGGCCCGTTTTGTGTTCTTTTTATCCTCGGGTGCTTTCCTGGGTATAAGACATGAAAAGAAAGGATTACAAGCACCTTTTTATATAAACCAAGGAATAAATCATCAAAAAGTAAGCTAAATGTGGGATTAAAATATGTTACTTTTACGGTTTATCAACCACGAATCCGAGTTAAAAAAATTTTAATATTATTTTTATATGCTCATTATATGTGTATTGGTGTGTGTGAAAAGTTCGTATTAAAATTTGATCGTTTTAGTGCTTAATTGTGAAAAAAGGATTAATCGTATGAAAAGAAAATTTGGTGGTTAAATGTGTAAGAACTGAATTGATGATATCTTTATAAATTGGAGGTTTAGAGTTGCAAATTGACCATAAAATGGAGATAGTGGATGGTCATGATTATGCATATAATAGTGATTGATTTTGGTTGTTTTATTTTATATTATATTATAATGAAATAATTTAATATATGTTATAATAATATAATAGATAAAAGATGAAAAAATGTTCATCTTCTTCTAGCTTTGACCAAAAATAAAAGAAAATAAAAAAAAAGGTTTAGATCCATTCGGCCATGCTTGAGTTTGATTAAGGTAAGTGTTTAGCCCGGTTTTTAATAATTTTTACATCTTTGATTTGAGCATGTGTTAAAATATTGTAGACTAGTTTGTCTATTTGGATGTTTAATTTTAGAAAAAGGATTAAATTGCATAAGTGGGAAAAGTAGCCATTTATTAAATTAAGTGGCAAAATTGATTTGACTTCTTAAGTATGAGTACTTAAATGGCAAATTTACCTTTAAATGGTATAGTGGACGGTAACATGACTTTATAATAAATATTATATGTTTATTTTATTTGTTAAATCATGATAATGATATAATATACATATATGCATATTATAATAAAACAAAAAGGAGAAAAAGGATTGCATGTTCATCATTTTTTTTTGCTCTTTTGGCCGAAACTAACAAAAGAAAAAGAAAAGAAAAACCAAGCAAGGGTTCGGCACTCATCAAGCAAAATTAGGTGAGTTTTAGCATTAGATTTTTAATGATTTTTGTATTTTTGAGATGGTTGTTTACTCTACTATCAAGCCCATGTATTAATTTTGTGTATTGATGATGTATGTGAGATATGCCATTGATGATATATTGAGTTTTGTGATGATTTTTGGTATTAAATGAAAGAGTTGAGCTAGATGAACATATTTTATTCTTGAGTTTTTGATGGATTTTAGTTAATTAAGGTTAATTTGTGAAAATATTATTTTGAAGGGTTAAATTGTGAAATTTATGAGAAATATGGACTTATAAAGTCCCTAGGAAAATTCGGCTCTAAGGAATGGTAGCCAAATTTTGTGTAATTTGTGAGTTATGTACTAGGGACTAAATTGTAAAAATTGTAAATGTCAGGGGTAAAATGGTAATTGGAATAATTATGTGATTTTGGATTAAATTGAATGAAAATAAATTTGAATGAGCTCAATTTGGAACTATTTAGATCAAGAACAAAAGGAAACGGGATTGGAACAGGCAAAGGCAGAGTTGAACGAATAGCCGGGAAACCTTAATCCGACAATTTCCGAGGGAAGTTTTAAGCAATTGGATTAAATTGAATTTTATTCTATATTATGCGCATATGTTAAATGATTTTAGGTATGTTAATTATCATAGTGTCGAATGTGTGTTAATGAATTTAGCATGAGTTGGCCGAATGTAAGACTTGGTATTTGTGTAAGTGAACTTTGATTAGTTGAGTTGTTTGAATATGTATGTATGAAATATGAGCTGGTTATATGTAAGGATGATATGAGAGATGATTATTTTAAAATGGTTGATATAAGTTTTTATGTATGATAAGGGTGCCGAATGTAATAGTGAGTATCTGAATAAATGAATTATTTGTTAACCTTTAATTATAAGAGTATATGTGAATAAATAT
This sequence comes from Gossypium australe, assembly GCA_005393395.2. Classification (NCBI taxonomy): domain Eukaryota; kingdom Viridiplantae; phylum Streptophyta; class Magnoliopsida; order Malvales; family Malvaceae; genus Gossypium; species Gossypium australe. The sequence goes on along the minus strand of CM016626.1, from coordinate 131,404,488 downwards.
TAGAACATATGTGTAATGAGGAGAAACTGGATTGATGGCACTATGTGTGCGAGCTTATAGACCGAGCACTGTGTGTGCGAGATCGGTTGTCGGGGCACTATGTGTGCTAGCTTATATACCGAGCACTGTGTGTGCAAGAACGGTTGTCGGGGCACTTTGTGTGCGAGCTTATATACCAAGCACTGTGTGTGCAAGATCGGTTGTTGGGGCACTATGTGTGCGAGCTTATATACCGAGCATTGTGTGTGCGAAATCGGTCGTATGGCACTATGTGTGCGGGAAATAAGTAACAGCACTAAGTGTGCAAAACGTTACAGAAACTAGGCACTAAGTGTGCGGAATGCCAAAGTAACGGCACTATGTGTGCTATACGTTACCGAATCTTTATAACAAGTATACAGGTTTGATGTTTCTCTTTAAAGATTCCTATTATTAATGTTGATAAGGATATTAAAATGTTCAAATATAAAGTCACATGATATGTACAGGTAGTTACGGTTGGAAAGGAAAATAACCTAGAGGTATGTATTATATATAACGACTTATGATTGATGGTAGCTTGTAATGTAAGATGAAATTTGGTGAGTAAAAGATGCATATGTCGGTTATTTTATTTTGTGAAGGTCGTGTATGGATATATATATATATATATATATAGACATAAATAGATATTTTACATGCGTACAATGTTGTTATGAAATATATTTTTGTATATTTAATTTTTCGGCAAGGAATTGATATGAAACACCCCAAACCCGGCCCACAAGCCCCGACCGGATCTGGTATGCTTCTTAAGAAAAACTAGTTTTGTCGTTTTGGAAAACATGTGATTTTGTGGTAAGAGAATAGATTTGAAGTACAATCTTGTTGAAAACCGGGTTGTGATTTAAATTTGTATCTTATAAAATCGTTAACTCTATGTTTTTAGAAAATTTATATATATAAATTAGAAGAACCGAATTTAGAACTTATTATTAAGTTGAAAACAATAGGTATTTAGGTGTCAAAACAATTTAAGTCGGTTATCGAAAATATTTAATTATTTAGTTGAAGTTGAGCGTAGCAGAATAAAAATTTAAAACGTATGAATAAAACAGTTTATGGCGGCCTTATTACAAAAACATAACCCAAAATAAATTCCGAAATAATAAAAGAAAACATAGTAAATTTAATTAAAAGAAAACCCATATACTGAGTTGAGCAATGGCCACCACGTAGTTCTCGCTGACCCGGTCCATCACGTTAGGTGTCACCTGAAAAAGATATCCCACGAGGGGTGAGTCAACAGACTCAATGTGCAACAGTACACTAAAAACCTAATCGATCATAGCAATAAAGCCCATTTAAATCACATTTAGCCATAAGCCCATAATATAGCAAATCAGATAATCACATGCACATATAAAATGAAATGCAATCTCGAGCCCACCTAGATATCCATCCGCTACACACCATCCGTACCTGCCAATCACACTGTGAGGATTACTAAATCGACCCTCCATCCGCTACACACCATCGAAGGCAGTCGCTGCAGTCAACTGCACATCGCCCTTATAAATTGTGGCATGGCCACCAGATAATTGTGACAGAGTCACCGGATTCATAATATGTGACCGAAGTCACCGGATTCATAATATGTGACCAAAGTCACCGGATTCATAATATGCGATCGAAGTCACCGGATTCATCATATGTGACTGAAGTCACCGGATAATGTGGTAAAAACCACCGGAACACTTCCCCTTTATCAATATCACCCATATGCCCATGCAATAAACATATTATTTCGATATCATGCCATATACCCCCAAAATCATAACGGAATCATACACATTTCATATTCATGCTTATAGCATTATTAACGAAGTATTAGGGGTTTAATGTACCTGAATATCATATACCACTGAATGGTACCCGCAACCATTACCATACATATTTCTTATTAACACATGCTAACATTAATACTATTAATCTATCGGAAATTTAGTGTTGGGCTACACACCTGATAAAAGTGAGAACTATACTTTCCCACTCTTCGATACCCTCGGAATCTCGAACAACAACTATATGCGGTTTCTCTCCGATTGACGGTTCATAACCCGATGAAGAACCACGAACAAACAATGGCTTGGGGGTACGTACGACTTCAAATAATCGATTTTTGCCGACAGAGGGTCCACATCCCGATGGAAAGTCTCGGATTCCTGACACAGCCCTTCGTTTGAAATTTGAGGGTATAACAGAACCACCCCTCTTCCAAACACTATTTATCGCTCTTTTCGAACCTATTTTGTTTGCCCCAAAATGTTAACACTTCAATTCAATTTTCTAATGAGTCACGAAGATTATAAATACCCCGGGTTCGGCTTTCTTTGACACACTTGACTTGAAAGAACGATTATGAAGAGAAAATATGTGAGAAGAGAGAAAGTTGAGATTTGATGCGATTAAGCTTTGGTATCCAAGAGAGATTCGGTCTTAACAAATAAGAAGAAAAGAGATGAAGTTTAGGGAGATTCGGCAATAATGGTGTTTTGGGTTGAAGAGGTTGTGGCAATGGTGAACTTTGGGGGAGAGAGAGGTTCAGCCTAAACACAATAAAAAGAAAAGAAGAGAAGAGAAGAGAAGAGAAGAAAGATGGTAGATTCGGCTTACCCTTAAACAAATAAAGAAAGAAAAGAAAAGAAACAAATGACCCTTATGGTCTATGGATGATTCGGCCAAAGTCTAACAATAGAAGAAAAAGAATAGATTTTGGTGTGGTTTGGTTACAAAGAAAAAGGTGAAAGTTTAGGAGAGAATGAGGTTGGAAATCGGTAAAAGAAAGTGACCAAAATGGCTCTTTGGTGTTGATAAATTCGGTACTAGGAGAGAATTACAAGATGAATTACTTGAGGGTTTTGCAAAAATGACCAAATGGTCAAAAAGAATGACTCAAAAGGAACAAAGCAAAGATTGCTTTCCTCCTAACACAAGCACATTCGGCCAAGAGGAAAATATGAGAGAAAAATATTGTTTTTGGGAAAGCAAAATGTCCAAAATGAAAATCCTCCCAAGCTACCAATTTTTCCCAAAACTTACCACCAAATTCGGCTCCTCCTTTAGTCCACAAAACCGTCCATGTTCATGGACAATTTGGCCATTCAAAGCTTCCAAAACAAAGCCCTGGATTCGTGCCTTATGTCCCCTTATCATACCAAATTTTCTTGATTCCATACCTTAAGTTAGTACTTGCCTTATTCCCTTAGTCTACTATCCATAAAAGAAAAAGTCCATCCTTACCTTAATTAGAGCTTGACCGACACATGCCATACAAGTGCAAAAATAAAAGTCACCTAATTTCCATCCATGGGATTCGAACCTAAGCCCCCCTCACACTGCTTGTGGCGTCACTTTCCAAGGCCCTAAGTGGCGCCTCCCTTGCCATTTTGCCAACTGGTTACTTGTGTCTAAATCTTCCAACAAATTTTCTTAAGGCCTATCTTGTCTAGCTCCCTTTTAAGAATTAAAAAAAATCTAATATTTTTTCTAAGTCACCTACCTATATTCCAAGGTTCCCGAAGCCCCCAAAACACGCACAAACCACACAAGAGCACACTACCACATAGATTCAAGTTAAAACGCATAACCCCTAGATCCCGGATATTACAATTCTACCCCCTTAAAATAATTTCGGCCTCGAAATTACCAACTAACTAACAGTCGTGCATCCTCACTCACCACACTACACTCTTGCTGCGCACTCTAATCTTAATAAAACTAATGTACTTTCTAACCAACTCTTGGAACCCTTCCTCATCATCTTCCTAGGTACAGTCTCAAAGTTCACACTCAAAGTTCCACATACTATACTAGCAATATAAGAACAAGTTGACCCGATATCCATCAAAGCAATGAAGGGTATTCCAGAGATCAGAAACGTACCCGTTATGACATCAGGTGCATCACTATCTTCCCTCCGACGAACCGCATACACCAGACCTGGCTGTCTAGCCTCAGAGCTACCACCACCACTGCCTGAAGTTCCGCGACCTCTACCAAAACCATTACCTCTGCCATTCGAACCACGACCCCTTAACGGCTGCTGTCCACCTCTGCTAGCCTGATTAAAACCCTGACCTACTGGACGGTTCCTATCTGTATCCATCGGACAATCCTTAATCATATGGTCCTTGGACCCGCACTTAAAACATCCCCCTGTCTTTTTCCAACATTCACCCGAGTGCATCTTTCTACACTGAGCACAAGTACGGTACTGACTTCCAGTAGCTAGCATAGAAACACGAGCAGAATTCTCAACCCTCGGTCTTTTCTGAAGACTCCCAAATGATTCTGACGGTCCAAAACTCATCTTATTCTTATTCTGACCTCGGTCCCGGTTCTGTCTCTCAGTCCTCTTAACTTCTTCAGCTATCCGTGCCCTATCCACTAAGACTGCAAAGCCCCTCTCTCGATGCGGAGCAATCAACACTCGCAGCTCATCTCGCAACCTATCCTCAAATCTGACACACCGCTCGTAATCAGTAGCTACAATCCCTCTAGCATACCGACTTAACTGCAAAAACTCCGCTTCATACTCAGCTACCGACTTATTTCCTTGTACTAAATTCAGAAACGCCTTTCTCTGAGAATCTATGTAGCTAGCTCCAACGTATTTTCCCTCATACTTAACATTAAAATACCCCCAATCCACTCGATCCGCAGGAATACTCTCCTTGACAGTGAGCCACCACTGATAGGCCTCATCTCGAAGCAGCGAAACAGCACCTTTCAGCTTTTCCTCAGTAGTGCAATCCAAATCGTTCATGATCCTCTCGACCGCCTCTAACCAATACTCCGCTACATTCGGAGCTACCCCAGATACTCCCCTAAAAACCTCGGCTCCGTTTGATCTAAGTCTTTCAGCTACTGACTTTCGAGCCCCATTACCCATACTAGCTCCCGCTACTCGCTCTAGAACTCGCAGCATAGCCTGCGATACTGCGTCATCTCCTCCAGTTTGCTCTTGAAATTCCGCCCCTACAGCCGGTGGCAGAGCTTTATTTTTGGAACCCTGACCAGACCTAACTGGTTCCGACACGGCCATTCTGCCTCTACCGCGTCCACGATGACCACGTCCCCTAGAACTCATGTCTACTTTGCGTCTTATCTATTTTTACGAAAATTTTATGTATTAGAGTCTTTTCACTTTCTTGTTTAAAGAAAATTTTATGCAACAGAGTTTTAATCAATGGTTTTTCCGTAGAAGTACACATATATCTAGGGTCCATGTCTCTAAAGTATAGTTTCTTTAGGCTTATCAACTAAAGTATCATACATTAACATACTCACATCAATTTATCAACAAAAGAACTTATCTGGCGGACTTGGGCCGAGAACTAGGGTGCCATGCTTCCATAAAAACCAGTTTAACCAAAACTTTTCACAAAAACTCATTTGGGCTTAATTTTGAAAACGTTGTGGACTTCAAAACCCAAGGCCGAGTGTTTAAAACTGGGCTCTGATACCAAGTTGAAACACCCCAAACCCGACCCACAAGCCCCGACCGAATCTGGTATGCTTCTTGAGAAAAACTAGTTTTGTCGTTTTGGAAAACATGCGATTTTGTGGTAAGAGAATAGATTTGAAGTACAATCTTGTTGAAAACCGGGTTGTGATTTAAGTTTGTATCTTATAAAATCGTTAACTCTATGTTTTTAGAAAATTTATATATATAAATTAGAAGAACCGAATTTAGAACTTATTATTAAGTTGAAAACCATAGGTATTTAGGTGTCAAAACAATTTAAGTCGGTTATCGAAAATATTTACTTATTTAGTTGAAGTTGAGCGTAGCAGAATAAAAATTTAAAACGTATGAAAAAAACAGTTTATGACGGCCTTATTACAAAAACACAACCCAAAAATAAATTCCAAAATAATAAAAGAAAACATAGTAAATTTAATTAAAAGAAAACCCATATACTGAGTTGAGCAATGGCCACCACGTAGTTCTCGCTGACCCGGTCCATCACGTTAAGTGTCACCTGAAAAAGATATCCCACGAGGGTGAGTCAACAGACTCAATGTGCAACAGTACACTAAAAACCCAATCGATCATAGCAATAAAGCCCATTTAAATCATATTTAGCCATAAGCCCATAATATAGCAAATCAGATAATCACATGCACATATAAAATGAAATGCAATCCCGAGCCCACCTAGATATCCATCCGCTACACACCACCCGTACCTGCCAATCACACCGTGGGGATTACTAAATTGACCCTCCATCCGCTACACACCATCGAAGGCAGTCGCTGCAGTCAACTGCACATCGCCCTTATAAATTGTGGCATGGCCACCAGATAATTGTGACAGAGTCACCGGATTCATAATATGTGACCGAAGTCACCGGATTCATAATATGTGACCGAAGTCACCGAATTCATCATATGTGACCGAAGTCACCGAATAATGTGGTAAAAACCACCGAAACACTTCCCCTTTATCAATATCACCCATATGCCCATGCAATACACATATTATTTCGATATCATGCCATATACCCCCAAAATCATAACGGAATCATACACATTTCATATTCATGCTTATAGCATTATTAACAAAGTATTAGGGGTTTAACATACCTGAATATCATATACCACTGAATGGTACCCGCAACCATTACCATACATATTTCTTATTAACACATGCTAACATTAATACTATTAATCTATCGAAAATTTAGTGTAGGGCTACACACCTGATAACAGTGAGAACTATACTTTCCCGCTCGTCGATACCCTCAGAATCTCGAACAACAACTATATGCGGTTTCTCTCCGATTGATGGTTCATAACTCGATGAAGAACCACGAACAAACAATGGCTCGGGGGTACGTATGACTTCAAATAATCGATTTTCACCAGCAGAGGGTCCACATCCCGATGGAAAGTCTCGGATTCCCGACACACCCTTCGTTTGAAATTTGAGGGTATAGCAGAACCACCCCTCTTCCAAACACTATTTACCGCTCTTTTCGAACCTATTTTCTTTGCCCCAAAATCTTAACACTTCTATTCAATTTTCTAATGAGTCACGAAGATTATAAATACCCCGAGTTCGGCTTTCTTTGACACACTTGACTTGAAAGAATGATTATGAAGAGAAAATATGTGAGAAGAGAGAAAGTTGAGATTTGATGCGATTAAGCTTTGGTATCCAAGAGAGATTCGGCCTTAACAAATAAGAAGAAAAGAGATGAAGTTTAGGGAGATTCGGCAATAATGGTGTTTTGGGTTGAAGAGGTTGTGGCAATGGTGAACTTTGCGAGAGAGAGAGGTTCGGCCTAAACACAATAAAAAGAAAAGAAGAGAAGAGAAGAGAAGAGAAAAAAGATGGTAGATTCGGCTTACCCTTAAACAAATAAGAAAGAAAAGAAAAGAAACAAATGACCCTTATGGTCTATGGATGATTCGGCCAAAGTCTAACAATAGAAGAAAAAGAATAGATTTTGGTGTGGTTTGGTTACAAAGAAAAAGGTGAAAGTTTAGGAGAGAATAAGGTTGGAAATCGGCAAAAGAAAGTGACCAAAATGGCTCTTTGGTATTGATAAATTCGGTACTAGGAGAGAATTACAAGATGAATTACTTGAGGGTTTTGCAAAAATGACCAAATGGTCAAAAAGAATGACTCAAAAAGAACAAAGCAAAGATTGCTTTCCTCCTAACACAAGCACATTCGGCCAAGAGGAAAAGATGAGAGAAAAATATTGTTTTTGGGAAAGCAAAATGTCCAAAATGAAAATCCTCCCAAGCTACCAATTTTTCCCAAAGCTTACCACCAAATTCGGCTCTTCCGTTAGTCCACAAAACCGTCCATGTTCATGGACAATTTGGCCATTCAAAGCTTCCAAAACAAAGTTCTTGATTCATGCCTTATGTCCCCTTATCATACAAAATTTTCTTGATTCTATACCTTAAGTTAGTACTTGCCTTATTCCCTTAGTCTACTATCCATAAAAGAAAAAGTCCATCCTTACCTTAATTAGAGTTTGACCGACACATGCCATACAAGTGCAAAAATAAAAGTCACCTAATTGCCATCCATGGGATTCGAACCTAAGCCCCCCTCACACTGCTTGTGGCGTCACTTTCCAAGGCCCTAAGTGGCGCCTCCCTTGCCATTTTGCCAACTGGTTACTTGTGTCTAAATCCTCCAACAAATTTTCTTAAGGCCTATCTTGTCTAGCTCCCTTTTAAGAATTAAAAAAATCTAATATTTTTTCTAAGTCACCTACCTATGTTCCAAGGTTCCCGAAGCCCCCAAAACACACACAAACCACACAAGAGCACACTACCACATACATTCAAGTTAAAACGCATAACCCCTAGATCCCGGATATTATATTATAAGTGAAATAATTTATTTGAATCATGACAAAGCTTATATGTGTTTTAAATGCTTAAAACTTACTAAGCTATGAAAGCTAACTTTGTATTTGGTTGTGTTAAGTATTGTAGATTTCTTTTGGATGTTCATGTCGCGCTCGGGGATCATCGTCGAAGCTCATCACACTATCGTCGTAATTTTTGGTATCTCTTTTGTGTATAAACTTAAGGTCTATGGCATGTATAGGCTAAATAGTTTTTTGAATTTACTCAAATGATGTTTAAGTGAACGTATATAAATGCCATACGAAAATGGCTTAATATGTAGGTTTGAGTTGATCGAATATGCTTGTGTTAGTTGAATATATTTGAGTTGTTGGTTATGTATGTGCATATTCGGACATGATATAATTTGGTTTTAGTATGTGTGATTTGAAGCACCCCCAAACCCGGCCCATGAGCCTTAACCGGATCTGGTATGTTCCTTGAGTAAAACATTTCAAAAACTTGTTTGTTACTTTGGAAAAATTTGAGTGGTTTTGAAGAAAATTTGATTTGTTTTGAGTTCAAATTGAAAACGATGTTATTCTTGAAGTCTAGATTTTAATAAAACTTAATTTTAGTACTGGAAAACAATAAGTTAAAACTATTCAATTTATTTTTGAGAAATGTTACTTAAACCTTGATTTAATAATAATCATATCATAATGAAATCAAATAAAATGCATGCATAAAACAGTTCAATAGTAATGTCCTTATTACAACTGAAAAATACCAAATAAATCTCAAAAATAAAATAATAGAAAATGCAAGTTCAACTGTTTGAAGTCCCGAAAATATTCAGCATGGCCACCACATAGTCTCCGCTGACCCGGTCCAAGTCACTGTGTGTCACCTGAAAAGATATCCTACAACGGGGTGAGTCAAACAGACTCAGTGTGTAACAGTCAACACAAAGTCCTAACCGATTTAGGCATATCAAATCATACATACATATTTAGCAAATAGAAATAATGATGCAATCCCGAACCCAAACCTAAATATCCATCCTCCACAAATCACCCGTACCAACCAATCACACCGTGGGGATTACTAAATCGACCCTCCATCCGCTACACACCATCGAAGGCAGTCGCTGCAGACGACTTGCACATAGCCCTTATAAATTGTGGCATAGCCACCAGATAATGTGACATAAGTCACCACATTCAGATTATGTGACATGAGTCACCAGATATTGTGGTAAAAACCACCAGATCACTTCCCCTTCACATATCACCCATATGCCCATATGTCATACAAAACATGTAAAATCATGCCATATATCTTATTCCATGTTCATAACGAATTCACTTATATGTCATATTCAATCTTCATAACACTATTAACATAGTATTAAAAGCGAACGTACCTGGGTACTCTGTACCATCGTATGGTACCTTTAGCCATATCTTTCATATTTTCATTAACACATATATTAAATTAATACCGTAAATCTATTAGGAAACAATGTAAGGTTACACACCTGATAATAGTCATTACGATACTACCGATACCAACGCTCTCACTAACAAGAATAATAATGAAATGTTTATCCCTATCGAACTTATACTATGAACCAAGTCTTGGTGATTCACGAAGATTACGAACACTTCCGAGTTTTCGACTTTTCTTTATTTCTCGATTGTTCAAAACAAATGCAAAGAAATTGATTGATAAGAAAATATGTGAGAAGAGGGAGATTCGGCTATGAAGAGATGATCAATAACATTCGGCCATGGTGAAAATATTAGGGAGGGAGTGATGTTTGAGAGTTTTTGCAAGAAGAAAAGAAGAAGAAAAGAAATAGGAGGTAAAGTGTTTATGTTTCAGTTTTTATGAATGAAAAATGAACAAAGGAAAAGTCTTGAAGTTGATGTGCATTCGGCAAAGAGGAAGAAAAGAAAAGAAAAGATAATCTTCAAGGTTTTTGGTGTTTTCGGCAATAGGGAAGAATGACTTGAGAGGTTTGGCAAATTAAGTCCAAATGGTCAAAATGAAAATGACCCAAAAGAAGAAAAACAAAAGATGCTCACAAATGCTGTAACACCCCAAACCCGGTCAATACACCATGACTGAATCTGGCATGCCACGAAGGAAAAACGTTTTGAAGAATAACGAGTTAACGATTAAATTTTTGTGAAAAACTCTTTGTTGAACTTTGTTTGTAGTAAACAAGTGTAATAAATTGAAAGCTGATAATTTACTTTTGAAAACCTCAAAATAAGTCTTAAAAACTTAGTTGCAAATCCATAGATTAGAAAACCTTTTAATATTTTAAAGAAACCAAAGTGATTAGGTTGAAAACTGTATCTAAAAGAAATTTGGAAAGGTTGAGTTTTATAAAAATAGTATGAGTTATCGAAAATACTTAAGATGATAAAATTATCAAATGATTTATGTTACCCGATGGTAACGTTTTAAAAACCATCGCATTTTGTAATTTAGAAAACTTTATGCTCAAATTATTATATCAAACATGTAAATTTGTAAGCCAAATTTAAGTCAAATCCAAAACATATAAATAATCCAAAACATAAATAAACAGGCCTTATTACAAATCCATAAAAATATGAAAACCAAATTTAAATAAAGTACCCAAATGGAAGTTCATGTAAAACCAAATTTTATTGCATGGCCTCCTCGAGTTCATCGGGCTCCTTATCCGCGATCTCACGAATCACCTGAAAAGATATCCCACTGAAGGGTGAGTCAACAGACTCAATGTGTAACAATACACTAAAAGTCCAATCGATCATAGCAATAAAGCCCATTTAAAATCACATTTAGCCATAAGCCCATAATATAGTAAATCAGATATTCATATGTACATGTAAAATGAAATGCAATCCCGAGCCCAACCTAGATATCCATCCGCTACACACCACCCGTACCAGCCAATCACACCGTGGGGATTACTAAATCGACCCTCCATCTGCTACACACCATCGAAGGCAGTTGCTACAGTCAACATGCACATCGCCCTTATAATTGTGGCATAGCAACCAGATAATCGTGACAGAGTCACCGGATTCATAATATCGTGACCGAAGTCACCGGATTCATAATATCATGACCGAAGTCACCGGATTCATAATATCGTGACCGAAGTCACCGGATTCATAATATCGTGACCGAAGTCACCAGATTCATAATATCGTGACCGAAGTCATCGGATAATGTGGTAAAACCACCGGAACACTTCCCCTTTCAATATTACCCATATGCCCATGCAATAACATATTATTTCATTATCATGCCATATACCCCATAATCACATCGGAATCGGACACATTTCATATTATGCATATAGCATTATTAACGATGCAAATATCATGCCTTGTACATTATCCCAAAAATCATAATCAAATATCGAATATGTTTCATATTAAAATCATACATAGTACGAAGGAATAACGTACCTCAATTCACCGTACCATTAAATGGTACCCGAAGCCATAATCATTTATATTTCTTTAGAAACACATTTTTATCAATAAAGCTATTAATCTATTAGAAGTTTAGTATAAGTTACACACCTGATAATAGTGATAACTAGACTTTCCCGTTTGTCGATACCCTCGGAATCTCGAACAACATCTATACGTGATTTCTCTCCGATTGATGGTTCATAACCCGATGATGAACCACGAACAAACAATGGCTCGGGGGTACGAACGACTTCAAATAAACGATTATCGCCGGCAGAGGGTCCACATTCCGGTGGAAAGTCTCGAACTCCCAATACAGCCCTTCGCTTGAAATTTGAGGGTATTGCGGAACCACCCCTCTTCCAAACACTATGAACTGCTCTTTTCGAACCCATACTTGATTCTCCAAAATCTAACGTTCATGGAAAGAAGATAATAAACGAATGATAGAGTCCCCTAAAACTTAATCGATTAGAAGACCATCTAAAACGATATAACAAGCATAAAGATCCTTACCTTAACACTTCGATTCAATTCCGATAATCGTCACTTACCTAAGGAGTTGTCAAAATCCTTGAATAATAATATCCTTTTCCACACGATCTTAGAATGGCTATAGTCGACTATCAATAAAGAAATAATCAACACTCCACTATACCACTACCAAAATAAAAGATTTGTTTGAAAGAGAAGAGATAAAGAAAATTCGGTCAAAAAGATCCTCACAAGACAAAACTATTACGGCAAAGTGATAGAGTGAGACACAAATAGGATTCGGCTAGAGCAAATAATGGAAGAAAAGAAAAGAGAAATGAGAGAAGGAAAATTCGGCCAAAGGAAATTAAAATAAGAATTGTGGATTATTGAACAATATGAAAAAGAATGAAAAAGAGAGATGAGAACTAGAGAGGTTGTTTTCGGTTACAAAGGAATAAGAGATGAGAGGGAGGTTTCAAAGAAGATTCGGCCAAAAGCCTAAGAGGGAAGAAAAATCAACAACACCTAATGGACATTCAGCTATGGCTCACTATGATGCACTAGAGAAAAGTTGGTAAAGTTCTAAAAGAATAGGTTTTTGGTTAAGACACAAAACAAAGAAAGAAAGCCAAAACTAAAACAAAATTGAACCTAAATGCCAAGAACATATTCGGCTAAAGAGGAGAGCTTTGGGGAGGAAAAGAAAAATGCCAAAGATGCACAAAAATGCTAAAATGACCAACCAATTCCCCCCCAAACTACCTATCAAAATTCGGCCACCCCCCTAGCCTTACATGCCGTCCACATACATGATCTCCCAAGTCAAAACTTACCACTCAATTCTTACCATAGCAAGACACCCCACATCATGCCTTATTTTCTCCCATTAGCCTTAAAATCTTTGATTTCTTTCCCAAACATCAAACTTACCTTAAGCAAATATTCTACTTGCCAAAAGTTGAAAGTCCAACCCATCATAAATTTGAATTGACCGTCCATTAATGCTAGGATGCACAAAATATAAAATTCTCAAAATGCCTTCCATGTTACTCGAACCACTTCCCTCAAGCAACTTTCCAAGCTCCTTATCCACCTTGCCACTAATTCCTCTTGTGCTTTAATTTAACACTTAAATTAACTTAACACCTAATCCACTTCATTAAATAAACCATACTAGAATTATTCTAGCTTCCTAAACAAAATCAAACCTTCACAAGACTATACTAACACACAAACAATACTACCCGAGCTAACACAAGTAATAAAAATAATACTCAAATTTTTCCTAAAGCTCAAGGTCCAATTAGCCCAATCCTACTAGGCCCAATTTTAGGATGTTACAGATCTACCCTCCTTAAAGAAATTTCGTCCTCGAAATTTCCAACTAGCTAACAGTCATACCTCCTATCTCGCCACACTATGCTCTTGCTGCGCACTCTAATCTTAATAAAACCACAATGTACTTTTTTAACAAAATCTTGAATCCTTTTTCCCACAACCAGACATCTAATTCACAATAGCAAACCGTTATCTAACACTTACACTTATACCAAAAATTTTCCTACATTCAGCCATCACTTCCAACCAAAACATACCTGACTTGAGAGTGAGGAAACAATCCCGAGCCTTATGCTCCTTAGACCCGCATCTCAAGCATACTCCTGACTCCCTCCAACTTTCTCCCGGATGACACCTTCCACAGTAATCGCAAGCCAAACAGTTCGATCATGCCTTGACAGTTTTACAGATCGAGATTGTGACCCAAGAGAACCGTGATCTCTAATCTTCTTACAGTCCACAGACCCAATCTCGAAGTGCTTCACCGATTCCTTTAACCTCCTCCAAAACTTCCTTAACTATCTGAGTCAGCTCAGCAATCCGAATTCGGTCATGAGACCCCGTCTCAACCACTAGCGATGCTAACGCCTCCATTTCAGAAATATGCCTCAGTGCCGAAGATCTAGCCCTAGCACAATCGGCCTTTACCACGTCCATGACGACCACGATCTCGAGTGCTCATGTCTAACGTCTCGACTTTTCTTATTAAAAGTTTTATGCATTAATCAATATTCCACTTTCTTTAAAGCACATTTTTATGAAAAAGTTTCTATAAGTGGTTGTTTCGCGTGTACATCCAACCTATAATTTTGGGTCTCTAAAGTAGTTCCTACTACTATATAGTCATATCAATATCATCATATCATCAAAATCAATAGTTTGAGGTACCTACCAGGGCAGATTGGTGCCGGAGACTCGGAGCCATGCCTTTTCAACCATAAAATTTTCAACAAAAACATCTTAAAGCCATACTTTAAAACATTTTGGGCCTCGGGCCCACAGCCGAGCTTTTGAACTTAGCTCTGATACCAATTTGTAACACCCCAAACCCGGTCAATATGCCATGACTGAATCTGGCATGCCACGAAGGAAAAACGTTTTGAAGAATAACGAGTTAACGATTAAATTTTTGTGAAAAACTCTTTGTTGAACTTTGTTTGTAGTAAACAAGTGTAATAAATTGAAAGCTGATAATTTACTTTTGAAAACCTCAAAATAAGTCTTAAAAACGTAGTTGCAAATCCATAGATTAGAAAACCTTTTAATATTTTAAAGAAACCAAAGTGATTAGGTTGAAAATTGTATCTAAAAGGAATTTGGAAAGGTTGAGTTTTATAAAAATAGTATGAGTTATCGAAAATACTTAAGATGATAAAATTATCAAATGATTTATGTTACCCGATGGTAACATTTTAAAAACCATCGCATTTTGTAATTTAGAAAACTTTATGCTCAAATTATTATATAAAACATGTAAATTTGTAAGCCAAATTTAAGTCAAATCCAAAACATATAAATAATCCAAAACATAAATAAACAGGCCTTATTACAAATCCATAAAAATATGAAAACCAAATTTAAATAAAGTACCCAAATGGAAGTTCATGTAAAACCAAATTTTATTGTATGGCCTCCTCGAGTTCATCCGGCTCCTTATCCGCGATCTCACGAATCACCTGAAAAGATATCCCACTGAAGTGTGAGTCAACAGACTCAATGTGTAACAATACACTAAAAGTCCAATCGATCATAGCAATAAAGCCCATTTAAAATCACATTTAGCCATAAGCCCATAATATAGTAAATCAGATATTCATATGTACATGTAAAATGAAATGCAATCCCGAGCCCAACCTAGATATCCATCCGCTACACACCACCCGTACCAGCCAATCACACCGTGGGGATTACTAAATCGACCCTCCATCCGCTACACACCATCGAAGGCAGTTGCTGCAGTCAACATGCACATCGCCCTTATAATCGTGGCATAGCCACTAGATAATCGTGACAGAGTCACCGGATTCATAATATCGTGACCGAAGTCACCGGATTCATAATATCGTGACCGAAGTCACCGGATTCATAATATCGTGACCGAAGTCACCAGATTCATAATATCGTGACCGAAGTCACCGGATAATGTGGTAAAACCACCGGAACACTTCCCCTTTCAATATTACCCATATGCCCATGCAATAACATATTATTTCATTATCATGCCATATACCCCATAATCATATCGGAATCGGACACATTTCATATTATGCATATAGCATTATTAACGATGCAAATATCATGCCTTGTACATTATCCCAAAAATCATAATCAAATATCGAATATGTTTCATATTAAAATCATACATAGTACGAAGGAATAACGTACCTCAATTCACCGTACCATTGAATGGTACCCGAAACCATAATCATTTATATTTCTTTAGAAACACATTTTTATCAATAAAGCTATTAATCTATTAGAAGTTTAGTATAAGTTACACACCTGATAATAGTGACAACTAAACTTTCCCGTTTGTCGATACCCTCGGAATCTCGAACAACATCTATACGTGATTTCTCTCTGATTGATGGTTCATAACCCGATGATGAACCATGAACAAACAATGGCTCGGGGGTACGAACGACTTCAAATAAACGATTATCGCCGGCAGAGGGTCCACATCCCGGTGGAAAGTCTCGAACTCCTGATACAGCCCTTCGCTTGAAATTTGAGGGTATTGCAGAACCACCCCTCTTCCAAACACTATGAACTGCTCTTTTTGAACCCATACTTGATTCTCCAAAATCTAACGTTCACGGAAAGAAGATAATAAACGAACGATAGATTCCCCTAAAACTTAATCGATTAGAAGACCATCTAAAACGATATAACAAGCATAAAGATCCTTACCTTAACACTTCTATTCAATTCCGATAATCGTCACTTACCTAAGGAGTTGTCAAAATCCTTGAATAATAATATCCTTTTCCACAGGATCTTAGAATGGCTATAGTCGACTATCAATAAAGAAATAATCAACACTCCACTATACCACTACCAAAATAAAAAGATTTGTTTGAAAGAGAAGAGATAAAGAAAATTCGGTCAAAAAGATCCTCACAAGACAAAACTATTACGGCAAAGTGATAGAGTGAGACACAAAGAGGATTCGGCTAGAGCAAATAATGGAAGAAAAGAAAAGAGAAATGAGAGAAGGAAAATTCGGCCAAAGGAAATTAAAATAAGAATTGTGGATTATTGAACAATATGAAAAAGAATGAAAAAAAGAGGTGAGAACTAGAGAGGTTGTTTTCAGTTACAAAGGAATAAGAGATGAGAGGGAGGTTTCAAAGAAGATTCGGCCAAAAGCCTAAGAGGGAAGAAAAATCAACAACACCTAATGGACATTCGGCTATGGCTCACTATGATGCACTAGAGAAAAGTTGGTAAAGTTCTAAAATAATAGGTTTTTGGTTAAGACACAAAACAAAGAAAGAAAGCCAAAACTAAAACAAAATTGAACCTAAATGCCAGGAACATATTCGGCTAAAGAGGAGAGCTTTGGGGAGGAAAAGAAAAATGCCAAAGATGCACAAAAATCCTAAAATGACCAACCAATTCCCCCCCAGACTACCTATCAAAATTCGGCCACCCCCTAGCCTTACATGCCGTCCACATACATGATCTCCCAAGTCAAAACTTACCACTCAATTCTTACCATAGCAAGACACCCCACATCATGCCTTATTTTCTCCCATTAGCCTTAAAATCTTTGATTTCTTTCCCAAACATCAAACTTACCTTAAGCAAATATTCTACTTGCCAAAAGTTGAAAGTCCAACCCATCATAAATTTGAATTGACCGTCCATTAATGCTAGAATGCACAAAATATAAAATTCTCAAAATGCCTTCCATGTTACTCGAACCAGTTCCCTCAAGCAACTTTCCAAGCTCCTTATCCACCTTGCCACTAATTCCTCTTGTGCTTTAATTTAACACTTAAATTAACTTAAGTGTCAAGCTCACCTAATCCACTTCATTAAATAAACCATACTAGAATTATTCTAGCTTCCTAAACAAAATCAAACCTTCACAAGACTATACTAACACACAAACAATACTACCCGAGCTAACACAAGTAATAAAAATAATACTCAAATTTTTTCCTAAAGCCCAAGGTCTAATTAGCCCAATCCTACTAGGCCCAATTTCAGGATGTTACAAATGCTCAATGTGCATTCGGCTAGGGGGAGAAAAGATGGAGAGAAAATGCTTTGATAGAAAACAAAATGACCAAAAAGAAATGTGCCCCACAAGCACCTATCCTTACCCAAAATTCTTCAAAAATCCGGCCACCCCCTAGCCCCTAAAGCCGTCCAAATACATGGACACAAAGTCAAAGTTTTTACCACACAAAACTTTCCAAAACATTCACCTTACATCAAGCCTTGTGTTCCCTCATCATTCCTTAATCAAGATGATTCCTTTCCCCAAGTTCAAGCTTACCTAATCTTTTAGTCATCTTACCATAAAAAAATTAAAGTCCAACATACCAAATATAAAGCTTGGCCGACACTTGATGTAAATGTGCAGAAAAATAAAGTCTCCAAAATGCACTCCACGATATTCGAACCACTCCCCTCAAGCAACCATTCATGCGCCGTTTCCACCATGCCACTAACTCTTCTTGTGCTAATTTAAGACACTTAAATTAACTTAAGCATCATAATCACTTGATCCACTTCACTAAATTATCCATACTAAAAATTATTCTAAATCCAATTTAATTCCAAACCTTCACAAGACTATATTAGGCACACAATAAAATCATATCCGAGCTAACACAAATAACAAGATGATACTCAAATTTTAGGATGTTACAACTCTACCCTCCTAAAAAAAATTTCGTCCTCGAAATTACCTGGCTAGAACAAGTGAGGGTATTGCTGTCGCATTGCCTCTTCCGGCTCCTACGAAGCCTCATTCGATCCATGGTTATGCCATAACACTTTGACGAGAGGAACTGATTTCCTCCGTAACACCTTCACATCCCGTTCCAGAATCTGAATCGGCTCCTCCTCGTAAGACAAATCTGGTCTTAGTTCCACCTCCTCAACTGGCACAACATGAGATGGATCCGATCGGTAACGACGTAGCATCGAAACATGGAACACATCGTGCATTAGCTTCAATTCCGAAGGCAATTCTAACTGATATGCCACTGGCCCAACCCTTTTCAAGACCCGATAAGGTCCTATAAACCTGGGACTTAACTTTCCCTTGCGACCAAATCTCATCACCTTCTTCCAAGGTGAAACCTTTAGAAACACTTGATCTCCCACAGCAAACTCTATCTCCTTCCGCTTAAGATCTGCGTACGACTTTTGCCTATCAAATGCCTCCTTCAACCAAGCCCGAATTACCTTAACCTTTTCTTCAGATTCTGCCACAATCTCCGAACCCAAAACTCGACGTTCCCCCAGTTCTGTCCAACACATAGGAGTGCGACACTTCCATCCATACAACGCTTCATACGGTGCCATCCGAATACTGGCCTGATAGCTGTTATTATACGCAAATTCCGCTAGAGGCAAATATTCTTCCCAACTTCCTCTAAAATCTATCACACAGCCCCTCAACATATCTTCTAACACTTGGATCACTCGCTCAGACTGGCCGTCCGACTGCGGATGAAATGCCGTACTGAAATCTAATCTGGTGCCTAAAGCCTGATGTAGTGCTTTCCAAAACCGAGACGTAAACCTTGGATCCCTATCCGAAATAATCGACACCGGCACTCCATGCAACCTCACAATTTCTGCCACATACAACTTCGCCAACCTCTGCAACGAATAATCAACCCGTACTGGAATGAAATGTGCAGACTTCGTTAATTGATCCACTATTACCCATACCAAGTCCTTCTTAGTAGGCGTAAGAGAAAACCCGCTAACGAAGTCCATGGTGATTCTCTCCCACTTCCACTGCGGAATATTTATTGGCTGAAGCAATCCTGATGGAACTTGGTGTTCAGCCTTGACTTGCTGACACATCAAGCACTTCCCTACAAATTCTGTAACTTCCCGCTTAAGACCAGGCCACCAAAACTGTTCCCTAAGATCTCTGTATAACTTACTACCTCCAAGATGCATAGTATAAGGGCTACCATGCGATTCCTGAAGAATTCTCTGCCTTAACTCATTATCCTTAGGCATACAGACCTTACCCTTGAAGCACAATACTCCATCGCCATTAATACCATAATCCTCCAACTCCCCTTTCTGCACTTGCCGCAACTTAGCACTTAAATCATCGTCTACCAACTGACTTTCTTTTACCTCATTCAACCATGTCGGCTTGACTTGCAACTCCGCCAACAAACTTCTGTCGTCATACAAGCTAAGATGTGCAAACAACGCCCTCAGATCCGACACTACTTTCCGACTTAAGGCATCTGCCACTACATTCGCCTTGCCCAGGTGATACTCTATGGAACAGTCGTAATCTTTCAACAACTCCACCCACCTTCGCTGTCTCAGATTCAGCTCTTTCTGAGTCAAAAGATACTTCAAGCTCTTATGATCTGTGTAAATGACAGATTTCTCCCCGCACAGATAATGCCTCTATACCTTAAGGGCAAAAACCACCGCCGCCAACTCCAAGTCATGCGTCGGATAATTAACCTCATGAGGCCTCAATTGTCGAGACGCATAAGTGACTACTTTCCCTTCCTGCATCAGAACACATCCCAATCCTGTATGAGAGGCGTTACAGTACACCACAAAATTCTTCCCTGCCTCAGGCTGAATCAAAACCGGAGCTTCAATCAAAACCCTCTTAAGATTCTCAAAGCTCACCTGTTGCTTATCCGTCCATACGAAAGGTACTTCTTTTCTCAACAACTTTGTCAAAGGTGCGGCTATGGATGAGAACCCTTCTACGAACCTTCTGTAGTAGCCTGCTAACCCCAAAAAGCTACGAACCTCCGCCACAGTCTTAGGTGGTTTCCAGTCTAACACTGCCTCAATCTTCCTAGGATCCACCCTTATCCCTTCTGCAGACACCACATGCCCTAAGAACGAAACTTCCTTAAGCCAAAATTCACACTTGCTGAATTTGGCATATAGCTTCTTTTCCCTTAACACTTGCAACACTATCCGGAGATGCTCATCATGCTCTTCCTCAGACTTGGAATATACTAGGATGTCGTCGATGAGCACAATAACGAACAGATCCAAATAAGGTTGAAAGACCCGGTTCATCATATCCATGAATGCAGCTGGGGCGTTCGTCAATCCGAACGGCATTACTAAGAACTCATAATGCCCGTATCTTGTTCGGAAAGCTGTCTTATGGATATCCACTTCCTTCACCTTAAGCTGATGATATCCCGACCGTAAATCTATTTTTGAAAATATCGCCGCTCCCTTAAGCTGATCGAACAAGTCGTCTACCCTAGGCAAAGGGTACTTGTTCTTGATGGTCAGCTTACTCAACTGACGATAATCTATGCACATGCGCATAGTTCCGTCCTTCTTCTTCACAAACAAATCTGGTGTTCCCCATGGAGACACACTGGGTCGGATAAACCCACGGTCAAGCAACTCTTGGATCTGAGCCTTGAGCTCACCCAACTCCTTTGGTGCCATTCTATACGGAACGATAGATACTGGCGCCGTTCCAGGCAACAAGTCAATCCCAAATTCCACCTCACGATCCGGAGGCAATCTAGGAAGTTCTTCCGGAAAGACATCCACAAATTCTCTCACAGTTCTGACCTCTTCAGCAGTTGCCTCCTTAGCCTCCAAGGCACTGACCAACATAAGAAAAGCCAAACAACCCTTCCTAACCATCTTTTCTGCCTTAAGGGCAGATACTACATTTGACAAGTAATTCCGTCTTTCTCCCAACACCACAACTTCCTTATCATCAAAAATTCTCAATGGCAGGTGCTTCTAAAGGCACTTCCTAAGATACTTCACTAACCAGTCCATGCCTAAGATTATATCAAATTCCCCGAATGGCAACTCCATTAAGTCAGCCGGAAACTGCGTCCCTTGCACTTCTAAAGGAACTTCCTTAAAGAGCTTATCTACTACTACATTCTGTCCTAAAGGACTAAGTACGGTCATCTTCCTAGGTACAGTCTCAGAATTCACATGCAGAGTTCCAGACACTTCACTAGCGATATAAGAATGAGTTGACCCTATATCTATTAAAGTAATAAAGGGTAACCCAGAAATAAGGAACGTACCCGTGATAACATCAGGTGCATCACTATCTTCCCTCCGACGAACCGCATATACCAGACCTGGCTGTCTAGCCCCAGAGTTACCACCACCTCTGCCCGGTGTTCCTCGTCCTCTTCTAGAACCATTACCTCTGCCAATCGAACCACGACCCCATGGTGGCTGCTGTCCACCTCTTCCAGCCTAATTATAACCCTAACCTGATGGTCGGCTCCCGTCTGTTTTCATAGGACAGTCCCTTATCAATTGATCCTTGGACCCACACTTAAAACATCCCCCTGTCTTCTTCCAACACTCTCCCAGGTGCATCTTTCCGCATTGAACACAAGTACGATGTTGTCCTCCCGTCATAACCTGCTGACCTTGCGACCCATCCACTCTCTGTCTCTTTTGAACATTCCCAGATGACCCTGATGATCCAAACCTCTCTTTTGCCTATTTCGATCCGTATTCTGTCTCACAGAGTCCTTAATCCCTTCGGCTACCTTAGCCTTCTCTACCAACACGGTAAACTCCCGCTCCTGCTGTGGAGTTATTAACAACCTCAGATCATCCCTCAGTCTGTCCTCAAACCGGACACATCGTTCATGCTCCGTAGCCACGATCCCTCGAGCATATCGGGTCAACCTTAAGAATTCAGCCTCGTACTCCGCTACGGACTTGTTCCCTTGAACCAGCCCCAGAAATGCCTTCCTCTGCGCATCAACATAATTAGTTCCAACATACTTCTTCTGATACACCGCCTTAACATACTCCCAAGTGAGATCTTCAGCTGTAGCACCATCTCGAACTGTGAGCCACCACTGATATGACTCATCACGGAGAAGCGACACCATTCCTTTTAGTTTCTCCTCAGCAGTCAAATCCAGCTCATCCATGATTCGCTCTGTCGCCTCCAATCAATACTCAACCGTACTGGGTGCCACACCGAATACACCACGAAATACCTCAGCTCCATTGGCTCAGAGTCACTCGGGTACAGATTTTCGAGCTCCCATACCTCCACCTGCTCCAGCCACCATTTCAAGAACTCGCAGCATCGCCTGCGATACTGCATCATCCCCCGTCTGATCCTGATGATCAACTCCAACCGCTGGTGGTGGGGGTGGTGGTACCTCATTTTCGGACCCTTGACCAGACCTAATGGGTTCCGATACAGCCATTCTGCCTCTACCACTTCCTCGCACATTACGTCCATGTCCCCTAGAATTTATGTCTACGATCGTGATTTAATCTGATTTAAGAAATTTTATGCATTAGTCTTTGTTCCGCTGATTACCCGCGAAGAAATTTTATGAAAAGAAGTTTAGTAGTAGTTCTTTCGATCATTTCAGAGTTTTCGTTTCAAGTTTTCTACCCTAATTCAGAGAAAACACATTCATTCGATAGTACCAACTACCCACACACATTCACCACTCAAGCATTTTCGTTTATTCTATTCCCAGGGGTATTTTCGTAATTTGTCCTATAGGGGTATTTTGGTAATTTTCCAAATCGGGGTATTTTGATATTTTGCAAATTAGGGGTTTTGATATTTTTGTAAAGTAAGAATACTTTAACAAAAGTCGAGGGTATTATGGTAATTTTATAATCCAAGGGTGTTTTAGTAATTTTTACAAACCAGGGGTATTTGGGTAATTTTGTAAATCGGGAATATTTTGGAAAAATTTTCAAAAAAATAATTTTCCTACAAATCAAAGGGGTAATTTGGTGAATTTTAAACTAAGGTTTTTATAAAACCGTGTAGGTAGTCCCTTTCGGGTTTTAATTATCGAGTTTAGTCCCGTGAATAAGTCCTCTTGGTTAGGGTGAACCGTCACTACGCACCAGGTAGGATTTGAGTGGAGAGGAGGTGAGTCACTAGGACTGCTTAAATACCAAGCTCCCACCGAAACCAATCCTAGACATGCGCACAATGGTTGCCACACCCTAGCTCGGCGACTCACTCAAAGGTTTGTTTAATTAGACTTTAAGTTTTATGTAATTCTGTGTTGGAGTAAACTAATCCTAGAGTTCAATAGTTCCTAGTGTACTAATCTACGTTCCCTTATACCCACATACAAACCATACAATAAGTCATACAACAGTTATGGGTACTTACCTGGTGGACTTCGGGTCGGAGACTTAGGTGCCATGTCAGAAAACCTGCTCATTTCCAAAATTTTTCACAAAATCTTAATTGGGCTTAATTTTGAAAACATTGTGGGCTTTAAACCCAAGGCCGAGAGTTTAAAACTGGGCTCTGATACCAAGTTGAAACACCCCCAAACTCGGCCCACGAGCCTTAACCTGATCTGGTATGTTCCTTGAGTAAAACATTTCAAAAACTTGTTTGTTACTTTGGAAAAATTTGAGTAGTTTTGAAGAAAATTTGATTTGTTTTGAGTTCAAATTGAAAACGATGTTTTTCTTGAAGTCTAGATTTTAATAAAACTTAATTTTAGTACTGGAAAACAATAAGTTAAAAGTATTCAATTTATTTTTGAGAAATGTTACTTAAACCTTGATTTAATAATAATCATATCATAATGAAATCAAATAAAATGCATGCATAAAACAGTTCAATAGTAATGGCCTTATTACAACTAAAAAATACCAAATAAATCTCAAAAATAAAATAATAGAAAACGCAAGTTCAAATGTTTGAAGTCCCGAAAATATTCAGCATGGCCACCATATAGTCTCCGCTGACCCGGTCCAAGTCACTGTGTGTCACTTGAAAAGATATCCCACAACGGGGTGAGTCAAACAGACTCAGTGTGTAACAGTCAACACAAAGTCCCAACCGATTTAGGCATATCAAATCATACATACATATTTAGCAAATAGAAATAATGATGCAATCCCGAACCCAAACCTAAATATCCATCCTCTACACATCACCCGTACCAACCAATCACACCGTGGGGATTACTAAATCGACCCTCCATCCGCTACACACCATCGAAGGCAGTCGCTGCAGACGACTTGCACATCGCCCTTATAAATTGTGGCATAGCCACCAGATAATATGACAAAGTCACCAGATAACAATATGTGACATAAGTCACCACATTCAGATTATGTGACATGAGTCACCAGATATTGTGGTAAAAACCACCAGATCACTTCCCCTTCACATATCACCCATATGCCCATATGTCATACAAAACATGTAAAATCATGCCATATATCTTATTCCATGTTCATAACGAATTCACTTATATGTCATATTCAGTCTTCATAACATTATTAACATAGTATTAAAAGCGAACGTACCTGGGTACTCTGTACCATCGTATGGTACCTTTAGCCATATCTTTCATATTTTCATTAACACATATATTAAATTAATACCGTAAATCTATTAGGAAACAATGTAAGGTTACACACCTGATAATAGTGATTATGGTACTACCGATACCAATGCTCTCGCTAACAAGAATAATAATGAAATGTTTATCCCTATCGAACTTATACTATGAACCAAGTCTTGGTGATTCACGAAGATTACGAACACTTCCGAGTTTTCGACTTTTCTTTATTTCTCGATTGTTCAAAACAAATGCAAAGAAATTGATTGATAAGAAAATATGTGAGAAGAGGGAGATTCGGCTATGAAGAGATGATCAATAACATTCGGCCATGGTGAAAATATTAGGGAGGGAGTGATGTTTGAGAGTTTTTGCAAGAAGAAAAGAAATAGGAGGTAAAGTGTTTATGTTTCAGTTTTTATGAATGAAAAATGAACAAAGGAAAAGTCTTGAAGTTGATGTGCATTCGACAAAGAGAAAGAAAAGAAAAGAAAAGATAATCTTCAAGGTTTTTGGTGTTTTCGGCAATAGGGAAGAATGACTTGAGAGGTTTGGCAAATTAAGTCCAAATGGTCAAAATGAAAATGACCCAAAAGAAGAAAAATAAAAGATGCTCACAAATGCTCAATGTGCATTCGGCTAGGGAGAGAAAAGATGGAGAGAAAATGCTTTGATAGAAAACAAAATGACCAAAAAGGAATGTGCCCCACAAGCACCTATCCTTACCCAAAATTCTTCAAAAATCCGGCCACCCCCTAGCCCCTAAAGCCGTCCAAATACATGGACACAAAGTCAAAGTTTTTACCACACAAAACTTTCCAAAACATTCACCTTACATCAAGCCTTGTGTTCCCTCATCATTCCTTAATCAAGATGATTCCTTTCCCCAAGTTCAAGCTTACCTAATCTTTTAGTCATCTTACCATAAAAAAAATTAAAGTCCAACATACCAAATATAAAGCTTGGCCGACACTTGATGTAAATGTGCAGAAAAATAAAGTCTCCAAAATGCACTCCACGATATTCGAACCACTCCCCTCAAGCAACCATTCATGCACCATTTCCACCATGCCACTAACTCTTCTTGTGCTAATTTAAGACACTTAAATTAACTTAAGCATCATAATCACTTGATCCACTTCACTAAATTCTCCATACTAAAAATTATTCTAAATCCAATTAAATTCCAAACCTTCACAAGACTATATTAGGCACACAATAAAATCATATCCGAGCTAACACAATCAACAAGATGATACTCAAATTTTAGGATGTTACATGATTTATGAGATTAAGTTATGAATATTATCAATAGGTTTAAGTAAATTTTATATTTGACTTATAAGCTCAACTTTAAGGTTGTTCCATATTATGTTTTGTGCATTATTTGAGTATTGGTTTTAGTTGGGTAAAGCTTATAATACATTGTGGATAGTGGATGGACCTTGCTTATTTTTGCATGTATCTATAAGGTAATTCATGAAAGAATAGGATTAATTTATATGAATGGAATAAATAGGTTTGATGATCTAATGATCCAATGGAATTATATTCGGTTGTAAATATTCAATTAAGTAATTGTTTTAATTGGTGTTTATATTTATCTTAGATTGTTATATGTGTTCAATTCGGTTATGAGGACTTAATAAGAGTATAATATAGTTGTAAATACTTGGTCATGCATGCAATAGAATATGTGTGGTCTATTAATTGATAAAAGTTGAATAGATTCTAACTTATATATATATATATATATATGTATATATGTATTCTGTTATGCTACTCAAAAAGACCAAAGGGATAGTATTGAGTTATTTGTATGGAATTGTATTTCTGAATGATGCATATGGTATTACATTGAGATGATTTTTAGTTGTGACATAATAAATTAATTTTGCATTTACCTTGTATTAAGATTTTATTGAATGAGTTGATGATGTAAAAGTATACTGACTTGTATTTGGTCAAGTGATGCCTCGTAACCCTAATTCGGTGACGGACACGGGTTAGGGGTGTTACATTTTTTTGGTATCAGAGCTACGGTTTAGTCGGTTCTCGGACTAACGTAGCCGTGTGAGTCTAGCTATACATGCCATATTTTATAATGCGATAGTGTGATGACTTCTGACAGTGAAATGTGTTTATTTCATCTATATAGTAAATGGATCCAGATCCCGAGCGAGCTTTAGCTGATGATGTCGAGAGCGTGGCCTTGCCCCCGCGCAAGGGACCACGCCGGAGGAATCTCGACTAGCTACGAGTATAAGCGATGGGGGGCTAAATAAGCCTTCTATAACATGATGAATAATTGGTTCAGTCAGTATATTCGAGCCACTCCGTCTGTTCAACAACCCCTGAAACAGAACACTTCCCCTGTAGTACCGGTGATACCCCCGATCATTAATCCTGAAAGAGCAAGCAAGCCTCCAGTTGATCGAATTAGAAAACACGAGGCTCAAGAGTTTAGGGCCTAAGATGATGATAATGTTGAGCGAGCTTGTAAAGTTGAAGAGCTAGGGAAAGAAAAGCGGAAAGCCGAGTTTGAAGCTAGAAACTTTCAAAAGATATCTGTGGGTGAATTTCCTCAAGTGTCAACAAAGAAGTTTAAGAATGATAGTAGCCGGTCCAAACCTAACACAGGGATCTCTATACGAGAACGACCACCAGTGAGTTCTCGGGCTACATTGATTACTAGTGTTGGCAATACCCGACCGAATAAGCCCGAGTGTCAACAGTGTGGTAGACGGCATTTTGGTGAATGTTGGGGTAAATCTATTAATCGCATTTGTTACAAGTGTGGTTCGCAGGATCATTTTATTAGGGATTGCCCGGAGATAGTTGAAAAGGGTATTGCTTAGAGTGCGAAATCGAGTAGCACTGCAGCTAGAGGTAGAGCATCTCGTAATGTGGGAGGTAGGAGTGGCGCTCAGAGGGGGACTTCAGATGCGGCTATTCAATCAGAGGCCCGTGCGCCGGCTAGAGTTTATGCCATTCGTGCTAGAGAGGAGGCTTCATCTCCTGATGTCATCACCGTATCCAGGAAGACTCTACCTGTTGAGTCTACTGAGTATGATTCGGGTTTCGAACCCCCTGAGTCAGTGCATGCTAGTTGATAGAGTGTGGAAGAATTTCCCTTTAATGATTTGAGACTCGTGTTTTCCGGCCGATTTGATGTTGCTATCATTTGATGAGTTCGATATTATCCTCGGCATGGATTGGTTAACCGTACACGATGCAGTAGTGAATTACAGACAAAAGACTATTGATTTGAGGTGCCAGGATAACGAGATGATTCGAATTGAATCTGCGGATTTGAATGGGTTATCAGCAGTAATATCATCGATGTTGGCTCGGCAGTATTTAAGAAAGGGTTGCGAAGCTTATCTTGCGTATGTGATTGACAGCAAAGTAACAGAAAAGAAGATTGAATCTGTACCGGTTGTTTGTGAGTATCCGGATGTGTCCCCGGAGGAATTACCGAGATTGCCTCCTGATCGGGAGGTAGAGTTTTGTATTGAGCTAGTGCCAGGGACAACTACGATTTCGATATCTCCGTATAGAATGGCACCGACTGAATTAAAAGAGTTGCAAGAATTGACAGATAGAGGTTTTGCTGGACCGAGTTTCTCAACCTGGGGTGCGCTAGTCTTGTTTGTGAAAAAGAATGATGGAACTTTGAGAATGTGCATCGATTACTGACAACTCAATAAAGTGACTGTAAAGAATAAATATCCGTTGCCACGTATCGATGAATTATTTGATCAGCTTAAGGAAGCTTCGATATTTTTAAAAATTGATCTAAGGTCACGTTACTATCAGCTGCGAGTTAGAGACTCAGATGTATCAAAGACTGCTTTTCGGACGAGATACGGTAATTACGAGTTCTTAGTGATACCGTTTGGACTCACTAATGCCCCTGCTGTTTTCATGGATCTGATGAATCGGGTATTCAAACCGTATCTAGATCGGGTTGTGGTTGTATTCATAGATGACATTCTAATCTACTCGCGCGACGAAACCAAGCATACCGAGCATTTGAGATTTATGCTACAGATTTTGCGTGATAAGCAGTTGTACGTGAAATTCAGCAAATGTGAGTTTTGCGTGATAAGTTAGCTTCCTGGGGCATGTTGTTTCAGCATCGGGTATTTAAGTTGACCCGAGTAAAGTTTCGGTTATACTTGATTGGAAACCTCTGCAGACTGTTCCTGAGGATCGTAGCTTTTTGGGACTTACTGGATACTATAGACGTTTCATGAAAGGGTTTTCTATTATTCCAGCCCCGATGACAAAGCTATTACAGAAAAATGTTTAATTCGAGTGGTCAGAAAGATGTTAGAAGAGTTTTGATCAGCTTAAAACCTTGCTAACTGAAGCTCCAGTGCTTGTTCAGCCAGATTCGGGTAAGGAATTCGTTATTTTCAGTGATGCATCCTTAAATGGGCTGGGCTGTGTTTTGATGCAGGAGGGTAAAGTTGTAGCTTATGCCTCGAGACAGTTGAAGCCGCACGAAAAGAACTATCCAACACACGACCTTGAGTTGGCCGCCATAGTTTTTGCTTTGAAAATATGGCGTCATTATCTATTTGGTGAAAAATGTCATCTATTCGGATCACAAGAGTCTAAAATATTTAATGACTCAGAAGGATATGAATTTGAGACAACAACGATGGTTGGAGTTATTGAAAGATTACGAGCTCGTGATTGATTATCACACGGGGAAAACTAATGTGGTGGCTGATGCACTTAGCCAAAAGTCATTATTTGCTTTACGTGCAATGAATACGGATATAGCTATCACTGATGATGGTGTGATTATAGCAGAATTGAAAGCGAGACCACTGTTCGTACAACAGATTTGCGAAGCTCAAGAGGTTGACAATGACTTAATAGCAAAAATGAGTCAATGTTGTTCGAGAACTAATTCAGATTTTTAGTTAGATACTAAGGGATGTCTACGGTTTAAAAATCAGATATGTGTGCCTAAGAACCCTGAGTTGATTTGAATGATTTGTGATGAAGCTCATAATAGTATATTGTCGATTCATCCGGGTAGTATGAAGATGTATAATGACCTGAGGCATCATTATTGGTGGCATGGTATGAAACGAGATATTTCAGATCGTCAGAAGTCGTATGCGGACTTGAAACGTAAAGATATAGAGTTTCAAGTGGGCAACCGAGTATTTTTGAAAGTCTCACCATGGAAAAAGATACTTAGATTTGGTCGTAAAAGAAAGCTGAGTCCGAGATTTATTGGGCCGTACGAAGATATTGAGCGTATTGGGCCAATTGCGTACAGACTTATGTTACCATCTAAGCTAGGCAAGGTTCACAATGTTTTTCATGTATCGATGCTTCGACGATACCGATTTGATCCTTCTCATGTGATTAGCCTGTCAGAAATTGAGATTCAATTTGATTTGACCTACGAGGAAGAACTGATTCGTATTTTGGCTCACGAAGTAAAAGAGTTGTGTAACAAGAAAATCTCCTTAGTAAAAGTACTATGGCATAAGCATGGAGTTGAGGAAGCAACTTGAGAGCTTGAGGATTCAATGAGAGAACGTTATCCTAACCTATTCACCGGTAAGATTTTCGAGGATGAAAATCCTTAAAAGGGGGAGAGTTGTAACAACCCAATTTTGACCCTAATCGGAACGGTGGTTTCGGGACCACGAATCCGAATTAAAAAAAATTTAATATTATTTTTATATCCTCATTATATGTGTATTGGTGTGTGTGAAAAGTTCGTATTAAAATTTGATCGTTTTAGTGCTTAATTGTGAAAAAGGGATTAATCGTATGAAAAGAAAATTTGGTGGTTAAATGTGTAAGTACTGAATTGATGATATCTTTATAAATTGGAGGTTTAGAGTTGCAAATTGACCATAAAATGGAGATAGTGGGTGGTCATGATTATGCATATAATAGTGATTGTTTTTGGTTGTTTTATTTTATATTATATTATAATGAAATAATTTAATATATGTTATAATAATATAATAGATAAAAGATGAAAAAATGTTCATCTTCTTCTAGCTTTGACCGAAAATAAAAGAAAATAAAAAAAAAAGGTTTAGCTCCATTCGACCATGCTTGAGTTTGATTAAGGTAAGTGTTTAGCCCGGTTTTTAATAATTTTTACATCTTTGATTTGAGCATGTGTTAAAATATCGTAGACTAGTTTGTCTATTTGGATGTTTAATTTTAGAAAAAGAATTAAATTGCATAAGTGGGAAAAGTAGCCATTTATTAAATTATGTAACACCCTGGTTTTAGGGGTTAGGCATCTAGTGCATATCTCAGGTGTTGGTAGGCTTCTTGTGTGCTTGGGCGAGTTTTAGGGGGTTTGGAGAACCCTGGAAGGTAGGGAAGGCCTTAGGAAATTTTTGATTTTCAGTGGGTAAAAGGGAGCTTGGCTTTTGGGGGTCTTAAGAGAATTATTAGGAGGGTTTTGTCACAAGAGAGGAGCTGGTGGAGTGGCAAGGTAGGCGCCACTTGAAGCTTGTGTGTGTGATGCCACTTGCAGGGAGAGGTCCTGTGTTCAAGCTGCGGAATGCTCACCTTTTGTATTTCTTTTGACGCCAAGGAGAGGAGAGGTTGTAGGCAGTTCAAACTCTGCCTTGGACCAAGTCAAGTGTGCAAATGGATGGCAAGGAGTGAATTGTAGGATTTGACTAGTTCAAACTAGTTTGAACTAGTGGCTTGGAGAGCTTTTAAGAGGTGGCCGATTGTGGGAATCTTCAAGTGGGTGTGTGGCCGATTTTTGGAGGTGTTAAGGGGGGAGAATGCTGTTTGTTTCTTAGGCATTTTTGGTGATTTTCGGCCAGCCTTAGTCTAGGGTATCAAAGCCGAATTTTTCAAAGCAAGTTTCTCATTTTCTTCTTTGGAACCGAAGTCTCAAGCAACCATACCTTGCCGACTTTTCTTTTGGGCATCTAGCCGATTTTGTGCTTTTGTTTCCTTTAATTTCTTTTGTTGCCGAAACTAGCTACCTTCCCCTTCTCATATTTTCATTTCTTTTCTCTTAAACCATTTGTGCCGAAACTCTCATTTGCTTCTTAACCGAATTTGCTCTCCCTTACTTCTAATCTACCTAGGAGTTATTCTTTCTCCCTTTAGCATTTCTTTGCTTCTACTCCCAAAGCTCTAGCCGATTTCTCCATTTGTTTTCTCCCCATTTCTTTTGTGCCGAAACCTTATCTTCACTTCACATCTTCTCGTTTCTTTTCACTCAAAGCTGAACATAGGTGTGTTAAACACCTAAAGCCGAATTCTCTTCCTTTTGATTAAAGTGTTGGCCGAATCTTCCCTTCCCTTTTAGTTTTGTTCTTTGGCCGAATCTAGGTATGGTGTGGATTGCTTTTGGGTTTTGGTTTCAAGCCTTGGAGAAGGTATATAGGTAAGGCCGAATACTTTATGGTCTGTCCTCTGTTCTCTATCGACATCTACAAGGGTAAGAGTGGTTTTGGCGTTTGTCTGGTAGTGTATTGATCATTTGTTTGGGATCATTTTGTCATAGGGCATCCAGGATTTCGAAGCAGTCAAGCGTAGCCTCTGTTCTCTGTTGACCGGTTGGTAAGTGGTGGTAAGGGATTGTTTTAACTGTCTATTCGTTTGGTATTTGTTTAAGCCGAAGGCTATTTTTATTGGTGGGTTGCCGATTGTAGGGAAGTGAAGCAAAAGCATTTGGTGTGTTGGCTGGTATTCAAAGGACGTGTAGGTAAGGGTGTAAGTGTAAGCCCTCTTGAGTTATTTGTTTTTGCCGAATGGCCTAGGTTGCTAATCTCCTATTTGGCCGTTTATAGGAGCAGAGGTTATCGAGGTTATCAAGGGTCTTAGTTGGTTCTTCGGTTAAGGCTTGCAGGTGTGTACATATACACACTTCCCTGTTAATATATATTTATATATATATTGTGTGTTGTTTGGATCCATGTAAAGGGTGTATTAAATACCATTAAGGTATTAGGCAAGGGGTCAGGTAAGTCCCTGTTATGAGCTTTCTTTATGATGCTTTTGGTAAGCATGATAGATCTGGTATATGTGCTATATTGATTGGTTGATGATAAATCTTATGTATGTTGTAAACAAGCATGTTGGTATATGTCTGTTAAAATGCATATCATTGATTGTTGTGGGTTGACGAGTGGAGGGGGCAGTGATATTCGTGCCGACGGGCACCAGTGGTTTGGTACCACATTTTTGTGACTTTGGGTCACCAGAGGTTTGGCACCTCCAGAGGTTTGGCACCTCATAGCGTCTCGTCCCCGTGGTTTCGCACCACAGTGGGTTGGCCCCACAAGGCAGTATTGAGGGATTGACGCCAGTGATTTGGTATCACACGATGGGTTGGCCCCAGCACTCGATTATTGTGACTTCGGTCACCAGTGATTTGGTATCACATTCGTGTCTTTGGGACACCAGTGGTTTGGCACCACATCGATGGATATTGTGACTTTGGGTCACTAGTGGTTTGGCACCACATTGATGGATATTGTGACTTTGGGTCACCAGTGGTTTGGCACCACCAGTGGTTTGGTACCACACGGGGTAGAGAAAGGTGTTGTGGATGGCTAGGTTGGGTGCATATTAATTGGATGCGTGATAAGCTTGGTTATGATTGTGTATGATATTTTACTAATCCGGGAAAAAGGGTTGCACACTGAGTCTTGGTGACTCACCTTTTTCCTTTAACTTTTTCAGGTGTTGCATAAAGCTGGACCGGGTTCGGAGAGGACAAGGTGGCCCATGCCGAGGATTATGTTTAATTATTTTATGCATGATTTTGATATAAGTATTTCAATTTAAGTATTGGGTTGTAATAAAGGCCATTTTATTATATTTGGTATTATTTTAATGGTGGCTTGTTTTAAGCTACTAAGTGGAGGAATTTATGGTTTGCAACCTATTTATTCAAATTAGTTTATATATACTAAAGTTTTAAAATG
Organism: Gossypium australe; assembly: GCA_005393395.2. Taxonomy (NCBI): domain Eukaryota; kingdom Viridiplantae; phylum Streptophyta; class Magnoliopsida; order Malvales; family Malvaceae; genus Gossypium; species Gossypium australe. Next base: position 131,370,336 of record CM016626.1, on the reverse strand, counting down.
AATAAGTTTTTAATAACAAAGTTTTACTCATAAGTTTAAATGGATATGTTTTTTTCAAAGTCAACAAACTATAATGTTTTATTCTAAGACAAAAAGATTTTTCAACCGACTTTCCGCAGTGACATAACCAGATTCGGTCGTAGTGAATGGGCCGGGTTTGGGGATGTTACAAATTAAGTGGCAAAATTGATTTGACTTCTTAAGTATGAGTACTTAAATGGCAAATTTACCTTTAAATGGTATAGTGGACGGTAACATGACTTTATAATAAATATTATATGTTTATTTTATTTGTTAAATCATGATAATGATATAATATACATATATGCATATTATAATAAAACAAAAAGGAGAAAAAGGATTGCATGTTCATCATTTTTTTTGCTCTCTTGGCCGAAACTAACAAAAGAAAAAGAAAAGAAAAACCAAGCAAGGGTTCGGCACTCATCAAGCAAAATTAGGTGAGTTTTAGCATTAGATTTGTGATGATTTTTGTATTTTTGAGATGGTTGTTTACTCTACTATCAAGCCCATGTATTAATTTTGTGTATTGATGATGTATGTGAGATATGCCATTGATGATATATTGAGTTTTGTGATGATTTTTGGTATTAAATGAAAGAGTTGAGCTAGATGAACATATTTTATTCTTGAGCTTTTGATGGATTTTAGTTAATTAAGGTTAATTTGTGAAAATATTATTTTGAAGGGTTAAATTGTGAAATTTATGAGAAATATGGACTTATAAAGTCCCTAGGAAAATTCGGCTCTAAGGAATGGTAGCCAAATTTTGTGTAATTTGTGAGTTATGTATTAGGGACTAAATTGTAAAAATTATAAAATATCAGGGGTAAAATGGTAATTGGCATAATTATGTGATTTTGGATTAAATTGAATGATAATAAATTTGAATGAGCTCAATTTGGAACTATTTAGATCAAGAACAAAAGGAAACGGGATTGGATCAAGCAAAGGCAAAGTTGAACAAATAGCCGGGAAACCTTAATCCGACAATTTTCGAGGTAAGTTTTAAGCAATTGGATTAAATTGAATTTTATTCTATATTATGCGCATATGTTAAATGATTTTAGGTATGTTAATTATCATAGTGCCGAATGTGTGTTAATGAATTTAGCATGAGTTGGCCGAATGTAAGACTTGGTATTTGTGTAAGTGAACTTTGATTAGTTGAGTTGTTTGAATATGTATGTATGAAATATGAGATGGTTATATGTAAGGATGATATGAGAGATGATTATTTAAAATGGTTGATATAAGTTTTTATGTATGATAAGGGTGCCGAATGTAATAGTGAGTATCAGAATAAATGAATTATTTGTAAACCTTTAATTATACGAGTATATGTGAATAAATATTAAAACATATGTGTATTCCGTAATGTGGAGAAACTGGATTGATGGCACTATGTGTGCGAGCTTATAGACCAAGCACTGTGTGTGGGAGATCGGTTGTCGGGGCACTATGTGTGCTAGCTTATATACCGAGCACTGTGTGTGCGAGATCGGTTGTCGGGGCACTATGTGTGCGAGCTTATATACCGAGCACTGTGTGTGCGATATTGGTTGTTGAGGCACTATTTGTGCGAGCTTATATACTGAGCATTGTGTGTGCAAAATCGATCGTATGGCACTATGTGTGCGGGAAATAAGTAACGGCACTAAGTGTGCGAAACGTTACAGAAACTAGGCACTAAGTGTGCGGAATGCCAAAGTAACGGCACTATGTGTGCTATACGTTACCAAATCTTGATAACAAGTATACAGGTTTGATGTTTCACTTTAAAGATTCCTATTGTATCACCCCAAACCCGGACAAGACACCACGTCCGAATCTGGTATGTTACGGGGAAAAACGTTTTTGAGAGATCAGATTTTTCGTAAAAAGCGGGGTGAAAACATAGTGAACTTGAAGAGAATTGGAGTAGGCTTGTTTGAAATCAAATGATGTATTTGAGACCCGGAGATTTTGAAAACTTATCCAAAGTATATAGTTAAAAACGACTTGATTTCATTTAATAATTCCAATAGTTTCTTAGTGCTACTTTAAAACATTTTTGACTTAGTAGAAAATCGAGTTTGATTTGAAAATCATTTGAGTTTACTTTATAACAAAACATAGTGAGATACCCGATGGTATAGTTTAAAACACATTGCGTTATAGTTTTGAAAACATTATCTTTCCAAATTTTTAGTAAAATTTCATACCAAGTTTATTTTGTTAAGCATGTTAAGAATCTAATTAAAACATAACCATCATAAAACATAAATTAAAGGCCTTTTACAAATCCAAATTAAAACCCAAATAAAATAAATAAGCTAAAGTACCCAAATTGGATAGTCTGAGCAAAACTTTATTTAACATGGCATGAGCACCCCGAGTCCATCCCGGCTCCATGTCCGCGTCTACGAATCACCTGAAATGTCAAAGGAGAGGGTGAGTCGTATGACTCGGTGTATAAATCCCGCTCCCGATAAAACAACATGCTAACACACATCATACATAGCAACATGATTAATGCAACCCGATCCTAACCATCCGTATCACCTTTTCTACCCCGTGTGGTACCAAACCACTGGTGGTGCCAAACCACTGGTGACCCAAAGTCACGATATCCATAATTGTGGTGCCAAACCACTGGTGACGTATAGTCACAATGTGTTACCAAAACACTGGTGACTGAAGTCACAAATCAGATGATGGGGCCAACCCATCGTGTGATACCAAATCACTAGCAGGCAATCCCATATCTCAAGTGGGGCCAACCCACGGTGGTGTCAAACCACAGGGACGAGTCGCAATGAGGTGCCAAACCTCTGGTGTCCCAAAGACACAATGTGGTACCAAACCACTGGGACGAGACGCTGAGGTGCCAAACCTCTGGTGACCCAAAGTCACAATATATCGCTGTGGTACCAAACCACTGGAGGTGCCAAACCTCTGGTGTCCCAAAGACACAGTGTCCCAAAGACACGGATATCATCATCTCCCTCCACTCATATCACCCATACATGTCATACTAACTCATGTATCATATACAATCATGTAACTCATACTAGCATGCCCAAAATGGTAATCTCAGTGCATACATATCATAAAACATACTATTAAATGTATCAATCAATATAACTCCCCGAACTTACCCGAATCCATGATCATACCCAAAAGGGTATCATATCCATCCATCAATATGTCTTAATTTGTTAATCAATCAGGTTTATCATATATTACTAGATATAAAGTGTGTTAGTTTACACACCTGATAAATACGAGTCTAAAAATCCCGACGAACACGATCTAAGTCCTTCGATTGACTTGCTCCTAGAATCGGCCAACATAGGGGTTAGGCATCTACAACATTCGGCCAATGCTAACAAACCAATAGGAGTTAATGCTAACTCTTTACCTTTATGCTTGATTTGATTTCCTACCAAATCTCGAATCAAGCAGTGATTCTCTCTTCCAACAATCGGCACCCTAAAAGAGAATGGTTAAACTTTAATAATCTTGACTTAATCGAAACCCAAAAGAGTATATTGAAGAACCAGTCCCTTACCGCTACTTACTAATCAATTGACAGAAGAAAACGACTCCTCTTGCTTGCTTTGAAACCTTTGATGTCCCAACACCAAATATTTGGCCAAAAAATAGGACTTCTAGCAGAAGGAAAATATTCGGCTAAGTTGACAACAAAAGAAAGAAGAAAACGGCACTAGGTGTTTAACACCTCTATTTTCGGTTTTGAGAAAAATAATGTGAAATGGAAGCAGAGTTTCGGCAAGAGATGAGAAAGATGAATGAAGAAATTCGGCTCACTAACAAACAAAAGAGAAAGAAAATGAAAAGGAGGATATTCGGCTCAAGTACTTCAAGAAATGAGAGAGAAGATAAATGGAATAAGAGGCAATATGAATTCGGCACTAGTGTATTAGGAGAAAAGAAACGAAAATATGATAAGAAAAGGTATTAGTTTCGGCAATCAAAGTTTCAAAAAGAGAGAAAGGATGTTGGAGAAGGGAGAGTTTCGGTTTTAGCACAATTGAACAAAAGAAGAAGAAATGGGAAAATCTCTTGAAGTTTCGAGTTGCTTTTTGACAAAAGAAAGAAAAAGAAATGATGCTTCACAATTGCTTTTGGCCGAAAATGCACAAAATGAGAAGTGCATTTCGGCACACCTCACTTCCCACTACCAAACCGTCCACACCCCCACTCCAACACCCCACAAATTCGGCCAAAAATCCCTCCATTCACTCACCACCACTCCTTCAAACTTGCATGACCAAGTCTCCCTCCTACAAATGCTCTCTACCTTTCATTTGAAAGGTATGACTTGGTCCAAGGTAGAATTTCACTAGCCTTCTACCTCTCCTCCATGCCGTCCCAAAATAGGAACCAAAATGGGGATCCTGCAGCTTGAACACAGGACCTCTCCCTCCTGCAAGTGACGCCAATCCAAGCTCTTAGTGGCGCCTAGCTTGCCACTCCACCAGCTCATCTCTTTTTGCAACAAAACCACAAATAAAATTCTTAAACCCCAGCTTCCACAGCTCCCTTCACTTAACACCCAAAAACCAAAATTTTCCCATTCACTCAAGCACACTCCTAGCCCATAATTAAGCCCCGATACTACACAAACAACAACACAGCACACTAACACCTGCAATAACATGCAACAACAAACTAGCCCCTAACCCGGGATATTACACCTATTATTAATTTTGATAAGGATATTAAAATGTTCAAATATAAAGTCACATGATATGTACAGGTAGTTACGGTTGGAAAGGAAAATAACCTAGAGGTATGTATTATATATAACGACTTATGATTGATGGTAGCTTGTAAGTAAGATGAAATTTGGTGAGTAAAAGATGCATATGCTGGTTATTTTATTTTGTGAAGGTGGTGTATGGATATATATATACATAAATATATATATATATATATATTACATGTGTATAATGTTGTTATGAAATCTATTTTTGTATATTTAATTTTTCGGCAAGGAATTTGTAAGTGAAATAATTTATTTGAATCATGACAAAGCTTATATGTGTATTAAATGCTTAAAACTTACTAAGCTATGAAAGCTTTGTATTTGGTTGTGTTCGCGCTCGGGGATCATCATCGAAGCTCATCATACTATCGTCGAAATTTTTGGTATCTCTTTTGTGTATAAACTTAAGGTCTATGGCATGTATAGGCTAAATCGTTTTTGAATTTACTCAAATGATGTTTAAGTGAATGTATATAAATGCCATACGAAAATGGCTTAATATGTAGGTTTGAGTTGATCGAATATGCTTGCGTTGGTTGAATATATTTGAGTTGTTGATTATGTATGTGCATATTCGGACATGATATAATTTGGTTTTAGTATGTGTGATTTATGAGATTATGTTATGAATATTATCAATAGGTTTAAGTAAATTTTATATTTGACTTATAATCTCAACTTTAAGGTTGTTCCATATTATGTTTTGTGCATTATTTGAGTATTGGTTTTAGTTGAGTAAAGCTTATAATACATTGTGTGTAATATCTGGAATTAGGGGTTATTTGTGATTGAACTGTTTTGCATGTGTTTGGACTGTGGTGTTATTGTTTGAGATGTTTTAAGACTTAGTTATAAGTTTAGAGCAGGCCTGGGTGGTAGGAATTTTTTTTGTTTTAAGCTTTAAGTAAATGGAGCTGAAGGAGCTAGGGGTTATATGTATTTTAAGGGGAATTTAAGCACAAGGATTGGCTTGGTAAAGTGGCTGCAAGGCGCCACTTAGGGCCTTGTGATTGATGCCATCTGCAGGGGAAGGAGATCTCAGGTTCGAGCAGCAGAAATCCCACTATTTGCTTATTATTTTGACGCCAAGGAGGGGAAAGAGTTGTGCTTAGCACAAACTCTGACAGATAAGGATGGACCAAGTCAACGTATTCGAATTGGTGGCAAGGAGAAAAATAAGGAGCTAGGGGAATTCAAATTTGTTTGAATTAGTGGCCAAGAGGAATTTGTGGAGGTGGCCGAATTTTGAACTCCTCTTTGGAGGAGTGTTCGGTTTTAGGAAGCTGAGTGAAGGGAGGGTGCCGAATTTTCCTAGGCACCTAATTGAGCATTTTCGGCTAGCTTAGATTCTTTTGTGCATAGGGTATCAAAAGCCGAAAACCATTCGTGAGCATTTCCAATTTTCCTAGTGCGCATATTGAAGAAAAGCCGAAACTTCCTTCTTGTTGTTACCTAGCCGAATGTTCTCTTGGACTCTTTAATTTTATTTCATTTTACCTCTTTTTCTTCTTCTTGGTATTTGGCCGAATCCCCTATCCTCTCATCTTCCTCTTTTCTTTTTTCATTTGTGCTCAAAACCGAAGAAATCCACTTCCTCCCATCTTTTTCTTTTCTCAACCCTTGTGCCGAAACCATCTTCACCTTTCTATGCCGAATTCCCTCTCTTCCCTTCTCACTTTCTTTTTCTTCTATTTTTCCACTCTAGCTGAATTCCATTTGTTGCCTTTTCTCAACCATAGTCGAAACCCCCTTTCTTTCTTTTATGTATTTGAGCCGAATCTCAATCAAGCCTTGATATCTTCTTCGCGGTTATTTCAATCAGTTTTGGGGAGGTAAGTGTTCTTGGCTGAATGTCTTTTGGTTTAGTTTCTCTTCCCTTTTGTTGTTTCTCATGAATGCAGAAGCCGAATTCGGCAGTGGTTAGCAAGGTCTCTAATCACCTTTGAATCCAATCTTTTCTAGGTACTCCGGGATTTGAGGCAGTCGATCTAAGCCCTCTATCCTCTGGCACTCTTTTTGGTAAGCCAAGTGGTAAGGATCTAGGTGGTTCGATTATTCTTTACATTGTGAAAAGCCGAAGGCTATTGGAAACTAAGTGTGATGTTGGCCGATAGTAGGGGAAAGATCAGTCTCACATATTCTGTTTGTGATTAGCGTTCGTAAGGCAAAGGGGTAAGGGTTAAAGTTCCATGCGTTATCTCAATCCTTCGGGATTTATTGGTGTGGCCGAATGGCCTTGTTAATGATCTTATGGATTGGCCGAATGTAGGATTAAGGGAACTAGTGCTGTAGATTCGGCCTTCGAGATTCAGTGGTAGCGTTAGTAGCAGGTGTGTAAATGCTTACACACTTTATTAGTTTAAACGATGCTTATTGTGTTACTGTATAACCTTTGTGTTAGCAACTTTGCCTTGTGGGCATAAGCTTGGATTCCGGGTAAGTCCCCTATTACGTGATTTACGATGTATGTTTGTATATACCATCATGTGCTGTTAAATGCTATGTTACACATAAATGCATGATATATGAGATTACGACACTTATGATATGAGCATGATAATGATGGGTGATGAGAGGAGGGGGATGATATATTTGGACTGTCACCAGTGGTTTTGACCACAAGATGGGTTGGCCCCATCAGTTGATTCGTGACTACGGTCACCAGTGGTTTTGACCATACTATTGATGAGATTTGTGACTAGTCATAGTGGTTTTGACCACCAGTGGTTTTGACCACCAGTGGTTTTGACCACACTTGTGATAATTGTGACTTCGGTCACCAGTGGTTTTGACCACATATCGATATTGTGACTCGTCCCAGTGGTTTGGTACCACAGTGGGTTGGCCCCACATGATATTACGGGATTGTCATCAGTGGTTTTGACCACACGATGGTTGGCCCCATCACTTGATATTTGTGACTACAGTCACCAGTGGTTTTGACCACCAGTGGTTTTGACCACACGGGGTAGTTAAAGGAGATTGGATGGCTAGGTTATGGGGTTGCATGATTTGCATGTTTTGCTAATGATCTGTGTAAGTGGATGATTTACCGGGTTGGGGATTTACACGCTGAGTCTTGGTGACTCACCCCTTCCCTTACATTTTACAGATGAGGCATAGATCGCGGATATGGAGTGTAAGACCCCAAACCCGGCCTAAACATTACGACCGGATCTGACATGTCACAGGAAAACGCGTATAAGAGGTTAGGGTTCCGGTTTAAAATTTTGTCAAAACTCATTGACATGTTTAAGCTCGTAGAAATCTTGGGCATGATCGTTTAAAATCAATAGTATATTTTGAAACCCGGAAATTTTGAAAACTCAATTGAATCCATAAGTAAGAACAAAGCTATATCATTTACAAATCCGAATAGTTTCTTTTAGTCGCTTTTAAAAAAATCATTTTAACTTAATGTAGAAAAATCTTAAGGTTGGAAAACATTTGAGTTGCATTCATTTTTAATTACAGTGTGATATCCGATGGTAAAGTTTAAAACTCAACGCTTTGTAGTTTTGAAAACCTTATTTTCCAAGTTTTATCCAAACTTATCCCAATAGTTTGTTAAGGCAAATTTGACATCAAATCTAAGCATATAACTAATCAAAACATAACTTTAAAAGGCCTTTTACAATCCCAACAAAACCAAATGGAAATAAATGAAATAAAGTACCAAGTTTTTAAATCAGTGCAAGTCCAAATTTATTCATGGCATGGTCAATTCGAGTCCATCCGGCTCCGTGTCCGCGATCTAAGCGTCACCTGAAATGATATGGGAGAAGGTGAGTCACAAGACTCAGTGCATAAATCCCCCTCCCGATTAATGCAACATACTAACACACACCATAACAAAGCAATACAATTAATGTACCCAATCCTAACCATCCATAACACCTTTTCTACCCCGTGTGGTACCAAACCACTGGTGGTGCCAAACCACTCGTGACCCAAGGTCACGAATAATCCATCTGTGGGGCCAACCCACGTGTGATACCAAATCACTGGCGACGATCCCGTATCTCAAAAGTGGGGCCAACCCACGGTGGTGTTAAACCACAGGGACAAGTCGCTATGAGGTGCCAAACCTCTGGTGTCCCAAAGACACAAATGTGATACCAAATCACTGGTGACCGAAGTCACGAATAATCAAGTTGTGGGGCCAACCCACGTGTGATACCAAATCACTGGCGTCGATCCCATTATATCATCCGTGGGGCCAACCCACTGTGGTGCTAAGCCACTGGGACGAGACGCTATGAGGTGCCAAACCTCTGGTGACCCAAAGTCACAATAAATCAATCTGTGGTACCAAACCACTGGTGTCCGTCGACACGAATATCACTTCCCCCTCCTCTCATTCAACCCACATCAATCAATGATATGCATTTAACAGAAAACATGCCAACATGCTTGTTTAGCAACATACATAGGATTTATCATCAGCCATATATTATATGCCACATATACCAAATATGTCATGCTTCCATAAGCATCAGATAGTAAACTCATTTTGACAAGGACTTACCTGAAGCCTTGCTTATACCTCATAAGGTATCATATCAATCAACCATACTGTTCCGGCTTTATCAAAAAATCAGGTTATTAAGCATATTACTAAGCAAAGAGTGTGTTAGTTTACACACCTGTTAAAACGCAAGCCTTAATCCCAGAGAACCGATCTAAGACCCTCGATTACCTAGCTCCTATATTCGGCCAAACATGAGATTAGCAACCTAGACCATTCGGCCAAAATAAATAAATCAAAGGGTTAACGCTTGAACCCTTACCTTACAAATGATTTGGTTTCCTACCAAATCCCGAACCAAACGATGGTTCTCCTTTATGCAAACGGCCACACCCTATTAACAGAACGATTAATCCTTTATAGTCTTTGGCTTAACGAAAACTAAAAGAATAGACTAACAAAATAACTTCTTACCACCACTTACCAATCGACTACTCCAAAATGACTGCTTCACTTGATCGCTACCAAAATCCCGGAGACCCTACAACAAATCGGTTACCACAAGAGATTAACACCCTTACAACTATTTCCAAAAACGGCTCTTAACCATATCAAAAACGACAGCAAACAAGGGAGAAGAGAAATAGACATTCGGCCAAGCACTAACCTTCTTCAACGATTGAAAATAACCAACCGAGATCAGCACCACACTTAATATTTGGCCAAAGTGAAAACTAAATGGGAGAGATTTGGCTAAAGGTGCTTAACACCACTTATGGTTCGGCTTGAGTGGTAAGAGAGAAAGAGTAGAAGTGAAAAGAGATAGGGGTGCTGGAATCGGGTTTGAGAAAAGAAAATGAAAGTTTGAGGGGACAAGATGAGATGGTTTCGGCTCAAAATGAAATGGAGAGGAAACAAATGGAGAATTCGGCTTAGGAGACAAAGTAAGTTTCAGCACTTTAAGAAAGAAAGAAAGACAAAATATCAGAGGAAGAAAAATGACTATTTCGGCTTAGCACAAATGAAGAAGAAAAGAGAGGTGGGAGAGTAAGGTTTCGGCTACCCAAGGAACACAAAGAAACAACCGCAAAATTTGGCTAGATGCCCAAAGGAAAAGTTGGCAAAGGTGTGGTTGCTTGAGACCTTCGGTTTCAAAGAAGAAAAATGAGAGAACCTCTTGAAAATTCGGCTTTGGTACCCTAGACTAAGGCTGGCCGAAAGTCACCCAAAATGCCTAAGAGAATTTCGACACTCCCCACTTACACACCTACCAACCGGCCACTCCCCCCATGAAGCACCCAAGATTCAGCCACCACCTACAAACACTCATGGCCACTAATTCAAATCACTTTGAACTAGTCAACCTCCTTGATTTCCTCTCTACCCACCATTTGAACATTTGACTTAGTCCATGACAGATTTTGAACTGCACACAACTTCTCCCCCTCCTTGACGTCAAAATGGAAGCAAAAGGATGAGACTTCTGCGGCTCGAACACGGGACCTCCTCCCCCTGCAAGTGGCGTCACACACAAGCTCTAAGTGGCGCCTACCTTGCCACTCTACTAGCTCAATTCTTGTGCTAACCTCCACCTAAAAATACCTATAACCCCTACTCCTTCAGCTTCATTCATTTAAAGCTTAAAAACTAAAATTTTTCCTACCACTCAGGCATACACTAGACTTACAACTAAGCCCCAAAACATCAAAAATACTGACACCACAGTCCAAACACAAGCACTCAATGCCATTACAACTAGCCCCTATTTCAGGATGTTACAATTCTACCCCCTTAAAATAATTTCGTCCTCGAAATTACTTACTAACGAATATTCGCACATCTTAACTCACCGCCCTACGCTTATGCTGCGCACTCTGATCTTACTAAACTATCTTACTTCCTAGGCACAATCTCTAAGTTCACATCCAAGGTTCTAGATACTTTACTAGCAACAGAAAATAATCTGACTTAACCATAGACAGGACAATTAAGGGTATTCCAGAAATAGAGAACGTACCCGCTGCCAACTCTGACACATCTTCCTCCTCGCGATGGCCAACCGCATAAACCAACCTTGGTTGCCTCGCCTCTACACCTTCAGTACCTCGGCCACACCCGTTACCAACACCACGACCCCTAGCTGCACCCTGACCCCTCTGTGGCGGCGGTCCTTCATTTCTAACCTGAGCACGGTTCTGACCCTCTGACTGAATCCTAGCCAACTTACGCGGATAGTCCCTCACACGGTGATCCAACGATCCACACTCGAAGCATCCTCTTCCACCAGTCCAACATCCTCCCCAATGAGACTTCCTACAACGGTTACACTGAGCTGGTCTCTGATTAGCAGTAACAAACCCACCAGACTGATTCAGCCCATTCTGCCTAGCCCTTTTCTGAGAATCTTCGGCCGACCCAGAAGATCCAAAGCTCCTCTTATGCCTGTTCCTATCCCTGTTCCGCCTCACAGACTCTTTAACTCCCTCGGCAACCTTAGCCTTCTCTACCAGAATAGCAAACCCACGCTCCTGCTGTGGAGCAATCAGCAACCTTAATTCATCTCTTAGACCATCCTCGAATCAAACACACCTCTCGTGTTCAGTAGCCGCAATGTCCCTAGCATAACGACTCAGCCTCAAAAATTCTGCCTCGTATTCCGACACAGACTTACTCCCCTGAACCAGCCTCAGAAATGCTTTTCGTTGATCATCCAGGTAGCCAGATCCAATATACTTTTCTGATATGCAGCCCTAAAATAATCCCAAGTAAGATCTTCTGCTGCAACACTGTCCCGAACCGTAAGCCACCACTGGTATGACTCATCCCGAAGAAGCGATACGATCCCCTTCAGCTTCTCCTCAGCAGTCAGGTCCAGATCGTCCATGATCCGCTCCGTCGCCTCCAGCCAATACTCAGCCGTGTTGGGAGCCACCCCAGAAACACCCCGGAATACCTCAGCCCCGTTTGCTCGGAGTCGCTCAGGCACAGATCTCCGAGCTCCTGCACCTCCACCTACTCCAGCTACCCTTTCCAGAACTCGCAGCATCGCCTGCGACACTGCGTCATCCCCAGTCTGATCCTGAAACTCACCACCTCCAGCTGGTGGTGGTACCGGTATCTCATTCTCTGACCCCTGACCAGACCCTACTGGTTCAGAAACTGTCATCCTACCTCGACCACGTCCACGACCACGTCCACCCCGAGCGCTCATGACTAAAATCTCGACTTAGAAGTGTTATGCATCAGTAATTATTCCATTGTCTTTAAAGGTAAAGTCTTATGAATATTAAAGAAGTTTTGTTTTCGCAAGTTCACAGAGTCCTATCAGTTTCCATCTCTAAAGTAATCTGCTACTGCTAGTCATCCAATCACATCATATCCAAAATCACAAGCAATAGTAAGGGGTACTTACCTGGGTGGATTGCTGCCGGAGACTCGGTGCCATGCCTTTCAAATCATATATTTAAAACAAAACACTTAAACCAATCATTTAAAACATTTTGGGCCTTGGGCCTACAACCGAGCTTTTGAACTTGGCTCTGATACCAATTTTGTAACACCCCAAACCCGGCCTAAACGTTACGACCGGATCTAACATGTCACAGGAAAACGCGCATGAGAGGTTAGGGTTCCGGTTTAAAATTTTGTCAAAACTCATTGACGTGTTTAAGCTCGTAGAAATCTTGGGCATGATCGTTTAAAATCAATAGTATATTTTGAAACCCGGAAATTTTGAAAACTCAATTGAATCCATAAGTAAGAACAAAGCTATATCATTTACAAATCCGAATAGTTTCTTTTGGTCGCTTTTAAAAAAATCATTTTAACTTAATGTAGAAAAATCTTAAAGTTGGAAAACATTTGAGTTGCATTCATTTTTAATTACAGTGTGATATCCGATGGTAAAGTTTAAAACTCAACGCTTTGTAGTTTTGAAAACCTTATTTTCCAAGTTTTATCCAAACTTATCCCAATAGTTTGTTAAGGCAAATTTGACATCAAATCTAAGCATATAACTAATCAAAACATAACTTTAAAAGGCCTTTTACAATCCCAACAAAACCAAATGGAAATAAATGAAGTAAAGTACCAAGTTTTTAAATCAGTGCAAGTCCGAATTTATTCATGGTATGGTCACCTCGAGTCCATCCGGCTCCGTGTCCGCGATCTAAGCGTCACCTGAAATGATAAGGGAGAAGGTGAGTCACAAGACTCAGTGCATAAATCCCCCTCCTGATTAATGCAACATACTAACACACACCATAACAAAGCAATACAATTAATGCACCCAATCCTAACCATCCATAACACCTTTTCTACCCCGTGTGGTACCAAACCACTGGTGGTGCCAAACCACTCGTGACCCAAGGTCACGAATAATCCATCTGTGGGGCCAACCCACGTGTGATACCAAATCACTGGCGACGATCCCGTATCTCAAAAGTGGGGCCAACCCACGGTGGTGTTAAACCACAGGGACAAGTCGCTATGAGGTACCAAACCTCTGGTGTCCCAAAGACACCAATGTGATACCAAATCACTGGTGACCGAAGTCACGAATAATCAAGTTGTGGGGCCAACCCACGTGTGATACCAAATCACTGGCGTCGATCCCATAATATCATCCGTGGGGCCAACCCACTGTGGTGCTAAGCCACTGGGACGAGACGCTATGAGGTGCCAAACCTCTGGTGACCCAAAGTCACAATAAATCAATCTGTGGTACCAAACCACTGGTGTTCGTCGACACGAATATCACTTCCCCCTCCTCTCATTCAACCCACATCAATCAATGATATGCATTTAATAGAAAACATGCCAACATGCTTGTTTAGCAACATACATAGGATTTATCATCAGGCATATATTATATGCCACATATACCAAATATGTCATGCTTCCATAAGCATCAGATAGTAAACTCATTTTGACAAGGACTTACCTGAAGCCTTGCTTATACCTCATAAGGTATCATATCAATCAACCATACTATTCCGGCTTTATCAAACAATCAGGTTATTAAGCATATTACTAAGCAAAGAGTGTGTTAGTTTACACACCTGTTAAAACGCAAGACTTAATCCCAGAGAACCGATCTAAGACCCTCGATTACCTAGCTCCTATATTCGGCCAAACATGAGATTAGCAACCTAGACCATTCGGCCAAAACAAATAAATCAAAGGGTTAACGCTTGAACCCTTACCTTACAAATGATTTGGTTTCCTACCAAATCCTGAACCAAACGATGGTTCTCCTTTATGCAAACGGCCACACCCTATTAACAGAACGATTAATCCTTTATAGTCTTTGGCTTAACGAAAACTAAAAGAATAGACTAACAAAATAACTTCTTACCACCACTTACCAATCGACTACTCCAAAATGACTGCTTCACTTGATCGCTACCAAAATCCCGGAGACCCTACAACAAATCGGTTACCACAAGAGATTAACTCCCTTACAACTATTTCCAAAAACGGCTCTTAACCATATCAAAAACGATAGCAAAACAAGGGAGAAGAGAAATAGACATTCGGCCAAGCACTAACCTTCTTCAACGATTGAAAATAACCAACCAAGATCAGCACCACACTTAATATTCGGCCAAAGTGAAAATTAAATGGGAGAGATTCGGCTAAAGGTGCTTAACACCACTTATGGTTCGGCTTGAGTGGTAAGAGAGAAAGAGTAGAAGTGAAAAGAGATAGGGGTGCTGGAATCGGGTTTGAGAAAAGAAAATGAAAGTTTGAGGGGACAAGATGAGATGGTTTCGGCTCAAAATGAAATGGAGAGGAAACAAATGGAGAATTCGGCTTAGGAGACAAAGTAAGTTTCGGCACCTTAAGAAAGAAAGAAAGACAAAATATCAGAGGAAGAAAAATGACTATTTCGGCTTAGCACAAATGAAGAAGAAAAGAGAGGTGGGAGAGTAAGGTTTCGGCTACCCAAGGAACACAAAGAAACAACCGCAAAATTTGGCTAGATGCCCAAAGGAAAAGTTGGCAAAGGTGTGGTTGCTTGAGACCTTCAGTTTCAAAGAAGAAAAATGAGAGAACCTCTTGAAAATTCGGCTTTGGTACCCTAGACTAAGGCTGGCCGAAAGTCACCCAAAATGCCTAAGAGAATTTCGGCACTCCCCACTTACACACCTACCAACCGGCCACTCCCCCCATGAAGCACCCAAGATTCGGCCACCACCTACAAACACTCATGGCCACTAATTCAAATCACTTTGAACTAGTCAACCTCCTTGATTTCCTCTCCACCCACCATTTGAACATTTGACTTAGTCCATGGCAGAGTGTGAACTGCACACAACTTCTCCCCCTCTTTGACGTCAAAATGGAAGCAAAAGGATGAGACTTCTGCGGCTCGAACACGGGACCTCCTCCCCCTGCAAGTGGCGTCACACACAAGCTCTAAGTGGCGCCTACCTTGCCACTCTACTAGCTCAATTCTTGTGCTAACCTCCACCTAAAAATACCTATAACCCCTAGCTCCTTCAGTTCCATTCACTTAAAGCTTAAAAACAAAAATTTTTCCTACCACTCAGGCTTACACTAGACTTACAACTAAGCCCCAAAACATCAAAAATACTAACACCACAGTCCAAACACAAGCACTCAATGCCATTACAACTAGCCCCTATTTCAGGATGTTACACGGAGCCGGGGAGGACTCGAGGTGGCCATGCATCTTGGTTTGGTTTTGGATTTTAAACTACCATTTTGTTTCACCAGTTTTCTTTTAATTTGGTTTTGGGTTTGTAATAAGGCCGCTAGTACTTTTTTGGGTTTTATTTACCTACTTTCATTTTGAGTATATTAATCATATTTTGGTTTTATGAACTTGTTAAATTAATCGGTAAAAAGCTACGTTTTCAAAATTATAACTCTTCGGGTTTTAAAGACGTTACCATCGGGTAACAAAGTTCACAAAATAATTAGGTAACTTGAATGCTTTTATAACTTAAGATTTCAAACAACTTCAAAAGAAATGGTATTTAACTTGATTAAACTCGACACCCTCAGTTTGTAATAAAAACTAAACATTTTTCTAAAATTTGTAGAATCAAGTGAATTTTTCTAGCCTCGGTTTAAACAACCTTCACATCACTTTAACATCTTTTAAACGATCAAAGAGTCTTTTGGAAAATTTCCCGATACATTTGTGGTTCAAACTGTTTTCACTCCGTAACATGCCAGATTCGGTCGTGGTGTGTTGACCGGGTTTGGGGTGTTACATTGTGGATAGTGGATAAACCTTGCTTATTTTTGCATGTATCTATAAGGTAATTCATGAAAGAATAGGATTAATTTATATGCATGGAATAAATAGGTTTGATGATCTAATGATCCAATAGAATTATATTCGGTTGTAAATATTCGATTAAGTAATTGTTTTAATTGGTGTTTATATTTATCTTAGATTGTTATATATGTTCAATTCGGTTGTGAGGACTTAATAAGAGTATAATATAGTTGTAAATACTTGGTCATGCATGCGATAGAATATGTGTGGTCTATTAATTGATAAAAGTTGAATAGATTCTAACTGATATATATATATATATGTATTCTGTTATGCTACTCAAAAAGACCAAAGGGATAGTATTGAGTTATTTGTATGGAATTGTATCTCCGAATGATGCATATGGTATTACATTGAGATGATTTTTAGTTGTGACATAATAAATTAATTATGCATTTACCTTGTATTAAGATTTTATTGAATGAGTTGATGATGTAAAAGTATACTGACTTGTATTTGGTCAAGTGATGCCTCATAACCCTAATTCGGCGATGGACACGGGTTAGGGGTGTTATATAAGATGTACCGAGATTTTTGAGAACTGTACAGGTGGCCAGGATTGAAACGGAAAGTTACTGATTTTGTGGTACAATATCTGACATGCCAGCAAGTTAAGGCTAAGCATCAGTTACCTTCGGGTTTGCTGCAGCTGGTTAAGATCCTGCTATGGAAGTGGGAACGAGTAACGATGGACTTCGTTAGTGGGTTGCCCTTGACACCCACTAAGAAGGATTCAGTGTGGGTCATTGTGGATCAATTGACCGAGTCTGCACACTTCACCTAGTTGGGATAGATTATTCTTTGCAATAGCTGGCAAAGCTTTATATTGCTAATATAGTAAGACTGCATAGGGTACCAGTTTCGATCATCATTGATAGGGATCTTTGCTTCACGTCTCGGTTTTGGAAGAAGCTACATGAGGCTCTGGGTTCAAGTTTGGAATTTAGTACTGCGTACCATTCTTAGACCGATGGTCAGTCGAATAGGGTGATCCAGATACTGGAGGATATGTTGAGTAACTATGCTATCGATTTCCGAGGTAGTTGGGAGGAGTATCTGCTGCTAGCGAAGTTTGCTTATAATAACAGTTTTCAGTCTAGCATTCAGATGGCACCTTACAAAGCTCTGAATGGTCGTAAGTGTCGCACTTCCTTGTGTTGGATTGAGTTGGGTGAATGACGTGTTCTGGGTCTAGAGTTGGTTTCAGAGACAGAGGATAAGGTTCGATTGATTAGGGATCGGCGGAAAGCAGCATCGGACAGACAGAAATCTTATGTGGATTTGAAGAGACGCGAGATTGAATATTCTATGGGGGACTTTTTATTTCTTATGTTCTCGCCATGGAAAAAGATTCTGAGGTTCGGTCGTAAGGGCAAGCTGAGCCCTAGGTTTATTGGACGGTACTAGATTCTGAAACGAGTGGGACCGATTGTTTATCAGTTGGATCTACCTCCAGAGTTAGACCGTATTCACGATGTGTTCCACGTCTCGATGTTGAGGCGCTACCGCTATGATGCCACGCATATTTTCCATGTTTAGAAGAATGAGGTTAGGCCCGACTTGACCTTTGAGGAGGAACCGATTCAGATTCTGGATCGTGATGTAAAAGTGCTTCGGAAGAAGTCTATCCAGTTAGTGAAGGTGTTGTGGTGGAATCATAGCACTTACGAGGCCACATGGGAGCCTGAGGATGCACAGAAAATGAGGTTTTAGCAAAACCTAAAAACATCACTGTCGACGGCTAGGCCGTGCGCACCAGACGGTTGTGTGAGGGCCAGGTAGGCCGTGTACAACACACGGGCTAGACTAATTTGGGTTGTGTGGGCCACACGATCGTGTAGAAATTTGGGCCAGGCCGTGTGATCCACACGGGCCAAGGCTAATCTGGGCATGTGGGCCCATGCGGGCAAGCCATATGGGCGTGTGAGCCCATTTGTCTGAAATTATTCCTAGGGTTGCACGGGTCGCCCAAGTCGACTGTGAACCTACTGTAGGGTCCGTAAGCATTACCTAGACCCTTAAATGCATGATCTGGGTGCATGTGATGCATGTTTAATTATGCATGATTACTGATTACTGATATATATATATATATATATATCATTGTAAATGTATGACTGATGGTTACATAATAGCATAAAATATTGTATGTTTGCATTGCATTGGGTTGGTATGATGATATTTGGAGGAAGTCTACTGAAAGGCTTTAAGCCTATTATTTGGCAGCTCAACTGCATTATACTGATTACGTGCCGCATTCGGTACTACTTGGAGTGTAGGGGTGGGTGGGTGTTTTAAACCCCACATGAAGTGTAAAGATGGATGGAGATGGTATGTAGAGGCTGATAGGTAGGACTTTGTTACTGATTACTGTTGCATTACTGATACTGTGATGGGCAAAAGCCCCAATGCATATCTAATACTGGACTGTAATGGGTTTAGGCTCCAGATTGCATTTGATTGTTTACTGCTAATTGACTGTATGCATGTTTTCTGTGGGGATTACACACTGAGTTTACGTAAACTCACCCCTTCTGTTTAATGCGTACAGGCAATCCCTACACTTAAACGGATCGGTGGGGCGAGGACTCAACGATGACCACATGGGTTATTTTGAAACTGCTTTACTTTCCTTTATGGTTTATTTTCTATTTTTGTTGAGGTATTTGGTTGTAATTTGGGACTTTTTGGATAGTTTGCTTTCATTTCAGATTTTACACTGTTTTCATGAGTTTTAACTCAACATAAACTCGGTTTTATTAAAAATAATGATTTTACTAAACGCGAATAGTTTTCCTCAAATGTCACGGTTTCAAAACTTCCGCTACAAAAAATATTTTTAAACGAATCAGCAACAAGGGAATAGATTTGAAATGGACGAGATGATTAGTAGCTAATAAATGGAAATGTTTTAACTAGATAGGTTCGATTTCAATTCCCATTCCATGTGACATCACCAGATTCGGCCATAACATCTAGGCCGGGCTTGGGTAACCTTCAGCTATTTGATAATCACCAGTGTAGTAAGTGATTGAATAACTTGTAGGCCGATCATAAGAAGGAAAATGAATGACATACCGGTTTTGAGAAAAAAGAAACAAAAGTTAATGAATGACATATGAAGGCAAGAACCAACCAAAATAACAAAATCAAATTCCAGTTATTATGAAAGTAGATAACTTTTTTGCCAGGTAAGTTATAGTACTAGAAAGAACATATGCTTTCTCCTACTTATTGGTTAATTTGTCCCCATTTAGTTATCTTTAACACATATTTTAGCATTTTCAATTCAGTAAATTGTATTTTATAACTCAGTGGATCTTAACCTATTTATCCTTAATTTTGTCATGTTTTGGTACCGTTGTCGCTGCATGAGTATTTCCAGATTGTGCCCAAAATTGTCGTCGCACTTTGCAGCTGTCCAAATTAGAACAAAAATATGTGAGCTGTCGAGTCTGGTACAACCAACTTGTACATATAGAGGCAGCATGATTCTAATGAAAGGACACATGTGCTATTTGGATAAATATTAGTATTCACGTGAAAAGGAAGAAAGGAGAGGCCTTTTGGGGGGTATTATCTTCTTCAACTTATCTTTTGAAGCTTTTCAGCTATGGCAGGTTAAGTCTCTTACGGGTGAACCGACGTGAAAGGGACACAGATCAGCTCATGACAAGGAGCCCTGAGTGCGACACAAGAAGGAATGGAGAGAAGTTAA
This sequence comes from Gossypium australe, assembly GCA_005393395.2. NCBI lineage: Eukaryota > Viridiplantae > Streptophyta > Magnoliopsida > Malvales > Malvaceae > Gossypium > Gossypium australe. The sequence continues at coordinate 131,350,043 of CM016626.1, read as the reverse complement.
GATTGTCTAGGAATAGTATTCTCTGCTTGTTTCTTTTATATTTCTTTTCTAAACGATGGTGATTACTTTCTATTTCATGTTTGTACGGAAGTGCACATGATTTTTTGGTTAAATGTTATTTTATTCAATCTTGCTTCTAATGTTTAATCTTTGGGTTTGAATGTTTTTAGCATGGAAATGTTATTCCGGTCACTAACACTGGAAAGTTCAGCAACAGTTCAAGCTAACAAGCATGACAACAAAAGTTGCTTGAGGATTAGAGGAATTTAATCCACTTGTTCTTAATAGTGTTCCATTGCCATCATTGGAAGGTGTGGTTAATGTGCATGCTTAAGTCTTAAATTAAATATAAAAGTTAAGCTTGGTAAGATATTCATTGCAAGTTAATGCATCAACAATCACCTATCCTTTTATACCTTTTAAGCACTTAGTATTCTATTGAATATTTATGTTGGGGATCCCAATTTGTCATTATGATATTTTATCTTATTGTTTTCAAGTTATTGCTTCGGCAACTACTCTCACAATTCATCTCGTTCTATCTATTTATTGCATTGACAATGATAGACAAAAGACAATCATCCTCATCGGGTCAATATCTGAGAGACTCATATCTGTCTACTATACTTGCATCGACAGTGTACACTTGCACATTATTGCTGTGATGTTAAACAACCGATCAAGTTTTAGCGTCGTTGCTGGGGATGGCGTTTGTTTAATAAATTTTTTTGCACTTTGTTTTTTATTATATAATATTTAGTTGCCACTAACTTGTTTTCTTTTTGTCACTATTTTTATATTTTATTTTAGGTGTTTAATGACCCGAAGCAATTTAGAGTTTATTGCCGATTTTGATCCAAAAATTGAAATAACTATTCAGAGGATACTTCAAGAACAAAAGAATATGGCTTTACCATGAAACAATGAAGCCATACCCCAGGTGCAGCACAAAAATGCTAATGACCCACTGTTGTCGCATGACGCTCAAATACAAAACAAGATTATACGAGACTTTATAGTACCTGTCTTGGATGACTTAAAACCTGGAGTTATTAGAATGATATCTCTTCTTTTGTACAGATGGAGTTAGAAACATTATACAACGCATGGGAGAGATACAAGGATCTCTTGAGAAGGTGTCCATACCATGGTCTACCCTTGTGGCTACAAGTCCAAACTTTTTATAATGGTGTAAACCCCTCAACGAGGCAACTAATTGATTCAGCCACCAGTGGAACCCTAAACAACAGAACCCCTGAAGCAGCCTACGAGTTCATTGAAGAAATGTCACTAAATAATTATCAGTGGCAAGTTACAAGGACTAAACCGACAAAATCAGCCGTAGTTTACAACATCGATGCAGTAATCATGCTATCAACGCAAGTAGAGATGATGAATAAAAAGCTTGATAGTTTGTGTTCTTTGCAGGCACACCCAATAATTTAGTATGACGCGAGTGGAACTATGGCGAATCCTGAGTACCCACCCTACCAACCAAGCGTAGAGAGCAAACAGATGAACTATATAGGTAATAATTTCAGATCCAATAATAATCCTTATGGTAATACTTACAATCCAGGTTGGAGGAACCACCCAAATTTTTCATGGGGAGGTCAAAGAAATCAAGGAAATCAAAGGCAACAACCTCCTCAAAATTTCCAAAATCAGCCATATCCGCAAGAGAAAAAGCCAAACCTCGAAGAGATGCTGACGAAGTTCATGGCAAGCACATAAAACCATCTCCAAGATACAGAGAAAACACTTAAAAATCAACAAACATCGGTTGACGAGACCAAGAACAGAATCGGGGAACTCACTAAGTCAGTAGGGGAAGTCACTAAGGCAGTCGGACAACTTGCAAAGTTAATGTCCGAACGACCGTAAGGACGTCTACCAAGTAACACGGAGATTAATCCAAAGGAGCAAATTCAATCCATCACAGCCCATGATAGTAAAGTGGTAGACAAACCAAATGAGGTGGACAAAGGTAAAATAGAGGTAATACAAGAAAAGCCAAAACCGGTAATCAAGGAATACCAACCTCGCATACCTTACCCCGAAGCCATAAAAATAGATGATACAGAGGAACAGTTCGGTAAGTTTCTTAAACTTTTAAAGAAATTACATATTAACTTACCTCTTCTCGAAGCTCTTTTTCAGATGCCAAACTTGAGAAAATTTTTAAAACAGCTCTTGACAAACAAACGCAAATTAGACGAAGAGCCACATGTGGAATTAAACGCAGTATGCTCAGCAATGTTACAGAATAGACTACCGCGGAAGCAAAAAGATCCAGGGAGTTTTACTATTCCATGTTTAATTGGTAGTTTAAATGTTGATAATGCGTTAGCTGTTTTAGGGGCAAGTATAAATGTCATGCCTTACACATTGTTTAAACGACTAGGTCTAGGGAAGCCCAAACAAACTAGGATGAGTATTCAATTAGCTTATAAAACTGTTAGAATTCCTAGAGGCATTATCAAAGATGTTCTTGTCAAAATCGATAAATTCGTTTTCCCAGTTGATTTTGTTGTCTTAGACATGGATAAGGATAATTCAATCCCCTTAATTTTAGGAAGACCTTTCCTAGCAACTGCTAAAACTAAAATTGATGTTGGCAAAGGAGAACTCATACTTAGTGTAGGTGATGAATCAATCAGTCTTCAAGCTCTTGACTCGGCTAGGACAACAATCGATGCAGGTAAGAAAGACAATTCAGTTAATAATCAATTTTTACAACCTTCATCGCAGGAAATACCATAAGGACACAAACCTGAGCCGAATCACAGACCTAATACCAACAAAGAGAATTTACATAAGGAACGAAGCCTTAAGGTCGACAAACTAGAGGAGTAGAAAACAAAATTTGAAGGGGAACCGGAGCCACGTGAAGAGAAACCAAAGGAGCCCATAGAGAAGATCGTAGGAACATCAAACCACTTCAAAATAGGGGACCAGGTATTGATTGACAAAGACGACCCTCGGATCACCACTCCAGACCTGAAAAAAACTCCTCTTAAGGTACAAAATATATTCTCATATGGAATAGTCGAGGTAAGCAATCCAACATCCAGCACTTTCAAGGTAAACGCTTCTCGACTTAAATTTTATCAAGAAAATAAAACTGTGAGCACGAAGGAAGATATTCAAACATTTAAACCTCCCTAATTTTGTTACAAGGAAAGTCTAGCTTAAGACTATAAACGAGCGCTTCTCGGGAGGCAACCCGAGCACTAACCCTATTTTACTTTTGCATTTATTTTCAGTTTCTCGTCTTTCCTCTTTCTTTTCCTGAACATCTAGTTTTAAACTAACAAAAAAGTGCAGACTTACAATCGATGAAAAATACTTGTTAGAGAAAGAAGAATGAAATTGGGGAAAATACTTGTGAGAGAAAACCAATTGACTAAGACAATACCCGAGGAAGAATCCACCTAGACTTCACTTGTTATCTAACTCTGAACCAGACGATTTATTCACTTGACTTGATCCGTAGGATTCCCTAATGTATATTAATCCCTCTCTCAAGGTGACTAACGTCTAATCCTAGGTTGATTAATTGAAATCTCTTTCTAATTAAAACCCCTAGAATTGCATTAATTCGATCTATGGACTACCATATTAGGTTTGACCCTAATCCGGCAGATTTTCGTCACCCTATCTCTAGGCGCGCGAGCAACTCCGCTTAACTATGCTAGGTCTACTCTTAGACAGGGACTTTTGCTCCTCCACCTAAGCACATCACACTTGAATTAATATCCCGGAAATATCAAAACAAGAATTAAGAATACATAGTTAAGAACAAATCAAGTATTTATCATATAGTTCAGCAAATTATAACAAGATTCATCTTAGGTTTCATCCCCCTCAGGTATCTGGGGGTTTAGTTCATAATAATAAAAAATATCTCAGAAGAAAAGATAAAACAAAACATAAGAAATCCCTAAAACCCCTTGAAGGAATTGAAAGAGAGATCCTCCGTCTTGAGTATGATTCCGGCTTCTTAAGAAGAATCAATTGGCTATCTTCGAGTAAATTCCACAATTCTTGACCCCTCTGGCTCGGCTCTTTGGCCTTGCTGGATGCCCTGACAAAAGCCCTGGCAGAAGGCTTCTGTCGAACTCTCCCGCTTAAGTTTCCCCCTAGGGTGTTTATGTAGGCTTTGGAATGTGTTTCTTTGCCTCCAAGTATCCTAATCAGAGTAAAACTCCTCTTGGCCGCAGTAGGGACACGCCCATGGCACACGCCATTGTGAATTGTGGCCAGGCCGTGTTCAGGTCTGATAAGGAGGCACGGCCATGTGGTCTTGGGCCCAGGCCGTGTCAATTTTGTAATATGGCCCATTTGGCCCGTTTTAAGCCCGTTTCTCATTCTTTTCATCCTCCTATACTCTCCTGAGTATAAAACATGAAAACAAAGGATTAAGAGCACCAAATTACATAATTCAAGGGATAAATCATCCAAAAGCATGCTAAATGTGGGCTTAAAATATGTTACTATTACGGTTTATCAAATACCCCCATACTTAAGCTTTTGCTTATCCTCAAGCAAAATTCTCATCTCACAATTAAAACGAACTTCCCTCAATTCATAATATTTATCAATAGTGTTTCCTCATAATTCAAAGATAATTCATACATGGATAATTCAACTCAAAGAGTCCTAAAGATTCAAACAATCAAAGTCATAGTTTTTATAGTACGAAAACATAGGTGTTTCCCTTCACCTAAATAATTACCTCTGATTCAAAACTGACAAGAATTGACATCCTCAGTAAAGATTCACTCAAATCACTCGAAGTGTTTAAGGTTCAAAATTAGGCACTCGAAAGTCGAACATGAAAAGTTAATCCCATAGGCTTGCATGAAAATCAAATCTCCACCACTATAATATGAGATGATACACAAATCAAAAGGTCTTTAATAGGGTTGTAACGGGGCTTGGGTTAAAGGTGAGGATAAAGGCTAAATTAGAAGGTTAGAATCGAGATTGACTTGACAAATTACCTAACCTAGAAAAAATTTTAATTCTGAAAAATAGACTTATCATATTTGACTCTCTAGTATCTTAAAGTTTAATCATCAATGCACAATTAACTATGACTTAATACAAAACACATCAAAAAAAAATCATTAATCAAAGGAAATTTCATTCTAATTATAATATGAGAAACTTACTTAAGAAATAAGATATAATTCAGGGATTTTCAAATAATACTATAGTTAACCCCCCCACACTTAAGATGTACATTGTCCTTAATGTATAAAGATAGATAATAGCAAAATAATAAAATCATAAGATAGGGAGAGAAGTGAAACTTCCTGAATTTTGGATGAATTCAATGAAAAGAAACCATATAGGAATTGGCAGAGGTGAACGGGGGGGAGCGCCTCGAACCGTTTGAATTTGAATCCTCGAATCAGCCAGCCTGATTTTATTGTATCCTAAGCTAAATCTAAGCGACATGAAGAATAGGAAGAAAATACTAAAGAAAGTAAAAATAAAAGTAAAAATAAAAATAAAAGTAAATAATTGAAAATGAAAGAAGAAAGACAACTGGAAAGGAAAAGGAATAAGGAGTTTAAATAGAGATGCAGCTCGTGTTTTGAAAAGAATTTTGTCATGTTGCCACACGTCTACGGCCACGCCCTTTTACCTACCTGTGGTGCCCACACGGCCACAACCACAACCATGTGCAAGACTGTGTGAGTATGGAAAACCTGTGCCTAAACATGGAAATAAATAAAACTAAACTAATTAGTAGGGTTAGTGCTCGGGTTACCTCCCGAGAAGCTCTCGTTTAAAGTCTTGAGCTAGACTTATGATCGTATGTCTGTCGAGTTTTAAAATTTATAAAGAGAATGATCAAACCTGGAAACTAACTCTGACAACGATTGAAGGCAAGTGTACCTATCGAACAGTAGTATAGCTTAGGCAAGACCGGATTATCGAACCCAAAGGAACTAAAGGTACTAATACTAACCTTCTTTTTATTATTTAGCCTAAAATAATTAAAGTTGCTTTAATAAAATCTAAACTAATTACTAAGCCAAAGAGACAAAGACAAAAAGGATGAATTGGGAAAATAACTTTAGGAAAAACTCAGTTGATTAAGACGATACCCTTAGAAAGAATCCACCTAGACTTCACTTGTTATTTAACCCTGAACCATACGATTTATTTACTTAGTTTGATCCGTAAGACTCCCTAACGTATATTAAACCCTCTCTCGAGGCGAATAAGTCTAACCCTAGGTTAATTAATGGAAATCTCTTTCTCACTTAATAACCCCCTAGAATAGCAGTAAATCAATCTATGGACTCCCATATTAGGTTTCACCCTAATCCGGTAAAATCTCGTCACCCTATCTCTAGGCGTGCGATCAACTCCACTTAATTATGCTAGATCTACTCTTAAGCAGGGCCTATTCCTCCTCCACTTAAGCACATCAAATTTGGATTAAGCTTGCATAATTAAGAACAAACTAAGTATTTATCATATAACTCAGAAAATAATAACAAGATTCATCTAGGTTTCATCCCCTTCAGGTATCTGAAGGATTTAGTTCATAATAAATAAAGAAAACATCTCAAGAGAAAAGATAAAACAAAACATAAGAAATCCCTAAAACTCCCTGAAGGAATTGAAGGAGAAATCCGCTGCCTTGAGTAGAATTCCGGCTTCTTGGGATGAATCAACTGGCTATCCTCGAGTGATTCCCACAAATCTGACCTTCTCGGCTTGGCTCCTTGGCCTAGCTAACCGCCCCCTTCAAGAATGAACTTAGGGGGTATATATAGGCTCTTGGAATGTGTTTATTTGCCCCAAAGTATCCAAATCCAAATGAAATTGTTCATTGCCACGACAGGGACACGGCCATGTCACGCGCCCGTGTGACTAGTCTTTGGGCAATGTTCGGATTTCTTTAATGAGGCACAACAGTGTAAATCGGGGGTCAGGCCATGTTCTAGATGATCAACAAGGCACGACCGTGTGGGCTTAAGTCCAGGCCGTTTCGATTTCCACCTTGGCCCAATTTGCTCCGGTTTGGGCCCGTTTCTCGTTCTTTTTATCCTCGGGTGCTTTCCTGAGTATAAGACATGAAAAGAAAGGACTAAGAGCACCTTTTTATATAAATCGAGGCTTAAATCATCCAAAAGCATACTGAATGTTGGATTAAAATATGTTACTATTATGGTTTATCAAATACCCCCACACTTAAGCTTTTGCTTGTCCTCAAGCAAAATTCTCAACTTACAATCAAAATGAACTTTCCATGATTCATAATTCCTATTAACAATGTCTGATCATAACTCATAGATAATTTATACATGGATGATCTAACTCGAAGAGTCCTAAAGATTCAAACAATCAAAGTCATACATTTGTAGCATAAAAAAACGTAGGTGTCTCCCCTTATCTAAATAATTACCTTTGATTCAAAATCGACAAGGATTGACATCCTCACTAAAGATTCACTCAAATCACTCGAGGTGTTTAAGGTTCAAAATTAAGCTCTCAGAAGTCGAACCTGAAAAGTTAATCCCATAGGCTTGCCTGAAAATCAAATCTCCACCACTGTAATATGAGATGATAAACAGATCAAAAGGTCTTTGTTAGGGTTGTAACGGGGCTAGGGTTAAAGGTGTGGATAAAGGTTGAAATTAGAAGGTTAGAATCGAGATTGAATTGACAAGTACCCACCTAAAAATTACCGAAATAATAATTACTTCAACTGAAAAGTAATAAACCAACTAATACGAGCTTTTTCTTTTGATAAATTGACTTTAACTGTATCAGCTCACTTTCCATAGTATTACTACTGAATATGCTTTGATTTTTTTTCTTTTCTTTTTTTTAAGAACAAACTAATAATAAATGATAAATTGAACTACTAAAATAATATAATTAGGTAACTACTCAAATCAAATCTCGATATAAGGGTAGTCAAAAGGAATGGTGATAACAAATACAAAGGGGTTTTGGGTTAATATTAGTTGGTGAGTCAATAAAAAGGGTTGTTAGGATCAGCGAGGTTCGCTAGGGGTTAATTGTGAAGGTAGGCTTTTTAGTGGAGTAAGTGGGTTAAAACCTAGGTGCCTTTATCATCTCTGTATATCAAATCAATGGTGTGGTCTCGACATGTATAATTGAGGCAAGTTCTAGAATAACAGTTCATAGTTGACACACTCATAATCAAAAGGTGAGCATGAAAAAGGGATATATGCTCTATAAGGCTCAATATCTCACAAAAATTTATGGGTATTTTGTTATCAACCTTGTAAATTTCAAACTTCAAGATAATATTCAGATTCAGCTCAACAACCTAGCAAAGATTTTAATTCTGAAAAATATACTTATCATTCTTGATTCTCTAATATTCTTCTAATTTAATCATCAATGCACAATTAACTATGACTTAATTTAAAACATATTAATAAAAATTATAAATCATTAGAAATTTCATCCTAATCAGTAATATGAAAATTTTACTTAAAGACAAGACTAAATTCAGGGATTTAAGAATAATGAAGAAAGTTAGGCCGGATTTGAGAATAATGCAGAAAGTTAGGCCCTTTCTTTAAATAAATATTCACCCCCCCACACTTAAGATGTACATTGCCCTCAATGTACAAAGATAGATAATAACATTTACAGGATAAATCAAAAGAGAAGGGGAAAGAATACCCCCTAAATTTTTGATGGTGTCCCTGGAGGATGGTAGAGGTCGTGGTGTGTATGTTTGGAGGGGTCGGTCTGGATGACGATCCTGTGCTAGATGAAGAAATTGGGGAGCTCGTGAAGGATTAGCCAGGGTTTATTAAGTCATAATTAAAATAAAATAAATATGTAATTAAAGAAAAGCAAGCTAAAGTGAAGGAGACTAAGAAGGAAAATAAGAATAAAAGAAAAGAAGAATGGACCGAAGAGTCCTTATTGTAGGATGGTTCGCGAGGTGAGTGTGGCCTCTAGGGCTGCGGAGGTGCTGGCGGTGGCGGAAGTGGAGTGATTCCCAAGCAGCCTGGCGAACCTGACACTATGAAACTAAAATAAATTAAACTAAATAGGGTAGAAGAGAAGTAAAGATAAGGAAATTGAAGCAAAAGAGAAAAGAAAAATAGAAACTAAAAGGTCTCAAAGACCCTTGGCTTGTTGTTGGAATGAAGCGGCCGGCATGAACTTATGTGTTGGGGTCTCCCCCGGGAAGATTATACTTGCCTTCTTCCACTTCTTCGGCATGGCTTCGGTGTAGCTCAAGAGTTTTGAAGAATAATATGGAGAGGTTAATCTAAAAAGAAGAAATAACAAAAGTAGTGGAAAGTAGGAAAATGTGGAGGGGGAGTTGGTGTTTAAATAGAGGCTCAAATCTGGTACGTTCCCACGCCTGTGGTCCGAGGGCTTGTGATCGCTGCAATTAGAGCTTTAAAAATTTATAAAAGAATGATCAAACCTGGAGACTAACTCTGACAACAATTAAAGGCAAGTGTAACTCTGACAACGATTAAAGGCAAGTGTACCTATCGAACAGTAGTATAGCTTAGGCAAGACCGGATTATCGAACCCAAAGGAACTAAAAGTATTAATACTAACTTTCTTTTTATTATTTAGTCTTAAAATTAGAGTGAAGATTGCTTTTAAACTAAATTGACAAGAACTAAACTAAGGACACAAAGACAAAAAGGATGAATTGGAAAATAACTTGAAGAAAACTCAATTGATCACAACAACACCCTCGGGAAGAATCCACCTAGACTTCACTTGTTATCTAACCCTTAATTATATGATCTCTTTACTTAGCTTCATCCGTAAGACTCCCTAACCTATATTAAACCCTCTCTCGAGGTGAATAACGTCTAACCCTAGGTTAATTAGTGGAACTCTCGTTCACTTATAATAACCCCCAAGGATAGCAGTAAATCGATCAATGGACTCCCATATTAGGTTTCACCCTAATGCGACAAAATCTCGTAACCCTATCTCTAGGTGTTCGATCAACTCCGCTTAATTATGTTAGATCTTCTCTTAGGCAAGGTCTATTCCTCCTCCACCTAAGCACATTAGATTTGGATTAAGCAACATAATTAAGAACAAACTAAGTAATTCATCATGTAACTTAAAAATCAAATAACAAGGTTCGTCCAGGTTTCATCCCCTTCAGGTATCTGAGGGGTTTAGTTCATAATGAATAAAGAAAACATCGTAAGAGAAAAGATAAAACAAAACATAAGAAATCTCTAAAACCCCCTGAAAGAATTGAAGGAGAATTCTGTCGTCTTGAGTATAATTCTGGCTTCTTGGGATGGATCAACTGGCTATCCTCGTGTTGGTTTGGCTCCTTGGCCTAGCTTTCGATGACCGTTTCGGCTTCTACCGAACTCCCCTTTCAAGTTGCCCCCTAAGGTGTTTATATAGACTTTGTGATGCCTTACTTGGCCCCTAAGTATCCTAATTTAAGTAAAATTCCTAATAGGGTGTTTGAATAGGCTTTGGACTGTGTTTCTTTTCCTCCAAGTATCATTTCCCGAATGAAATTGCTCTTTCCAGCGACAGGGACACGGCCATGTCACACGCCCATGTGTATCGAGACCAGACCGTGTTCGGACTTCTAAAGTGAGGCACGACCGTGTGAGGCGGAGTTGAGGCCGTGCTCTAGGTGTTCGTCGAGGCACGGCCGTGCGGGCTATGGGCTAGGCCGTGTCAATTTCATGCTAAGGCCCATTTACTCTGTTTTAGGCCTATTTTGTGTTCTTTTCGTCCTCGGGTGCTTTCCTGGGTATAAGACATGAAAAGAAAGGATTAAGAGCACCTTTTTACATAAATTGGGGGATAAGTCATCCAAAAACAAGCTAAATGTGGGATTAAAATATGTTATAATTACGATTTATCAAATATCCCAACACTTAAGCTTTTGCTTGTCCTCAAGAAAAATTCTCAACTCATAATTAAAACAAACTTCCTTGATTCATAATATTCATCAATAATGTTTCATCATAATTCAGAGATAATTCATACATGGATAATTCAACTCAAAGAGTCCTAAAGATTCAAACAATCAAAGTCATAGTTTTTATAGTGTGAGAACATAGGTGTTTCCCCTTACCTGAATAATTACCTCTGATTCGAAATCGACAAGAATTGACATCATCACTAAAGATTCACTCGAATCACTCGAAGTGTTTAAGGTTTAAGAAAAAGCACTCATAAGTCGAACCTGAAAAGTTAATCCCATAGGCTTGCCTGAAAATCAAATCTCCACCACTGTAAAATGAGATGATAAATAGATCAAAAGGTCTTTGTTAGGGTTGTAACGGGGCTAGGGTTAAAGGTGAGGATAAAGGCTGAATTAGAAGGTTAGTATCGAGATTGAATTAACAAGTACCTTCCTAAAAATTACCAAAATAATAATTACATCAACTGAAAAGTAATGATCCTACTAACACGAGCTTTTCTTTTGGAGAATAAACTTTTAATTGTATAAGCTCACTTACTAATACTGAATGTACTTTGATTTTTTTTTTTTTGAAGAATAAACTTATCAATAATAATGGATGAATTCCACTCATAATATAATTAGGTGACTAATCAAATCAAATCTCGATTAAAGGGTAGTAAAAAAGAAGGGTGATAATAAATACAAAGGGTTTTGGGTTATTAGTAGGTGAGTCCATAAAAAGGGTTGTTAGGATCAACGGGGTTCACTAGGGGTTAATTTGTGAAGGTAGGCTTTTTAGTGGAGTGAGTGGGTTAAAACCTAGGTGCCTTTATCATCTCTGTATATCAAATTATAAATGTGGTCTTAACATGTATAAACGAGGCAAGTTCTAGAATAACAGTTCATAGTTGACACACTCATAATTAATAAAGTGAGCACGAAAAAGAATATATGGTCTATAAGGCTCAAAATCTCACAAAATTTATGGGTGTTTTTGATGTCAACCTTGTAAATTTCAAACTTCAAGGTAACATTCAGATTCAGGTAGACATCCTAAAAATTTTATTCTGAAAATAGACTTATCATGCTTGGTTTTCTAGTATCCTTTAAATTTAATCATCAATGCACAATTATCAATGACTTACTCTAAAACATATCAACAAAGATCATAAAATTGTAGGAAATTTCATTCTAATCATAATATGAGAGACTTTACTTTTGAACAAGGCATAATTCAGGGATTTTCAAATAATTCAGGGATTTTAGCCCATACACTGACATGTAGGCGAGAGAGCACCGGTGTCGTCAATACTCACGACCCCTACTTCCTATGGTGCAAGGCAAATGGGCACGTTTTTTACCTTGCCTATTTTATAGCTCGTGCCATTCAACATCAAACAGAGCAACATAGGAGGGGGTCATATCTATGGGTTCATATATCACACGCTTGGCTAGATATTTCGGGCTCCTCAACACCGCCGCTCAGATCTCCTCCCTCACACTAATAGGTCAGATGTCCCCACAGGGCATCCAGACGATGCTACACATGAGAATGATCCAATGTCAACGTGGGACCGATCCCCCCAATATTGACTAGCACCTACCACCGAAGAGGAAGATCCTGAGGACATTACTGATGATGTCCCACACCCACATGAGGAACCACAACCGAGTCATCGCCCAGCTCATGCGGTGGCTTCACTTTCCGACATCTTTGCACGTCTCACTCAGTTCGAGCATTACTGTACTCAAAAATTCAATGACACCGCTCGACAATTTGATGGCATTGAGGCGACTCTTCAACAGATTTGCCATCACTTCCACATATCGCCGCATCCACCACCTCGTGACCCAGCCACTGACGAGGACCTTTGAGTCCTTTAATTTTATTTATTTTTCATTTTTCATTTTTTGATTTTAGTTTATGTTTAGCTTATTTTCATTATTAATTAAAACATTTTACCTTTCTTGTTTAAAACTCCTATTAGTATAGTTTTATTTCTTTTATCACTGGCTGTCTAATTCTCGATTATCTCTAACAACATTCATTAAATAAATACTCCCTGAACATCTACCTAATAACTTCGCAGTTTAAAAAGGTTCAATTTGCCACTCCAAGAACGAACACAGCACCGGAGTATTCACCAACACATTCACCCATGCCTAAATTTTCATCACTAAACATCCTCCAAGGATTTCATCCAACATTCAGGGAGTTTCATTTCTCCCTATCTTTTGATTTTCTACTATGTTCTTATTTTCTATCTTTGTACATTGAGGGAAATGTACATCTTAAGTGTGGGGGTGAATATTTATTTCGAGAAAGTGCCTAACTTTTTTCATTATTCTCAAATCCCTGAATTATGCCATGAAAGATATCTTGTCTTTAAGTAGTTTTCTCATATTACTAATTAGAATAAAGTTACTGTGATTCATGATTTTTATTGATATGTTTTGGATTAAGTCATTAATAATTGTGCAGTGATGATTTAAACTTTAGGAGACTACAGAATCAAGCATGATGAGTCTATTTTCAAAAATTAAAATTTTGTTAGGTTGTCTACCTGAATCTAATTATTACCTTGAAGTTTGAAATTTACAAATTTGATATCAAAAACCCATAATTTTTGTGAGATTTTGAGCCTTTTAAGAGCATATATTCTTTTCGTGCTCACTTTTTGATTATGAGTGTGTCAACATTGACTTGTTATTCTAGAACTTGCTTCAATTTTACATGTCAAGATCACATTATTGATTTGATATACAGAGATGATAAAGCCACTTAGGATTTAACCCAATCACTCCACTAAAAAGCCTACCCTCACAATTAACCCCTAGTGAACCCCTTTGATCTTAATAACCCTTTTTTTTACTCACCCACTAATATTAACCTAAAACCCATTCTGTATTTGTTATCACCATTCCTTGACTCCCTTTTTGTCGAGATTTGATTTTGAACAGTTTCCTAACTATGTTCTATATTTTAGTTGTTAAGGTTCTTCCTTATTATTGTTATAATTTGTTTTTTTTTTAAAAAAAATGAAGTATATTCAATATTAGCTCTATGTTATTGAGCTTATAGATTTAAATTCCACATCTTGAGGAGAAGCTCATGTTATTAGTATTTCATGTTTTCTATTGATGTAATTATTCAAGATTAGTTTATTTTTTTAGTTAGGTAAATTGTCAATTCAATCTCGATTCTAACCCTCTAATTCAGCCTTTATCCACACCTTTAACCCAAGCCCCATTACAACCCTTTTTAAAGACCTTTTGATTTGTGTATCATCTCATTTTACAGTGGTGGAGATTTAATTTTTAGGCAAGCCTATGGGATTAACTTTTCATGTTCAACTTTTGAGTGCTTAATCTTGAACCTTAAACACTTTGAGTGATTTGAGTGAATCTTTAGTGAGGATGTCAACTCTTGTTGATTTTAAATTAAGGGTAATTATTCAGGTAAAGGGAAAACACCTATGTTTTCGGGCTACAAAAACCATGACTTTGATTATTTCAATCTTTAGGACCCTTTTATTTAAATTATCAATGTATGAATTATCTTTGAATTATAATGAAACACTGTTGATGAATATTATGAATCAAGGAAGTTCATTTTAATTGTGAGTTGAGAATTTTGCTTGAGGACAAGCAAATGCTTAAGTGTGGGGGTATTTGATAAACCGTAATATAAACATATTTTAATCCCACATTTAGCATACTTTTGGATGATTGAAGCCTTGAATTGTGGAATTTTGTGCTCTTAATCCTTTGTTTTCATGTTTTATACTCAGGTAAGCACCGGATGATGAAAAGAATGAGAAATGGGCCCAAAACGGAGTAAATGGGCCATATCATGAAATTGACACGTCCTGGGCCCAACACCACACAGTCGTGCCTCCTTAACAGTCTCGAACACGGCTTGGCCACGACTCACATGGGCGTGTGCCATGGGCATGTCCCTGATGTGACAAAGAAGAGTTTCATTCGGATTAGGGTACTTAGAGGCAAAGAAAGCCAATCCAAAAGCCTATATAAACACCCTAGAGGCCAACCTTCAAGGAGAGTCCAGTTAGGGGTCCAGTTAGGCCAAAGAGCTGGGCCAGAGAGGCCAAAATTGTAGGATTTACTCGAAAAAAGCCAGTTGATTCATCTCAAGAAGCCGGAGTTATACTCAAGACGGAGGATCTCTCCTTCAATTCCTTCATAAGGTTTTAGGGTTTTCTTATGTTTTGTTTTATCTTTTCTTTTGAGATGTATTCTTTTATGAATATGAGCTAAACCCTTAGATACTTGAGGGGGATGAAACATAAGACGGATCTTGTTATTGTTTTCTAAACTATATGATAAATACTTGATTTTTTCTTAACTATGTGTTCTTAATTCTTGTTTTGATACTCCAGGATATTGATTCAAGTATTGATGTGCTTAGGCAGTAGAGCAAAAGTCCCTGTTTAAGAGTAGATCTATCATAGTTAAGCGGAGTTGATCACAACCCTAGAAATAGGATGACGAAAATCTGCCAAATTAGGGTCAAACCTAATATGGGAGTCCATAGATCGAGTTAATGCAATTCTAAGGGTTTTAATTAGAAAGAGGTTTCAATTAATCAACCTAGGGTTAGACGTTAGCAGGCTCGAAAGAGGTATTAATATAAATTAGGGAATCCTACGGATCAAGTCAAGTGAATAAATCGTCTGGTTCATAGTTAGATAACAAGTGAAGTCTAGGTGGATTCTCGGGTATTGTCTTAATCAATTGTTTTTTTTTTCACTAGTATTTTCCCAATTCCTTCTCTCTATCTTAGTATCTTTAGCTTAATAGTTAGTTAATTTTAGATTAATTAATAAATCCTTTAATTTCTAGGCTAAATAATAAAAAGAAAGTTAGTATTAGTACTTTTGGTTCCTTTGGGTTTGACAATCCGGTCTTGCCACTAAGCTATACTAGTATTCGATAGGTGCACTTGCCTCCATCATTGTCATAGTTAGTTTCTAGGCTCGATCATTCTTTTTATAAATTTTTAAGACTCTGACACACGATCATTGTAACATCCTGAAAAGGGCCTATGCATTTTTGGTTTAATTGTATGAAATGACATGTCTTATGTGTTATGAATGTATTTTGAACATTTTTGGAAACCTGAAAGTGTATGGAAATGTTAAGTTTAAAAGAGGAAAGTGAACATTTTTGGAAACCTGAAAATGTATGGAAATGTTAAGTAAAAAGAGGAAAGTGAACATTTCTGGAAACTTGGAAATGTAAGGAAATGTTAGGTTAAAGGAGGGAAACGAACGTTTTTGGAAACTTGGAAATGTATGGAAATGACTTAGAAAATGTTGAGTTTTAAGGTTTAAAAGAGGAAACTAAGGCAAGGTGGTCTTAAGAAAATTAATAGAGGAAATTTGACACAAGAATCAACTTGTTAAAGTGGCCTGGAGATACCACTTAAGGCCCAAGTAAGTGACGCCACAAGCTATGCAAGTGGGCCTGAGTTCGAGTCACTTAGGAAGCAAAATAAAATTTTTATTTTTGCTACAAGGAGCAGAGAGATGGACGGCAGTAAGGCTTTTAAAAGAGGAGTTTTATTCTCTATAAATTTCGGCTAAATAGGAGATAAATAATAGATTTATTTATCATTATTTTCAAGAGATAATTGTTGGATTAAATTCTTTTAATAAAGTGATAATTCAAGGGATAAAGCTATCAAAATAAGGGAGAGTGGTGGCCAAGTAAGGGACTCTAGCTAGTAATTTCGGCTACTAGAGGAAAAGAGGCCATTCATTCATTCACTCTTCCTTTGCCGAATTTCTTAAAGAAATTCTCCTTCCTCTCTGCCGAATTTCTTCTTGTTGTTGAGCATCCATCTTTTTCTTCTTTTTCTTTTAGCCTCCTAGCCGATTCCTTCTAAGCCTAATATTCCTCTCTTCTTTCATCTTTGAAACCGAATGCATAGGGGGCTCATAGCCGATTGTTCATCAAGTCTCTAAGCCGAATCTCTAAAGTGGTGTCAGGAGGGATCTGTCGAATTCAATATTAAGGGTAAGAATTTTATGGTCATCAATTTATTTTCTTCTTTAAGCCGCAATATAGGAACTAATAGCATTATTATTTTGTGGCCGAAATTATAAGGAGTGTTTCGGGATTCTGCAACTGTCGACTTCAAGAAGGGATACTTTTCGGGATTTGAGAATTTCAAGGTAAGTGTACTCACATATTCGGCCAAGGCCCTATCTTAAGTACTTAGATCTATTTGTTTTAACCGAAAACTAACCGATTCAAGGGATCTAGTGATTAGCCGATTTCAAAGGAGAAGAATACAAGTTTCCGGGATTTGTTGGTGTCCCAATCGGCAACAAGGTAGGTTTTAAGTATACAAATCCTACTAGGATTTGGTTTTATAGCCGAATAGGCTTTATGCTAATATATTAAGGTTGGCCGAATGTAGGAATTGCGATCTAAGGCATTAGATCAAAGCTTTTCGGGATTTAAGTGAACCGCTAAGCAAATCAGGTGTGTACCCTACCCTAAGTTTTAATATGTTCATGGCTATGTTTTAAATTAAATGTGTTATTAAGAATGTGAAATTATGACTAAGGTACCATGTAATGGTACAAAAGTACTCAGGTACATTTCCTACTCCTACTAGGAATATGAAATTATGTTATATATGTAACATGTGAAAAGTGATAAGAATGTGAAATTAAGTAATATGCATGATATGTATGATATGGGGCATATGGGTTATTGAAAAGGGGAAGTGAATGTGGTGACCTAAGACCACGAGATCTGGATGTGGTGACCTAAGACCACGATATCTGAATGTGGTGACCTAAGACCACGAAATCTGAAAGTGGTGACCTAAGACCACGAAACTATAAGGGCGATGAGCACGTCGACTGCAGCGACTGCCTTCGATGGTGTGTAGCGGATGGAGGGTCGACTTAGTAGTCCCCACGGTGTGCAGGTTGGTACGGGGAAGTGTAGCGGATGGCTATCTAGGTTTGGGTTTGGGTTGCATCATTATTTTTACCTGTTATATGAATATGTATGTGATATGATAATGCATGCCTGAAATGTTAATTCTTAGTGTTGGTTACACATTGAGTCTGTTTGACTCACCCCGCTGTGGGACTATTTTTCAGGTGACGATCAGTAATGGACCGGGTTCGGCAGAAGCTTAGGGATGGCCATGTACAGCAAGAAATTTACGATTTGGACTTTTATTTTATTTTAAGTATTTTTAATTTTAATTTTGGGATTATTTGATGTAATAAGGCCATAGTTGAATTTCTTTTATTTTAACTTTTATTTGTTATAACTGCGAACTATTATTAATTAATGAATTAAGTAAATTTATTTTAAAACAAACCTTAAACGTTTTGTCACCTAAAGTAAAGGGTTTTTGGTAAAATAAACTTGTTTTCAATTCAAGCCCAACCCAATAATAATTTTTCTTTCAAAACACATAGTCTTTCCAAAGTAATAAACGAATTTTGGAACCGGTTTCCTTCGAGGTACATACCAGATCCGGTCAAGGCTCGTGGGCCGGGTTTGGGGTGTTTCAGTTTGGTATCAGAGCCCAGTTTCAAACCCTCAGCCTGGGGTTTAAAGCCCAAAATGTTTTCAAATCCAGCCCAGATGAGTTTTTAAAGATAAGCAGGGTTTTCTGGCATGGCACCTAAGTCTCCGACCCGCAGTCCACCAGGTAAGTATCCCTAACCATCTGTGTGCTTTATGTGATTATATTATGAAGGGTAGAAACGGAATGGCACGCAGAATAGTATGATAAGTATGAGAACCCTAGGACTAGTGTACCCCAACAAATACATAAGATTTAATACATGCTAAAACAAACCTATGGCTAAGTCACCAAGTTAGGGTGTGGCAACCCCTGTGCGCATGTCTAGGATTGGATCCGGAAGAGCCTGGTATTTAAGCAGTCCTAGTGACTCACCTCCTCTTCGCTGGAATCCTACCTGGTGCGTAGCTTCGGTTCACCCTAACCAAGAGGACTCAGTGGGTGTGGCAACCTCTGTGCGCATGTCTAGGAATGGTTTCAGTGGGAGCTTGGTACTTAAGCAGTTCGTGTGACTCACCTCCTCTCC